>OU426978.1:225856281-227056281 GCA_911387785.2 Aelia acuminata
ATTCGAAACACGTAATATTATTTATTATATAGAAGATTAGCAAACCAAATTGAAGAAATGGGAATCGCAATTGAGGAACAAACTATCAAAATTAGGCGAGATAAAACGAGCCTGCAAAAAATGGACGAAAAGCTTAAGAAGCTCAAGAAGAGAAGAAATGATATTTTGCCGCCTTCGGATCGGGCACTGCCAGCTCACCCATGGCTACCTTCTCAAGGGTCTGGAGGCACCCACCAGCCAAAAATAATAACATAATATGGATAAAACGCTATTAGAAATGTTAAAAAACAAGGGTACAAAAATATTCACCCTATTGCAGTACCTAAAAGAGACAAAATATTACAACGTAGTTAAAAAGAAAACACAACGGCAATGACCCTAAAGGTCGGAGGCTAAACAGAAGAAAAAGAAAAAATCTGCCAATTTGGCCAGACAAGAAGATTCGGAACACGTAATATTATTTATTATATAGAAGATTAGCAAACCAAATTGAAGAAATGGGAATCGCAATTCAGGAACAAACTATCAAAATTAGGCGAGATAAAACGAGCCTGCAAAAAATGGACGAAAAGCTTAAGAAGCTCAAGAAGAGAAGAAATGATATTTTGCCGCCTTCGGATCGGGCACTGCCAGCTCACCCATGGCTACCTTCTCAAGGGTCTGGAGGCACCCACCTGCCAAAAATGTGACAATGTTGCACTGACAGTAAAGCACATTTTAATAGATTATCCTTAGTTCAGAGATCTTCGGAACCAACATAATATGGATAAAACGCTATTACAAATGTTAAAAAACAGGTCTACAAAAATAGCCACCCTATTGCACCCCTAAAAAAACAAAATATTACAACGTAGTTAAAAAGAAAACACAACGGCAATGACCCTAAAGGGTAGAGGCTAAACAGAAGAAATAGAAAAAATCTACCAATTTGGCCAGACAAGAAGATTCGGAACACGTAATATTATTGATTATATGGAAGATTGGCAAAACAAATTGAAGAAATGGGAATCGCAATTGAGGAACAAACTATCAAAATTAGGCGAGATAAAACGAGCCTGCAAAAAATGACGAAAAGCTTAAGAAGCTCAAGAAGAGAAGAAATGATATTTTGCCGCCTTCGGATCGGGCACTGCCAGTTCACCCATGGCTACCTTCTCAAGGGTCTGGAGGCACCCACCAGCCAAAAATAATAACATAATATGGATAAAACGCTATTAGAAATGTTAAAAAACAAAGGTACAAAAATATTCACCCTATTGCAGTACCTAAAAGAGACAAAATATTACAACGTAGTTAAAAAGAAAACACAACGGCAATGACCCTAAAGGTCGGAGGCTAAACAGAAGAAAAAGAAAAAATCTGCCAATTTGGCCAGACAAGAAGATTCGGAACACGTAATATTATTTATTATATAGAAGATTAGCAAACCAAATTGAAGAAATGGGAATCGCAATTGAGGAACAAACTATCAAAATTATGCGAGATAAAACGAGCCTGCAAAAAATGGACGAAAAGCTTAAGAAGCTCAAGAAGAGAAGAAATGATATTTTGCCGCCTTCGGATCGGGCACTGCCAGTTCACCCATGGCTACCTTCTCAAGGGTCTGGAGGCACCCACCAGCCAAAAATAATAACATAATATGGATAAAACGCTATTAGAAATGTTAAAAAACAAGGGTACAAAAATATTCACCCTATTGCAGTACCTAAAAGAGACAAAATATTACAACGTAGTTAAAAAGAAAACACAACGGCAATGACCCTAAAGGTCGGAGGCTAAACAGAAGAAAAAGAAAAAATCTGCCAATTTGGCCAGACTAGAAGATTCGAAACACGTAATATTATTTATTATATAGAAGATTAGCAAACCAAATTGAAGAAATGGGAATCGCAATTGAGGAACAAACTATCAAAATTAGGCGAGATAAAACGAGCCTGCAAAAAATGGACGAAAAGCTTAAGAAGCTCAAGAAGAGAAGAAATGATATTTTGCCGCCTTCGGATCGGGCACTGCCAGCTCACCCATGGCTACCTTCTCAAGGGTCTGGAGGCACCCACCAGCGAAAAATAATAACATAATATGGAAAAAACGCTATTAGAAATGTTAAAAAACAAGGGTACAAAAATATTCACCCTATTGCAGTACCTAAAAGAGACAAAATATTACAACGTAGTTAAAAAGAAAACACAACGGCAATGACCCTAAAGGTCGGAGGCTAAACAGAAGAAAAAGAAAAAATCTGCCAATTTGGCCAGACTAGAAGATTCGAAACACGTAATATTATTTATTATATAGAAGATTAGCAAACCAAATTGAAGAAATTGGAATCGCAATTGAGGAACAAACTATCAAAATTAGGCGAGATAAAACGAGCCTGCAAAAAATGGACGAAAAGCTTAAGAAGCTCAAGAAGAGAAGAAATGATATTTTGCCGCCTTCGGATCGGGCACTGCCAGCTCACCCATGGCTACCTTCTCAAGGGTCTGGAGGCACCCACCTGCCAAAAATGTGACAATGTTGCACTGACAGTAAAGCACATTTTAATAGATTATCCTTAGTTCAGAGATCTTCGGAACCAACATAATATGGATAAAACGCTATTACAAATGTTAAAAAACAGGTCTACAAAAATAGCCACCCTATTGCACCCCTAAAAAAACAAAATATTACAACGTAGTTAAAAAGAAAACACAACGGCAATGACCCTAAAGGGTAGAGGCTAAACAGAAGAAATAGAAAAAATCTACCAATTTGGCCAGACAAGAAGATTCGGAACACGTAATATTATTGATTATATGGAAGATTGGCAAACCAAATCGAAGAAATGGGAATCGCAATTGAGGAACAAACTATCAAAATTATGCGAGATAAAACGAGCCTGCAAAAAATGGACGAAAAGCTTAAGAAGCTCAAGAAGAGAAGAAATGATATTTTGCCGCCTTCGGATCGGGCACTGCCAGTTCACCCATGGCTACCTTCTCAAGGGTCTGGAGGCACCCACCAGCCAAAAATAATAACATAATATGGATAAAACGCTATTAGAAATGTTAAAAAACAAGGGTACAAAAATATTCACCCTATTGCAGTACCTAAAAGAGACAAAATATTACAACGTAGTTAAAAAGAAAACACAACGGCAATGACCCTAAAGGTCGGAGGCTAAACAGAAGAAAAAGAAAAAATCTGCCTATTTGGCCAGACAAGAAGATTCGGAACACGTAATATTATTTATTATATAGAAGATTGGCAAACCAAATCGAAGAAATGGGAATCGCAATTGAGGAACAAACTATCAAAATTAGGTGAGATAAAACGAGCCTGCAAAAAATGGACGAAAAGCTTAAGAAGCTCAAGAAGAGAAGAAATGATATTGTGCCGCCTTCGGATCGGGCACTGCCAGTTCACCCATGGCTACCTTATCAAAAAATAATGGCCAAAAATAATAACATAATATGGATAAAACGCTATTAGAAATGTTAAATTGCTATACCTAAAGGAAACGAAATATTACAACGTAGTTCAACAGAACACAACGGCAATGACCCTAAAGGTCAGAGGGTAGAGGCTAAACAGAAGAAAAAGAAAAAAAAATTATATGATGACAATTGGCAATGAGGAAAAAATAACTTTTAGATTGATACGTTGGGCATCTGGAGTGTAGAACACGATCTTTTTTGGCACTCGACCACCATTTTCAGCTAGTATTATAATAAAAACGTAAAAAAGGACGTAACAAAAGTGGTAGCATAGCGTGGTTAATTTAAAAAATAAAATTAATAGAAATTCAGTACTGTAATAGCTTGTAACTGTAGTTGCTCAAATAAATGTAAGAAATGTATAAGAAAAAGGACAAATGTATTGATTATACCGAATGTTGGAATGCTGTATAGAAAATGTTAGAAATCCAATACGAGTGGAGAATAAAAAAATTAACAGAAATTATAAGTATTTGAAGAGGAAAAATAATAATTATGGCCAAAGTACCTTAGAATTTTTATGCGCGTTGGAAATAAATTTGTATCATTTGGAAAATTCAATTGAAATTAATAGGATGGAATTATTTAACATAAATAACTCGCGAATAACTTATACGGAGAATGCACTTGAAAATAGGGACAATGTAAATATTAGCCCTTTTGAGAATATTTAATTGAATACAGAAGAGGCCCACCAACCTGTATATTTGCCAATAATAATCTTGCCAGTACTTCTCCGAATGATAAGAGTAATGCTAATTAATAAGAATGAAGAAATTGGACAATGAAAAGAATGTTCCTTATATGCCAAATAAATGTAAAATAAGAAAAAGGACAAATGCATTGATTATACTGATTACAAATAATATTATGACAATTTACAATGAGAAAAACAAAAACTTATAGATAGCCCCGGAGGATGGGCCAACAGCCCGAGACGTTGGGAAAGTCAAATAAAGTTTCAACTAATTTATAGAAGAGACTCCTTCATTAAAGAAATCCCATAAATAAAACACTCTTCCGCACTAGATTGAAAAAATAGAACCGTTAGAAGAGTAAGAGTCTGTTTTCTTCCAACAATAAATACAATCGTCGCATCAATAAATTTAATTGTTCGAATAAAGATAATCATTGTCGTAGAAATGCGTAGTACTACTTCTAAAAAAGAAAAGAACCGCCAAAAATACAATAAATTTACACTTCGAAATAATAATCGAATTAGGAAATATTATTTTAGAAATAAAAAATAAGAATAATAAGATAATAAGAAATATATTAATAATAAGAATAAATTGTTAGAAATCATTGTTGTGGTAATATTAATTATAAATTATAAATTTAGGGAGAGTAAGCATAAATAAGTTTTTTAATGAGAATTTAACGGTGATTATAATTAATTGTGGAATATATATATATCTTTATATTCATAAAAATCTCGTCTCCCGATGTTTATTGCAAATGAAATGTTTTCTATGCTATAATTGAGTGTGATTATTTGAAAGTTTTAAAATTTCCAACAGATGGCGGTATAAGTTGATATAATGACACAACATATAATTTTCTTTCGATATTTAGAGAGAGTAAGCATAAATAAGTTTTTTAATGAGAATTTAACGGTGATTATAATTAATTGTGGAATATATATATATCTTTATATTCATAAAAATCTCGTCTCCCGATGTTTATTGCAAATGAAATGTTTTCTATACTATAATTGAGTGTGATTATTTGAAAGTTTTAAAATTTCCAACAGATGGCGGTGTAAGTTAATATACTGACACAACATATATTTTCTTTCGTTATTTAGAGAGAGTAATCATAAAAAAAAAATTTAATGAGAATTTAACGGTGATTATAATTAATTGTGGAATATATATATCTTTATATTTATAAAAATCTCGTTTCCCGATGTTTATTGCAAATGAAATGTTTTCTATACTACAATTGAGTGTGATTATTTGAAAGTTTTTTAAATTTCCAACAGATGGCGGTGTAAGTTGATATACTGACACAATATATGATTTTCATTCGATATTTAGGGAGAGTAAGCATTAATAAATTTTTTAATGAGAATTTAACGGTGATTATAATTAATTGTGGAATATATATATATCTTTATATTCATAAAAATCTCGTCTCCCGATGTTTATTGCAAATGAAATGTTTTCTATACTATAATTGAGTGTGATTATTTGAAAGTTTTAAAATTTCCAACAGATGGCAGTGTAAGTTAATATACTGACACAACATATATTTTCTTTCGTTATTTAGAGAGAGTAATCATAAAAAAAAAATTTAATGAGAATTTAACGGTGATTATAATTAATTCTGGAATATATATATATCTTTATATTCATAAAAATCTCGTCTCCCGATGTTTATTGCAAATGAAATGTTTTCTATACTATAATTGAGTGTGATTATTTGAAAGTTTTAAAATTTCCAACAGATGGCAGTGTAAGTTAATATACTGACACAACATATATTTTCTTTCGTTATTTAGAGAGAGTAATCATAAAAAAAAAATTTAATGAGAATTTAACGGTGATTATAATTAATTGTGGAATATATATATCTTTATATTTATAAAAATCTCGTTTCCCGATGTTTATTGCAAATGAAATGTTTTCTATACTACAATTGAGTGTGATTATTTGAAAGTTTTTTAAATTTCCAACAGATGGCGGTGTAAGTTGATATACTGACACAATATATGATTTTCATTCGATATTTAGGGAGAGTAAGCATTAATAAATTTTTTAATGAGAATTTAACGGTGATTATAATTAATTGTGGAATATATATATATCTTTATATTCATAAAAATCTCGTCTCCCGATGTTTATTGCAAATGAAATGTTTTCTATACTATAATTGAGTGTGATTATTTGAAAGTTTTAAAATTTCCAACAGATGGCGGTGTAAGTTAATATACTGACACAACATATATTTTCTTTCGTTATTTAGAGAGAGTAATCATAAAAAAAAAATTTAATGAGAATTTAACGGTGATTATAATTAATTGTGGAATATATATATCTTTATATTTATAAAAATCTCGTTTCCCTATGTTTATTGCAAATGAAATGTTTTCTATACTACAATTGAGTGTGATTATTTGAAAGTTTTTTAAATTTCCAACAGATGGCGGTGTAAGTTGATATACTGACACAATATATGATTTTCATTCGATATTTAGGGAGAGTAAGCATTAATAAATTTTTTAATGAGAATTTAACGGTGATTATTATTAATTGTGGAATATATATATATCTTTATATCCATAAAAATCTCGTCTCCCGATGTTTATTGCAAATGAAATGTTTTCTATACTATAATTGAGTGTGATTATTTGAAAGTTTTAAAATTTCCAACAGATGGCGGTGTAAGTTAATATATACTGACACAACATATATTTTCTTTCGTTATTTAGAGAGAGTAATCATAAAAAAAAATTTAAATGAGAATTCAACGGTGATTATAATTAATTGTGGAATATATATATCTTTATATTTATAAAAATCTCGTTTCCCGATGTTTATTGCAAATGAAATGTTTTCTATACTACAATTGAGTGTGATTATTTGAAAGTTTTTATAATTTCCAACAGATGGCAGTATAAGTTGATATACTGACACAACATATAATTTTCTTTCGATATTTAGAGAGAGTAATCATTAATAAATTTTTTAATGAGAATTTAACGGTGATTATTATTAATTGTGGAATATATATATCTTTATATTTATAAAAATCTCGTGTCCCGATGTTTATTGCAAATGAAATGTTTTCTATACTACAATTGAGTGTGATTATTTGAAAGTTTTAAAATTTCCAACAGATGGCGGTGTAAGTTAATATACTGACACAACATATATTTTCTTTCGTTATTTAGAGAGAGTAATCATAAAAAAAAAATTTAATGAGAATTTAACGGTGATTATAATTAATTGTGGAATATATATATCTTTATATTTATAAAAATCTCGTTTCCCGATGTTTATTGCAAATGAAATGTTTTCTATACTATAATTGAGTGTGATTATTTGAAAGTTTTAAAATTTCCAACAGATGGCAGTGTAAGTTAATATACTGACACAACATATATTTTCTTTCGTTATTTAGAGAGAGTAATCATAAAAAAAAAAATTTAATGAGAATTTAACGGTGATTATAATTAATTGTGGAATATATATATCTTTATATTTATAAAAATCTCGTTTCCCGATGTTTATTGCAAATGAAATGTTTTCTATACTACAATTGAGTGTGATTATTTGAAAGTTTTTATAATTTCCAACAGATGGCAGTATAAGTTGATATACTGACACAACATATAATTTTCTTTCGATATTTAGAGAGAGTAATCATTAATAAATTTTTTAATGAGAATTTAACGGTGATTATAATTAATTCTGGAATATATATATATCTTTATATTCATAAAAATCTCGTCTCCCGATGTTTATTGCAAATGAAATGTTTTCTATACTATAATTGAGTGTGATTATTTGAAAGTTTTAAAATTTCCAACAGATGGCAGTGTAAGTTAATATACTGACACAACATATATTTTCTTTCGTTATTTAGAGAGAGTAATCATAAAAAAAAAATTTAATGAGAATTTAACGGTGATTATAATTAATTGTGGAATATATATATCTTTATATTTATAAAAATCTCGTTTCCCGATGTTTATTGCAAATGAAATGTTTTCTATACTACAATTGAGTGTGATTATTTGAAAGTTTTTTAAATTTCCAACAGATGGCGGTGTAAGTTGATATACTGACACAATATATGATTTTCATTCGATATTTAGGGAGAGTAAGCATTAATAAATTTTTTAATGAGAATTTAACGGTGATTATAATTAATTGTGGAATATATATATATCTTTATATTCATAAAAATCTCGTCTCCCGATGTTTATTGCAAATGAAATGTTTTCTATACTATAATTGAGTGTGATTATTTGAAAGTTTTAAAATTTCCAACAGATGGCGGTGTAAGTTAATATACTGACACAACATATATTTTCTTTCGTTATTTAGAGAGAGTAATCATAAAAAAAAAATTTAATGAGAATTTAACGGTGATTATAATTAATTGTGGAATATATATATCTTTATATTTATAAAAATCTCGTTTCCCGATGTTTATTGCAAATGAAATGTTTTCTATACTACAATTGAGTGTGATTATTTGAAAGTTTTTTAAATTTCCAACAGATGGCGGTGTAAGTTGATATACTGACACAATATATGATTTTCATTCGATATTTAGGGAGAGTAAGCATTAATAAATTTTTTAATGAGAATTTAACGGTGATTATTATTAATTGTGGAATATATATATATCTTTATATCCATAAAAATCTCGTCTCCCGATGTTTATTGCAAATGAAATGTTTTCTATACTATAATTGAGTGTGATTATTTGAAAGTTTTAAAATTTCCAACAGATGGCGGTGTAAGTTAATATATACTGACACAACATATATTTTCTTTCGTTATTTAGAGAGAGTAATCATAAAAAAAAATTTAAATGAGAATTCAACGGTGATTATAATTAATTGTGGAATATATATATCTTTATATTTATAAAAATCTCGTTTCCCGATGTTTATTGCAAATGAAATGTTTTCTATACTACAATTGAGTGTGATTATTTGAAAGTTTTTATAATTTCCAACAGATGGCAGTATAAGTTGATATACTGACACAACATATAATTTTCTTTCGATATTTAGAGAGAGTAATCATTAATAAATTTTTTAATGAGAATTTAACGGTGATTATTATTAATTGTGGAATATATATATATCTTTATATCCATAAAAATCTCGTCTCCCGATGTTTATTGCAAATGAAATGTTTTCTATACTATAATTGAGTGTGATTATTTGAAAGTTTTAAAATTTCCAACAGATGGCGGTGTAAGTTAATATACTGACACAACATATATTTTCTTTCGTTATTTAGAGAGAGTAATCATAAAAAAAAAATTTAATGAGAATTTAACGGTGATTATAATTAATTGTGGAATATATATATCTTTATATTTATAAAAATCTCGTTTCCCGATGTTTATTGCAAATGAAATGTTTTCTATACTACAATTGAGTGTGATTATTTGAAAGTTTTTTAAATTTCCAACAGATGGCGGTGTAAGTTGATATACTGACACAATATATGATTTTCATTCGATATTTAGGGAGAGTAAGCATTAATAAATTTTTTAATGAGAATTTAACGGTGATTATAATTAATTCTGGAATATATATATATCTTTATATTCATAAAAATCTCGTCTCCCGATGTTTATTGCAAATGAAATGTTTTCTATACTATAATTGAGTGTGATTATTTGAAAGTTTTAAAATTTCCAACAGATGGCAGTGTAAGTTAATATACTGACACAACATATATTTTCTTTCGTTATTTAGAGAGAGTAATCATAAAAAAAAAATTTAATGAGAATTTAACGGTGATTATAATTAATTGTGGAATATATATATCTTTATATTTATAAAAATCTCGTTTCCCGATGTTTATTGCAAATGAAATGTTTTCTATACTACAATTGAGTGTGATTATTTGAAAGTTTTTTAAATTTCCAACAGATGGCGGTGTAAGTTGATATACTGACACAATATATGATTTTCATTCGATATTTAGGGAGAGTAAGCATTAATAAATTTTTTAATGAGAATTTAACGGTGATTATTATTAATTGTGGAATATATATATATCTTTATATCCATAAAAATCTCGTCTCCCGATGTTTATTGCAAATGAAATGTTTTCTATACTATAATTGAGTGTGATTATTTGAAAGTTTTAAAATTTCCAACAGATGGCGGTGTAAGTTAATATATACTGACACAACATATATTTTCTTTCGTTATTTAGAGAGAGTAATCATAAAAAAAAATTTTAATGAGAATTCAACGGTGATTATAATTAATTGTGGAATATATATATCTTTATATTTATAAAAATCTCGTTTCCCGATGTTTATTGCAAATGAAATGTTTTCTATACTACAATTGAGTGTGATTATTTGAAAGTTTTTTAAATTTCCAACAAATGGCGGTATTTAATTAAATGAATTCATGGGTATTAAATATTGATAAAATCAAGTTGTTATAATATATATTGGCATAATAGATTTGGTGTTAAGGTATGATGACTATTAATGTGAATATTTCCTTTGGCTAAGGAATATTTCGTATCGCTATCATTGTTTTAAAAATCTACGTATCAGCCACAAATTTTCGATCTAATTGTGATCCCAAGTAATCAAATTTTGTACCTTCAGAAGTAAATCCACTTAGTTTGAATTGAGCTCATAGTTTTTGAAACCAAACATCAGGTCGATAAAACCAAAAAAGGTTTTTTTATGACTGAAATTTTATTTACTTCTAATTGCTGAATTCTGGCTACGTTCGAGGCATCTTCAATATCTTTTAACAATTGGCAAAACGTGTTTTCTTTTGTGACGTTCTCAATTAATTGAATATAAATAAAGGTTTCTGTGTCATTGTTGTATTGTCACAAAATTTACAATTATATTTTCAAAACAAACAACGATAATGATTTAATTGTAGCAACATATTTACTAATTAGAACATACATATGTCCATTCTATCGATTATTGATAGAAAACAAAAACATTGTTTTTAACCGACTGTTCTTCTGCAGATCAATATATTGTTTAGTACAGCAAAAAAAGTGCAGTGGTTTCATAGGGCTTCAGTGCATGCATTAATAGTCTGTGTGCGCTGCTACTGCATGCAGTGAAGCGAACCGTCCACTATAAAAAATGGGTAACGAAACCACAGGCAGGACCTCACGGGTGGTTTGGAACTCTGCCTTATTTTCTAAACAACTAACTCAATGTCATATTCACCTTGATTGGTCTTGTTTTCAGTCTAAGTTAGTGTCAGCAGTTTCTCTTACTACGAAAAATAATTGCTTTGTATGCTCGCTGTAAGTCAAGGCACAAAATAAATGAGTAACTTAAATTATTGGAAGGAAGGAGTACGGCGTGCGATTACTGACAGCTGATAAAAACACTGCTACCTGTTGGTCACTGTAATGATTAAACCTTTTAGTTGTAAAATAAAGCTTTATTGCAATCATAAATACACTAGATGTAAATTGTATAACATTAAATATAACAGTATACAAAGGTACAAGAAACATATGTTTACAAGTTATAACAGTGCATAAAAAGGTAATATTTCACCACATTCTCCCCCACTTCATTTACAGACATAGTCTTGAAGGTATCTTGGAGCTCGGGTTGTTCTAGATGCGCGCGACCCTCGTACTCTTTTCCTTTTGAATTTTCCCCCTAACTTTCTCCCATCTCCTTCCCAGCTCAATCCTATTGCTGAACATCCTCTCTACCGCTTCCCCTTCCGCTACCGTGGCTGCGTAATCCCGTCGTCTCCCGCGTAGCCCGAAAAGCACTTCGAATGGCGAGAATACCGTGACCGTATGAATTGAGTGGTTATATGCCATCACGGCTTTCTGCATTGCCATATCTGGTTCCAACCCCTTTTCCACTTGGTATACCCTCAAATGATCGCTAAGAGTGCTGTGCAATCGTTCGATGCTCCCCCTGCTCTTGGGATGTCCCGGTGTGTTGAGCTGCCACACTACTTCGAGTCTCTTCATTTCTTCTCTTATCTGCGTATTATCGAATTCCCTACCTCCATCTGAAGAAATTCGGTCGGGCACACCATAGAACTGGAACAATGCATGAAGAGCTCCTAATACCGCCTCTGATGACTTTTCTTGCAAATGATATGCCATCGCTATCTTGCTGAAGAGATCTATCATGGTCACCCATTTATAACCCCTCCAAGTGAAGGTGTCAATTTGAAGATAACTGAGCGGCGTATCGGCAGTTGGCGTCTCCTCTTGCGTTCCAACGGGGGGGGGGGGGGGGGTGCCTATCGTATTCGTTGCCATGCAGACCTCACAAGACCCGATAATTTCGCTGATTGTCCGTTTCATACCCCACCAGAAATATCTTCTACGCAGGGCCTGCAGCGTCTCTTGTACTCCGCGGTGATTGGTTTTACCTTGGTGGTACGCTACTGTCACCTCCTTCTGTTGCTCTTCGTCTCTGAGGGTTTCTACCATCAGCTTGCAGCGGATGAATAATCTATCCACCCCGATTCGTTCGGACCGCCACGCTCTCTTTATTTTCTCCCAGATTGTCGCGTTCCCGACGTAGAGGTGATAGACCTTGCCCTTTTTCGATGCATCCTTTAGTGCCCTACAAATTTGATCATCCCTCGCTCCCGGCTCAGACCAGATTGTTGTTATTTCGCATCTCCCATACCTACTATATTGCACCTTCATTAACCCCGAGGTCCTCGTTTTCCAAATGATTTGGCGGCTTTTATCATTAATGATCTCTAATTCCTCCATATCTTCTGAGTGACCGCTACCCTGATTCTCTTCTTCTTGTGAATCATCTGTGTCTGTTTCAGCCTCGCCATGTTCTCCCTCTCCTTCGGGTGTCCACTCTCTCAGGAATTGCCTCACATCTCTAGAAGATTCTCCCCTATCTTCCTCGATGGCGTTTACAGTGATGGCTCTAGACAACCAATCTGCTACTACGTTCTCTTTTCCTGGCTTTTACATGATTTCCATGTTGTATTGCGACAAAAATTCTTTCCATCGTGTAACTCGCGCAGAGGATTCTTTTAGTTTGCCCACCCATTGCAGTGGCCTATCGTCTGTGTGTACCCTGAACTTTCTTCCGAATACGTAAGGCCTAAAATGCTCGACAGCCCACACTATTCCAAACAATTCCCTTTCTAAGGCGCTGTATCTTGACTCCGCATCTGTTAAACGCCTACTAGCGTAAGCCACGGGGCGCTCCCCCAATTCTCTTTCCTGAGCTAACACTGCCCCGATCGCGTACTCACTCGCATCAGTTGTGATAGTGAACATCTTTGTGAAGTCTGGAAATGCGAGTATGGGCTCTTCCTGCAGCCGCTCCATGCACTTTCGGATTTTGTCCTCCATCAATGGTGTTACTATTAATTTCCTGCCTTTCTTTAATAAATTATTAAGAGGGACAAGATACTCCGCCATCTCGGGCACAAATCGTCTATAGTAATTGAGAGTTCCCAACAGTCTACGGATGCCTTTCACATCTCTGGGGACGGCCATTTTCCTGATCGCCTCTACCTTACTCGCCTCTGGTTTGACACCTTCTCCTGAGATAGTGTGCCCAAGGAAATTTATCTGCTTCCGACCTATTAAAGATTTTTCCTTAGATAGTTTTAACCCAAATTGTCTAAATCTCCCAAACACACTTCTTAAATGCTCCACGTGCTCTTCTTCATTTTTACTGAACACTAACAGGTCATCCATATAGATCTGGCACATAGATTCGTCAATCCCTCTCAATAATTCAATCATGAGCCGTTGAAATGTTATTGGGGCATTTTTCAGACCAAACGGCATCCTCGTGAATTCGTAGCGCCAACGCTCAAAAGAGAACGCTGTTTTGTGGCGGTCTCTCGGATGCATTTTTATTTGGTGGTACTCCGCTTTTAAATCTAACGTGCTGAATATTTTTGCCCCGCTCAATCTATCCAGAATGTCTTCGAATTTGGAAATCGGGTATTTTTCATCTACAGTGTTGTCATTTAATTTTCAGTAGTCAATAACAACCCGGTACCTTTCCTTGTTATCTCCCGGCACGCTTTTCTTCTTTACTGCCCATAGTGGGCTGTTGTACGGCGATGTGCTATTTACAATAACGCCCTGTTTTTTCAAATTGTCTATTTCTTCCCGTATATGTTGACGGAGTGCGTGAGGGTATCTCCTTTCTTTTACGTACGTGATCTTCTCTTGTTTGAGGGGTATTTCATGTACGGTTCTACCCGTTGCTCCCAGTATGCCCCCTTCCTTAAAGAATATGTCCGCGAACTCATTTATCACGTTTTGCCTCCAATCATCGGCCCGTCTGATAACTCCTATCCGCGCTTTATCGTCCCTCAAAACAGTTTCGCACTTGTATTCTATCTTCCCGATCCTAATATTCCATTCCCCTTTCTTGTTACCTATACGCGTCCCTACCCTCTCCAAAAGGTCGCACCCTACGATGACCTGCTATTCCCGGGGCATACTTCCCACGACATGTACCTCCAAATGCCTCCCTTTACTCCCCCACCTGGTCAATTCGATTTCGGCCTCCCCCTCTACAATACAGGGGCCACCCAGAGTGATTAGTTTACAGTTACATACCTTGATTCGGTGAGGCGCCTCTCCTCCGCTCAGCTTCTCCAGCGCTCCTCTCGTCAAGATGGTGCTGGAACTTCCCGTGTCCACCAAACACCGCACGCCACCTTTCACCTTTATTATAGGCAACCATCCACACTTACTCCTTATATTGTGATTTACTAGCGTGTGGTCGCCCCTCTGTCAGCACTCTCCTCAAATTCTTTCTTCCGCTCGCCATCGTCTGCTTCGTCCATCCCCTCGTCCCCCTCTGCTCATCTCGACTCTTTGACCCTCCGTTTCTTCAAACTGTCCGTCTGTTTCCGAAGTCACGGACTCCTCTGCTAATTCCCTGGATGACGTACTCCTCCTTCCTGAATCACTCCTTCTTCGCACCCTCTGGGCATTAATCTCCATCGGCTCACCGCGACTTTGCTCTCTCTTAGAGTACATGTAGGGGCACTGCCTTGCGATATGTCCCTCCGTACCACACTCAAAACACTTGGTACGTGGACACTGTGCAACCAAGTGTCCGCTCTTCCCACAGCCATGACATTTCCGGTCTTCTCTTCTGGCTCTCGGTCTGTTTTGCGTCGTCCTTCTGTCTGAGGTTGACCGCTTTTCCCGGCTACTATACGGTGGATCTCTCCTTGTCCAGGTCGTGGTTTTAGGGCGTCTATATGTTACCCTGCTCCAGCCAGCTTCTTCCATCTCCATACGATTCTCTTCTTCTCTTGCGCTATAATCGACCATTTCTTGCGCACATTCCACAAATGATCGATCTCTCGGCAGACCTTCCTTCTTACCTGTCTCTTTGGCCAACAGCACCTTAAGGATGGTAGAAAGGAACGCCATTTGACCCTCTACTTCTGCTGCACTCACTGTCTCCCGCATTTTCTCGGTAATCTGGTTATATTTAACCAAAAGTACCCCAGCATACTGTCCGCTTGTCTGCCGTGATGACTTCGTCTCCCGAAGCATTTGAAAAATGTCTTCTTCGGGGGTCCACCTTCCTCCCCCGTACGCTTTCTTCAGCCTCTCTTTTACCACCACCCAGGGTGTCTCTTCATCGGCCTGAATGTGATTGAGAATGCCCCTCTTTACTCTGCATACCAAGGCTGCCTTCAGTGCCTCTGCATCCCCAGCATTAACCAGGTTTTCCGCCACTTTAGAGTCTATTCTTTCCATGAGGCGATCTCCGCCCTTCAGGAAGTGGTTTAGCTCCCCGGTTTCCCCTGTGAAGCGCTCAAGGTCCGAGATCGCTTTCCTTAAGTCCTGACACGTGGCCACTCTGAGCTCCATCCATTTTAGGGTATTGGCATGTGCTGCTGCCAGGAATTCACGTGGTGGTGGTGGAATTTCCAAGACTGGCGGTCTCAAAACTCCTTCCGCCATCTTTAAGGCCTCGCGCACAAATTTCGTCTGACCGGAAAAAAAAACGGCCTCCGCACTCTCACTATCCCGGGTTTCGGCACCACTTAACCGTTACCGGAAAGAAACTGATAAAAAAAAGGAATAGGTTGACAATGAGACGCGTATGAAGTCAGAAACAAGACTGCTTTATTCTTTCTATAAATCCCTAATTATACATTCTGCTAATGTTTACAAGCAATCTGAGGTATTAAGGCTAATACTGTGCCTTCTCTATCCTTATCTTACATATATATATATATATATATATATATATATATATATATATATATATATATATGTAATGTTTATGAATGAAATGACAATAATTAAGATTCTGTATTCTCAAAAACATAAACTGACAAAATTTGAGAGGTCCAGCGAAATTTCTTTGAGAGTAATAGCCGATGTCCGACGGGAGTGTGGACTCGTCCCACTGTGCGGCGCACAGTGGTCAATAATTGCTTTTTGGCGGACATAAATCTGCCATTTCCACAATTTTACAGATAAATTGATGGGATCTTTTTTATTACCTTTTCAATAAAATTCAAAAACCAAGAAAACAATTCCCGTTAAGATTGCTTCGGTATAAGTGTCCTTTTTGCTTACCCAAAATCAAGTTTCTTGTGTGTTAATAGATAGTTCTCGTTAGTATGCAAAAAAACATGGAAGAACTCAATATTTTTCAGAATTTTCTTTTTTAATTTTTTAGTCTGAGGGTGGACTTTTATACCACCGAGTATCCAAAAGAAACTTCAAATTGCATAGAAGTTATGGTATATTTTAAAAACAACTAAAAATTCAACATTAAACTCGATTTTCTCCTTTTAGAAATAAGATATCAATATAGCGATTTCACTGAAAGCCTACATTCAACGGCTAGTATTTTACGTATGAGCAACATAAATTTGGTTCGCTTTTTATGGTACAAAAGCAATTTATATACTATTTTTTTTCAATAAAAACCGTTTTTCTCGGTTTTAAAGGGGTGCTCCCCGGAGTCATCACTGGGGTAATTTCTAGTCTTACTTGTACTACGACCACAGGAAAAGATCAGTTAAATTCACTTGCGCCTTTTTTAGAAAAGTATGTTTTGTACATGTTTACAGAAAATTTGACAATGTTTGGCCCTGTAATCTGCTATAAATGGTACAGGTACATTTACAAGCTCCTTCTAATCTATAACATAAAACGACTACACCTATACATAAGGCTTTCACTTATAAATGTATATTGCGGTATAAATTTTTGAATAGCCTTATTGAAAGCCTTGAGTACCTGTTATCGAATAAGTGGTTTCACAATTAAACAGAATTTTCTTTCCCTTTTTTAGTTCATTAGGTGAGATGAAAAAACTACTGAATAGCTGAAATCACATATATATTTGCTCTTCATTAAACTTAAAACGAATAAATGTAGACTTTCTTTGTAAAAGAAAAACCAACCGATTTATTCTCAGTTAATTTGTCATATCAATTTACACTCGTAAGGGTAAGACTTTTTCTGCAAACACTTATTATATAGAAATAATAATTTTCTACCTATAGTTATTCAGGCATTTTTGTAGTTGAGGTAAAGGAATTAGGAAAGAATCAGTATGACTCTGCTCTTGGGTTGCTAATTGGCTTTGTCTGCCTTACTTAAGATAAAGCTATGTTTCCTCTAGACAATTTATAGCACAAGTCTAATTCAGTCCTTCTTGTTTTGGGACGAGAAACATGGCAATGTCCACCCTAAAGTATAGTCCAAACATTTTAACGAGTGTAAATTGATATGACGAATTAACTGAGAATTTTATACCGCAAAATAAATTTATAAGAGAAAACCTTATGTATAGTCGTTTTATGTTATAGATTAGAAGGAGCTTGTAAATGTACCTGTACCATTTAGAGCAGATTACAGGGCCAAACATTGTCAATTTTTCTGTAAAAATATACAAAACATACTTTTCTAAAAAAGGCGCAAGTGAATTTAACTGATCTTTTTCTGTGGTCGTAGTACAAGTAAGACTAGAAATTACCCCAATGATAACTCCGGGGAGCACCCCTTTGAAACCGAGAAAAACGGTTTTTATTGAAAAAAAGTAGTATATAAATTGCTTTTGTACCCTAATAAGCAAACCAAATTCATGTTGCTCATACTTAATATACTAGCCGTTGAATGTAGGCTTTCAGTGAAATCGGTATATTGATATCTTATTTCTAAAAGGAGAAAATCGAGTTTAATGTTGAATTTTTAGTTGTTTTTAAAATATAATCCATAACTTCTATGCAATTTGAAGTTTCTTTTGGATACTCGGTGGTATGAAAGTCCACCCTCAGACTAAAAAATTAAAAAAGAAAATTCTAAAAAATATTGAGTTCTTCCATGTTTTTTTGCATACTAACGAAAACTATCTATTACTCACAAGAAACTTGGTTTTGGGTAAGCAAAAAGGACAGTTATACCAAAGCAATCTTAACGGGAATTGTTTCCTTGGTTTTTGAATTTTATTAAAAAGGTAATAAAAAACATCCCATCAATTTACCTGTAAAATTGTGGAAATGGCAGATTTATGTCCGCCAAAAAGCAATTATTGACCACTGTGCGGCGGTGTAATAATTTCATTCCCTGGAGTTAGCGATTGCTTTGGAGGAACTGGTAGTGGACTTGGATGAGAGCTGGAAGGGGCTGGGGGACAGCTAGTTCTTAGTTCATCTACAGTGTCAAGAGAACTTCTCAAATACGACTGCCGAGTTGGGTAATGTTCAGGCCTTTCTTGAATAAGAATAAAATATCCTGATGATATAGGAGTTCCTGTAGGATTTTCTGTTTTTTCTTCTTCGGTTTTATTACAAGCTGGTGCTAGATGCCTTAAATTTACAGTCGTTTCCCTTACGTCAGGTAGTTCCACCAGCGCATAGTCAGGATTAGCATGTAGTAGTGTGACTTTTTGAACCAGAGAGTCATATTTGCTCTTACGTACATGATTTTTCATCAGAACTTTTCCTTGAGTTGTAAGCCATGAGAGAAGCGCCACTCCAGAACTAGATTTCCTTTTATGGAAAAACATACGTTCATGGGGAGTTGAGTTGATAGTTGTACACAGCAATGAACGTATGGCATGTAAAGCTTCAGGCAGCACTTTCACACACTGAGCCACCGCCAGTCCTTTGGATTTTAAGGCCAAAGAAATAGTTTTCCATATTACTCCATTTTAGCGTTCACGGGTTTTATGGAGTTGTGAAGCTGGTTGCCACGCCATTAGAATGAAGAAACATTTGGAGTTCTCTTGAAATGAAATCTAAATGAATGTAGGAAGGATATCCAAATATGTAGAAGATTTGGTTTAGTGCCTGAATAACGGTTGTTGATGATAAGTCTGTACAAGGTATAGCGAACGGGAATCTGGAGAATTCATCGACCACTGCTAAAAGATATTTACGAGGAGTGTTTGAGGGTAATGGACCTTTAAAATAGATGCTTAGTCGCTCATAGGGGGAAGTTGCTTTGATAAGTGAGCTTTGCCTGTAATGAAAACGAGGCTTCACTTCGGAGCAAGTCCTGCAAGAAGTTACCTTCCGTACTTCATCAATTGAATAAGGTAGTTTTTGACTTTTTACCCAATGGGCCATCCGTGTAACGCCAGGATGACAGAGGACATTATGAAAATACACCAGCCTGTCAAAAGTATGTACTGAGCTGCAAGTCCTCGATAATGCGTCAGCAGCATGATTCTCCTTCCCTGGTCTATAGACAATGTCGTAGTTGTATGGTGCAAGCTCAAGACGCCATCTAGTAAATTTTTCAGTTTTTATTTTTCCAGAATGTTGAATGTCAAACATGTAAGAAATGGATTTTTGATCCGTTATAAGTTGGAACCCCCGACCAATTAAATAGTGGCGCCATTTTCGAAGGGATTCCATGACTGCGTAGGCTTCTTTCTCAACTGCAGAACGGTTCCGCTTACTCTTGGATAAGGTTCTTGAAAAAAAGGCAACGGGACGTTTATTCTGAGTCAGTACAGCTGCTATTGCTACATCCGAGGCATCTGTTTCAACGCAAAATGGTATATCTTCCTCGATATTGAAAACGTAGGATTTAGCGGAACGAATATTATTGAAGAACTTGATCTAATTCTGTATCCATAGGAAATTTTCTGCAGTTAACTAGTCTCCGTATTTTATCTGAAAAATTTGGAACCCATTTCGAGTAATGCGCAAACATTCCAAGTGCCCGATCCAGTGAAAATCTATTTCTCGGAATAGGGAAATCGACTAAAGGTTTCAGTCTATCAGGATCAGGTTTCCAAGTGTTGTTTTCTATGAGGTATCCCAGGATTTTAATGGATGTTATTAATTGTTTGTGATTAGTCGACAACCATGCGTTTTCTGTGGGTTCCACTTACTACGAACAGCTGTGCTCTCCATGGTGAGTTACTTTCCTCAATTATACCATCGGGAAGTAGTTTTTTTAACGTGTGATGAGATAAATTTTTCGTCTTCTACTGAATAACGCCGGGATTTGATGGCGATCGGCCGACAGTTTGGGGCTAAATGCTCAAATAGTGAAGCAGGACTGACTTTGGCACATGTTAGGCTACTGCTGATCTGTAAAACAGGTTGTTAACCACCAAATTGTACGGATAATTTGTACTGTTGTTGTAAGATATCATGTCCCAAAATAATATCTGCACAACAATCTTTCAGAACGCTCAGCTTTGTGTTGACATATCGGTTATTTGATATTTGCAAATTGACCAAACAATAAGCTTTAATTGACATGGCCAAGGAGGATGAAGGCATGACAACTTCTGAAGAGGTAGGGTACTGTTGAATATTGTGTTGGGAAGCGAACGCATCGCTGATATAGCTTTCAGAGCTTCCGGCATCAATTAGCCTCTCTGCTGAGAAATCATTTATTTTATCTTAATAATAGATTTGGAAAGACTGGGAGGGGAAGCTGCTGAAATCCCTGAACACCGAGTTACCTGGGATGTAGACGTTTTACCTGGGAGACAAGTCACTGTTACAAAGCTATCAGTTTCTTGCTGCTGAGGCGAATCGGGACGGGAAGATATGGCTGCAGTCCGGTTTTGAAGTTTGGAAGATCTGCAAACTTTAGCATAATGGCCTTTCTTACTACAGAGCTTACAAATAGCATCACGAGCAGGGCATGATATCCGTGAGTGTCGATTAAGACCACAAAAGAAACATTTAGAATTAACAGCTGCAGTTAATGTAGGAGTTGAAGGCGTCCTTAAAGTATCAGTTGTTGCAACTTGCGAATTATTGCTTAAATCTGTCTCAGAGAATGTTTGTGCTGATTCTAACGAGCGAGCTTTCTAAAAGCATCGTCTAGTGTTAAAGTGAAATTCTCAAGTAGCCTTTGTCGAATGTTAAGGGAGGAAAGACCGCTTATAAATGCATCGCGAATGTATTATTCGTCCCTGTAGACTACAGCCTGCACCTTCAAAACGGTCCACAATCACAATCAACACTATGTTCACGTAAGGATTGTAAAAATTGATCACCAGGCTGTTGTTGTTGTGTCATTAATTTGTGCCTAGAATATATCTCATTTTTAGGTTTAAAGTAAAGTCCATCTAACCTAGTAATAGCCGCCTCGTAGGGCATACATTCAATATTAAGCTCATAAATAGGGTGACTGATATGATTATAAAGTAGTAATAACTTATCTTGCTTCAGAGGCCTTGATTGATGCTGTGAAGATTTCGAATGTTCTCTTCCAATGATTCCACTTAGAAGTGCTTGATGCAGATGTGTGTTCAGCTTCAAATCTTTCGGGCTTAAAATACTTGTCCATCTTGATAATAAATGTTATCAAATAACTATTATTGAAATGATTGCAATAAATTGTAATGATTAAACCTTTTAGTTGTAAAAGAAGGCTTTATTGCAATCATAATTACAATAGATGTGAATTGTATAACATTAGATATAACAGTGTATAAAGGTAAAGGAAACATATGTTTAAAAGTTATAACAGTGCATAAAAAGGTAATATTTCACCACAGTCACCATGCAAACTACCAGCACCGCCATCTTTCTCCTATTGCTCCTCCTCTTTGAAAAATAACCGCCTTGCCTCAGTATTACGTCACACACTATCTCACCCCATCTGAAAGGAACACATCGATTTTGTGCCAGTCGATATAATTTATAACTTTAAAAAAACCCGCGTCTCCCCACCAATAAAATTTTATTCATCTTACCCCGTGACCGGGGAAAGAAGACGAATAATAACTTTTTCATTTTGTTATCAAAATAAGGGTAAAGGTACTGAAGAGCGGCTGATGGGCGTGGCCTGTTTTGAGAGGTTATGTGACCGTCATGTTATCGAACTCCCATCCCCTTTATTTTCATTTAAAAAGTAGCTTGATTGGCTTTAATAAATTCTAGCTTTCGAATCCCGCTCGCTGCTCTCGCTCTTCAGAGATAAATAAACACCCAAAAGGGTAATTTTCAGTGGAGATCGGGCCTTACTTTGAAGGGCGCCTTAGTGAACGGCGCATAAGCCACTAGGGATAGCGAGTGACTGGCTTACCTGCGACTTTGTCACTGTGACCAAAATTTACAAGTCACTGGGACTTCAGTCACTGTAAGGTCGCAGTCTCTGGAAGATTTGCCACTCCAAGAATTCACAGGGACTCTACTTGTCAGTGACTTTGGTCACTCTTGACTTCACTGTGACCTGGGTCACTCTTGACTTCACTGTGACGACGCCGCTGATCTCTCACTACACCTCCCTTCCTGCCACTGTTCTCAGTAATTTGGGAAACTTCCCGGTCACATAAAAAACAAACCCACTTTAGTCTTTCCTACCTAAAATTCACAACTTACTTTTACTTAGGCATAATCAACTCTCTTATCTTCGATTAAAAAACAAAAACAAATTATTTTATTGCTAAGTTTATAATTCGATCGCTTACTTTTTAGTTAATTATAACTGAATCTTTTTTTTTACCATCAAATGAATAAAATATTTTTTAAGGGCAAAGATTGTTCAAAACAAATATAACACATATTTTTTACATAAAAATATACAATTTACAACTATCATACACAAAGTAAAATTATGCCTTTTTTCAATATAAAATAAAAAAATATTCGATGTAAAGTAAATACTTCTAATAAATAAATAAATAATAAAAGTAATATTTCTACAAAATGTAATCTATGTAGTATCAATTGCTTTACGATAACGGAACATTATGGGGTTAAAATCACAAATTTTTGGATAGAACAAATAATTGTTGCGTAGCCCCTAGAAGCGCGAGGCCACCAGCGGGAAGCACATGAATTCATGTGATATAAACCATTATTTAGATTTGTTTTTATTCGTATTACATTAGACCTTGCATTTTGGAAACTGTTTTATCAGTGCAGTTTAATTAAATTAATCAAATACTAAGTTAACATTTTCTAATACGTTAATGAGAATTAGAGAATCATTGATTGATACCAAAACTCCAATTATAACCTTAGAGCGAGGTTACCATTCACTGTTGACATCATTCCTTCAACAGTGAAAAAGTCACTGGTATTTGTCACTGTGACTTTTAAGGAGCAGTCACTGGTCACTGCAGTGACAGAAAATATCTGTCACACCCCACCACTCTAAGCCACACTTCAGTACTAGAGCCAAATAAGTGTTTAAAAGAAGTAACTGTTTACTAAAAGTAACTGGATGTTGCGTCATAAAGTAACTGGAGTAACTAAGTCTTCGCAAACAGACCCTGATATTTTTACTTTCACTTACCTATATATGAAATATATAGTAAGTGGAAGTATTGCGATCGTGAAAAATTTCGACTTCCGGTTTTCAACGGAAATACACGTTTTGGGGTCCCCTGAGTCCAATTAACCAAGTCCCGCGAAATGGTCTGTGTGTGTGTGTGTGTGTGTGTCTGTGTGTCTGTGTGTGTGTGTGTGTGTGAACAGACTAGCTCAAAAACTATAAACCGTGTGAACCTGAGATTGGGTATTTAGTGTATGTATATGCCCGCGATGTGACAGCAAAATTTTCATCAAAATTGCTCAAAGGGAGGGGGTACTTTGTTTAATAACTTTTTAAGTTTTTTTCGATTTTCTCAAAAACGGCTCTAACGATTTTGATTAAACTGAGTATTTGATCTATTTATATGCCCGTGATATGACTGTAAAAATTTCATAAAAATTGATCAACCGGAGGGGGGGACTTTACTTAATAAATTTTGTATCATTTTCAAGTGTTTTTTTTTTATTTACTCAAAAACGGCTTTCACGATTTTGATCAAACTGGGTATTTGATGTATGTATATGCCAAAGATGTGATAGCCAACATTTCATCAAAATTGATCAACCGAAGGGGGGACTTTACTTAATAAATTTTGTATTATTTTCACGTGTTTTTTTTTTATTTACTCAAAAACGGTTTTCACAATTTTGATCAAACTGGGTATTTGATGTATGTATATGCCAAAGATTTGATAGCCAACATTTCATCAAAATTGATCAACCGGTGGGGGGACTTTACTTAATAAATTTTGTATCATTTTCAAGTGTTTTTTTTATTTACTCAAAGACGGCTTTCACGATTTTGATCAAACTGGGTATTTGATGTATGTACATGCCAAAGATGTGATAGCCAACATTTCATCAAAATTGATCAACCGGAGGGGGGGGACTTTACTTAATAAATTTTGTATCAATTTCACGTGTTTTTTTAATTTACTCAAAAACGGCTTTCACGATTTTGATCAAACTGGGTATTTATGTATGTATATGCCAAAGATGTGATAGCCAACATTTCATCAAGATTGATCAACCGAAGGGGACACTTTATTTCATAACTTTTTTTCTAATTTTTAGATTATCTCAAAAACGGCTTTAACGATTTTCTTTCATATTCGTCATGTTTAATGAAAATTGAGTGTTATATAATATCAGATAAGCGTTATCATTATTAAAATGTTCTGAGGGGTTTATAGAGCAAATGAAAACAAAAATAAGAAATGAATGTGGAAAATGTGTAACTTTGAGAAGTGGCATAAACAAAACGCATTAATTTCTTATCTAAGTAAGTTGGTAAGTGAAAGTTGTGTGTTGCGCGCACGCACCAGATTTTTTAAAATGATTTGATGATGATTTTAAATATCACTTCATAGGAAAAAGAACACGTTATACATGATTTATTAGATTGAAGAAAGGGAATAAAATGTTTATGAAATTATATCTAATAAAATCAATTTAACTATAATTATCGGCTAACTTTATTGTAATCCACTGATGAGTAATTAAATAGAATCAATTTAATTAAATAAGTTTCAACTAGCAATAATCCCACTTCAGTAAACCTTCATTGGTTACGATATTACCTCTGTGCAAGGTTAATTTAATTAAATGTTTATATTTTACTGTTATTAAATATTTATATTTAAAATGGTTATTTCAAGAAAAATGTATTTAAATAACCAAAAAGAATATTTTTTAAAATGATTTTAAATGATATGACTCCATAGGAAAAAGAACAAATCGTACCTGATTTATTAGATTGAAGATTTTGTTTAGATCGGATCTAACTTAATAAAGTAAACAACGGATGAATTCTCTTCCAAAAATGTGGGTAAAGCCGACATCCGATCTCGGTAAACCCGAACTGAATTGTGGATATCGGGTTAAGGTCTGGCCACACATGTCCGCACCGCAGCCATAATATAGGTTTGTTCAGAATATTTTCAATTTACCTTCCATATTACCTTTAGTTATGCCTAAGGTGGCCTGTGTCTGACATGTGTGGCCTGACCTTTAGGCATAACTAAAAGTAATATGTAAGTTAAATTAAAAATATTCTGAACATAACCTATATTATTGCTGCGGTGCGGACATGTGTGGCCAGACTTGTTTAACCTTGTTGTTTACTCACGCCGGCCGCCTTCTAGGAGTTGCTTATCCGAAGTAATACCCTTTTTATACAGAAATAGTAATAGTTGATTGGTATCCTAGCCTCCCACGGAACCCCCCTCTTATGGATCCGCCACTGATGGCGATGAATGATGAATGTAAGTAGTCTCCTCCTACCTTGACTATTGAAGTTGGATAAAATGGCTCTTCGGGTGCCGGTAACTAAATTGAAAACTTCGCTGGCCAGCACACAACTTCTTCATATTCTTTCTCCCCAAGGCCCACTAGGGCCTTCGAAAATTACTCACTCATTATGTTAACACTGAACACATTAACAAATTAGGATCTGACACCATGCGGCCTTGCTGCCGTCACAGCAAGCACGGTTCGTCTCGTGCGAGGTCAGTCAGTGCTGCCAACCCATGAACTTTTCTTTTTTCCTAATTTAGATTTGATATAATAAATATATTATGATGTTATAAAAACTAAAAGATGAAAGCTTACATATTGGGGCGTTTGGTTTCAAAACCGGCTACATCCATTTTCAACAATTTTTCAGGACCAATTAAAAAAATTTATCAATTTAAGAAAGTTTTTTTGGTACTTTTCTATTATAGTCACGCCCAGAGAAAATGTTTTTAATTTAGTTAGTACAATAGTTTCGTTGATTATAGCAATTATTTAAGAGAGATATGTGTTTGAAAGATTGGTAGTGTGAGTACTACAATTGGTGGCCATAGATATTATGTTGAGATAGATGAAAGCTTTTATTCAAAACGAAAGAATAATGCAGGCAGAATTTTACCTCAGCATTGGGTATTTGATGGTATTTGCCGTGAAACAAAACAATGTTTCATAACTGAAGTACCAGACAGATCTGCGGAAACATTAATTAAAGCAATACATTTTGCCTGGATCTATTATCGTTTCAGACTGCTGGAAGTCGTATAAAAATATTTGGAAGGAAGGTTATACACATTTCACAGTTAATCACAATTACAATTTTGTGCTCCGCTCCCGCTCCACTCCCGGTCCGCTCTCCTAATGCCTTACCATATTCACACTATATAATTTTACACCGTTCAATTTTGAAAGGTTTAAGCTATTAAAGCCATTAATAATCGAAGTTGTCTGTATTCGGATTTTAATTAATGATTAACTTTCAGTTATTTAAGTATTCATTTATTCTTCAATTTTACGGCCAAAAAAAAAAAAAACAATTTTTCGTTTGTAGAAATAGCTGGTAAGTGTACTTTTCTTGATGAAGATAATATTATCAAAAAATATAATAAGAAGAATATATTGCAACACAACGATAATTATTAATAATAATTATAAATTAATTAAATTAATGGTGAAGAAATAATTTAAATTGTTTTCGGAATGTATTCGAATACGCTTGAACATTTCAAGTTGAAATCGGTAAATGCTACAAATTTACCGATTGTATTCTCTTCTTTTCCTGATTAATATTTTAATTATTTTTTTCTTTAATATATTTCTTTGTTAATTACCTGACATTTTTCATAATATACTGCATTTTTATTCGTTTCAAATTAAACGTTATTTTATAATAGCAATGAGTGTGTAGTTAATAAATAAATCGGTGACCATTTTTTACGAGTACATTAATTCATAGCAAAATATATCTCCAACATAACATGAATTTTTCACGTCAAAAAACCGCGCGTATTGTAGGTGTTTTTTTTTTTTTATCATTTCAAGCGTATTCGAATACATTGGGAATAAAAATTTAAAGTATTTCTTCACCATTAATTAAATTAATTTATAATTATATATATATTTTAAAGTTGAACTTTTTTGGCCGTAAAATTGATGAAGAAATAAATACTTTGATAACTGAAAGTTAATTATTAATTAAAATCCAAATACAGACGGTTTCGATTATTAATGGCTTCAATCGTGAACGGTGTAAAATTATATAATGTGAATATGAAAAGACTTTAGGAGAGTGGAGCGGGAGTGGAGCGGGAGTGGAGCGAGAGTGGAGCGGGAGCGGAGCGAGAGTGGAGCGGGAGCGGAGCGAGGCCGGACCTGGGCCAATATTGTGATTAACCTCTCTCTATTCCTCTTTAAAATATTTTGCCAGTGAGACCAGACCTGGAGCGGAGCGCTAGTATGAATGGGGTAGAGCGAGAGCGGACCGGGAGTGGAGCGAGACCGGAGCGGTACCGACAGAGGAATTCTCTGTCTATTTCTCTTTAGAATATTTGAGCGGACCGGGAGTGGAGCGGGAGCGGAGCGATAGTGTGAATCCGCCCTTATTCATAAAACATGTGTTTTATTTACTTAAAGTAATGTACTAACTAAATAAAAACCTTTTCTCTGGGCGTGACTATAACAGAAAAGTACCGTTTTTTTTCTTCTTTTTCATTGTTTTGCTAACAATTACCTCCAAACAAAAATTTTTGACAACTTTTTTCTTTTTTAAATCTCATTTAACATTAAAAAATATGTTGCATGTATTATAAATAAAAATATAGTTAGCACTAGCTACGTTTTAAGCTGGTTCAAATTTCCTGGACCTATGGATCTTCAGATTATATTCCTGAAGCATTCCTCTGCTATGGTTGACCAAGCTCCTTTATCCCCTCCATTGATTTTGCATTTTATTCTGTTGATGAGTGTCTGTTCTGATTGAGACCATTCGAACTCGGGCAATCAATTGAGGTAAACACTAACTGTATTCCCATTTGCTTAAGATACTTTTTAAGAACATTAGAGTTTATACCCGTGTACTGATCCGCCAAAATTAACTTGATATTGTTTTTTTAGCAATAGGAGCAATTAGATTTACAAAGTCTTTTGAACATTGACCTGTCGTAGTCGAAATCCAAGCATATCGTAGGATGTAATGTGATGTAAAAATGAAACATGAAAAAAATCAAGTAAACATATACAAGAGAAAAAAAGAAAAAAATTCCGTCAACTCATAAAACATACCTCATGAGCCCACACATGTGCAGTACGCCTTTAATGACAGTCCATTGTATATAATTAAAGCCGTTCTGTTCATTTAATGGAAATTATTTGTTTCATGGTAACTAAATGAAGTTTTCAACAACTACGTAGAGAATTATAAAATCAGACAAGGAGTATTGCCAAATTATCTATCTGAATTAATACAAGTAAAAACTTTTATTTAATAATAAAAAAACATTAGTTTTTATGATTATAGATTTACCTATATTTATATTATAAAATTGGCTATTGGCTATGGATAGCTGATGAAGTTTGGAGAAGAGAATTGTGTGATCGACGGTATCAAAGGCTTTTGAAAAATCGAATAGGACCAGAATTGTAATTTTCTGTTGGTACATGGCAGAGTAAAGGTCTTGTGTAATTTTTATCAGGGCAGATTGACTGGAATAACCGGAACAGAAACCACACTGGAGAGGATTAAGGAGTACATTTTGTTCGAGGAAGGTATATTAGTTGTGAATGGACTAATCTTTCCAATGGTTTCAAGAGATTGGAGAGGGTAGCAATTGGTCTGAAATCAGAGGGCGTAGAAGGATGAGGAACTTCATTACAAGGAATAAAAGGATATAGGAACTTTTATTAAAATATAAAACCATTTTGGTACAAACATTAAGCTTTATTACAAATGACTTTAATACTGTTTACAATCATGATGTACATTTATAACATACATATTTATACTTTATACAATACTAACATGGACATGTTATATGTACTTTTTCTTATACATCATGCATTCATTAATATATATATATATATATATTAATGAATGCCTGATGCATAAGCGAAAGTGATCTTCGACGGAGATATTAGGTTAAGTAAGAATGTGTGTGCTTATAATGATTTATAATAATATAAATTATATTATTATTCTTACTGTTATGATCAGTAATTAAGAAAAAATAAATTATTAATAAGCAATATCATTTTTTGGTAACTTTTCAATAGAAATTTAACAGAGAAAAAAATATTTAGCAACAATGAATTATATATTAAATAAAATATGTAATTGTAAGGTAAAATATAATTTGATAATGTTATATAACCGAAGTGCCGCTTTATAAATTATAGTTAAGGACATTTAATTACTAAATCAGTAAGAAGTAAATAAATAAGCCATTTGAAAAATTTTATAAAACTGGTTTTTAAATTTTGTTACAACAGAATTGACATAATATAACAATTTTTAGAATATTATAATGTTTTCTTTTAAATAAATATAAAATAGTATAGCATTGAGTTTGTTTCGAATAGCTACTTAAAAATTTAGTGCTACGATTTAACATCCTGAACCAATTAATATAAAATAAATAGTATAATTTTTTCTTTCAAGTGCCTTCAGATTAATCTAACATAAAAAATAATCAGATCTGTTAGTTTACAGTCATAAATCAGCTTATAAATACATACATATATTGAATTAAAAAATATAAATTTTTCAGTATAAAATACATATTTACAATATACCCAATAAATATTCCTTTTTATTTATTATATAGCAATAATTGCCCTAGTGGAATTGGCACATATTTTCTATTGTCATAATTACCCAATGTTTTTAAGTACTAATTAAAATCATTTTTAAAACTAAATAGGAGAAATGAATTTACAAAAAACCATAATATGAAATACAGTAGAAAAATCTTATCTTCATTAAAATAAGATTTAAAAAAAAATAACAGCTATAAACATTTTAAATACAAACATAAAAAATTACAAAAATAATTAATCTATAACGTAACACACTAAAGGATTGGATATACAATTACTATAAGGAGAGTATTAAAATGGAATGTCAAAAGTTCCCTTAAGACTAAATATTAATTACTGTACATACGACCGACATTCATGATAAAGAAGGTATTTCACAAAATGGCTCCGTTTGATTTGGCTACTACAACATGTTGTATATCACAGGGCATGAGGAACCACTGCTTTTATTTTAGGGGATACGAAAAACTATAGAATGATTTAATATATATACAATTCAAAAATAAAATAAATATCCTTTCTTTCCCTTAAACCACAAATATGATTTACTCTGTAGCAATTGTTTTGAATAAAAAGATGCTTTAATTTTCAAAATATGGTTAAATAATAAAAATATAAAAACCATATAATCAATGTAACTATCCTACAGTAAAAGTTTATCAGATTATAACATGCTCTAAGAATAACCTTATACAAATAATAACATAAATAAAAAATTATAGCAATAAAATAAAGTGAGGAAGAGAGAGAAGTCATAGCACGAATGCTAACATCGAAAGGTCTAAGAGAGTTTCCTCGGTCGATTTATCGGTCATTGGAAAATGTAATATCAATGTTAAAAGAATAATTTACCCATAGAATAATATAAGTCTCTTTGATAAAAATCAGACGATTTGATTAATTTGAATTCATCTTTTTGAAAGACAATGGCAAATTAAAAAAAAAAAGAAGGAAATGTTCGTTAAGAAATTATATAAGTATATGCGTTGAAAAAATTAAAACTAAATAGGGTAAACCATAAAGTTATTGACACTGAGTACAATTACTGACACCCCAAACTTTGACTTAAAGAAATAGGTAAACAAGTCCTAATTTTATTACAAGATATACATGATCTAATGTTTGAAGGGTCCTCTAAGTCATCTATGAAGTAAGACTTTAACAAACTAACCATAGGGAAGATTTTACAATTGAATCCACAGGGTGCCAATAACTAGATTTGGCACTTTTAACAATAAATATTGCCATATTGTAAAACTATTGCACTTTTGACCCAAAAAAACCTCTTGAGTCTTTATGAGGATAGATAATGAAGAGCTATAGGAAGTTTCTATTTGATCCCTTTATAAAAAGTATTTTTTTAAATTTAACCACAGAAATGGAGTCTTAAGGGTGCCAATAGCTGTACGGTTTACCCTACAATATTCATTTAAATTATGTATTGCAACAGAAAATGTAATAGTTTTTACTTGAGGTAACATTAAAAAGTATACCTAAATATGAGAAACCTATGTATGTGTATGAATAATAAGTCTTAATATACATTAAATATTATAATACTATAAAATAATATTTACAATAATAAAATTAATCATAAATGTACTTGTGCAAAAAAAAAATAAAGTAACAGGTAAAAAGAAACTAAATAAAAGATTGTTAATATATGACGGATATACACGAAACATGTGCAATCCTATTTATCAAGAGATCACTAATAAAAATAGTGAATTGAAAAAATAGTACAGTTAATTAATCACTTTACTTATTCTATATTATCTAAAATGTTTTCATATGATATGACACAAAAAGTTAATTTTACAAGGCATTAATAATAAAATTATGGACACTCGAAACTGATTGTTAAGAAACTTTTTGAATTCATAATAGCTATAATTGAATTAGATATATGTATAAGGTAAAGTTACAACAGTATTATAATTAAAAAAAAAAAATTATCCTGAATTTGTGTAATATTACAGATAGCAATATGGTGAAATATTTTTAAAAAATAAAGTTTAAATTTTGTTATTTATTATTTTTTTTTTTTGCTTTTAACTATAGGAAGTAAATTCACAACTCATGAGTTTTTAGAAAAAGAATAATCATTTCTATCAAGCTAATTGGAGCTATGATGTATAACATTAAAAATTAACCAAATCATGAGCAAAAAATTAGTATCTCTATCCATATCATGGATCAGTGTAACAAATATCGCAATTATGTATGATTTTTACATATTTACAAAGAAGTGACCTCCATTATCCGGGCCTCGACTAACCGGGGATCCAATTAACCAGGGTGCCGAGGAGCCAATTTTTTTTTTTTTAATAAGATTTTTTTAATTTGTATGCCATTTATTTTGTATGTATAGTATTTAAAAAAATATATAATATTTGACGATTACACAATGGTTAACTATTTATTATGAAATAAAACAATAAATGGAAAAACACAGAAAGCGAGTATTATATTATGAGATGTTTCCGGTATCTAATACTCCAATTCATAATCTAGGAACGGTATTGTTTTCAAGTCTTTCCAGGAAACTCCTAGTCTGGCCTGTTTGGCTACAAAACAAAATATTGTCAGTTGTGATTTAGTCTCGGTTTAAATACATACGAAGTAGCAAAATGTCGGAAAAAAGAAAACATGTCGTTTTAACGCTTGAAGAGAAATTAACTATTATAAACAGATTAGAAAAGGGTGAAAGTGTTGAAAAATTGTCCGCTGAACTAGGAATCGGCGAACAAACTGTACAGGATATTTTGAAGAAGAAAAAAGACATTTTCGACTTTGTATCGTAGTCGGCCCATAACATATAAAAACATACATTTACTTTATTTGTTGTTGTTGTATATTATAATTTAATGTATACAAAACGTTTGTTTGTTAAATAAAAGTGATTATACCTTACAAGTGATTTTTTTAACCTTTTTTTCTGTCACATTAAGTCAATAAAATGTTTTAATTCGATTATCCGGGGTTTTCGATTATCTGTGGACCTCCATAGCCGTCATTACCCCTGATAATGGAGGTTCTACGGTATATAAAAAGACATGAAGCCGTAATCAGCTGTGGGTCCGAAATAATGTTCTCGATATAACTGGGGAAATAAGAAAAATATATATAAATATTGGACTAGTCAATAATAAATAAAAAATACTGTAGAGAATGAGCTATGTGTGAGATATACTGCGGACCTAAGTGTGAGATATGACCTAAGTATGGACACTTCTCCTCCTGAGGAAGGGTCGACTGTTGTTCGGATAGACCCTGGCGAGGAGGATGAGCGAGGAGCCGATAGCCAGCTGGACGGGGGCGGCTCGACCTCCCGGAAGGCGGACCAGGACCGTGCCCACGGCTGCAAGGCCATCATCTGTGGGCTCCATGGCGATGGGGCGAGGGTGGCCGCTGTCCCCCAGCATCAGGGTCACCTTGGCGAAGGGTCGCTTCGCCATGTGGAGCATCTCGACAACGTGGCGCCGTCTTGCACGTCGCATATCCGCGGCTTGTTTGGCTTTCCAGGCAACGACACAGACGGCTAGAAATAGGAAGAAACAGGAGAAGAAAACAGAAAAGAAGACAAAAAGATCAATATGAAGCTGATCTTGTCTGAAAAATATTGTGCCATATGCTGGACGAGAAGTGGCGATAAGGGCTATGAAGAAGCGAGTATTTCCTAGTTCATGTTTGTCTTGCGGCAGGGTAATGACCAGCCGATCGGTCAAGTTGCGGACAATCAGGACGGAGGACTTACTGGCAAGAGTGATGTAAGATGCCAGGCCTTTTGCGTGTTTCTCGATGACAGAATCCACTCTGGTGTGGCTTAGCGTTGACCACGGGGAGGTGATGTTCATCCCAGCTTCAAATTCAATTGGGAATTCTGAACTGTTTCTGTATCTAAATAATAAAAAAAAATATATATAATTATTAAAATAATAAAAGTATTCAAGGAAACATATATTGCAGGGATTTTACTGATATTTATTAAAAACTACCTGTATATACCGGTTTCACCCGGAAAATTTCATTTTTTAAATCTATAAAGTGAGACTTTTATCGACGCAAACGGTCGATTTCGTAAAAACCAATGTAAAGCGAGATCAAAACGATTTTTATAACAATATAGAATATACCCAGAGATTGGCTAAAGTTATGCAATTTTAATATGGACAGGTGTTCGCACAAGGTATCAAAGAACCACTGAGTGAAATTTGGAGAATTTAGGACAAACGATATGGATTTCTATAAAGAACAAACAAACAAACAAACAGAATTTCATCATTATTTATATAGATTAATTACTAGTTAAAATTTAAATATGTTTAACTAATAATAGTAATTTACTTAATTTACATAACAGTGTAGAATTAAATTTGCAAATATGCAATTGTTGAGACAAAGAATTGAGGAGCTAATTGAGGAACGATACGTGTTATGAAGATATAGACTTGAAAAAAGTTATAATTTATTCCACATCTAAAATTTTTCTTTTTTTTTAACATTCCCTCTGGGGTGCCCATTCAGAAAAAGTTTAAAATGTCTACTCAATCAATCTACTCAATGAGTTTTATTGAGCAATTAATTGAATAGGAATAAATGTTTAAAAGCTACTCATACCCATGAAGGGTATACTGTGTAAGAAAGTAGTGTTTCTTGGGTGAGCAGTCGTGCAAGGAGGCGATTTGACCGTGATCATGCCCAACCGCTAAGTTTTTTCCCTTTAATTTTCCAATTATGAGCACCCAATCTTATTACTACCCCCTGGAGGGTTACTTGGTCACAGAGACAATCTGTGACAGAATATTAAAGATATACTGCTGAGCCAGATTCAAGCTCAGGTAGTTGGGTTCACAACAGCTCAATGACTTATCATTGTGCTACTCCCTCAACGAGAATAAAAAATTCTAAATTTTTTTAAAACAAATGCCCTTTAAATCTGAAGTAAAAAAAATATGCAAAAAAAATAAATATATATATATATATATATGTGCAAACATAGGGGTAAGAATTGAGGAGGTGAGGTGCACAACTCGTTCGTTCCATTTCTTTGAAAAATTGAGATGGCAGTGGTTCTGAAAGATATTTTAATGCTCTTTCAACATATCTTATTATTTCTTATGTATTTTTGCTATACAAAATAGCGCTTTGTTGCAGAACTGATTCTTTCCATAACCCATTGTGTTTCAAAACTGGTTCGTTACTCGTTTTGTTGCAAAACTCTTTCGTTCCAATAATCACTTCTCACTTTGCACCCATCCTATTCGTTCACTCGAGACGTTTCTGTTATTCTTTCTGAACAAAATATCGAAAGCTCCTTAAACTCGCGTGTTTTATTTCAGTTTGTACTTGATTCTTCTTTCCTAGATATATTGATAATTGATTTTCCAATGGCTCAAAGAAGCTGAAAGACGCTGATAATCTGCTGAAAAAGCGTGACGAGGGAAGGCCATAGATTCATTGAAGTATTACACACGAATTCTCAATATATCTGCCACAGACGAGGGAAACAACGAACAACAGGATGGTGAGGTCGCTATTGTTGAAGGAGACGATAGCCTTAGGATCTAGTATTTTTGTAACTTTTTTGTAGTCAGATATCAGTACGCTGATATTTTTGACAAAATTCATAAAAAAAAAAAAATAATTGTTTTTAGTCAGTGGGTGGTATTATTTTGTGAAATGGTACCGAATTCATTTATAAAATGGTTGTGAACCTAAATGAATATTACTTATTAAGAAGATCAACTTACGCTGTGTGAATTAAAACTCATTTGTACCAATATGGTGAGCAGCAAAAGTCTTTCCTTTAAACATTTTGTTGCAAAACTTTCTCATTCCATACTTTGTTACTTTTTTTTTATTACCTCTAAATCAGTAATTTTTTTATTCCAAGCTCACTTACATAGGGTAGCTGCAAAAAAAAAAATCATCTTTATCTGGCCACTCTACCAGACGTGGTAAGTTTTTTGAGTTTTCTGAATAATGTGTTCAGGTGGAACGAACGAGTTTTGCATCTCACCTCTTCAATTATTATGCATTGACTTTATTATTATTATTATGCACCATTTATCTCCACTCTACCTCATCCGCCGGTGAAATCGCGGTTCATCTCCTCATAGCTAAGTCCCGCGTAGCTCCCCTCAAAAAGGTATCCCTTCCCAGGTTAGAATTATGCGGAGCTCACCTTTTAGCAAAATTAGCCACTAAGATTCTCGGTATGTTCCCTCAACCGTTTGAAGATATTGTTGCCTTCTCGGATTCCGCGGTAGCCCTCACCTGGATTCGCGGCGAACCGCACCGATGGAAAACTTTCGTGGCCAATCGCGTCACCGAAATACAGGAAGTTATCCCTCCTTCTCAATGGCGTCACATTGATGGTAAGGAAAATCCCGCCGATTGTGCCTCTCGGGGGCTATTCCTCAATGAATTCAACCGTCATCCTCTGTGGTGGACAGGTCCCTCCTGGTTATCGAAACCGCCAAGCCAATGGCCCAAATCGCACATAGATTCCCCGCCTGACGCCGTTAACAAGGAGCGTCGAATCTCCAAAGAGATCATCACTTGTATCGCCCTAACCTCCCTCGACTTGGAAAGTCGATATTCCTCCCTGACTCAACTCAAGAGAATCACCGCCTGGTGCCTCAGCTTCGCCCACAATTGTAAGAATCATGATCGCCGATACACCAGGTTTCTTTCCGCCGTTGAACTAAACATGGCACTTGATACCCTAGTCCGCGGAGTCCAACAAGTCGCGTTAGCAGATGAATATAAAGCCGCGTCAGAACCCGCCTCCAAGTTGCGCATTAAACGCACTTTACAACTGTTCATCGATTCCCACGGCCTTCTGCGCGTGGGCGGTCGTCTTCATCTTGCTCCCAGCCCGTTTGATGTTAAACACCCGGCATTACTTCCAAAGGATCACCCTCTCACCCACTTAATAATCGATAATGCTCATCTTACCAATCTACACGCCGGTCCATCTGCTACTTATTCATTCATTCGCCAGAGATTTCGGATTTTAGAAGGAAAGAACGTTGTTCGCCATCGCCTAGCAAAATGTAACCGATGTTTTCAAGTTAATCCCCAACCACTCATTCCCACCATGGGTTCGCTCCCTAAAGACCGTGTTTCATCCACGTATGCCTTTCTTAAGGTAGGAGTAGATTACGCCGGTCCCTTTTCGGTTTCTTCTGCCCGCATTCGGGGATGCCGCGTTACCAAAGCCTATATCTGCGCCTTTGTCTGCTTTTCCACCAAAGCTGTGCATCTAGAACTCGCCTCCGAACTCTCCATCCCCGCATTTCTTGCCACTTTCGCGCGATTCTGCAGTCGCCGTGGCGTTCCCTCTGACATCTATAGTGACAACGGAACCAATTTTGTAGGGGCTAGTCGCCAGCTGAATGAAATTGGGCGTTTCCTGCGACAAGCTGATACCCGCGAGGCAATATCCCAACGCTCATCCGCCCTGGAAATTCAATGGCATTTTATCCCGCCTAGTGCTCCCCATTTCGGAGGTCTTTGGGAGGCTGCAGTCAAATCCACCAAGCGACATCTCCGTACTGTTATGGGTTCCCAGATTCTTTCTTTCGAGGAATTTTCTACTCTCTTGACCCACGTAGAGGCCGTTCTCAATAGTCGCCCCTTGTGCGCTCTCTCTCCAGATCCTCAAGACTTAGAAGCCTTAACCCCTGGCCATTTTCTTATTCACCGACCTCTTAACGCGCCACCTAGTCGTGATGTTTCCGACACCCCGGTTAATCGGTTAACAAGATGGAAACTAGTCGATAAACTTCACCAATCATTTTGGAAACGGTGGACGGTAGAGTATCTGCACACTCTTCAACAGCGTTCCCGCTGGATGGACTCCTCTCCTGAGTTAGCTCCGGGTTCTCTAGTCCTGGTCAAAATGGATAATCAACCTCCCCTTAACTGGCCTCTCGCCCGCGTCGTCGAGCTGTTTCCAGGTACTGACAATGTTGCCCGAGTGGCCAGCATCTTAACCCCTTCAGGCTTGCTTAAACGTCCAGTTAATCGCCTATGCCCCTTACCCTCTCAATAATGCCGCATCCGCGCCATGGGGGGGGGATGTTCAGTCTTAGATTGTTTTGAATTTAAAACCAAGATTTCCCGCCATACAATGCCTCCTAAACTTACTGTAAATGCGTAGCTTAAGTTTGTTCAAGTAAGAAGGCTATGAAAAACAGCTGTCGGATGTCAACCGCCACGTGCGTCATCCCCACCCCGATACATTCTGCTCTCAAGGCTGAAACTGAACGCATCGCCTCTCTGTCTACCATTTGAAGCTAAATGCCCGCCTTCTCATCTGGCTCTCTGCGCTGTACCTCTCCCAGATTTGAAGTTGTATGATCACTAATTACGAGAGTTTGATTGCTAGCCAAATTTGTGAATACTCTTTCACTTTCTTCTGAATAATCCAGGAGCCTATCTTCAACTTGTTTTGTTCGCCGGTAAATTGTTCACTGATATCAGAGTGTATTTCGCCATTGAGGTCTCATTAAGGAAGCTGCTTGTTTTGTTCGCCTATACTAAAGACAAGTGAATCAAACTATCATTAATATTTCATTGTGGTGGCCATCCACTTTTTCTTTGTTTGTCATTTTCTACGTTACTCTTTTAAATGTTATCGAACAGGCCTTTTAGTTGTAAATTTTGTTTATTAAATAGTTATTATATATATATTCACTGATCACATGTTTCTTATTGACTTTCATTAATTTAGATATATAAGTTTATTTTCTTTATTCAAGGTATAGATAAATAAGTATTGTTCTTTTATTTCTATTTATTTTCTTAACATATCAGTATTGTTCTTTTATTTCTATTTATTTTCTTAACATATAAGTATTGTTCTTTTATTTCTATTTATTTTCTTAACCATTTCAACTAAATCATTCTAATGTTCTGTTTCTTTTATTCTATAATAAATGTGTGTTTCATGTAAGTTTATCAGCAGTTGTTTGTATTTAACTTCACCCTATTCTTATTTCAATGCTTAAACAGACTTAATATATAACCTTAAATGAACTTACTTAGGGTCCAGTTTGATGAGATGATGGCCAGTGGAGCTGTTAGTTTCAACAACGAAGGTATCGTCCTTCGGGCTTATGTACATATCAAGGGCACCCTGCGTAATGTCAATTGTTATCCTGATGTCAACATTCATAAATCTTGGTTGAACAACAAAGAATACCTGAAACAACAAAACAAATATAAATAATTAAAAATACCTATTCACCAACATGAATAATTATAAATTTTATGAATTTATAATTGGGCCGGGAAGGCCTAGTGGACAAAGGAGCTTGCAATAGGTAATCAAAGTTAAGCAACGTTGAGCGTGTTTAGTACTTGGATGGGTGACCACTGCATTCGGGTGACCACCCGCCAATGAATACCACGCAGTCCAAGCCTACTCCCACCCCCCAGGTATGTGAGGCCCGTCACCCTACTGGAGGCCACTCACACTGACCATGCGTAGGAGTGATGTTCCTTCCCCTTGTATCCCATCGAGAATCATGGTGTGGTTTTCCAGGATGTCAGTAACCACCCAGAGGTTTGGTACAAGGACGGTATGCTTCAGGGAAAGAAATATAGGTCCTTGGGGACTGCTGACTCTGGGCTGACATAATCCTTGGACCTAGACCAGTTTGTCAATGTCTTTGAACCCGAGAGAGTTGACGCCATCGGTGGGAAGAACACTGCCTAATTGGCCCCAATGGGTTTATGGAGCTATGGGCTTGCAGCAACGTGAGGTTTGGGCTACCCCCTCCAGGCTGTCTGTGCTCCCACAAGCAACACAAATGTTTATAAGAAGACCAAACTGCGCAGCCAAAGGTCTCATTAGGCCTAATGAGCCAACCGAAAAAGAAAAAAAAATGATTATAAATATGATTTTATGAATAATTATAAATTATTATGATCCTTGTTATCCTGTCTTCATATATTTCACTAATTATCCAGTATCCTGCATAAATTTAATAGGGGTTGACCTTCCAGTTCCTACAAGTCTTTCATACTCAGGATTGAAATTCAGTTGATACTTCTAATGTGCATCTCTTACCTGATGGGAGGTCAAAGACTGATCTTTCGGTTCGATTTTGTCTTGCTTCCCTATTAGTATCCAAGTATCCCTAAAATAGGGAAGGGAAATCACTTATGTGTCCTGTTTGCATCTTATATCAACAATAAATCGTATACCAACACCATCACTTGCGTCAGAATCACCTTTATATTCCATTTTCCTACGACAGTGCGGTACTTCTTTTGCCCAACTTCAAGATTTCACTCACGTACATAATGAATGAGATGATTTAAGCTATCTCCGTAAGTTCTATTTTCAGGAAGATTTACACCTTTCCTTATGCCTGACATATATGACTCTTGTCCGTCCAGTTCAGAGGCAAGTAAAGTTCCATTGAATCAAATGTACTCCACCATGGAGGATTAGCCCAGCAAAGTAGTTCCCATACATTCGGGTACTGGCCCCTTGAATTTCATGTCCCTTCAAGAGCTATATATTCTACATTCTATACCCCCCCTTTTTTTTTTTTTTTTTATCCTCCCATCAGTTGTTATCTTGTTTCATACTTAGCCTTGATGAAAACCTGAATCTATGGTCGCAACATCAGCTCAATGTATGTTATTGCACTTAAAGTGTAGTTTTGTTTGACCAAACCTCCAACTATTCCATCACATAAACTTCTAAGTTCAATCATCTACCTCCACAAATAGACTACATTCATGCATCTGATTTTTACATACTTTCAGGCGTAGAATTATTATGTATATTGCTTTAAAGAAGTTTCTATTACTTTTTGTAAATAAATAAGCATGCTAAACACTTTATATTTTACTTTCACTTACCTATATACGAAATATATAGTAAGGGAAAGTATTGCGATCGTGAAAAATTTGGACTTCCGGTTTTCAACAGAAATAATCAAGTGTGTGTGTGTGTGTGTGTGTGTGTGTGTGTGTGTGTGTGTGTGTGTGTGTGTGTGTGAGTGTGTGTGTGTGTGTGTTTGTGTGTGTGTATGTGTGGTGTGTGTGTTGGTGTGCGTGTGAACCTAAAACTGGGTATTTGGTATATGTATATGCCCGTGATGTGACAGCAAAAATTTCATCAAAATTGGTCAAAGGGTGGGGGTACTTTATTTAATAAATTTTTACGTTTTTTTGATTTTCTCAAAAACGGCTAAAAATATTTTGATAAAACTGAGTATTAGATGTATGTATATGCCCGAGATATGACTACAAAAATTTCATCAAAATTGATCAACCGGAAGGGGACGATTTCATAACGTTTAAAATGTTTAATTAATACTGGGATGGGGCCAAAAGATCAACGCGGGTAACATAACTATCATTATCCGCATTTCTTCTTCCAGGTTTGACCATGTCACAGGTTTTCCAACAGCCAAGCTTTCACCCATCTTGCTGTGGGCTTCTTCAGGGCTAATACAAGAATGAGAGTGGAGAAGGGGATCACTAACTTATAATCTTCCGTCGGGAGCGAAGTCTGTGTTCCCATTGGCTAGCGCCCGAGGGGGCGTGGTCAGGTGGAGGGGGTAGGGGAGGGGGGATGTCATCCGCTCTCTGAGATATGTTTTGTTGTCTAATGTTGTTTAGTGCAGGGTACCAGTTTTTGCTAAGTCTGTATCCGTCTTCTTTGTTTATATTATTTGGTTGTTTAATAATTTCTATAGCTTCCCTGATGGATCTGTCTGTGATTGTTTTGATGTTGTTTTTTGTAAGTGTTCTGGCTATTTTTTCCGAGGTGCCTTTTACGTAGGGGATGACGGCTATGGGCTTCTTTTCTGTTTCAGTTTCTTTGGGGTGATGGTTGTTGGTCTTGAATTCTTGTTTAATGAATTCGGAAGTTATAGTCTCGTCTGAGTATCCGTTCTTTTTGAGGGCTGTCCGGAGTTTTCTTTTTTCTTTTGGAATTTTTGTGGGTTCAGTTATGGTCAATGCTCTGTGTATTAGTGTAGCAATGATCCCTCTCTTTTGTGATGGATGGTGGTGAGACTCTGCGTGTAAGTATCTGTCCGTGTGGGTCGGGTTTCTATAAACTGAATGCCCTAGAGTGAGGTCTTCCTTCTTTTCTACTAGTACGTCCAGAAAGGGTAGCTTGTTGTCCTCCTCGGTCTCCATGGTAAACTGTATGTTGGTGTGTATGTGGTTGATATGTTCAAGAAACTCTTTAAGCAATTTTTCTCCGTGCTCCCATATTATGAAGGTGTCGTCTACGTAGCGATACCAAACAGCTGGTTTGAACTTGGCTCTTCTTAGGGCTTCTTCTTCAAAATGTTCCATGTATAGATCTGCTATGACAGGACTTAGTGGGTTGCCCATGCTTGCTCCTTCTTTTTGCTTGTAATACTTCCCGTTGAAGAGGAAGTATGCTGTCTTCAGACATATCTTGGCCAGATCCAATTCCTCTGCTGTAAGTATCTTCTGTAATAATAGTATAGTTTCATCAATAGGAACCTTAGTGAACAATGATTTTACATCAAAGCTCACCAGGATACTATTTTCTGAAATTTTGAGCTTCTTAATTTTCTCGATGAAGTCTTTAGAGTTCTTGATGTGGTGTTCTGAGTTTCCTACGTGTGGTTTGATGATTTGTGTGAGGTGTTTTGCAATGTAGTAAGTGGGTGATCCTATTGAGCTGACTATGGGCCGCATAGGAAAATTGTCTTTATGGATTTTGGGTAGTCCGTAGAGTCTGGGTGAAACTGGGTCGGATCTGGTAAGTTTCTTTAGAGACTGGTTGTTTTCAGGCAATTTCTTCATTATGTCTGTCAGTTGTTTGTTCACGTCTTTGGTGGGGTCCTTGTTTAGTTCTTCGTATGTCCCGTCAGAGAGGAGATTTAACATTTTAGAAATGTAATCTTCTTTGGACATTATTACCGTGGAATTCCCCTTGTCCGCTGGTAAAATAACGAGGTCTTCGCGGTTCTTGAGTTCGCTGAGGGCTCTTCTTTCTTCTTTTCGTAAGTTGGGTTTTGGTGGTCTGGCTTCTCGCAGGATCTTGCTCACGTCTTGACGAATCGCTTCTGCTGTGTGTTCTTCCATGTCCTTTACTACTGCTTCGACGCTGGTGATGATTTTCTCAACCGGTATGCGTTTCGGAGCTACAGCAAAGTTGAAACCTCTTTGTAGAACTGAAACAGCTTCTGAAGGAAGTTCTTCCGACGTGATGTTGATGACGGTGTTCCTTAGCGATTCGCGGTAAGGATCGAGTTTGTTTCTCTCCGAGGCACATAACTATCGACCTCACAAAAATAAATAGAGAAACAAATTTATTTATATTAGGAAATAGAAATAATTTTTTTATTTAAAGTATTATTGTTTTGTTTGTTTACCCAAAAAAGTAATAATAATTTACAGGTCACAAACAAATAAGCTATGGACTACAGTGTACCCAACCGCCAACAATGAGCAGTTTAGTGATGTTTTGTTATTTCAGGGGCATTAATAACTACTATTTGGTTTTAGAAATTTTTTACAGTGGTAAAAAATTATCTGGGTTAGAGGAATATGTTTTTTTAAACTAATTTTAAATTTTTGAAAATAGATCAAGGGGACCATAAACTTCCATAAATTTCATTTTTCTCAAAATGGACTAGATTGTACTACCGTGGTTTTTTCTTATGACCCTTCATATGTGTTGCTATGAACTAAAGATCTCTATCTAAAACAAAGAGAGACAAAATTTTGTATTGCCTGTTTTTTCAATTGTATTTCTTTGAGATTGTTTCATTTAATTGTTAAAAACAGGCTTTCATTCATTTGTTCTTAAAACGTAGATATAGCTCGACTCTTCAAATAATTTACCTGGGAATCGCATGCGCGAACAGTGATGACATTTTAGTAGCCAATAGAAATGCACTATAACAGTTAAGGTACCTTAATTCGTTGTTAGTTTTTGCTGTACTTTGTTTTTTTAGTTAGAAAATTAAATTTTGGACGGTTAAAGAAAGACATTGTAGAGTGGCTTAAGGTTAACCAAATACCCTACACCCTACACTATTGAAATGAAAAGGCCTGAATAATTAGAAATCTGCAAGATATTAAGTATTAAATTATTGTTTCATTAGGTGATACTTCTACGTCCGAGGATTTTTCGAGTGAATGCAGCGATGCTGAATAAGATGAAATATTTGGTCATATTAAATTTCTTTTCACAAAAAAATAAACAAATTTCATTTAATGTGATAGATGTGTTTATGAAATTTGTTTAATTTACTTCATATCAGACTTATTTTATTGTATACAATCATGATTATTATTGTGATTTACCATTTATTCATGTTTTTTGTAAATACTGCATGAATGTGATTAGTGATCATTATAATATCATTGTCCTTCACTTGGGTTGAGTTTTACATTTCCAGAAAAAAAAAATCATGTTATTGAATTTTTGATTTATTGCTCTTTTGTATTTTATTTTATGAAAAATTGTATTATTTTTAAGTTTGTGATTATATTTTGATTAAGTTTGATGTTTTTAATTTTAATTTATAAAATTTAAATATTTATTTTTAGTAAATAATGTTTTGGAATAATAATTTGAATATTGATAGTAAATTTATTTCTGAACCTTTTTTTATTGCCAATGATAATTATTTCATGAAATATAGTACCCTTGTATCGATTTCTATGTCCTCTCTATCTGTTTGTCATCATTGATAGCATAACCTGACACACTTCAAATTTAGCGCCAAAGGAGGAGTAGGCGTGGCTTATTTAAGTTCCGCGCTCAGGTAAATTACTTAAGTTGCTGCACTATAGTTACTTTGGGTCTTTTTCATTTTAGGCAAGCAACCTGTTACTAAATTATGATAACGGTTATTTTATGAATTTAAACAGTGATTTATCTATTATCAGATAAAATCATGTGATTTCATATTGGAAATTCTCTAAAAGTTATTATCGAAGTGTGAGTTGGTGTATAAAGTTAATCTGTGCTCTATATTTGAAAAATGAATCTGTTAGAATTATATTCAGTTTTGAAGTCAAATAAAATAGCTATAATTTTTTTTACAAAGAACCGCTGTTCTACATGGAAAATTGAAATGCAGAGAAAGACACTACGTGAAAATAATTTACCGTAAGAAACGCGTTCCGCTTTGGAGATGCCCAGGGACAGGGATGTAACCAATCCAGAAGTGTATATAAAGGTACATGGTTCGAAAACTGCAGGGTTTCAGCCGATAAAGCCATACTATTTATATATTCATGGGCTAATGGTAACACGACAACATCTTTTTGTAAGAAAGAGTTAGGTATGTCAGCTGCTACCATCACAGATTGGAAAAATTACATGAGGGAACTCTGTGCAACAAATATAATCCAAAATCCAAAGAAGATCGGGGGACTAGGAATGACAGTTGAGATCGGTGAAAGCTGCTTCTCAAGGAGGAAATACGAGGGGTGATCAAAAAGTTCCAGGACTGATTTTTTATTAATTTATTTAAAAAATCTACAGGCTATTGGAAGTCGTCCCCTTCAAAGTACTCTCCTTGGGAAGCTATACATTTTTCCCAACGATGTTTCCACTGTGTGAAGGACTTTGAGAAATCATCTTGTGAAATGGTGTGTAGCTGCTCCAGCGATTTTTTTTTAATGTCATCTACGGACTCAAATCTCTTTCCCTTCATGGGTCTCTTAATTTTTGGAAACAAGAAAAAGTCTGCAGGGGCAAGGTCAGGTGAATATGGAGGCTGGGGAATGACCGTAATTCCATTTTTGGTGCAGTAGTCGCGAATGAGCAGTGCGGAATGAACAGGCCCATTGTCATGATGCAGCACCCACTCACCGCTCTGCCACAACTCTGGTCTCTTCCTCCGTATTGCCTCGCGCAAATTTCTCAGGGTCAATTCTTCAGCCATCTCACGAATGGTTAGTCGACGATTAGAACGCACGAGACTGTTCAATCTTGCAACACAATCGTCGTCAGTCGAAGTTGATGGGCGCCCTGAACGAGAATCATCTTCACACGATGTCCGGCCTTCCTTGAACCTTTTGTACCACTCATGACACCTTGACCGACTCAGACATTCATCACCGAAAGCCACTTGCAACATTTGAAAAGTTTCAGTAAACATTTTACCCAACTTCACACAAAACTTTACGCAAACGCGTTGCTCTTCCTTTACATTCATTTCACAAAATCGCCGAACACAAAAAACTTTTTTTTACGAAAACAGCAGTAACTTTGCAATGAAGAAGGTTATCAAAAAACTGAATAAACAGCTGAGCTCAGGAAGAGTCACGCTAAACAATGCTGCCAACCGCACTGCTCTATGACACTCCATTGCCGCGCAATCTCAACAGTCCTGGAACTTTTTGATCACCCCTCGTACATGCGTGGAAGGTTATATCCACGTACGATTTTGCAATGAAAGCCTATTGGCCTCCAGAATAATAACCTTTTTTTTTTGCAATAGTTTCCTTTTCATTTATCAGAAGTTACGAATCAAGATCACACTCCCTTCCCGAAATAAAATCCTAATACTTTTTAAAAGGAATAATTTACCAGGACAGTTTTCTGGAAATAAGCCTCTTAAAAAAAATCCGTGCTTGATTGGTAGTGATGGAATTACTGTAGAAATAAATAATACTCTCTTTTCTAGAAGGAAATATGATTTTGGAAAAAGGTGCCACCAAACAGTGGGTCTTGAGCCGTATATGTCGGAAAATGGTTTAAGTATGTCAGGAAGGAGAATAAAGAAGTGCTTTCTTCGTGCAATTTCCAAAAATACTTAAGTCAGGGGAAGGGGGGAAAGCCCTTCCCCACGACTACACCACATAATAAAGACTTTTTGAATATTTACCTTTGCGAGAAGTAATTAGCTAGGAAAGAAAAAAAAAACATAGTAATTAGTAAATGAAAATTTACGTGCGCGAGAGCTAACTTGAGCGCAAGGGCAACAAGTTGGCGACAGTGGTGGTTCCTGGTGGGGTCGGAGAAACTCCCCCCCCTCCTACCTAATCTATAGTCTTACCTAATAACGATTTTTGGACTAATTACCTATGCGAGAGGTGATTAGTCACAAAAAAAAGCCGTATTAATTAGGGTTTGAAAATTTAAGTTGGCGAGAACTAATTAGAGCTCGCATTGAGAAAACTCTTTCTTGTTAATAAGTTAGATAATCAATAAATCATGTGTTTTTCAACAATGATATAACCTTTGTTATTATTTAAATAACCGTTATCTTAAATTAGTAACAGGTTGCCTAAAATGAAAAAGACCCGTTACTTTTAATTACTAAATTTAACATGCTCTAAAATAGAAAAATCAAGCGATCATGGACAAACAAATTACCGTTTGGCCAGGGGCTAATGGTTTAGGCTTGAGCTTGCACTCCTCGATCAGCTTGGCGTCGAGGCAGAACTTGAGGTCGACACTCATCCCCCGGTAGCATTGGTGGCCCCCGGTCGGGGTGCCGAGGAAGCTCTCCCTGCATTTGGAGCACTGGAGGGCCCAACACTGAGCCTCTCCTTTCCCGGAGCAGGAGGAATCGCTCTCTGTGTTGTTACCGCAGTTACACCTGAATGGATATAAACCAAATCATTAATTTTTAAAGTTTTGCATGCTTGAAATTTATAAAATGTAATCTAAAGAAAATACTTTTCTCCGGTGACAGGATCGCAGGTGTCGCCATGGCCGTGGCACTGGCATGGCCTGCAGTGGGCTCTCAGGTCCTCAACGCCTCTGAAGTGGCCCGAAATACATTCTTCGCATTTATCACCGCTTGTCATGTTAGTACAGTGGAAACATCTGAAAGAAAACAAAAAACATTAATACAGAAGAACCTCCATTATCCGCAGTAATGATGGGTATGGACCCCACCGATAATCAAAAACCCCGGATAATCGAATTAAAACATTTTATTGACTTAATGTGATAGAAAAAAAGGTTCAAAAATCACACAAAGGAACACTTTATATTCATTAAATTATAATATATAAAAATAACAAAAAAAGTAAATGTATGTTTTTATCTATTATGGCCCAACGATGATACAAAGTCGAAAATATCTTTTCTCTTCTTCAAAATATCCCGTACAGTTTGTTCGTCGATTCCTAGTTCAGCTGACAATTTTTTAACACTTTCACCCTTTTCTAAACTGTTTATAGTAGTTAATTTCTCTTCAAGCATTAAAACGACACGTTTTCTTTTTTCCGAAATTTTTATTTAAATCGAGACTAAATCAGAACTGACAATATTTTGTTTTGTAGCCAAACAGGCCAGAGTAGGAGTTTCCTGGAAAGACTTGAAAACAATACCGTTCCTAGATTATGAATTGGAGTATAAGATACCTGAAACATCTCATAATACAATACTCGCTTTCTGTGTTTTTCCAGTTATTGTTTTATTTCACAATAGATAGTTAACCATTAACCATTAACTGTGTAATCGTTAAATATTTACGTATACATTTTTTTAAATATTATGCATACAAAATAAATGGCATACAAATAAAAAAAAAGGTTATTTAAAAAAAAAAAAATTGGCTCCTCGGCACTCCGGCTAATTGGATCCCTGGTTAATCGAGTAGCAGATGTTCAGAATCACAGATCTTTGATAGTAGCACTGGAGGCGTTTTGTGTTTTCTTAAGCTCACCTACAATTCAAAGACAATTAAATTGAACTATAATTTGATTCATGTTATTGCGGTGGCCACAAATTCTTTACTCCGTTTAGTTCTTTATTACTCTCAATTCTACAGGCCTTTTGATTGTAATTTGTTTATCAGCATAAGTTTATATATAAGTTTTGTTTCTTTCTCTATGGACGTTCCTGTTTTTTTCTAATTTACAATAAGTCATTTTACGTTCGCTATTCAAGATTGCTTTAAGTATTATTCTTTCTTATTTTGTACTTTTCAAATTTTGGTTCTTAAAAATTAGATTAAATACTTTCAATTGTTCTCATGTTCTTTTCTTTTTAATTTTTTTCATAATAAATGTGTGGTTTATGTATATTTTTATCAGCAATCGTTTTATTTAATTTCACCCTATTATTATCTCCATTTTTACTTTCACATACCTATTTATGAAATATATAGTAAGGGGAAGAATTGCGATTGTGAAAAATTTTGACTTCCGGTTTTCAACGAAAATAGACGTTATGTATATGCCCGCAATGTGACAGCAAAAAATTAATCAAAATTGCTCATAGGGAGGGGGTACTTTATTTAATAACTTTTTTCGTTTTTTTTCGATTTTCTCAAAAACGGCTCTAACGATGTTGATTAAACTGAGTATTTGATATATTGATATGCCCGGAATATGACTAAAAATTTCATCAAAATTGATGGACCGGAGAGGGCACTTTACTAAATAAATTTTGTATCATTTTGACGTGTCTTTTTATTTACTCAAAAACGGCTTTGATCAAACTGAGTATTTGATGTATGTATCTGCCAAAAATGTGATAGCCAACATTTTAGAGGAGAAAAAAAGAAAAATATTTAGACAACTCATAAAACACGTTCAGCCCACGCATGCATAGTACGCCTTTAATGACAGACCATTGTTCATAATTAAAGCCGTTCTGTTCAGTTAATGGAAATTATTTGTTTCATGGTAACTAAATGAAATTTTCATCAATTACCAAGAGAATTATAAAATCAGACGACTTGGAGTATTATGCTTGCATTGCCGAATTATGACAAGTAAAAAATTTTATTTAATAATAAAAGAAATTAGTGTTTTTTTATAGAGCAAATGAAAACAAAAATAAAAAAGATTTTATAAAAATAAAATTAAACCGACTACGAGCTAGGAAACAGTAAAAATAAATGCACTAAAAAGTATGAAATAATTACCTTCTGATTTTTATGAATACACGGCAAAATCGGTAATGGTATAAAAAGTGGGAAAATGCAATAAAAGGAAAAAAATTATTTTGATTTGTACGATTACACACTAACTCTTAATAAAAAGTATTAAGTTGAAATATTAAATACCATGTTTAATACATCACAATCTTTTCGGAGGCGGCGCAAAATTTAAAATTGTTAACCCTAAATATTATGAAAAATCTATCGATTTTCTGTCGGTCGGTTTAATTTTTTTTTTTTATAAAATCTTTTTTATTTCAAACTTTTTAGTGGCGGGAGATAATTTATAGAAAGCAATAAGTTAATTTCTAAAAAAAATCTAAGTGTTTTTTTATACAGATTTTAAGTGTATTTTGGACTGATTTCTTGTTTTCAAAGTACTTTTTTTTTTTTTTTCTTTTTTTTTGTTTGTTTTGTAATAATTACAAAACAAAAACCAAATTATTTGGTACTCCTCTTCGGACACTACAGGAGAGTTTGGTTCATTGGTTGGTTGTTTTATCTAGGTGGGAAGGACGAGATTTATTCCGTGGGTCGAGTCAATTATGTTCGTCATCCCTTTCGATGAATTGTTGACTAAACAACAACTTGACAACTTTTGACTTGACTTTGACAACTTTTGAGTTGACGTTGACAACTTTTGAGAGCGAAATGGTACGAATAATATCCTTCTTAATATACAATTATTCAGAAAATGAGTTTGTAGAAAACACTGCAGTTTCAATTCTAGCGGAGTAGCCTTTTTAACAGCAAACATTTTTATGGCTGCTATATTTTTGCTGCGTGGACTTTCATACAATGTGGTTGTTTTTTTTGAGAGATATCAACTTTAATTTGCCGTTAGTTTTATTGATGGATGAACATTGGCAAACATTGAAATTTTAATTTCTTTTTTAAATGTCTGTAAAGATGATTTAATTATTATTACACTACTACTGGGAGAATGTTTCCTAGGAAAATATTCATTTATGGGGGAATATAATGCACAACATATATGTTAGTTATTGCGGTACTTGAGTGCATGGCCTCCTCGAATGCGGAGAACCCATAAACACATCTAACCCAGACTGTTCTAAGTCCATTATCAAATCTGTTTCAATAAAATGCATTCATTCAACACTAGACTTAGGTCCTGAAAAGCGCACTCATCCTTTCAGGAAACGCAAACACTTAATGAGGTTTTGACTTTTGAAAGTCTTGGCAACCTTCATAGAATATTTAAATTTCTTTCGATTTAATAAAGATCGATCAAGACTTCAAAATCCATAAAAATTGAAAACACAATCTGGCTCTTTAGTAAAGATTTATTCTGCTACATTTCAGTTATTACATAGGAAAGGATTGATACTAACACATAGGCACACTATAGAGACTCTATATAGAAAATAGCATATCCTAGGTGCCACAAGCTAGGGACATTATCATAACGTAAAGTACAAAATCATACAATTACCCATAATATATGGAATTGGAGAACGTATCTATTGCATTTTCGAACCACATTTGAACTTAGATAATAGTTATTTCTTTCTCCTAATCAAGCCATTTTCATCATACGCTTCAACAGTTGCAGAAACAAAATTAAAAACCGATAATAGTAATCCGGATAACATAAAAAAAGTATCACTCCAGAATATCTTTATTTAAATCTATTGTTGAAAATTTATATAAGGTTTGTTCCAACAAGAACCTGGAACACGTCAATAGCTAACAACAGACTACTCGTGTTTTCCCCCTACTCTTCTGATTCTGAATTTGTTTGGTTGGTTTTTCCAACCGATTCATCGAACATTGAAACATTATTAAGCATTGCTTAAAATCAACCAATCAAAGTTAAAATAAAAAAATGAGGAAAGTGCATGAGCTGTTTGTTAGTTATTAACGTGTTTTAATTGTTTGTTGGAGCATACCTTATGTTATATATGCCATATGTTTTTCCAATAAGTAAATATTTTATGCGATAATTAAATAATTATATTCAATTTTTTTCCCGATAACTTATTAAATAAATTAAGAACCCAAAAAAGGATTAAATGGGACTACATTGGGAAAATACTCTACAAGATGCAAAAGGTTTCGTTCCAATTGGTCCACCCATCTCGGAGTAATCGGTGGACATACATAGAAAAAAAAAAAAAAAAAAAAGGCACATACATATCGAATTGAGTAACCTCCTCTTTCGAAGTCGGTTAATAAGAAATGAATGTGGAACTTTGAGAAGTGGCATTAAAAAACGCATTAATTTCTATTCTAAGTAAGTTGGTAAGTGAAAGTAGTGTGTTGTTTGCACGCAACAGATTTTTTTCTTAAAGGGTCAACTATTGGTACAGTTACCCTATATTGGCTATCGCTAACTTACAAGTTTTACTTAGCTCTGATATAGGCCTCCTAAGGGATTTGTACACCTCCCCTTTCTGAGTAAATTAAAAATGGTCCATTAAACTAATCATATCTGTAACATTAATCAATATATATTATAAAGCAAAGTGTACAATGTGCGTGCCGATAAGGCTCATAAACGAATCAACATACGATCAAGAAAGTTATGTCATCGTGAAGCTATATAACCCCTAACGGAGAAGAAGGTTTCTGTTTTTCTCTTAAGGATGAAAAATTAAAGAGAAAAGGACTGGAATTTCAAGCCTCTCGCACCATGTAATTTGCCTACCTGAGAATGACATACCAGTTTATGAATGAAAAATTTAGTTCGAACTCCAGACTACCAGGAAGCGCTAGGGTGTGTTTCACTCAATGTTAATTGTTCATTCATTCAGTTCAGTTTGTAAAGGTAATATATTTTTTCAGCTGTTCTTTTTTAATTACTAAAAAATCAAGCGAAAATAATTAGTTACTCCATTGCTTTCAAAATAAAATAATGATTTTACATCTCTGAAATCTGTTCGAAAACCGACAGGATTACTTAAAAAATTAATTTTCTCATAAGAAGGCTAATTGATCAACACATTACATTGAATCAATATATAACATATACTTTAGTAAATTTAATGCAATATGAGTGAACATTCCTTAGGCGTACATTGAGCTAATAAAAACAGACATAAAAAAAAGAGATAAATTGACTATATAAATAAAAATAAAAAGTTTAAAGTGTTCTTATTGTATGTAATTATGAAAAAGAAGTTGGTTTTATTACTATGTAAGATAAGCATTCCAGTTGACAAAATGACTAACTCCAATTACACCATTTTTTTCAAAAAGATTTTATCACCCCTCGTAGTTCAGTATAAAAAGAAATAAGGTGAAAAATGTGAGCATACATGAAATTTTGGTTTTCACTTTGTAATTGGTTTTCACTGTAAGATTCGAGATCTGCAGAGTCCGCCCAAATTACGGGGGGATATCTTAAATGAGGTTTAAATGAAAGAAAGGTCTTTAAAAAAAATTTCTATAAATCTTCGATAGTTTCTATACTTCTGGATATAATAGGAACATCACAGTATTCAGCGCTTAAGTTGTACTCGAAATATAATTTTTTTAACTCATAGATTTTTCAACTATTATCTAATAACTTATTATCTGCTGACTGATTGGAATGGGCTTATAGGATTCAGAATCAAGGAAACCATCAAAAACAATGCATGACTCGATAAAGTAGAAGAATAATTAATTGTTCATTCACCATTTTCAACCCCCTATAAAGTATATAGGGTTCCTTATTTGGGCAGACTCTGCAGATCTCGAATATTGATTGATTGATATTCGATATTGATATATTGATATTAATTGATACCAAGTTAAAAGTTAAAGTTAAAGAAGGTGCTAATTTTGTTCTATATTTCCTTTAATTTTAAAGGTTTTCTATTAATTTAACCATTATTGTTTTCTGTTATTAAAACTACCACACAACTACTGGAGCGAAGCCAGGCACCCTAGCGAGTTAATTATAAATTAAATTAATAGGGCATATAGCAATTACTTGGCTTTAGTCGTTGGGCCTTCGACTAAAATCTCTTCGAGCTCGGCTATTGTTTTGTTCCACAATACGTGCTCGGGAACTGTCTCGTTGGCACATATATCAGTATGACCGTTGCAGTAGTCAGAACAGGGTATGCAGTCTCCGTCGGTGGGGTCCCCAACGAAGAGCGGTTTGCAGCGAGAGCACTGAGGACCTTGCGTGTTGTTCTTGCAGTCCAGGCACTCGTCCAGCTTGTCGGGGCCGAGGCAATCCGAGTGGCCGTTGCAGAGGCACTGGATGGAGCAGTTGGAGCCGACGTAGCCAAAGTCGCACTTGCAGGTGTCCGGGGCGGTGCAGCGGCCTCTTACGCAGCCCTGGCTACACACAGGAACGCAGTCACCTCCCTGGTCACTATACCCTGAGATATGTCAATCAAAGTTATTAAAAATTATATAAAAAGTCTTTTTGTATTGTAAATGAATTTAGTTTTAGAAAATGAAATATTGATAAAAATAGGAATATAAAATTATCAGACAAATAAATAAAACAGGCCAGAGTAGGTGTTTCCTAGAAAGATTTGAAAACAATATCGTTCCTAAAATTTGAATTTTCATCAGGTGTAGGTTGGCGGCCCCATCGCCCGGTAATCATACCGCAATCAGCCACTGGTCCTCCAGGTTGGGGGAACAGTACACTGACACTCACCCAGTACACGTGAACAGAATACTAAACACTAAGATCACTTACAGTACATACCCTAGGACTATCTATCCTAGGAAGCCGCCCGGATGGGGGAGCAAGTCAGGAGGTCCCAAGGAGGCAGCCCCTCCACATGACTCGGGGACAGCGGGCCAACAACTCACTTCTCCTAAATATTTCCATGTTACGAAACACGTAAACATGTTACGTCTTTTGTGAACGACCTAGGCAAGTTAAAGGAACCAATAAATGTTTAATGTTAGCTACCTGGAATGTAAGAGGATTGGCGCAGGCTGGGGCAAGTAGGAATCTGGAACGAGTTCTGCTCTAATATGGGGTGGACGTTGTAGCCCTTCAAGAAATTAGATGGAGTAGAAGTGAGGCGATGGATCTGGGCTCATATATGATAATAAACAGTGGACATCAGAGGAATATATTAGGAACTGGTTTCATGATAAAGAGAACTTTGAAGCAATTACTACTCGGATATAAGATGATCTCAGAAAGAGTGTGTACTATACGATTAAAAGGAAAATTTTTCAATCATAAGTGTGCATGCTCCGCCAGACGACAGCGAAGAGGAAGAAAAGGACGAGTTCTACGATATCCTCTCCCAAGAGCATGACATGATACCTCATCATGATGTTAAAATAGTTATCGGTGATTTAAATGCCAAGATTGGAAAAGAAGAAGTTTTTATACCAACTATTAGTAAGTATAGTAAACATGAAATATCCAACGACAATGGTATTAGAATTATAGAATTTGCCCAAGGAAAAGGCATGGTGATTAGAAGTACGCATTTCCCCCACAAAGAAATACACAAAGAAACATGGTTGTCTCCAGATGGAAAATCTAAAAATCAAATAGACCATGTTCTTATAGATTCTAGACACTGTTCCGACATAACAGATGTGAGGAGCTATCGAGGGACAGATGCAGACACAGATCATTTCTTGGTTAAAATACCATACAGGCAAAGGATACAAAGAAGAATTCGTGTAAATGGAAAAAGAACCGAAAGGTACCAAAGCGAAATTTTAAAAATACCTGAAAAAGCCAAAAGATTTAAAGAGATTGTACACGAGTCATTTATGAAGAGCCAGGATGGATCTCAGAACAGATGCCTAAAGAATGGACTACTGCGATCATATGTCCTGTCTTTAAGAAGGGGGATAAGACAAACTGTGAAAACTACAGAGGCTTATCTTTGCTAAGTACTGTATATAAAGTCTTTGCAGTTCTACTTAACAAAAAAGTTCAGTTTTGGTCCGAGAAAATTTTAGGTAAATACCAATTTGGTTTTAGACCAGGGAGATCTACAATCGATCATATTTTCTCGATACGGCAAATGCTGGAAAAAACATACGAACACCAAATTGATTTACACCACCTCTTTATAGATTTTAAACAGGCATATGACAGTATAAATAGGAACGAGTTTATGAAAATAATGGAAAAATTAGGAGCCCCAAAAAAAAAATTAGATCGGTAGTGAAGATAAATGGTCTTTTATCAGAAGATTTTGTGGTGAGAGACGGGCTTAAGCAAGGAGACCCATTATCTCCTACTCTCTGTAACTTAGCATTGGAATATGCAATAAGAGCGATTCGCACATATCCAGGGGGCATCATTTACAATAGGATGATGCAACACCTGGCCTATGCTGACGATGTAATAACAGCAAAAAATGTGTCAACCTTAACATGCAGACACGGAGAAATTCAGATGGAACAGGCGAAAATATCACAGTAGGTGGGCAAACTCTGAAAGTGGTCAAAACCTTTAAATACCTTGGCTCACTGATTACTGAAGGTAATTAAATAGCAGAAGAAATAAAAGCTAGACTGTCAGCCGGAAATCGATGCTGCTTTGCCTTGAGAAAACTACTAAATTATAAAACACTCTCTCATAGGACCATGTTCACACTCTATGAGAAGGTCATAAGACCTGTGGTCACGTATGGTTCCGAGACCTGGGTAGTATCCAAGGCCTCAGAAAGAAAACTGCTTGCGTGGGAGAGAACGGTTCTCCGCAGGATATATGGACCGGTAAGCGAACATGGAGAATGGAGGATTCGCTCTAATAAGGAGCTTTACCAGCTATATGATAAACCGGATCTGGCCTCAATAATAAGAGGTAGCCAAATCAGATGGTTGGGGCATGTTGCACGTATGCCTCGAGATTCAATTCCCAGACGCCTGCTGGAGGATAGCCCTGGTGGTCGTCGCAGTAGAGGAAGACCACGCCTTAGGTGGCTGGACCAGGTGGAGGATATTTTGAAGAGGATGGGCATAAGAAGATGGAGGATGCTTGCCCGAGACAGAAGAGAGTGAAGGAAGATCCAAAGATAAGCCAGGGTCCTTGTCATTAAACAATAATGTCATTAAATCACAGATCGTCAAAGACTGCAAAATCTCGCTCAACAAACTAGCGGAAAGCAATAGAGTCAGAGTGGAATGGGTGCCTGGACATTCCAGCATCCAAGGAAATGAAAAAGCAGAGGGCCTTGCAAGGAAAGGCTCAGCAAAAAGACCAATGACCCCTGAACCAGTAATTGGCATAAGTCTAAGCTATGCCAAAAGAAGGATAGGGGAGATATATGGTGCCACTTAAAAAACAAAATTGGAATGATAAAACACAGGATCACTCCAAATTCTTTTTAAAAGGCTACTCTGCCAAAAGAAGTGACATTCTACTGAACTTGGACAGGAAAGCACTCAAAAAAGTTAAAAGTAAGCGATCTATACAGGACACTGTAAACTCAACAAACATATGCACAGACTTAAACTCGCAGACTCACCTATCTGCAGATTCTGTGGCAAGGAGGATGAGACAGCTTATCACATTATAAGCTGGTGTGAACGACTTGTTAGGCTAAGATTCAGCATCTTTGGCGAGGTAAACTTACCTGACCCAAGCACTAATGAACTGGTCAACCCAACAAGTTTGCTAAAATTTACTGATGCACTAAAAATAGACTTTTAGAAATCAGGCAGAATCAGGCGCACAATAGACCCAAGAGGTCGCGGTGCATAGTGCCGGTGGAAAAAAAAAATAGTTACCGGAAACATCTCATCATACGATACCAGCTTGCCTTGTTTTTCCATTTATTATTTTATTTCCTAATTCCTAAGAACAATATATAGTTAACTATTTTGTAATCGTTAAAATATTCACGTATTTATTTTTTAAAATAAATATTATACATACAAAATAAATTGCATAAAAATTAAAAACAGCTTATTAAAAAAAAAAATTGGCACCTCGTCCCCCTGGTTAATTTGAACCCGGTTAATAGAGGTCCGGATAATGGGGATCCTACTGTATTTTTATTTCTTAAATATAATATTTGTTTACTGATTACAATTTATTTCATGACAAAATACAGTCCACTAAAGTTTGAATACCAAAAGATTTAGAAGTGAGTAAGTGATGAGTGCACCATTCTAACCTGAACAGCGGAAGAATACATTTACTTTTGAGTTGCTGTTGAATTTCGCTGTTTCATTACGCGATATTGTTTGGTGTTCTCATTCTTTTCTTGACATTGTTGTAATTTTATATCAATAAATAATTGCTCAAACCTATATTTGTATTATTTAATTAAAAAATTTAATCTTTCACCTAGGGTCCATTTACGGTACTTGATTGAGTAATTATTTACTTCAATTTAAATTTTAAAACAAAGGACTAACCTTTAGCACAGATACATTTATAACCATCTTCTTGATCTATACATGTCTCAGACACTGGATCGCAAGAATGCCTGTTGGCCGCACACTCGTCTTCCGGAGGACAGGAGACGTAGTGCCAGGTGAAGCCGCCACTGGTGTCGTTGCTCTTGTTAGGTTTGAGTGAGTAGAGCCCTTCGCAGGTGTCAGTCTCCGGGCCAGATATTGGAGAGTCGAGGGAACCTTCAGAGCATACTCCCTAGAAACAATATCAAATTTGAAAAAAAATATTTTACGGGGATTGAATTCAATAATTTATTCTGTGCAACAGTATTTTTTTTATTAAAAAATAATTAAGAAAAGAAGATAAAATTAAGGAGTATCACTAAGGAAATCTGATAAAACATATTTGTTGAGGTATAAATTATATTTCTTTAAAATTAAATTTCTTTAAAGAAGCTTGACTTTTGTTTAAAAGAAAAATATTATAAAAGCTTATCTCACTAATAATTTCACTATTGGCATCCTGTGGATTTAATTAAGAAATCTTCCCAATGGTTAGTTTGTTAAAGTCTTACTTCATAGATGACTTAGAGGAAGGACCCTTCAAAAATTAGACTCATGTATATCTTGTAATAAAGTTAGGACTTGTTTAGCTATTTCTTGAAGTTAAAGTTGGGGTGCCAATAACTGTATGGTTTACCCTACTAAGCAATTTCATTTTAAAGTTCATCCAGGTGGATAGACTGTCATATAATATTTGTAAAGTTCTAATATCCCATGCCACAAAGCATATAATTTTACTGTAATAACAATGTTTTTTTTTTTTGTTTTTTTTTACCTATTTTTAAGATATTAATGTATGAAAAATTATAAAAGGATAGAAAAATGCTTAAGAAGAAATAAGGAATAAAGATTAGATAGAATAAGTTTATTTTCTAATAGTTATTCAGTTATTAAAAAAGTGTTCTGTGGAATGAACCTTATAAGATACACTATTGGTTTCAAGCCATAGAATAAAGTTAGCTTTAAATATTATAAAGAATCAATTTGATTGTTTATAAAACTAATAATAAGTTGTATTCGAAAAATTGAACCCCGTACCTCTCCTTGCTGGTTGGATAGAGCACACCAGCCACAGTGGGCGTGCTTGAGGCAGTTGGAGCAACGGTCGAAGGCTGCGCAGGGGTGGGGACAGAGGGCGCCGCGAGAGAGGACCAGCCCGCAGACGCTACCGGCACAGACCAGGTTCTGATAGCTCGGGGAGATGCACTCGGACAAGCGTGTGGACCACCGGCACTCGTGCCAATCGCCTTCTCCTCCCTGAATATATCAAGAGATAATATAGATAATGAGTAAAAATAAATGTATTCCTAATACAGTGGATATCATTTATAACGACATTGAAGGGACCGTAAAAACTTCGTCGTTATATGCGATCGTCGTTACATCCGTCATATTGTCGTTATATCCGTCATATTAGTCGTTATATCCGACATATTGCTTATAACGATGCCAGTCATTATATCAGGTCTAGGCTATTTTTAAGAGCTGATTGTAATGATAGACTTCTTACAATTACAAATGTCCTATTACAAAAAGTTTATATTTGTCTGTTCCAATCATATTGGCTGCCACCGAAACCGTTATTCTATCCTTGGACATTTTTTCATTAGAACATTTCTCCCCCTTAAAATGTAGTGTCCGATCAGGCACTCCATAAAAAAGTAAAAAAGTCCAGTTTCATCTGCGTTAAAAATATCTGAATCATCGTAATTTTCATGAGTTGATGGCCACAGTGACTCCCTTGGGAGATGCTAGCAACCTCACCGCTAACTTTTTAAAAATAATATTATGGAGAGCACAAAATCTTTGAATCCATCCCCAAGAAATACTACTTGTAGATTCGCTAGACGGTCCCGAAGTGGATTTTAGAAAATTATTGGCTTTTAGAGTAAAATTGTCCCTGATATTGGAACGTTTCGTATGCCTTGGTGTCGAAACCATGTTATTAAAGCACCGTCCACTTTGTCGCACCTAGCTCTCCTTATTTTTTTTGTCTTGAACGATTCACCGCGTTTAACTAGTCCCCAAATGCTGTCCCTATTTTTCCATAATGTTGGAATGGTTGAATACTTACTTAACTTATTAAGTTCCTCCACAAACTTCTGTTCGACTTCCCATTTTCCAGCCGACAGCAAATGTGCAACTTTTCTTCTAACGAAAATGCCCTTCTCTTTGACATGGTATCACCACGCAAAAGGGTATGGAGAACAAAACCGCAACTAACAACCAAGCAAACAACCAGATATCACCACGCACTAATGTCTTATTCGAGAACTAGGCCGCAACTGATTCAAATTTGTATGAAGGAATAAAAACATGTGATAAGTGTGTCTTCCTGTCCTCGGAAGAAATATCCCGCAAGCCGGATAGAAGACTTCTTTCCGGAAGCCGGACATTATAACCGATCTTTTTCCCCGGGGGGACTCAAAATGAGTCGCTAAAGCCGATCAGTCGCCATAGCCGTGGTCGTAATAGCCGGGTAAAAATTCATTAAAATATGACCGTAGGGACCAGGGACTTAAGATTTTCGTCGCTATAAGCGGTACGTCGTTATAACCGATGTCGTTATAAACGATATCCACAGTATTATAAACTATATTCCATCATATTATTTCTTGCCTGAGACTGGAGACAAGAATGACAATCCCTCAGCTCCGAACAACGTTTTGGACAAGTTCCTTCCGCTTGAAGCTTTAAGCTAGACCTGTCTGATATACCTCGGGGAACACAATTCCAATCGTACACTGGGTTTGCCGATATCTTGACTCCGCCTTCGTCTCCAGTCTTCATTACCTGCCTGTAAGGTGATGAATAAAAGTGGAAGTTTAACTTACAGAATAATAAAAAATGTGATAGTTTAAAAATTAAAGTATAATGAGTAATTCTAAGTGAACGTTTCAATAAGAACAATACAGTACCAGTCAAAAGTTTGAACTCACTTTTTTTTAATTCACAATCTCCAAGTTTAATAAAATAATTCTAACTCAAGAGGTAGAATATGATAGATATCTTCCACCATCATTAGCTCAAGAGATAACATTTCAAACATTATATAATTAAGTTTAGAATAAAATTATAAATAGAGGGTGTTTAGCATAGTAACCTACAATAATAAAGGTCGCGGGTTCGGGTCCCGGGGTGGTCCTAGGATTTTTTAATGGGAGTAAAAATTCCTTGGCTATGCCGTCCATTGGATAGGATGTAAAATGGAGGTCCCGAGCCTCTACAATGTCAGGTACTCGTCAAAGATCCCTATCCTAATTATACCTAGATAGGAAAAATTTAGGACTCCCACTGTAGCATCGTCCGATTAGCCTTAGTAGCATAAAGGGACGTTAAACAAACAAACAAATTAAAAATAAAATTATAGTTTTTATGTTGTTAATTTTGTAATTTTACAAAACTAAGGGTGAGTCTAAACTTTTGACTGGTACTGTATGTTGTTAAATAAATTCTAAAAATGCTCAAGTCAATTTTTGACTAAAATTAGAAAGTTAACTTGTAAGTCTATGCTTGATAAAGGTGGTACTTCTTTTTGTATAGATTTAAAATTGAAAAAGTATAGGTCGTTGTTGTGATTAATTTGAAAATGGGGCGGGAACCAGGAATTTATAGCTCGACAATATAAGAAATTTAACTGGGAATCGCATGCGCAAACTGTACGACACTGCGTTAGCCAATAGAAAGGCTTTATAACAGTCGGCATATCGTACTTCGTTGCTAGTTAATGCTTTGGCTTTATTTCATTTCAAATTGTTTTTGTTAGTTTGATTTTTGTAATGTGCAGTTTGGAGACTCCTAAAAAGAAAGCGCCAGGAAAATCAAGTAAAGTCATCAGAAGGAAAAAATAACAATTTTTTGTATCTAGATGTTTGTGAAATATCATTGTATTGGCATTCATTTAATTTCCAGAAAGCAAAAAATCTGGTGCGATGCGCACAACACCCAACTTTTACTTACCAACTTACTTAGATTTTGAAATCGACATGTTTTGTTAATTGCCATTTCTCAAAGCCACACATTTTTCCACATTCATTTCTTATTTTTGTTTTTATTTGCTCTCTAAAAAGTACAATAAAATTTTTTATTATATGGAGTACAAATTAGTTTGGTCCATTTTCAATAGATGGCTCTGGCTGTTATAAATGTTCAATAGTAACAGCTGATATTTGTTGTATCAGAGAGGTTATACATCAGTCAATAATATTCAGCTTATATCGCTTTGAATTATATACAAAAACCTTGTTTTTTACTGTTGTGTTCAATATGTCAAATTTTGTGTTAACTAAGCAGCATGTGCGGGTGGTTTTAGTTTTCTGTTTTAATTGGAAGAAAAGTGCAGCTGAAGCGCATCGAATGCTTGGGGAAGTTTATGGTGACAATGCTCCAACTGATAAATCATGTAGGGAATGGTTTCGATGAGCAGTTGATTCAAAGGCAACAAAGAAAGGGTTTTTACATAGCATTGTGACTGGGGATGAGAAATGGATATTCTACGACAACCCCAAGAAGAAAAAATACTACGTTATGCCTGGTCAGTCGTTGCCATCGACCCCCAACATCAACACCAAAGCACAATATTCATGGTTCGAAGGTCATGCCGTGTACCTGGTGGGACCAAAAGGGTGTTGTATACTATGAGTTGCTGCAACCTGGCGATTCCATTACGGGCCATCGGTATAGGCTACAATTGATGCGTTTGAGCCGTGCATTACGAGAAAAACGGCCGGAATAGGAGAAAAGACATGACAAAGTTATTCTTTTGCATGACAATGCTCGGCCTCACGTTGGAAAAGTTGACAAAAAATATTTAGAAACACTCAAGTGGGATATTTTACCACACCCCCCGTATTCTCCAGACATTGCATTGGCAATACAAGCGTAATACTCCAAGTCGTCTGTTTTAATAATTCTCTCTGTAGTTGTTGAAAACTTCATATAGTTACTATGAAACAAATAACTTCCATTAAATGAACAGGACATCTTTAATTATAAAGCATTGGTCTGTCATTAAAGGTGTACTGAGCATGCGTGAGTTCAACGTTGACGGAATATTTTTCTTTTTTTCTCCTATATATGTATACTTGATCTTTTTTTATACTTCACATTTAGCCATTTCTTATTTTTAGGCAAAATGAGAGACAGATAATTTCTCCATACAAACAAAAACAAAGATACTTTATAGGAAAACAAAAAAGGTCCATTCCCCATATAAGCCCCCTCAGAACGATGATTAGCTTACCTGATATTAAAGAAGACTTGATTTTTGACATGACAAATGTGATCAAAATCATTAAGACTTTTGAAATAATCGAAAAAAAGGTAAAATTGGAAAACTTAGTTATGAAATAAAGTGCCCCCTCCAATTGATCGATTTTGATGAAATTTTGACTGTCACGTCGCGGGCATATACATACAGGGTAGAATTGTTGATTATTTTAGTTGGTACTGTAGTAGCTAAAATGCGCATTCCCAACGGTGGGGCTCAGTAAGGTTTAACCCAAAATTGCTTGCACATCGGCGTTCTTTTCAAATTATGAAAATATATCGAATAACATTTAGTTTTCAATCAAAATGAAAATATTCGACCGAGCTCTTCGCAAGTAAATGCGGTTTTTAAAAAAATACTATATAAATTATATTTTAGGTAGTACGCCCATTGAAATTTTTTTTCAAAAAATGGCTGTGACTACTGTCATTTAATAATGATAGAAAATTTGTAATTCGCAACAAGAGCAACAAAAATTTTCGGCGATGTTACTCTTTTTTTGCGAAGACTTCTTCGGGCTTGTAGTATCATGTTTTAAAGTAAAAACGTTATTCGTAGGAGGTAAAATTTTACCACAGGCAGAGTCGTTTGTTGAAAAGTTTGTATGCCCTGGAAGTCTTGCTAACTCACATACATAACAGTCACATAATAATTTATTGGTGCTAGATCTTATCACTGGTTTTTTTTTTTTTGTAAATAGAAAAATTTTGTAGAATCTTAATATCAGATCGATACAAATTCCGTTTACAAGACGCACACACAACGAGTGGTAGCAAATCGTTAGTCTTATCATAATATATATAAGCTTATTTTGTCCTCTAAACTTTTTGTAATTTTCATACATAATAAACATAATAAACACACCACATACCGATTTTCTTCGTGTGTTCGATGACGATTCAAGCCCATTTTTAGAAAAAATAATTTAATTTAATCACTTTCTGTACTTACTGAATATATTATATATACTGAAAGAGGAACCGATCGCAACAAGAGCAAAACTATTTGTTTAACACCAATTTTCGCGTCGATAAAGTTTCTGTATAATAAAAATGAGTTCCGATGCGTAAATATTATTATTTACAATAAGTAAGTATACCGTCAATACCTAAACAAAGTTAACCGTAATATTGTTATAGGACCAGAATGATTATAAATATATAAATTGATACTACTACTACTACTACTACTAATTATTATTATTATTATTATTTTTTATTCTCAGTTTTTCACCGGTAGTGGCATATTACCCGGACCTAGGTCAAGGGTAAGGCATGAAAAATTTATTGTTTAATGTTCATGAATTTTCTTACGATGCTCGCAGTTCCGAGCAACACTACCTTCTGCATCTGTTCCAGACTTTTAGGAGGAAGGTCTAATGTGGTTATCGAGTTCAAAGTCGTCTCCGGGATCAATCCGTTTGTAGAAATTATCAGTGGCAAAACCGTCACTCTGTCAAGTTTGTATAATTGCCTCAATTCTTCACTTAGGTCCTGATATTTTCTTATTTTTTCGGCTACCACCTTGTGTAGATTATCATCTGACGGTACCCCTATTTCAATAATTTTTGCTTGTTTTTCATCTTTTAGTATTAATAAGATATCAGGCTTATTGTGCTGTACGGTGTGATCCGTTATGATAGCCTGATCCCAGTACAGCTTGATGTGTTTTCCATCGATAAATGGCTGTGGTCTATATTAATAGTAAGGCTTTGTGTCTTCTATGACTTTATACTTCTTAGCAAGTTCTTGGTGAACTATTTTTGCCATGCTGTCATGCCTCTGTAAATATTCTCTTCCAGCCAGAACTTGACATCCTGATGTGATGTGTTGTATCGACTCACTTGCTGTTCTACATAGCCGACACGTCTCATCCACAACTTCTCCACATATACGGTGCCTGTAGGTTTTGGTTGTGATCACTTGGTCTTGGATGGCTATAACAAAACCTTCGGTTTCAGGGAATAATCTGCCCTTTCGTAGCCACATTAGTGAGGCATCCATATCAACTCCCGTTGCCGATAGACTATGGTAAAATCTTCCATGGAGCTCTTTAGATTTCCATGTACTTATCAGGGATTCATTACTTCCTAATAATGGAAAATGTTCGCTTCGAAGATTTAGGGCTGTGTAGCCGAAGTCTAATGTTGAAACAGCTGCGATGACCCTTGATCTTTCGTTAGCTCTGATTATTATAATTATCATAATTATTATTATTATTATTGTTATTATTATTGTCATTGTTGCATAATACTTACGTATGTATTTTTATAATGTACAATAAACATAAAGATTGATCTTCATGTAATTGTTTTCTTCATTTAATAATTTCAATCACTTCTGAATTCCAGAATTCTAATTAATAATTCAATCTAATAATATAAACAATAAATGTAATATAAAATTATTTTTGAACAAATTTTGTGAACAGCCGTGCATGGTTGCATGCTACATATAATATAATTTATGATATATTTTAAAAAGTTCCATTTACTCGCGGAGAGCTCGGTCGAATATTTTCATTTTAATTGGAAACTTAATGTTATTCGATATATTTTCATGATTTGAAAAGAACGCCGAAGTGGGTTAAACCTTACTGAGCCCAACCGAGTCCCATTTACACTTGTTTTCTTTCCTCTTTTATAACATTTCTGCAAATACAAGGATGGGTTCCATTATAGCTTCAAATAATTTTTATCAGTTTCAAGGTTAGTAGTAACCGCAAAGAATAAAAACTTTATCGAAAGGTCAAAGTGTATCTAGAGGAAAGCTATACCAACACTCTTCAAGTAACCATGCAACCAGGATTCCCAGTTGTCGAAGTAGTTGATTTGACATGACAACATTCGGAACGCAATCCTTGAATGTGTCGGAGTTTATGAAGAAAAAATGTCATTTCAGTGACATTTGTCTAAGAAATATCTTACCTTGGGACGTGCATGCTTCAATAAAATGTTCTCAGGTAGTTGATTTATGAAATTTTTTTTTAAGAAATTATGATTTTGTTCATATGCCATTAACCCTTTAACTGGGCGGGACGTATAAATGCGTCCTTGAAATATATGTTGTACCCTGGAGCTGGTGGGACTTATATTTTCGTACAACAGAGGTATTAGTCATAGATAAATGTACGTGGTTTGTCCGGAAAGTAATGAGAATGAATTTTTTTCCAGTCCTTACTGGTCTCAAGGAGGCGTGGTGTTGGAGGAGTGGGGGGAGGGAGATGCCAGGTAGTGATTCTGACCCTTGCCAGTCTCATCCCAGCTTCTAGGGAAAGTGCCTGTCAATAAATGTGCGGTCTTGTTTTGACACCTCGTCACGAGACAAAATGCAGAGTTCTCTGGAGCAACGTTATACAATAAAATTTTGCATCAAACTCGATAAATCTGGTTCAGAAACGGTTGAAATGCTTAGGACTGCTTATAAGGAAAATGCTCTTTCACAGGCACAAATTTACCGTTGGTACAAGGCGTTTAAGGACGGAAGAGACATTGTTGAAGATGAGCAACGACCTGAACGTCCTTCAACATCAAGGACAGATGACAATGTCGTCCGGGTCAAAGCTGTTCTTGACAAAGATCGACGTGTTTTGAGGGTTCGCCCGGAGATCGCCAGATCATGGATCCTCCACCACGACAACGCCCCCTGTCACACGGCTTTGGCAGTTCATGAATTTTTGGCAGAAAAAAATATTGCAACGCTTCCACAACCACCCTACAGCCCCGACCTAGCTCCCTGTGACTTTTTTCTATTCCCCAAGCTAAAATCACACCTAAAGGGGACTCATTTTGGTAGTGTTGCAAACATCCAACAGGTCGTGACGAGGGTACTAGTCAGCCTTACGGAAGATGATTTCCAGCACTGCTATGACGAGTGGAAAAATCGTTGGAACCGGTGTATTATTTCTCAAGGCTGCTATTTTGAAGGTGACAACATTAAATTGTAAATTTTTTGAATAAAAGTATTTTTTTTTAATCATTCTCATTACTTTCCGGACAAACCACGTATCTACGTGAATATATACATAAATATAAATAATTATATATACATATATAAATAATAATAAAAATAAAAAATATTCCAGGACGCAAATATACGTCCCGTCCGGTTAATGGGTTAACCAAGTAATTTTCAAGTCAATGGCAACTAGCAGGTAATCAGTTTTTTTTTTAATTTATATTTTTCCATCAATTTGGAAGGCATGTATGAGAAAACAATTCAATTTTTCAATCTTATATTTTTTGCATGAAGTTTATATATTTTTTTATAGAGTAGATTTTTTGTTAGAAACATAAATAAAATTACGCTGTTAAATTTTGTTTATTTTTCATTTCCAGGAATTATATAGGAAATGGGTGCTTAGAGGCAGATGATGCCACTTTTTGCTTTCAAAACAAAGTTTTCGATAGTTTAAGACCATAGTTTTACATCACTAGCAGTGCCTTTAAAATCCTTTCTTAAATTTATCAGCCAAATTACCTTCAACTAATGCACCATATCATATAAAATAATACTGCTAAAGTTAAAAATAGCATGCTAAAAATAATATATATCATTATTACCTAGTCCAAATACAATCAGGCATAGTTTGACATTTCTCACAGTCGGAAGCAGGGCAGGACTGTTCCGCACAGTATTGGAACGAATTCGATTCCCCAGGACCGCACTTTGCCTCCTTGGAACACTCACTGCTAACTGGGATACATTTACCCCCACCACCACATGAACTACACCATTTACAAACCTGACGAAGAACAATAGTAACAAACATATAATGACATAAACATATTCCAGCCCTCTTATAAAGGATGGATACTCTTTTTGTCAACAAAAAAAACTTTAGCAACAATGAACTTAAAATAAAAAAAAAATAAAAAATATTAAGAATCATCAATTCAATTTAATTTTGATTCGTTACAAACATTGACAGGGTCATTCAATTTATTAATCGATCAAGAAATTTAAAATAAATAAACCTGAATTATAATAATAATATTATTTCATATCAAATCACAAGAGGTTTCAAGCTGAAAATAATTTTAAAATAAATTTATATCTACTTTTAGTTCTGAATATCATACAAAGGGTACTACAAAAGTTTTGCAATGTAAATTAACAGAAAGACCCAGGAGGCTGAAAGTTACTGCGTGTTCAGACCTATCCATGCCTGCATACTAGCCGCCAGTATCACATCTCTGGGCTCAGTTGTTCTTTAGCAGTGACAGATTAAAGTGCATATTATGGCATCGCGGTCACGCAGTGAAGTAAGGGCAGTTTTTCGATATAATTTTGTGCGCGGTTTGAGCATAGGTCAATGCTTAGAAGAAATGAAGATTGCATTGAATAATGATTGTCCACATCGTACGACTATATTTAGATGGTACAGAGAATTCGAAAGTGGCACTGGAGGAGGACACTGAGAGAAAGGAAGGCCGCGAACGTCTGTAACAGAGGAAAACATTTCTGCTGAGAGGAAAATGCTTGACGAGGACCGTCGAGAGACATATCAACAGATAGAGGAGACATTATACCTTCATGCACCAGCAATTCATTCAATTCTGAGAGAACATTTAAAGGTAAAAAAACTTTGTTGTCTTTGGGTGCCCCATAGTCTAACGGAAGAGCAAATGACTCATCTTGTGACTAGGTGCCGAAAGATACTGAAACTATTTGATAAGGGACATTCTACAAATGTGAACAGCATCCTGATTGGTGACGAAAATTGGCTATACTATTATGATGTGCCGACCAAAGCTCAAAACAAAGTTTGGGTATTTGACGACGAGAATACACCTGTAACTATCAGAAAATCTAGATCTGTAAAAAAAACACATGATTGCTGTATTTTTCAGATCGAGCGGAATTGTAGAGCGTGTTGTTTTGGAGAAACAGAAGACAGCCACTGCTCAGCGGTACACTGAGGAGTGCCTGCCTAAACACATAGAGTCCATGAAAAACCTGAGACCAAAGTCAAGAATGGACACCTGGTACCTCCACCATGACAACGCAGCTCACCGTGCCAGAGCCTGCACCGAGTATTTGGCCACTACTGGGCTGAAACTTCTTGAGCACCCTCCTTACGGTCCAGACCTTGCTCCCTGTGACAGCGCTGTTCCCACATGTGAAAATGAAGCTGAAAGGAAAACATTTTTCAAGCAACGAAGACCTTCTGAGGGCTTGAGACAACTGAAGTGCTTCAATCCCAGATGAAACTTGGCAGAGCTGGTTTAATGACTGGTTTCGACGTATGGAGAAGTGTATTAAATGTGGTGGATATTACTTTCGAGAAAATTAAATAAATAAAGCTGTATCGCAAAACTTTTGTAGTACCCTTTGTATAAAACCCCACTTTTATCTCAAACTGAATGGCCCAAAATCAGCATAAAAGACTTAAGCAACAAAGAAATGATTTAAACTGTTTTTTATATACATAACATATAAAGAAAACATTTAAAGCATTGAACAAATATAATGTTTTACATACACATGTATATATCATGTTACTTAAATGATCATTATATTTATTAATCAAAAAAGAAAAATAATGTAATATAAAAAAAATGTAATCGATAATATAACAAGCTAAATCATGTAAAATGGAGGTCATGAGCTAGTGCGATTTCAGGTACTCGTTAAAGATCCCTATCTTAATTATACTTGGATAGGCAAAATTTAGGACTGTAGCATCGTCAGATTAACTTTAGTAGCATAAAGGGATGTTAAACAAGCAAACAAGCAAAATCCATAAATTAATAGAACAAATCAAACAAAGCAACACATATAAAATTCAGTAAATTCGCAACAAGCAGATCTTACAACTCCAGAACTAATGAAATAGCACGAGTAAAAAACATTTATAAAGCCTAATCTTGAGGCGGAAAAAATTGGTCTCACGAGCTTGAATAAAAATTATAATTTTTCACAATCATTATAATGAACGAAACTTTCTAAAAATCGTAAAAGGGCTGTAAATAATAAAACATTCTTCGCTCTGATCTATTTGTGATTTAAATGTAAAACTATATTTTCAAAACTAACGGGACAATCAATAGTTCAAAGAACTTAAAAAACTCAAAAATTTTATTAAAAATAGTTAGTAGTTGAAAATAGCAAATGAAAAAATCTTATATCATCTATCGCTTACTTCTTATAATATTACTTGATATTTTTACTTTATTATCATCTATATAAATACATTTACCAGTATAAATGAAGTATTGGGTTGTAAAAAAAGTTCGTAGCGTTTTTCATTATTTTAATTTAATCCTTTCTGTGTTTGTTAATCCGGTTTACATGGTCAATAATGTTTACATATCCTAAAAAGGGATTAGATGACGTTCTTTTATGCATCAGTTTCAACCGGGATCTTCCATTGTTCAAGTGTATTGTGTTAGTCCAAAATGCAGGAGGAAAAAATTCATTTTCGCCATATAATGCTATTTTATTTCCGAAAAGGAAAATCCGCTGCACAGACGGTCAACAAAATTTGCAGCATGTATGGAGATGACGCCGTAGGGGAAAGCACCGTCCGTAAGTGGTTTGCTCGGTTCAGAACCGGAAATTTTGAGTTGGAAGACGCCAAGCGCTCTGGTCGTCCTTCAACTGTTGATGACAAACAAATTCAACAATTAGTGACCGATAACCCTCACTATACGACCCGGGATATCGCAAAAACACTTGGCATATCACATACAAGTGTTTCAAATCATTTGGGAGCTGCGGGGTATGTTTCTCGAAGCGATGTATGGGTTCCTCACATTTTTACGGAAAAGAATTTATTGGATCGCATTTAAACGCAATGTTAATGATCCATTTTTAAAGAGGTTGATTACTAGGGATGAAAAATGGGTCCTGTACAATAATGCTGTGAGAAAAAAATCCTGGGGAAAACGAAGTGACCCGCCGTAAACGAATCCAAAAGCCAGATTGCATCCAAAAAAGTTATGCTGTGCATTTGGTGGGATTGGAAAGGCGTGCTTTATTATAAGCTCCTCCCACCCAACCAGACCATTGATTCGGCAGTATACTGTTCCCAGTTGGAAAGATTAAAGGAAGCGGTTGAGCAAAAGCGTCCAGCATTGGCTAATCGCAAAGGCATTGTTTTTCACCACGACAACGCCCGTCCTCACGTGTCTTTACAGACTTGGCAAAAATTGTTGGAGTTTGGCTGGGATGTGATAACCCACCCTCCCTATTCACCAGATCTTGCCCCAACAGATTACCACTTATTCCGGTCTCTCCAAAACTCCCTCAACGGGAAACAATATAACTCGCTCGAGGACTGCACATAGACGAGTTCATCGCGCAGAAAACTGAACAGTTCTGGGAGGACGGAATTACAAAATTACCTAAAAGATGGAAAGGAAACAAGTTATAGATCAAAATGGGTCATATATCATTGATTAAAAATATTTACATGTATCTGAAATTTTTAATTAAATATATTCTTAAAAAACGCTACGAACTTTTTTTACAACCCAATAGAATGTTTTTGATTTAATTAGAGGTTTATAGTATAAGAAATAAAATTATTACATTTTGATTTAGAATTTTTTTTTTTTTGTTAAATTACATTACAATCTCAATTTAAGGAAATAAAAAAAATTATCAATAGCCTAGTAAGACATGGTAATTTAATTAATTGTACAATTTACAATGATGAACAAAAAGATAAAGCAAAGCTAATTTGAGCCTTTTAAAGATTTAAAGACAATAATATAAAATAATCAAGGAGTCACCTGTTCTTCTTCATTGGGCCACTTTGCGAGGCAATCTGAGCATGAGGTAAACTGCAGGCAGGATCTCGCTAAAATCCAAGTGGCATTGCAAAAGATGCCATTAGAAGTTTTTGATGTTCCATTCAAATTTTGGCATGGGTCATTCTGCCTACCGCGGTGAGTAGAATAGCAATAGCTGGAATTGGATCCACCAGATATCACATCGCAATGCGAACATCCCACAAAGGATCTGCAATTAATGAGAACCAAACAAAAAAATAATTATAACACAAATAATTTTATTAGAAACAAATATAATAGAAAGAATCTTGGATTTAACAAACAAACAAAATTAAAGAAACAAAATTAAAACAAAACAAAAAAAAATTGGTTTATTTTGCTAACTTTCCTTTTTATAGAATACTAGCTGTGGGGCCCGGCTTCGCTCAGGGAGTTGTGGAATAGGTGGAATGAAAGAAGAACTTTGAAATGTAATAGTACAGAAAATTAGACCAAAATTAATCATGATTAAAACAAAATTTGTACCATCCTGAAACTTCAGTTTAGTATTAGTGGTAAGTTTCGAAACCACAGAGTCCGCCCATATATGGTTTGGGTATAAGAGACCCTATTAATCCGGTTCTCTCAATGCGTTTTCTTCCCTTTTCTAGATTAAGAAAAATTATTTTGGCAGCAAATATGTCCTGGTATATACCATTTTTTATTATTTCTATGTTCTGATTCCATTGAGACCATTCTTATGACGATACCGCATCCTTATCAACTTGAGTAACTTCTCCTTTTTCGAATTCGGTTGAAAATTTACGAACAGAACAGAAATATTATATGAACACTTTATTTTTGATATATATTCCATTAGTGGTTAGATGATAGTTGACCGGGTATAGAATTAGGTAGAGAATAGTCCGGGGAGGCGGTCAATAAATTACAAAATAGTGTAAAACTGTTTTATTGTGGCAACAATAAAATAGTTTTACACTATTTTGTAATTTATTGACCGCCTCCCCGGACTATTCTCTACCTATATTCCATTAGGTTATATCTTTTATTCATATTATCTATAGGTTATCTATTTTATTCAGTGTTAGTTTTTATTCGCTCACTACACTAATAAGCAATTTTTTTGTTGTTGTAAATTTACTCTTATATTGTATATTGATTAAAGGCAATGTTTCGACCAATTCTTTCCTCTTCTGTAAAACTTAATTCGCTTAGGAATCCAGTTGGTTTTGTTTATTTTTAATTTCAATTCATTGCAGATATGTAATGACCTTATTTAAAAATAAAAAGGAAAAAATAATTATTTATACATAATCTCTTGTAATTTAAAGAAAACAGTTGAAGCTAAAACCACAACAAACCGAACAAATGAACGATAACCTTATGAATTGAGTTTAGCTAGCGCTCCTGGCTTCCAAATGTCGAACTAAATTTTTTCATTCATTAACTCGCCTGGGCTTATTAGAGGGGATAATTACATGTAGCGAGAGGCTTAAAATTACAGCCCTTGTCCCTTCAACATTACACACTTAAAATGAAAACTAAAACCTTCTTCATCGTTAGGGGCAATAGGGCCATACGACAACATAACATTCTTGATAGGACGTGTAGTCGTTTTTGAGCCTTTTCGGCACGCACATTGTAAACTTTGCTTTATAATATATATTGATTATGTTACATTTAAAAGCATAATTAACCCTTTGCAGGCCAATGGCGACTTGGGGCGGGCATAAACAAGTTCTTCATACGGTCCGCGAGTGTCTATCCATCACCAGTCCTACCGGTCCTTTAACGAGCTATAACCGGCAAACATATTTAATACTGGAGGTCCTAGGCCGGTTTCTGACCGGCATCGATTTTCTGTCACTCTAGTCTTTTGCCAAGTCCTGCTTGGCATAATTTGAATACAAACCACTAGACGATCAGCTGATCGTTTTGGTAGCAAATAGTACCCTCTACAACCAATAGATGATCTGTAAATGTTCTGTGAACTATAGCACTCTGATGCTTCTTAGTTTGTTGTTATTTCTTAAACCTTGAAACTGTTTAGTATCAGTTTTATCATTTTCGTTGTAAGTTTTGGTTATTTTTGGAGTTTTAAATTGAAAAATGGAAGGAGAAACTAATATTTACTGTAAGACATTGAAGAATGTTTTGAAAAATACCACACTATGAAACATTATTGAGAAATTAAATCTAATTAATTAATGTTATGTTTTAATTTGATTAAATATAGATTTTTGAGACTAAATAAGCATTTTTTTCAATTTTTATTGCCCCTAAAAAAAAATGTGCTATTTGGCAGAAAACTTCATGGACCACCAGGGTGCGATGTAAACAAACAGATACGGACTAATGGCGGGGGTTGTTTATGCCGGTCTTGGACCGGCATTGGACTCTGTGGACATTCCATGAAATCGAGGGTTGGTCCGCAAAGGGTTAATAGAAAAAACAATTTTAAAATTAAATACATTAAATGATAGGTCTTTATTTGTTGACGCAGCTATCGGTGAAAAATAAAATAGAAAATTTCATATAAATAAAAAGAAAAATCATTTTTGTAAATAGCTAACTTAACACACATTTAAAACTTTAACAATTAACAAAATTTAATCATAGGATAAATAAAATAATTACTGAAATTCCCGCCTATCCATTTAACAAGAGATTTGAAATTTCCCTACATAGTTTCGGAAGGTATGTATTTCTCAGTGATAACTAGTTTTTAGCAAGTTTTAACATCATAATGGTTAACGGAAAAAATTAGACTTGTTTAAAAGAATAAAATATTTTATGTTGTATTGTTGAGCTTTGTCGGGCAGATATTTTTGCATTAATGTAAAGTCCAATCCTTGACAAGCCGCAAAAAAAATCTCACCCCAAAACACCCCCCTGTTTTATTAAATGTATGAAAATACCTCTTAAAATGAATTTTTTTTATAACCAAGTCGGTGTTTGGAGTGCAATAAATAATGTCAAACTCTTTTAAGACATGTAATGTAAAGAATCAAAGAAGAAACATTTTAGATTATAAAAATTTTAATTTATTTATATTTATATTTAAATTTATTTTATATTTAATTTTATAATAAAATAATTTTCTTAAAAATGATTTTCTGTGTATTTTAGCTATACACATAATTAGTGACTTACCAAAGTTGTTTACCCTTTTAAGTAACTTTATTGTGCTATAGGAAGCTTAAATTTAAAATCAACCGTGCAAAGATTTCATAAAGGAACTAGAACTGGAAACTAGTAGAATAGTCTAGAGGCTAATCAAGAAGTCGGCTGCACGTGGAGAACGCGCATAATAGACAATCACAATTAAAATTTATTACGCAAGTAATGAATTTAGTATTTGCAAAAGTATATTCAAACATTTAACATAGGTATAGAATAAAAATGTCAATATTCTCCTTTGAAACCATCTCAATAGAAATATAGTAAAAATATTTTTATTAACTGTGACTTCGATTACCTGCATTTTTCTTTGCCACTCCATAATGTACAAAGGTCGGCCGGCAACATGATCCTGGTCACGTGGGACTCAGGTCTTCCAGTGAATCCTCCCATGACATAGGCAACGATTTGCTTGTCTGTCGATGCTTCCATATCCAAAGTCATGGCATGTGAGTAAGTCTCCGGAGGGATTTCTCCAACCATTTCAACATCTAAAACAAATATCAGGCATAATTAAATATAAATCACTTCCTTAACCAAAAGTTATATTAACTGTGACTGCGATCACTTCCTTAACAATCACTTCCTTAACAAATCACTTCCTTAACAAAAAGTTATATATTGCCCTATGCTTTTATGAGGAAGTAGGTACCAAAAACTGATAAGATTTTGCCGATGTGGAAGAAATTTCATAAATAAAAATAATAACAGAGACTAGGATCATCTTCTTCATCAATAAGGAGACCATCTTCTTAACCATCAACATAAGATTTGTCAAGGGAGTCTTTCTCACTTCACGAGAGAACACTAAACTATAGTGCTCTTCTCACTCTGGTAATCTCCGCAGTCCCATTCCCCATCAACGCTTACTATCATATTCTCGTGGTAGCCACCCCCCCCCCCCCCCCCCCCCGGGGAGTTTCTATAACTTGCCAACGACAGAGGCGGGGTCCTTCGAGATGGCCTGAGCCATCTTGGAGAACCTTCTAGAAAGTTATAAATAGAATGTGAAGCATAACCCGCTTCATACAATAACCAGGCATGACCAATGCACTGTTTTGTTTTAACGTCACTTTATGCCACTAATGCTAATCAGACGATGCTACAGTAGGAGTCCTAAATTTTGTCTATCCAGGCATAATTAGGATAGGGATCTTTAACGAGTACCTGACATCGTACAATCTCCGGACCTCCAGTTTACTTCCTATCCGAGGGACGGCATAGGCAAGGATTTTTTACTCCCATTAAAAAATCCTAGGGCCACGACCTGTAGTATTGTAAGTTTCTATGCTAACCACTATTCCACAGGTGACCCCCCAATGCACTGTGTACCACAGCAACTATACAGACTAAATAACCTGACAAAATGAGCTAGTGAAGCGGCATGGATGGGGATGGTTAGGCTGTGAATTCCATCCTACATGTGTCGTGGAGCACCCTGCCTGGCAAGCACACGTATTGGTGCCTATGCATCGGAGCATAGGAGGTCCGAGGCGCAAGTAGTAGGATCCTGGAATGCTGAAAAGCGGGTTGAGCATTTTCCCGTAAAGAAAGCATATATTCCGGCTCCTGGAAAGAACTCCGGGACTCTCAACGTTAACAGCATTGAGATGGGGGTAAACCCTGGCAGATAGAGATATATGGAATGGGAAAATAACAATAAGTGTTTAGTATTAGCCATCAGGGGCCGGGGATAGCCGAGCGTGGTGGAGCGTGGCCCGCTTTAACACGTTCGAGCCGAACGGTGGCGGTTCGAATCCGCCCTGGGATGGTTGACTTTTATTTCGTGGAGGCCCCATGGAATAAATCTCGACCTACCCACCATGGTTAAGATAGGTTGGTACCACCTGAAGAGTAACTCCCCGTATGCCACACATGGCCAGGTAGGGGTACCGAACAAAAAAAAAAAAAATAAGTATTGGCCATCAGCTCACCTGGTCTGACCAACACCAATTGGTAGATGAAATAGTATGAATGTATGTTAAGATATAAAACAAAAGGAACGGGGATTGGACTGGTATAAAAAAAAGATTAATTAAATTGCTGGAAACATAAAGTTATATTTTATACAATTTAAAATTATTAGATAACAGGTATTAAAAGCCACTTGAACCTTGATGTGTTTGACACAGATAATTTTGAAGTTGTTGAATTTGTTAAAATTAAGTTCTTGTCATGTGGTTTTTTTTTTTTTTTTTTTTTTTTTGGTTTTTTTTTGGTACTTCTGTTCCACTGAAGCCCTATACTGCCCATACTAACACCCATGGTGAAAATGGTGGCTAGAGAACCAGTCATAAGTTTTATTAACAGTTTCTCCGATTTGTGACACATGTCATTGTTTGGTATGCGATGTCACTTGATTAAGTTAATATGGGTTAGTAATGAGATCCCTTGTTTATTTAAATTAATAGGGGTAAGTAAAGGGTTCCGTTAATGGTCGTTAAGGTCCGTGGATCTTAATCATCTAAATAATTAGGACATGCAAAAATTATAATTGGTAAATAATATATACATATATACTTATAGAAAAATATATCAAATTACTATTATAATACAAGCCTTGGCACAAAGGACTGTGAGTAGGGCCTTCTCAGAGCTAGGGCGATAATGAGAGCTTTGGAGAAGTTTGGCCTTATGTCATTACTTAGCATATTTATACAATCTCAAATAATATTCAATTATCTATTTGGGCACCTAACTTACAATCTCTATATATATAAGAGGCTTTGTCCTGACTGACAGAATCAACGCAGAGCAAAAACTACTAATGATAGAAACTTGAAGTTCGGAATTTTTTTTTTGGTACTTCTGTTCCACTGAAGCCCTATACTGCCCATACTAACACCTATGGCACTGGGTGATACTTCTCCTACGAAAGAAAAGCACCATTGTGGTGGTCTTGCAAATATTCATTATTTTTTTGGTGAGAATGGCCATTCTTTATTAAACTCTTGCCGCCTGCCATGCGGCTGCCTGGCTGCTCTACTCCATCATCTTGGAGAAAAAATAATGCTCACAAAGAAAAAATAGTCCTTTTTCAGTCACAGTGGGCACCTCCTTGCACTCACTCAACTATAAAGGTTCTGTACAGGAAACCTGAGAGTGACCTGTGTACCTTTATAGGTATTGGGTAGTTAGTTCCCCAGTTTCTCTGGTGCTGGTGGCATCTTGACACCAGCCAAAAATCAGGGACTCCTTTTTGTTCATTTCAATCTTCCGCGAAGATAATGAGAAATCTTAAAAAAATATTCTTTTAGGATGAAAATCCACTATCAGATGAGGACTTGTCCCCATCGAAGCCATTCAACACATCTGACATATGCTCACGACACCTTTGACAAATCATCCGTCAGACACCTACTACAGCCAGTAAAGGATGAAGTACAAGGTTTACAAGTTGAGACCAACAGACCTGGAGTGCTGGAGGAGTGTGAAGCTCATGCAGCTGCTGCTTCACAGTCTCCACTGAATACAACAAGAACACCAAAAAAAGACGGAGACTAATACTTGTCTATTCAGAAAATATTTTTTTGCTCTTTCAGTGACAAGAGCTCCTTGCTGGGTTCCAGTTAACATTTTTGAAAAATATACCATAATAATAATAATAATAATAATAATAATAAAACTTATGCTATTATAAAATTCTCCAAATTGAATGTTATAGTCAACCAGTATTTACAAGATAAGAAAATGGATACCTTTCGGAGACAATTTGATCCAGTGATTGCAAGCATACGAATATGCAATGAGTGGCTCTGGCATCGAAGGCATTTCAGTCCTTCCTCCAAATATGAGCATGTAATCGTCTGTCGTGATAGCAGAATGTAAGAATCTTCCCCTTGGCTAGAAAATATCTCATTATCTTTAAAATAGAAACATGTTTAAATTTATCAAGATAAATATATATATTATATTTATAATATTTAATCAAATTGTGAACATTTATTCTTCCTACTATTCTATTATTAAATTGTGAAAAAGAGTTAAACACTAGGATTACACAAAATATTATAATATGTAAAAATCCCAAAAATATAAATGCAACTTCACTATCAGAACATTAGTTTCAGATTAGAACGTTCATTAGAACATCAGAACGGCTTGTTTAGGCCGAACAAGCACGCAATTAATTAATTTAACCCTTTGCACTCGCAGCGGAGCCATTTAAAATTTGTCTTCAAACTCAAAGCTCCGCTACGGAGACAATGCAAATAATGTTCAGTTCTTAACGTATAAGGACATAAACAGATCATAAAAACTATTTATAGGATATTTCGCTTTTGGTAATAAATGAGGGTCCCGGATCGCGGTGTTTTTTATTATTTTTATAGTACATTAATATTTTAACAACGGCTATATTTTATGGTTTTAATTCATCTTTTATTTCCTCAATTGTACAATAATTTAGTTCGGGGCACCAAATAATCCCTTTACTTAGATTTAGTTTCCCATGTGCTTCTACTTTTACCGGACTTTCTACTTTATAGTTATCCAATCAGAAAAGCTCCTAAAGTGTGAAAATCTAGTTATTAAGTAGATTTTCACATTTTAGGAGCTTTTCTGATTGGATATCTGAGAAAACTTCAACTAAAAGGGTCCCATCTCGTAATTTTGTAACAGTTTTTAAGTCTCCAATTAGATTTTTTATGCTTTTATATATAAGGAACGGCGAAACCTTTGTGAAATCTAATGCATTTCCATCGTTATCCGCTCCGGTTCTCTTAATTATCAAATATTTAACACAATTTTTAGATCTATTTTCAGTATTCCCAAAAAACGTCCCCTTTAAATTTAGATTTAAAAAATATATATAAAACTTTAAAAAATTAATGTTTTTTTGTAACTATGTGTTCTTGAAGGTTCACAAATACATATAACCCAAATTTCATTACAATTCCTTACTTGGTTTTAAAATTTTACTGTATAATATTACGTTTTCGCGAATAATTTGCGTCGGTTTGCCAGTAGGTAACGTCAGAAACGGTGCTGAGTGCAAAGGGTTAAACATAGTTGATTCATTTTTAAAGTGAAAAATACTTTATAATCATCATTATAACAATAACAAGATAAAAACAAATTAAAATTCAATGCTCCATAAGGGTCCACCCTACCAAAGGAGATACTAATGTGCTGTGGATATCAAAGCAAATCTCTGTCTACCGGCTAAAGCACTTCTAGTTGATTCCATACTCAGTGGCTTAAACAAAGTTAAGGATTGGCATTTCAAGTCAAAAATACCAATTAACAATAATCCCATAGTTAAGTAATCAGCATGTTAAATTTAAACATCATATGAAATGATTTGATTTTAATAGAGACAAAAGATATATTTGATATGCATAATATTATAAAATATAAACATCTAGTTATACATGTTAAATATGTCTAAGTGTTATAGAATTATAAATAAAATTGAATCATGTAGGACAGATGTAACTGATATAATAGGAAAGGCAAATTGAGGAATATAAAAAGGAAGACAGAGTTCAAAATTTAACCCTTTGCACTTGGCACGGTTTCGGGCGTTACCTACCGGCAACTTATTCGCGAAAACTTAATATTATAAAGTAAAATTTTAGAACCAAGTAAGGAATTTTAATGAAATTAAGGTTATATATACTTGTGCAGCTTCAAAAACACTAAGTTACAAAAAAAAATTTATTTTTTTTTAACTTTTACATATTTTTTTTATAATTTTATTAATATTACTATTATCAATATATATAAAATCATAAAAAATCTAATTGGAGAAGTAAAAACAATTAAAAAATTACGAGATGGGACCCTTTTAGTAGAATTTTTCTCAGATATCCAATCAGAAAAGCTCTTAAAATGTAAAAATGTAATTAATAACTTTCAGGTTAAAGTAGAAGCACGTGGGAAACTAAATCAAGGTAAAGGGATTATTTGGTGCCCCGAACTAAATTATTGTACAATTGAGGAAATAAAAGATGAATTAATACCACAAAAAAAGGCCGATGTTGAAAGATTAACATAATAAAAAATAATAAAAACGCCGCGACCGTCATTTATCACCAAAAGAGAAATATCCTATAAATAGTTTTACTATATGTTAAAAACTGAAAATTATTTGCATTGTCTGGGAGTGGAGGCCTCGAGTTTGAAGACAAATTTTAAATGGCTCCGCTCCAGATACGTAGAGTGAAAAGGGTTAAAATAGGGCCCAGATGATCGGTTAAAACCCCAAAATGCACTATTTCATTCACATTGACGATGTATGAAGATGAAATAAGAGGAACAATAAATGTTCAAAATCTTCCATGATGGTTTACTTAGTATGTTTTATAAAACACCTACTGTATTAAGCCTTGATGGATTGTACTGGGAAAAAGTTGGTAGCGGAGACCATGTTTTGCTTGGGTAATGAAATATGTAGAGCTTATCAGATATATGTGTGCTGTTAACTCCATAAACGTATCCTCCAAAAAGATAAAAGCTATCAGTAGGCTCGTGATATACTGTACTATGGCCATATACTCCTACAATAAGAAAAAATTAGATATAAAAAATTACTATACAATTAGACAAATATAAGACTTGGAAATAACTGACTCCTACCTATTGGACCACTTCCTGATGTTTTCAACTTGGACCATTTGTCAGTTTCGAGATTGAATTCCCAAACCACATCAAGGAAACCATATTCTGGAGAAAATCCACCAATCAGTAAAAGTATTTCAGTTTCTCCAACTCTCCTGAGCGTTAGGGTATGTCCAGCAAGGCCTGGTGGTGCCACATCGTTCTGCAATAAAATAAAATTAATTAATTTCAAGAGGAAATTAGCAAAAGCATTTATTAATACAACAAATTTTATTTTATAGAGCAATGAACTCCACTAAGAAAAGTTTCTAATAACAATCATACACAACAAACAATATTGAACTAAATAACACTTGAAAATGGGTGATTTTTTAACCAATGCTAGGCTGCAAATTAATCTGCAGACTTAAAAAAGTTCAGTCACGCTTAGTTCTTTGCAACTTACCTATTAACTTTAAAAAAAAAAGAAGGAAATATGTTAAAAAATATTACCTCATGAAGAAAAACAACTTAAATTATACTTTTATCAGGATTTATATTTATGAGAATATTCAGCATAAGGTAGATCTCTTTTGATTTGTTCAACAGTTGTTAGAAAAAAGTAAAATCACTTCATGATCATTTCAATTTAGTCGATGTTTAATGAAAACATCGAAAATGTCACGCGGAAGACCCGTGTTCGATTCCCTGCGGAACCAAATCTTTTAAAATAATTTAAAAACAAGGTGGTTACCCAAAATAATGATTAAATTAATATAAAGTAATGTAAAAATTGACGAACATCAAGAGATGCCCAAAATTGGACAAAAATTGTCCATCTCCCGTAAATACTCGCAAAACTTGCGAGATCGTGGGAGAGGTGTCAGTGAGGAGGAAAGATTTGGCACCGTTTGGAAGCGACTCCGTGGTGCATAGTTAGCATACCGAGCAAGTCACGCGGAAGACCCGGGTTCGATTCCCGGCGGAGCCAAATCTTTTCTCTTCAAAAATAAATTATTTAAAATAATTTAAAAACAAGGTGATTACCCACAATAATGATTAAATTAATATAAAAAACAATTTTAATTATACATTTATCAGGATTTATATTTATGAGAATATTCAGCTGAGGTAGATCTTTTTTGATATGTTCAACAGTTGTTAGAAAAAAGTAAAATCACTTCATGATCATTTGAATTTAGTCAATGTTTATTGAAAACATCGAAAAAGCGGTTGGGAGTGCGGGTGCTGGTGTGATTGAGGGTGCGGGAGGGAGTGTGTGTGCGGGTGTATACATGTGCGGGTGTGTGCGTGTGCTGGTGTGTGTTTGTGGTTTGTTGCTGAAACGAAATGTTGGAATATCAAGAAAATAATAATTTCTTGGAATAATAATTTTTTGGAAACTATAGGTTTCCATGGTACTAATCACAACTGTCTTAAAACTAAATCAAAACTTAAAGAATTACAAAAACCTTTTTAATTTAGTATTAATTTTATCTTTTATCGTGGGTAACCACCTATTTTTAAATATTTTATTTATCAGTAAAAGAGGAAGGAATGGCTCCGCTAGGAAGGGAGCTCTGTGGGGCAGTGTATAGTGTACCCAGCATGTCACGTGGAAGACCCGGGTCTGACTCCTGGCGGAGCCCAATCTTTTCTCTTCAAAAATAAAATACGTAAAAAGTAATATAACTTTCTAATTTAGTTTTAAAATGAAAAACAAAAAAAACTTTTTATAAAAAGGACGAGAGAGAGCATTGTGAGGGAGAAGACAAAGTATGTGCTGCTCAATATATCATCGATCAGAAAAAACATGGCGATTCTTAAATAATCAAAAGTTCCAACAGCCATTAGAAACACAATGACAGCTCTCACACGCGCAGTACACCTAACACTACCTGCTCATTGTTGCAGGAAGTTGATATTTTTCACGATCGCAATACTTTGCCTTACTATACATTTCATATAGGTAAGTGAAAGTAAAAAATAGTAATATTTTGGTAAAAGAACAGGGATAAAATCGCAAAATGGATTTTCATTAAAAAAAAAAATAAACCAAGAAGGCGAAGAAGTGGTTGTGAAGAAAGAAGAAGAAACCAACAGAAAACATTCCGCTGATTGTCGGGCAACAGAACTAGCCCTCTTTGAGCTAACTCATCTCCTCGAATATCTAAAACATTTGAAATACTTACAAAAATTCTTTCTTACCTCAATTTCAATCCAGTGCCTGGGCTTTAGCCTGAATTTCCAAAAATCGTTCAACGTAGTGTTCTGCAGTGTGCCTTCTTCCGCTTCAGCAGAAGTCAAGCCACCATGTATGAAAATCTCTTTTCTTGAGAGAGAGATTTCAGCAGCGTGGAAATACCTTCCCTGAGGCATATGGGCATCGTTTGTCGAATCTATAGTGACCTGAGTCGAACAAAAATAAAATTGTACTTAATTCTATAGACATAAAAGATTTTTCAAAAGAAATGATACAATAATAGAAGAGTTTAGACTAGAAAAAAAAAAAAAAAGAAAAAAAAACACAATAAATCAAATCAATGTCAAACCCTTACAACAGACATTACCAGGACAGTCCCAACCAAATTCATAAACATCGCTTTCTCCTAAACCAACAAACCTTCTCCAAGGTAATATTTTTTAATTAAATCGTTAATGCACTTTTACCGACTTTTTTAAAATTTTATGACAAATTTTCCATTTATATAATAATTTAACCATTTTACATCTAAACTTGTACTAGGACTCATTTTTAAACTGAACTAAAATATTTTCAAATATTTATTTTTAAAAAAACTTATTGTTGCGGCCACCGGTAGTTTTATTAAATAACTAGCTGTATATACCGGTTTCACCCGGAGAATTTAATTTTTTAATGTATAAAATCTATAAAGTGAGACTTTAATCGACTCAAATGGTCGATTTCGTTAAAACCAATGTAAAGCGAGATCAAAACGATTTTTATAACAATGAATAATATACCCAGAGATTGGCTGAAGTTATGTAATTTTAATATGAATAGGGACTCGCACCTGGTATCAAAGAACCACTGAGCGAAATTTGGAGAATTTAGGACAAACGGTATGGATTTCAATAAAGAACAAACAGAATTTCATCTTTATTTACATAGATTATAGCTGCATATCCCGATTTCTCCCGGTGAATTTCATTTTTCTAATGAAACGGTTGATTTAGTAAAAAACCATTGTAGAGCGAGATCATTACGACTTTTATAACAATAAAGAATATCAGCTGAAGATCGGCTGAAGTTATGAAATTTTAATTTGGACGGGTGTTCGCACCTAGTATGAAAGAACCACTGAGCGAAATTTGGAGAATAAAGAATATCAGCTGAAGATCAGCTGAAGTTATGCAATTTTAATATGGACAGGTGTTCGCACCTGGTATCAAAGAACCACTGAGCGAAATTTGGAGGATAAAGAATATCGGCTGAAGTTATGCAATTTTAATATGGACAGGTATTCTTGACAAACAAACAGAATTTCATCTTCATTTATATAGATTGTTAGAAAAAATTTATAGCAAGTATAAACAAATTGTTTATAGCGGCCCGGTACCTACGTTTGGTATTAGCCAATACCAAGAGTAAGCCGGGCCAGTAGCCTTACATGTGCCTTAAGAGACAGGTGAGGTAGCAGCTACCTGTGCAAATTGGTCGAGCCAGGCTCAAAATTGCTCCAGGAGCACCGAAAAGTGTGATCGCAGAAAGACGGTTAGAGGACATTAAAATTCATTTTTTTGTATAATCCTAGTAAAAATTCTAAGAGGATTTAGTTTGTTTCTTTTAATTGTTTTTATTGTAACTAGAGGCATATATATTTATTTTATTTTTTTAATTCAGGATTTCCCTTTCTTTTATTTAATGTTGCCCAAGTATCTTATTTATTTTTTTTTTGTTTTCGATAAAAGGGAAATTATTTGTAAATATTAATTCATGTAAAATTTTGCTAAAATAAATATATTGTATTTAAAATTAAAATTATAGTTATTTCTGCATTACCAGAGAAATTATACTTAAAAGGTTTAGTTTGAAGAAATACTAAACTCAGAATTTCCAAGCTGCCTTAACACTTATCATGAAAGGTTAGCATCCATAAACTGTTTAACATAAGAAACTGTAAATATTTTTCTTTCTCATAACTTATTTAATCAAAAGTAATATGTTTAAGTTAAATCATGCTTTAGTTTCACTCTGGGTAAAAACTTATCTTAATTACAAGTCATTATTTTAGAGCCAATCAGAGTCCTGGGTTCGCATTCCAACCAAGGCAATCTTTTCTCTTCAGGTACAATTAGTTTAAAAAACCTTATATAATTCAAAGGAATCTTCTTATTTATGAAAAAAGGATGACTTAAAAGGAACTCATTTTTTCTTTTCAACTTATGTTAAATATATCTACATAAATAAAGATGAAATTCTGTTTGTTTGTTTGTTTATTTGTTCTTTATAAAAATCCATACCGTTTGTCCTAAATTCTCCAAATTTCGCTCAGTGGTTCTTTCAGACCAGCCGCGAACACCTGTCCATATTAAAATTGCATAACTTCAGCTACTATTCTTTATTGTTATAAAAATCATAATGATCTCACTTTACGATTTTTTTTTTTTTTTTTTTTTTTTTTTTTTTTTTTTTTTTTTTTTTTTACGAAATCGGCCGTTTCTTTAGAAAAATGAAATTCCCCGCGTGAAACCGGGATATACAGCTATAATCTATGTATATAAAGATGAAATTCTGTTAGTTCTTTAGAGAAATCCATACCATTTGTCCTAAATTCTGCAAATTTCGCTCAGTGGTTCTTTTAGACAAGGTGCGAACACCTGTCCATATTAAAATTCCATAACTTTAGCCGATCACTGGGTATATTCTTTATTGTTATAATAATCGTTATGATCTCAACACACATTGGTTTTTACAAAATCGACCGTTTGAGTCGATAAAAATCTCAGTTTATAGATTTAAAAAATGAAATTCTCCGGGTGAAACCGGTATATACTGCTAGTTAATTATAAAGTATGTATTGGCTTTAAAAAAGAAAAAAAAATTAAAAATCTAATACCTGCATCCAAGTGTTGTTTTTCGTATCAAAGAGTCTTATATCATTTAGAGGTCCATGGGAAAGAGAGTAACCACCGAACATCCACAGCGAAGACCTCCTGTCAGCAAGAAGCGAGTGCCCGAAGCGAGGTAGCATCTTCCTCAGGTGATCCAAAGAGTCGGACAAGAGAACTGAGTTGAAGAGCTCGGTGAAGATCAGCTGATGAGGAGACAGAGCAACTGAACAGTCACGGCTACCCCAACCATCAACACACAAGCACCTGCCGTATTCCTTAAAATAAAATAAAGTCAACATTAATGGAGAGGTTAAATGGTGAAGAATAACGATCATTAACATGAAAAAGTAACCACGTCAGGCTAAAAAATAAACTATTAAAGTCATTAGATTGTAAGCTGTTTCATTATAGTTACTGTTATCTCTAACTAATGGCTAATAAAAAAATCTGGTGCGTGCTCGCAACACACAACTTTCACTTACCAACTTACTTAGATTAGAAACTAATGCGTTTTGTTAATTGCCACTTCTCAAGAGAACAGAACGGCTTTAATTATGAACAATGGTCTGTCATTTAAGGCATACTCCGCATGCATGGGCTCAACGAGTTTTATGAGTTCACTGAATAAGATATTTTTCTTTTTTTCTCCTCTATATGTTTACTTTATTTTTATCATATCTCATATTTAGCCATTTCCTATTTTTAGGTATAATGAGAGACAGTTAATTTCTCCATATAAACAAAAACAAAGGTACTTTATAGGAAACAAAAAAAAAACAAAAAAGGCCCCTACCCTATTTAAGCCCCCTCAGAACATTTTAATAATGATAAAGCTTACCTGATATTAAAGAAAACCTAATCTTCATTAAACATGAGGAATTTGATAAAAATTGTTAAAGCCATTTTTGAGATCATCGAAAAAAAGGTAAAAATTGGAAAAAATTTATTAAATAAAGTGCCCCCTCCGTTTGACCAATTTTGATGAAATGTTGGCTATCAAATCTTTGGCATAAACATACATCAAATACCCAGTTTGATCAAAATCGTTAAAGCCTTTTTAGAGTAAATAAAAAAACACGTGAAAATGATACAAAATTTATTAAGTAAAGTCCCCCCTCCAGTTGATCAATTTTGATGTAATGTTGGCTATCGCATCTTTGGCATATACATACATCAAATACCCAGTTTGATCAAAATTGTTAAAGCCTTTTTAGAGTAAATAAAAAAACACGTGAAAATGATACAAAATTTATTAAGTAAAGTCTCCCCTCCAGTTGATCAATTTTGGTGAAATTTTTACAGTCATATCTCGGGCATATTAATACATCAAATACTCAGTTTAATCAAAATCGTTATGAGCCGTTTTCGAGAAAATTGAAAAAAACTTAAAAAGTTATTAAATAAAGTATCCCCTCCCTTTGACCAATTTTGATGAAATTTTTGCTGTCACATTGCGGGCATTTAAATACACTAAATACCAAATTTCAAGTTCGCACGGTTTATGGTTTTTGACCTAGTCTGTTCACAAACACACACACACACCCCGAAACGTGTATTTCCGTTGAAAACCGGTAGTCGAAATTTTTCACAATCGATACTTTCCTTACTATATATTTCATATATACGCAAGTGAAAGTAAAAATCTGGTGCGATGTGCACAACACACAACTTTCACTTACGAACTTACTTAGATTAGATTAGATTATATTTTATTTTATTTATTTATTTGGTAGTACAATCATTTTTATACATACGCCCATAAGGCAAAACATCCATTTGTATTCCAGAAACAATTTGGTGCTACCTTCACCATATTAAAAGAAATCTTGGATATCGAGATCCAAGAGTCAATAATGTGTCCCACTATGTACGTATCCGTCATGCCATTGAAATGATTAGCTGTCCTATAATAGTCATGGCAGCAATGTCAGAATAGAATTTAGCTTGTATTAAAAGGTCGCATATGATATAATTATTAACAAATCATACATAATAACAATAATTAACCAACGACATACTAATAACAAAAAAAAACTTAATTATAAAGATATAACAATAATTAAAATAAACAATACTAAAAGTACAATGAAACAGGTAACTCATTACGTTTAGGCAGTTCAATTAATAAAATTAAAAAATTTAAACATACATATAACTACATGATAAAGATGACAAAATACAGAATTGACTGAAAGAGAGAGCGAGGTAAGGAATTGTAGTAATTGTATTAGTGCTCACACTAATAAATACCCCGTTGCGGCAATCATTTAAGGTAGTTCAACTACAGACGGGACAATAACCCGAACCAACTCTTATAGATCAGGTATGATCCTCTAAGAACGCTCACGGTAATGGCGTTCATAGTCCTCTTAGCGATTCCCAGCGTAACCATGTCCTGGTATGAACGTCGGCACCATACTCCTCTCCACGTTATCGTTACTGGAAGCACTTTAATGTCCACTCCAGGCACTTGCACCTGCGGCCGATCGCCATCCTGCAATCCAAGTCATTGTACTTGTTGTGTTTTACTTTGTTCCAATGGGAGGTGCTAGGATTGTCTCCAACAATGTGGGCATCAATAATATAATTCCCGTTTGGCCCTGTACATACGAGATCTGGCCTCCATCTCCGTTTAATTCCTATGAACGTTGTCTCTTTAATTACGCGGTATCCCTTATTTTGCAGAGCTTTTTCCAAAAGGTTTACAACAAAATCATGGCGTCTCACAATACCACCGTGAGACACAAAGCAGTGCTGGATGATATGACTGGCCGTTTCGTTCACGGGGCACCCGGCTCTACAGCTTGTCTCCATGTAGGCCCTACGCCCTCTAGAACACCTTACTCTTGTCGCCAGGGCATTTATATGTGTTTTAACGCTCTGAATGAAGGTGCGACCTGTTACTGGAGCAGCGTAATCCTTAAGCCAATGTGTGGATGGGGGGCATTCTTCGACTCCCTCAGTGCTCTCCCATCAACGCTTCGGTGTAGTTTCGTTGAAAGCACTTTTTTTCGTTCATCTCCAGAAGTGTTATCAGGACCGAGGCCCATTTTCGTAAGGCTATTAGACAATTTCATAATTTCCCTCCTAATAAAATAAGAAGTATAGACGGATCTGGCTACTGGGCTACCCGAATGTTCCAGTCGACGCATTCTTGCAAGCTTGAGTGCAGGGATAGAAATGACGAAGCTCAAGACGCCCAAGCCACCGTTATTGCATGAGGCGTGAAAATATTGAGTGGGCGTGTCTTTTGGCAGGCGCAACCAGCAGCGTATTGCGTTTCTCATCGAAATATCCAACTTTCTCAACTCACTCGTTTTGTAAGGGCTTAGTGTGAGGAGATGGATATATTTTGGGGTAAGATATGTCCTCAGGGCAATTAGTTTTTGCTGAGGCTTCAGGGGAGCAGTAGATATTTTTTTCAATAGGGAGGAAAACTCATTTATTATCCCCATTGTTGTTTTGAAGTTTAAACTAAATTTGGCGCCCAAGTATTTCCAACAGTCAAGGATACCCAATTGATCGCAATACTTTCCTTACTATATATTTCATATATACGCAAGTGAAAGTAAAAATCTGGTGTGATGTGCACAACACACAACTTTCACTTACGAACTTACTTAGATTAGAAATATACATGTTAAAATATACCATATTTTTTCACACCTTAAATAATCTGAGCATAAATGAAAGTTTGGCTGTCACATCACGGGCATATATATATATACATCAAATATCCAATTTGTTCAAAATAGTAAGAGCCGTTTTTGAGTACATAAAAAAAACACATGCGAGACAAAATTTATTAAATAAAATTACCCCTACATTTGACCAATTTTGATGAAATTTCGGCTGACACATCATGGGCATATACATTCTTTAAATACCCAGTTTGATCAAAATTGTTAAATCCATTTTTGAGTATATAAAAAAAAGACGAGAAAACCGGACAAAATTTATTAAATAAAGTGCCCCCTCCAATTCATCAGTTTTGATGAAATTTTGGCTGTCACATCGCGGGTATATATATATATACATCAAATACCCAATTTCAGGTTTATAGTTTTTCAGCTGGTCTCTTCACACACACACACACACACACACACACACACACACACGCACACACGCACACACGCGCACACGCACACACGCGCACACACACACACACACACACACACACACACACACACACACACACACACACACACACACACACAATATCACGGGACTTGGTTATATGGACTGAGGGGACCCCAAAACGTGTATTTCCATTGAAAACTGGAAGTCAAAATTTTTCATAATCGCAATATTTTCCCTTAAAATATATTTTATGTATAGGTAAGTGAAAGTAAAAATTATTTCCAATGAGGAAAATTAAGTAAAAATAACTTATTTTGTACAAAGGTATACAAAATTTTAATTTTATCTAGTAAGTAGGACTAGGGTACTGTTCATACATGTTCTCTTATAAAAACATATTCCTTCATCCTCATGTTGCTATCACATTAACATTTAATTTTTCTATACTTAAATAAAAAGAGTTATGATTCTTTGAAAAGATATATAAATTATCTAACTAAGACAAATATGCACCTCAATACCTATTTAACCCTTTAGCGACCATGGACTACTATAACAGTTTTGCTTCTCCAGTGTTTCTAGACCCTGAACTACAATAGTAGTTCAGTTCCCAGAGACATTTAGGTGTCCGCAAGACAAGCTAAAGTATTTTTTCTTGACAACAGATATCGTACGAATCCACTTTTGGCTATATTATTTTTCGTTGTGCGTCTCCAACCTACTACTACTCTTTCTACCTAATCCTCCTCTTTTCTACCTGCATCAACCCTTCTTCTTAGCCTTGCAGGCCCCTTCAGTCTATATTTTGGCTTCTTACTGTGAGTTTAATTTTAAAATATAAGGAATTAAATAAAAAATCATGATTGCAGAGTCAAAAAGTAGTCGTTTCACCGGGCACAGTTGACTTTTCTATCACTCAGTCCATCCAACCCGCTCAGACCCGGCCATATTCGTAAATGCATGGTATAAGGACTTGATGATTGATAGATTTAGATAGCTATTAAAAACTAACCTTATCACATTGGCCACGTTTGAGATGAGAGCTGCAGTTGCGGGGACAGGCCACGAGGGTGCAGAACGGACCAGCGCTACCTTCAGGACAGACACACTGCCCATTCACACAGACATGCTCTGGGGGACACTTGTCTGGGCAAGAGAGGACAGATATTGTAGCGTTGAAACCTCCCTTCGACTCTCCTTCCATTTTAAAATGTACCGTCATAACTCCTGAAACCACAATGCAATTTGAGTAAATTTATAGAACTATTGAAGACAGAACAGAAAACATGTGAAGAAACTTAGAATATATACCTGATCTCGCTTGAACTGTGATGGGATTCTGATTATCCTGGCTGCAAAAAACACCTAGAACTTGGCTTTGGTGGTTTCCAGAAGCGGAAACGAATTTTGGTAATCCGTCGTATACATATACTGAGTTCTCTGTACAGGGGACTTGGATATCACCATCAATTGTAAGTTCTATCACGTTATTTCTAAAAAATAAAAATAAACATACAATAGTTTCTTTATAAATAAAAATTTATATAGCATCGTTCTATATGGCTGTTATCTCAACAGAGAGCACATAGACACATAGTACATAGTACAGTCTCTACCCAGTTTTTCGACAGCAATACTTCCAAGGTGTTTATCTTTCCCGAACCTTTAGAACCAAGAAACCTCCGTATATCCTCAGTTTGCTCACACCATGCTCATCCATACATTCTCTAAATACCAGATCCCAAACCTCTAGCCTGTATATCCATTTCTGCCGATCTGCCTCCTTTACAAAATCCTTTAACATCCGTGCTGCCACCATCTGGAATTCCTTAACTGTCTCCATCAGAAAAAACTTCATCCCTCACTTCCTTTAACCCTTTAACTGCTACTAACACAGATATGTGCAGTGGGCAGGCGTGGCTCTGGTGCTACTAACACAGATCTGTGCGCATAAGGGAGCGTGCCTCCAGTGCTACTATCACAGATCTGTGATTCTGAACGTCTGCTACTCGCACATATTTTTGTGCAGCTGAAACGGCATCTAGCGGTCTCTAAATCAATTTTTGGACTCTTTGAATACCCATTAGGTAGCGTAGGCATCTCCTTTTCATTCTATGCCAGGTCTGAGTGGTCAGACCTTTTTATACCTGGTATTGCCTAGGCGCTGTACCTGTTCAAGTCCCACAGTATAGTTCGTAGTAAACATATTAATAGAAAATTAACGTAGAAAATGTATTGCTGTGAGGTGTGTGAAGTACCTTTGTGTTTATTGCCGTGCTTTGAAACATATCACACGCAAGAACATTATTAAACAAACAAAAAAAATTAACTCTACCAATGCCAGTCTAAAGTCCAGATATAATGAGGATAGATTTTTTTTTTTTAAATATATCGGAAATGACGACTTTGCGATGAAAAACTAACAAAAAGAACTCAGCACTGGATAGTCGCTCAAGCGGTAGCCTCGTAGCACCCACTCAAGGTCAAGCCTTGGACTGATCCGCAGTGAACAGGTTAAAACCTAACTATTTCATCACCTCCTGAATCTCCAATCTTCCGTCAATATGTAAAATAGTGAAAGCAATAGTGAGTTTATATCTACTTGATTTTTTTTATATCTTTTAAGCTCAAAAGCTGATCAAAGTTTTGTACTCAAGATCCAAATGTTTATTTTTTCTTTCAATATTCTGTCTCAGTTATTTTTATTGTATTGCTTTTCTTTTTTGTGTCTACTTTGTATTTCAATTCTTTATTTGTTTTTATTTTTTATTGTATCTCTTCTAACTAACCAGACAAATGGCTATTAATTTTGTTCATGCCTGTTATTCTTAGGGGACTAAATGTCCCAGAATAAAAATTACTTTTCTTCCTTTCTTTCTTTACATTTTTATCTATTAAACTCAAGCACAGATAATTACAAGACATTCGTTAGGAGATTAAAGTAATTTTCGATGAAGATATTTGATAAATAGTAGAATTTCAATATCTGAGACTCATTGATATTTTCTTAAATAATTAAAATAAAGAATAAAATAAATAAATAAAAAAGGTATCAATGTTTGGTCACAACACTTTGGAATAGAAAAGAAATTGCAACAGCCTGACAAGAGCGCAGGAATGGCACATGGAGCTTGCTGCCTTCCTTAGCAACCACAACCCTCCTCAATACCCGCTGCTTAAATATATATATGCTACTAGAATGAAGGCAGTCATCTGATATTGTGATTTGCAATTACATCAACACATTGACTGATAAAATAAGAGACTGGTTAGTATTCTTGCCTAGGATGGAAAGCTCATAGTTTGTTTAGGCGCCAAATTTTTACAACATAAATGAAAATCTCAGACATTTTTAATGATGACTACGTATTGTAACGTTGAATCGTTAAATTAAAAGTCCACGCAGGCCTGGAAGGTTCCAGAAGGTCCCTTTTACGACTATATATGAGGAGCGAGTGACTGGACCACTTAGTCTTAGTCTTTGTCTTGACTGTGAAGCTCAAGCCAAATGATTTGTGTTACAAAGTGATAATTTTTGTAACATGCTTCAATATTTGTGTTTTTATAATACGTGTGACATTGACTGTTGTTATATTTTCATTTAATAAATACTGTTAACCCACAGATGTGTTACAATATTAGGTTAAGGGTTTTTAATGGTATAATATCATTTAATCTAATTGGAATCCAGAAGGCAGTCAACTTTTTAATTGATTTCATCTAAGATCTTTAAAAAGATTTCAAAATAATGATGTGAACTAAGCCAAAGAGGTCTAATTTATAATCCGAAGACTTATTTTTTTTTTTTATTGCAATTAACGATAAGCAGATAATTAAAGATATCTATTTTTATCTATCTATTGTTAGAAACAAAGTGAACTATTTCTATTAACCCTTTAACAGCTAAGCACTCGGAAAGAAAGTTGCACTGAGAAGCTAAGTACGGATCTGCCGGCTTTTACACTCCCCAAGCTAAGTCGCGCAGGCCACTCTCCGCCGCTAACTGCCTCAACTCCTCATAACCTTCACTGACTATTTCTTAACGTTTTTTTTATTTTTTATGATTCTATAATACCTTTATCATTATTTCAATAAATTAAAATGCTAGATTATCTATTGCAACAACAGATTAGGTAATTACAGAAGGTAATAATGAACAATAATATAATAATGTTATTATAATTAATCCAATCTTAAATTGTGGCTGACCACCAATTTTAAATTATTTTTAAATAATTTATTTTTTGAAGAGAAAAGATTTGGCTCCGCCGGGAGTCGAACCCGGGTCTCCTGCGTTACATGCGAGGATGCTAACCGCTACACCACAGAGCTCGGCTCAAGGCAGAGCAAATCCTTCCTCTTCACTGATACTTACTCCCCCTATCTCACAAGTTTTGCGAGTAGTAGCGGGAGGTGGACAATTTTTGTCCAATTTATAATATTTATTGACATAAGTCAATTTTTTAAATTATTTTAATTAATCCAATCTTAAATTGTAGCTGACCACCAATTTTAAATTATTTTTAAATAATTTATTTTTTGAAGAGAAAAGATTTGGCTCCGCCGGGAGTCGAACCCGGGTCTCCTGCGTTACATGCGAGGATGCTAACCGCTACACCACAGAGCTTGGCTCAAGGTAGGTATCAGTTAAGAGGAAGGATTTGCTCTGCCTTGAGTCGAGCTCTGTGGTGTAGCGGTTAGCATCCTCGCATGTAACGCAGGAGACCCGGGTTCGACTCCCGGCGGAGCCAAATCTTTTCTCTTCAAAAAATAAATTATTTAAAAATAATTTAAAATTGGTGGTCAGCCACAATTTAAGATTGGATTAATTAAAATAATTTAAAAAATTGACTTATGTCAATAAATATTATAAATTGGACAAAAATTGTCCACCTCCCGCTACTACTCGCAAAACTTGTGAGATAGGGGGAGTAGGTATCAGTCAAAAAATAAATTATTTAAAAATAATGTTATTACTTTATATACATATTTTTTTTAAATTTAATTAATTTTAAATAAGTAAATAAGTAATATTCTTTTTATTTTAAGTAACATTTTAATAATTTAAAAATGTTTAGATGGGTAAAAAATCTTCCCCATCCTCCTTTTGAATGCGGGTTCGGCTCTTCCGAACTTTCGTTCAAAATCTCCTAAATTTCCTTATCAGAGAACAGCCGGGGGAGGGATAAGGAGAGAAAAAAAAATTTAGCAGGTAAAAAAGGGGTGAGACGGGCTTCCCCGAACAGACGACCCAGATGATAGGCAGCTACCCAAAACAAATATTTCCACAATAGAGACACCCCTGCAGCCTAACAGCCGTTAGATGTACTTATTAAGTCTCCGTGGATCCGCTAGGATGTGCCTCAGTCGCGACAACTTATCTCGTGAGAAGCTGAGGACATTAAATAAGTTAAAAACCAATTGGGAGATATATCGTCTTTAGCTACTGGGGACCGGCAGCTCGCGACGAGTTATCTTGTACAGTAGAGCCTCCATTATCCAGGGTAATGATGGGTATGGGAGTCCACGGATAATCGAAAACCCCGGATAATCGAATTAAAACATTTTATTGACTTAATGTTATAGAAAAAAAGGTTAAAAAATCACTTGTAAGGTATAATCACTTTTATTAAGAAACGAAACGAAATATACAAAAAAAGTAAATGTATTTTTTTTATATATTATGGGCCGACGACGATACGAAGTCGAAAATGTCTTTTTTCTTCTTCAAAATATTCCGTACAGTTTGTTCGCCGATTCCTAGTCCAGCGGACAATTTATTAACACTTTCACCCTTTTCTAATCTGTTTATAATAGGTTATTTCTCTTCAAGCGTTAAAATGACACGTTTTCTTTTTTCTGACATTTTGCTACTTCGTATGTATTTAAATCGATACTAAATCACAACAGACAATATTTGGTTTTGTAACCAAACAGGCCAGAGTAGGAGTTTCCTGGAAAGACTTGAAAACAATAATGTTCCTAGATTATGAATTGGAGTATTAGATACTGGAAACATCTCATAATATAATACTCGCTTTCTGTGTTTTTTTATTTATTGTATAATTTCCATAATAGATAGTAAACCATTGTGTAATCATTAAACATTTACGTATACATTTTTTTAAAATATATACGTAAATGTATACATACAATATACATACAAAACAAATGGCATACAATTTAAAAAAAGCTTATTAAAAAAAAAAAAAAATTGGCCCCTCGGGACCCTGGTTAATTGGATCCCTGGTTAATCGAGGCCCAGATAATGGAGGTCCTACTGTAGTTAGCTTGGGGACCGACTTTTTTTGTGAGATTTATCGTCTCGAACCATGAAAAGGTCAAAAAAGAAAAAAGAAATAATATGCTACATTGCAAATATCAACTAAGCCACTAATGTTATCTGACAAACTGAGAATAGTTAGACCAACGTTGCAACATACACTAATCAACTGGATCTTTGGCTTGATGAAATATGTGATTAACATTTAAATAATCTATTCATAACTTCATTTAGTTTGTGAAGGGTACTTTGAAATAATAATGACAACAAATAATAAATTAACACTTATGTGGGTTAACAATTTTCATTGAAATAAAAATAAAAATATTCAATGCCTAACGAATAATAAATAAACAAATGTTAGAACAGGTTACAAAAATTATAACTTTAATCAAAGTAACACACTCCAAAACAGTATACAAGGTGTGGCTACTAAATAAAGAGACTGACGCTGCTACAGAAGAAGTGCGCATGCGCCAAACGCCAGCAACCAACAGCTGTTATCGTGAAGCCTTCTCTTTCGAATGTAGTGCCTCTCGCTTCTGTAAACAGATCAGTACAGCCATAGCCTTCGTTCGCATTAGAGTTGTTTTTTTGTTTCGCCGGAAAAATGTTAAGTGTAACAGTAGAGCAACGAATTGTTGTGAAATTTCATGTGAAACTTGGAAAAATCGCTACTGAAACTTATAATTTATTGAAAGAAGTGTCCACCATCCATGCACTGGAAGAGCCCATCTTCACCGAGAGCCAAAAAAGCTCGAATGAGCAAATCAAAATTCAAAGCAATGTTGATTGTTTTTTTCGATATTCATGGGATAGTGTACCTTCACTGGGTTTCTGAAGGTCAAACGATTAATCAACATTACTACCTTCACGTTCTTGCTGAACTCCGCGAATGAATAAGGAAAAAACGACCTGAATTGTGGAAAGACAAATCATGGGTTCTCCACCAAGACAATGCGCCGGCTCATTCCGCATTGTCTGTTAAGAGGTTTCTAGCCAAATTCAGTATCCCAGTGTTAGACCATCCGCCTTATTGGCCGGATCTTGCACCGTGCGACTTCTATCTGTTTCCTAAGGTGAAATCTGCATTAAAAGGAACAAGATTTGAGTCTGTTGAAGCTGTGAAAGAGAAAGCGGCACGCATCCTGAAGGAGCTGACAGAAAAAGAATTCCAGCACTGTTTCGAACAATGGAAGATTCGCATGGAGCGTTGTAGGGATAGAGGAGGGGTGTACATTGAAGGTGATAATAAGTAAAAATGTATGAAATAAAAATAAAATGTTTTACAGCGTCAGTCTCGTTATTTAATAGCCACACCTCGTATTTTTCCAGACCTTAAATGTCTACAATAGGAGCTTTCGGCACCTTTGTGTCATATTCATCTAAAATACAATCACAATTAAATAACAACTTCATCATTAATGATTATAAAAATTGTCATGAGAAATAAGAATTATCATCAGTAATAATGCTGAGGTACCATTTAAAACCTCCGTCACTACATATTCCTAAGCACAAGCTTAATGGTCAATTTTTATAAAGAAACTAAAAACAATATAAATAAAATAAATTTATAGCAAAGCATTATTTTATATTTTCAAGTTTTAAATGGTACCTCAGCATTATTACAGGTAATGATTCTTGTGCCGAAAGCTCCTATTGTAGACATGTAAGGTCTGGAAAAATTTTGAAAAATGTTTTGGAGTGTGACTTTGATTAAAATAAATACATTATATTTAAATAATTTATTTTTTGAAGAGAAAAGATTTGGCTCCGCCGGGAGTCGAACCCGGGTCTCCTGCGTTACATGCGAGGATGCTAACCGCTACACCACAGAGCTCGGCTCAAGGCAGAGCAAATCCTTCCTCTTCACTGATACCTACTCCCCCTATCTCACATAGGTGTGGAAGGATTTGCTCTGCCTTGAGCCGAGCTCTGTGGTGTAGCGGTTAGCATCCTCGCATGTAACGCAGGAGACCCGGGTTCGACTCCCGGCGGAGCCAAATCTTTTCTCTTCAAAAAATAAATTATTTAAAAATAATTTAAAATTGGTGGTCAGCCACAATTTAAGATTGGATTAATTTAAATACATTATACAGTCTAACTATTGCTAAAAATTATCCCGCTTCTACCCTTGGAGCCGTGGCTACGCTCGATTTTTTTTTTTTTTTTTTTTTTTTTTTTTTAATATTTCGATCTAATTAGTCCTTTCTACTCTTTTGATTTAATTAGCAATTTTTAGACTGCCTAACACTCGTTCAATTTGTATGCTTTCTAGGTATGATATCGGAAGCCCGTAAATAGGGTTAAGGGGGTGGGTCAGAGCGGTTACACCGATTTTTAATAATATTCCAGCACCAACCCCCTATTTTTGGCCTCATCCAATTTCCATCACCAATTGTTAGCTTCTACCCTTAGAGCCGTAATTCCGCTCGATTTTTTTTTTTTTTTTTTTTTTTTTTATTATTAAGATTCAAGTAGTACTTTTTACTCTTTCGATTTAATTAGCAATTTTTATACTGCCTAACACTCCGCCCTCGTTCAATTTGTATGCTTTCTAGGTATGATCTCTGAAGCCCGAAAATAGGGTTAAGGGGGTGAGTAAGAGCGGTTACACCGATTTTTATATTATTATTATTATTATTATTATTATTATTATTATTATTATTTATATATTATTCCTGCACCTAGCGTATATAATTTTAATTTTAATTTTAATAGCGTATATAATTTTCATCCTTATATAATTATTGGTACACCTATTAAAGTCTAAAATTAGACTTTACTATCTACTTTTGCAGTCTCTTCCAGAGTAGTTTCTCTTTCGAACAAGACTAACTGTCCAGTCAATTGCTCCTTATCTATAGTCGTAAGGAGAATGGTCTAAAACCTCCTAGAAGAGCGTGGATGGAACTCGAACTTCTGAGTCACAAACATGTGCTATGACAGTTTGTTCCAACAAAAGGTCTGAGATTTTTAAATCATATTTTTCTTTCAAAGTTACAATAATAAGAAGAAATAAGACTCACTCCAACGACTGCTTCCCTTCCTTCAGAATCCACAAGCACTCCCTGGTTGGTGGGTGACCCTGCCTCGACTCCCAGATGCTCATCTCAGCCAACTTGCTCCCAAGCCCTCGGGCCTCTGAAGGCGAGACCATTCCTCTCGACATGCACTGGTAGTAACAGGTACCCCCTCGTCTGACAATCAAGAAAAAAAAATTTAATTAATTAGTTATATTATTAGAAAAATAGTAGGGTAAACCGTACAGTTATTGGCACCCTTAAGACTACATTTCTGTGGTTAAATTATAAAAAATACTTTTTATAAAGGGATCAAATTGAAACTTCCTATAGCTCCTCTTTATCTATCTTTATAAAGACTCAAGAGGTTTTTTTTTTTTTTTATCAAAAGTTCGATAGTTTTACCATATGGCTATATTTATTGTTAAAAGTGCAAAAAATAGTTATTGACACCCTGTGGATTTAATTGTTAAATGTTCTGTATGGTTCCAGATGACTTAGATGAAGGTCCTCTGGGCTTTTTAATTTTTGGGGGTTCAAACCCTGAAGGGTTTAAATATTAGACTCGTGTATGTCTTGTAATAAGATTGGGTCTTGTTTACCTATTTCTTTAAGTTAAAGTTGGCAAACAACTGTATTGTTTACTCTAGTTCATTTCTTTGCGAACAGGGAAATTAAATATTTTCTAAATTATTCTTCAATTAGAATATTTCTGAGTATACTCAAATTTAGTACAGCATCATTATTATTCTATTCGATACTGTAAATTCTAAAATAAAATTTAATATTATTACTTATAAAGCTACAACTTGGATAATCAACAACTAAAGATGGATAACCACCTTTTAAGCCATGATATTGATAAAGCAATACAGGCCTCATTTAGCGATATATATAGAAATATATCAATGCTTGCCTTAGGTGAAGATTATGTAAAATATCGATGCCACCTAAATAAAATAAGACTAATCTAACAAGTACGATTAGCTGGTTCCAAATTTCAGAGACTCATAATGAACTCAATCCTCTAACAAGAATTAACCAAAGAATTATTCAACACTTTTTCACATCATGTCCAATTTTAAATCTGATCAGAAACCAATTTCTTATAAAATACTGTAAAATTAAAAAAACAAATAAAGAAATGTTCCAGGACATTTTAACGATCACGGACTATAATAAACTTAAAGATATTTTTATTTTCATTGCAGAAGGTTTAAAAATAAGAAGTTTTTTAATGTTTGATTAAAGGAGATAGCAAATTTTTATTTTTATTTTTATTTTTATTTTTAAACTAGCTGTATATACAGGTTTCACCCGGAGAATTTCATTTTTTAAATCTAAAAACTGAGACTTTTATCGACTCAAACGGTCGATTTTGTAAAAACCAATGCAAAGCGAGATCAAAACGATTATTATAACAATAAAGAATATACCCAGAGATCGGCTGAAGTTATGCAATTTTAATATGGATAGGTGTTCGCACCTGGTCTGAAAGAACCACTGAGCGATATTAGGAGAATTTAGGATAAACGGTATGGATTTCTCTAAAGAACAAACAGAATTTCATCTCTATATACATAGATTATAGCTGTATATCCCGGTTAGACTCGGGGAATTTCATTTTTCTAAAGAAACGGCCGATTTCGTAAAAAAAAAAAAAAAAAAAAATTGTAAAGTGAGATCATTATGATTTTTATAACAATAAAGAATAGTAGCTGAAGTTATGCAATTTTAATATGGACAGGTGTTCGCGGCTGGTCTGAAAGAACCACTGAGCAAAATTTGGAGAATTTAGGACAAACGGTATGGATTTCAATAAAGAACAAACAGAATTTCATCTTTATTTACATAGATTATAGCTGTATATCCCGGTTTCACACGGGGAATTTCATTTTTCTAAAGAAACGGTCGATTTCGTAAAAAAAAAAAAATCATTGTTAAGTGAGATCATTATGATTTTTATAACAATAAAGAATATCAGCTGAAGACAGGCTGAAGTTATGCAATTTTAATATGGACAGGTGTTCGCACCTGGTATGAAAGAACCACTGAGCGAAATTTGGAGAATAAAGAATATCAGCTGAAGATCGGCTGAAGTTACACAATTTTAATATGGACAGGTGTTCGCACCTGGTATCAAAGAACCACTGAGCGAAATTTGGAGAATTTAGGACAAACGGTATGGATTTCTATAAAGAAAAAATAAACAAACAAACAGAATTTCAACTTTATTTATATAGATTATCGTCATTTTTGTCTGTTTTGCCGAAATTTTTTGGTGAAAGTTAGATAAATTATTATAAGGAGAAGATATATTATTGTAATATAATTAAGATACAATATTGTACCCATACATAAAACTGATATTTATGTACTGTATAATTTAAAAATCATTTGTATATTTGTTTAAAAAACAAACTCCTTGCTACAAGGTGTTGTAAAACCTTTAAAGCAATGAAGAATATTATCATTATTATTATTATTATTATAAAGCTACAACCAAGAGAATAAGTTACCTTGGATCACCATAGTAACCTTTTTTACATTTGTCACAATTAGTTCCGATAGTGTTGTCCTCGCAGTAGCAGACGCCTGTGACCGGATCGCAAATATTCAGCTCTTCCGAGCCGTGGTCATTGCAATTGCATCTTTTACAACCGTCAGGAGAAGTTGCATTACCGTAACTACCAGCTCTGAAAAATAAGAAGCAAAATATAGTTATTAGGAAAATATAATTAGAGGCTATGAATCTAAATCTCATCAAGTTTCAAGACATACTTGCAGAACTGACAGAACTCGCCAGTGGTCCAGTTCTGACAATTATCGCAGATGTTGACCCCTTTCGAACAGGTGGAATGGTTGTTGCAGCCGCAGTTGAGGGAGCAGTCAATGCCGTGCCAGCCGAGATCACAATGGCAGGTGTACTCAGGCGCTCCCAAGCAGTAACCATGCACACACTTGTTGTAGCATCTGAAAGAAATAAATTATAGGAGTTGTAATTCTATTGTAGTCATGTGTAATAATAATTGGGGGGGGGGGCAAATAAGCTAATGTCCGCAGTACACATTGCCAGGCAAACATTCTTTGCCTAATAATATAAGAGATTATAAATTTTGGCTGATATACAGCCATCCAAATGATTTCTGTATCCAGTGATTTAAGCCTGCCTTAAATTATAAAAAAATAATGTAGCTAATATAAATGCTCTAGTGATGACTTGATTACTTAGGGAAAATAGAATGACAAATGGCCGCATTTTAACATATTTATTTCAATTGAACAAAATTATATAACATTTCAAACAGCGAAAATTAGAAAAATGTACTGGCTTGGAAGCATCATTGCGTTAGAACAATGCAAACAAATTTTTCATAAAACAAAACAATTTTAACACATCTTCAAAAACTTCAGGTAGGATAAATGTTCTCTGGCCCTTCAACCGTATTATGAGAAAGTGTCTGCGGTGCACTAGTTTCATTTTCATGGTAGCCAGGTGTGGCTAGTTCATTAATAAGCTTCGATTACGGCTGAAGGTGATCTTTAGTGTCATTATCTTTTTCGTTGTTCCTAAAGATTCCGTTTAAGTTTAGACTGTCATCACTTTCTGCATAGGAAATATTGCTCTCCTCTTCCTCGCTGGAACTAAAGACAAGTAGTAGTTTCACCTTTGTTTGTGTTTACCTAACTTTTGTGACTTGTGACAAACTTCAGTTGAAGATAGCCAACTAACCCCACAGGAGAAATCATATGAAAGATGGCTGCCAGGACAGGGGAGAACAACCAAACAAGAAACTTGTCAGTTGAAAGGTTACGTTTTTCAAAGGAGTTTAGGGCTATGTGAACAGAATAGGAGTCAAATGTTTTGCCATGACATAAAACCAAATTTACTGAAAATATAAAAATTTACTTAAATGTTGTAAATTCAATCAATGAAGCACATTCTTCTCTACACTGTTAGCATCGGACTGAAACCTCAGGACAAGACTTCCGAGGTCGAGCGGGTCACATGGTACGATTGTGGCGCCTTCCCAACAGGTGTGACGGAAAAGCCAAAGGCCAACCTACCCTCTATGCCAACCAACCCCGCTCTCCCCTACTTATTAATAATTGGCAAGTTGGAAAATATTTATAAAAATTATACCCAGGTAAATAGCACTTGAAGACCACACGCTAAGAACGTGTTCAGTCACATTTTGCAAATTTTACAGGAGAGCAAGAAGAGAGGTTAAATCTTGTATAGAACAGAACCTAGTAAATCTAAGTCAATGGGGAAAAATAGTCTATGCCCAATATATTTTCAAATAATGATAATGTTTAAAATACAATACATTATTTGTTAGTCCAAAAAGAATCAATGACCAAAAAAGAATTGTAATCGCGTGTGCCCCAAAAAAAGAATTGTAAATATCTCAAGGACTGAATTTGCTGTTTTTGTGTAAACCACACAGATTTGTAGTACTCGAAATGCCTTACTATAATGCGCTATAAAACAATATTCACAAAAAATGGACTGAACACGTTCTTAGCATGGGGTCTTCACTTGTTAAGTATATTCCTGATAGGATGGAAATTATCCAACTTCAGCTGTTTTACATAAAATCTTTTGATAAAAAAAATAAAGCTATACTAAACAAATGATCAAATCAAATGATGAAAAACAATTTTTACGTTTTCACACAGCTCTTCTTTCCATCGCCTATAAATCCTCTCTTGCATTGGCAGCTGTAAGAACCATGAGTGTTGGTACACTTGGCATTCTCATGGCAGTCGTGGAGCCTCTGCTGGCACTCGTCAACGTCGGGGCACTCATCGTAAGACCAAGCAGCGTCCTCTGGGTATAGGCTCGTATTGTACCGCTTGTTCACCTCATCGGCGCAGCTTTCTGAAAGGATATATCAAAATAGTATTTATGAAAGGTGAAGAAGGTACCAATTAATTAGTTTCATCAATTCACCTGACCTAAATCTACAATACAATATATAATAGAAAAATATTAAGCAAATTAATATTTTTAAGCCCAATGTTCAACAACTCAATCTCAATATTACAATAACTTTGTAAAAAGCTGCAACAGTAATGAAACTTAATCATGTAATGTAATTTATTACTGAATTTTAGTTCTATGGGTACTACAATTTTGCCTCAGATCTTCAAAGCGAAACAGGAACCGTAAAAATATTTATATTATATTATGGTTTTTTGAGTTATCATGTCAATTTTTTTTATCCAACAAAGATTGTTTGTTATCAATGGTTAGTGCTATATTCTGTGCGTTATTTTAGGCCTGTCTTATGGTCATTGGTATAACTAAAACAATAAAACATTTGGGTTGATTACAGCAGAGTTTATGAAGCTAAAAGATAATCTAGTGTCAAGTATGACTAAATTTTTTTTGGAATTTACGAAACATGATAATAAAATTTTCTTACCAGTTTCTGATTTACCATATCTCTTGGTCACTGCTTCAAAAGTCTTTGGGGTGGATTAAAGTATTTGTGCTGAGGGCTTCATGTTAAAAGTCAGTCATCTCTATGAGTGTTGTTAACATGGTAGGAATGTTCAGGTATTTTTGTAGTAAGTTATTAGTCATTTTTATGGTGCACCTACCATCTTCCTTAATAACTTTGATTGAAAGGATTGGATTCTTTGAAAATTCTTGTCAAATATCCTAATAGTTCCAATAGTATACTCCTTAAAGTTCTAATCAGTACTTTGTATATTATAAGTCTGTTGGTTAAGGATAATTTAGAGAGTCATATATGATCATATGATTAACAAGTTTTTACTACGCAAAAAATTTGCTCTGTCACTTTTTTGGTAAAACTTGGTTTTTTGGAGGAGTTTTGACGCTCTGGTGCTTTGTTTTGGGTCCCATTGATTATCTTAAGGCGCTGTAAAAGAAGTTAAACTCTTACTCAGCTGCGGACTGGATTTTTCTTATCAGATAAGTGAAGCCAATAATATTATTTAACTCAGATTTATTTATTGGTGATTGGCACGTAATCTAAAAATGAACGGAACTGATCCACCAAGTCCGCGTTTAAAACGTCGGAAAAGAGGCAGAATTAAACCTAATTTAGACGTAATAAACTTAGAAAATATTGAAAATAAAATAATTCCCACTTACTTGGTGGTAAGCAGTAAAAATGAAAAAAGTTTTAAGAATATCTCTCCATTTTTTATTAATAAATTCATTACTAACACAGCTGGAAGTGTAAAAAATATTAAAAAACTTAAAGACGGGAATCTATTAATTGAAGTTAATAGCACTAAACAAACGGAATCGTTATTAGGAATGAAAAATTTTGGTGGTCAGTTTGAAGTTGAGGTTAGTCCTCATCGTTCCTTAAACTATTCTAAAGGAGTAATTAAATGCTTTGATCTCCAATATGCAACTATGGAGGAGATTAAGGAAGAGCTAAAAGATATTGTTATTGATATCTCCCGGATTAAAGTTAAAAGAGATGGGGTTGAAAAATATACCCATACCTACATCCTAACCTTTGCCACACCCAAACCTCCCGAATCAATTAAGATTGGATTTCTAACAGTAAAGGTTCAACCATTTACACCAAATCCCTATAGATGTTTCAATTGTCTGGGTTTTTCACACCCTACTCAATATTGTAAGAAAGTGGCTATTTGTGCCAATTGTGGTCAGACACGTCATTCAAATAATGCAATGTGTAAGATAGATCCTCACTGCATTAATTGCAAAGGAAACCATAATGCTCTTAGCAGAGTATGTCCTGTTTTTAAACTGCAAAAAGAAATTAAGGGAATCCAAATTAATAATAAAGTCTCCTTTACTGAGGCCAAAAATATTTTAAGGGAGAAAAACCCAAACATATTTATCAAAAGTTACGCTGCAGCTACTAAGTGCCCTGAAAAAAAAGAAATAGGAATACAAGTGGATTTTACATTCACTGTTCCATCAGCTACAGCTATGCCCAAAGTAGGTAGTACAGCCGCTAAGATGTGCTCAACATCGATTCAACCAAAGGTGGTGGCATCACCATCCTCCATCCCAACACCTCTTTCCTTTCCTTCCCCTGTTATACTTTCTAGCCAACCTGGCTCATCCACCTCCTCTTCCGTTCCTCCCTGCACCTCCTCCTCCCTCCCATCCAACAATACACAACCTTCAGGATCCTCAAATGATCCTCCAGCTCTCCCTATTCGGACCCCAAGGTCCGCTACATCTCACCCCACTCCATCAGAGCATCCAATGGATCAGGCTCTGACATTGAGTGAAACTCCTGCTCCGGATTGTTCCATGTCGTTAGATGAGGACACCGGACAATCGGATGCTGATAATAATCAGCCACAAGTTAACAAAAAAGGAAGGCCCAAGAAAAACAATAAAAATGTCAAAATAGACTCTGCCAATTAATAAAAATGGACCGTATAAAAGTATCGATCATAAAATTTCAAGCGTTTCCCATTATGATTTTATGCAAACATCCTCCCCTTCCTTATCTAATACGAATTCTATTTAAAAATATTATTTTAACTAGAGGTAAAAAAGCTAAAGCAATAAAACACATGTTAAATCAATTTCCGATTTTAATTTTTGAATTTATAAAAACAAATATTATAAATAATTTACTTTTTATTAATTATTTCACTTTATTTTTTCAACTTCGTGTTTATGTTGTTTATCCTTACTTTCCTTTCTTTTTATCTTATCCCTTCCTTTTTCTATCACATGGCCGTACTTCAATGGAATTGTAACGGATTAAAAACACATTTCAATGATTTAAAATTAATGATAAACGACATAAACCCGTTTTGTATAGCCCTCCAAGAGACTCATCTTTCACCTCGTGAAAACATTACAATAAAAAATTATGAAATCTACCGAAAAGATAGTCCTAATCCTAACCATAGTTGCCGTGGAGTTCTTATCGCTGTCCACAACTCGGTATATTCAAAACAAATTGCAATTAACTCAGATCTTCAAGTTACAGCCGTTACTATTCACTTAGGCTTTACTTTCTCGGTTTGTAATCTTTATCTTCCACATGACCGACCGATCGTATCCCAAGAATTATTAGATGTATATAACCAATTACCTCATCCAGTCTTGTTTGTTGGAGACCTTAATGGCCATAACTCTCTATGGGGCTCGTTACATACCAATATAAGGGGTAGAATAATTGAAGATTTTATAGACAACTCGGGTTTACTTTTACTCAACTCTGGAGAATCCACGTTCCTCAGCTCAAGCTATGGCACATATTCAGCTATTGACCTTTCCCTTTGTAACCCGAATCTCTATCACAATATAGATTGGACCGTCCTACCAGATCTTTACGGTAGTGATCATTTCCCAATTTTGATCAAATTCACGAATTTAAACCCCATCTCTCGCTTCCAACCACGATGGGTATTCCACAGGGCTGATTGGCCTCTCTTTAGTTCTTTAGCCTCCCCACCTTCCACTCCTCCAAGTGACCTGAGTGTCGAAGAAGGATGCAAAGCTATCACTAATGTGATAATAGAGGCAGCAAAAACTTCAATACCAATGACTAAAGGGATCCCAAAAAGACCGCCGGTTCCGTGGTTCAATGATATCTGCAAGAAAGCTCTTAAAGATCGCCGTAGAGCTTATAAAAAATTCCAAAAGTCTATGACGACTGAAAATTTAATAGAATATAAAAAACATCGTGCCATATGTAGGAGAACATTTAACCAGTGCAAAAAGATATCGTGGAAAAACTTCTTAAGTTCCATAAACTTCTCAATTACTTTATCTGACGTATGGAATAAAATTCGCAAAATAACAAAAAATCCCTCTTTTCCCCGATATACCATACTAGTTAATGATCAACTAACCGATGATTCACTAGCAGTATCAAACGAATTTGCACAATTCTTCTCTAGACTTTATAACCCTGGTGAACATAATTTCGAAGCTAATTGTGATGAAAGGGAATGTCGTGATGCCAATGAAAATACTGTTAATTATAATCTTCCTTTCACGATATGGGAACTTGAAAATGTTTTAAATACCGTAAAAGGGTCCTCACCAGGTCCGGATGATATTCACTATAAGATGATTAAAAACCTTCCACGTGACTCTTTAAACTGGCTCCTTGGCTATTATAATTATTTATGGTCTATGGGGAAATTACCGAATACTTGGCGAGATTCGTTCGTAATCCCAATACTCAAAAGTGGAAAAGATAAACGATTACCTAATAGTTACCGTCCTATTTTTCTAACGAGCTGTCTTTGTAAAATCATAGAAAGGATGGTCAACAAGAGATTGATGTGGGTAATAGAACAGAACGGTTTACTCCAACCCTTCCAATCGGGTTTCCGTAAAGGACGCTCCACAATAGACCATTTGGTTACATTGGAGGCTGAAATCCAATACGCGTTTGTCAACGGCCAACAAGCTGTTGCAGTATTCTTTGATATCGTAAAGGCGTTCGACAGTATAAATCATGCAGTTATCCTCCAAAAACTTAAATCTGTGGGAATAAGTGGAAAATTGTTCCGGTTTATAAAAGAGTTTCTTACAAATCGACACTTTAAGGTTCGAATCGGTTGCGATCTATCTCGGTGTCATAAACAGATGAATGGTGTCCCCCAGGGGTGTGTCCTTAGCCCAACTCTATTCACATTAGCTATAAATGATCTGGGGCTGAACTTGCCAAAAGGTGTCAAACCATTATTGTTTGCAGATGACTTAGCCATATTCTGCCGTTCTGATAGCATTGATACCATTCATAATAAATTACAAGACGCAATTAACAGAATTCAAAACTGTTGCACATCGATAGGTCTACAAATTTCTTTAGAAAAAACCAAGTGCCTTCACTTCAGTCGAAAAAGAAATGGTCATCCTCCCCCTGCATTGCGATTAGGAAATTCAATTATACCTTATTCAAATGATCATAAATTTTTAGGTATTACGTTCGATCGAAAACTAAATTGGGAATCGCAAATTTCTTCATTGAAGACACGTGCCACTATGAAATTAAGTACGTTACGTTTTCTTAGTGGTACCTCTTGGGGGGCAGACAGGCCAACAATGCTAAACTTATATCGGGCCTTGGTTTGTGCTAAGTTGGATTATGGGTCATTTATTTATGGCTCCGCCCGAAAGCAAACCCTATCTAAGCTTGATGCAGTTCACCATGCCGGTATCCGGATTGCAACCGGCGCATTCAGAACTAGTCCCGTCTTAAGCATCTGTTCAGAAGCCGGCCTACCACCTTTATCATTTAGACGACAAAAACTCGCCATAAATTTCTTTTCGAAATTGTTTCCGCAAACTAATCATCCTACGCATAAATACATATTTCAACCAAAATTCTCAGCTATATTTCGACAAAAACCCAATTGTACTCTCCCTTTGGCAGAAAGATTTTCTATGGTAATTCAAAAAATCAAAGCAATTCCTTTACTTAAACCTGAACCACAGAATCCACCTTGGACACTAAGACCTCCCAATATAAATCTTAGTCTCGCACATGCTCCGAAATATAATAACACCCCTTCTGAATACAAAGAAAAACTATCTCGGCTTCTTGAAAAAATTCCAAATCACTATTTAATTTACACAGATGGATCTAAATCAGAAAACTCAACGGCTTCTTCTTTTGTAACTCGCGATTTAACCCATAAATTTAAATTACACAAACTATGTTCAGTATACACCGCTGAAGTATTTGCGATCGCCTCAGCCCTTCGTATTAGTATGTCAATAACTCAGCAAACCATTGTTATAATGTCAGATTCCTTAGGAGCCATAAGAAGTATAAAAATCATGTATTCGGAACATCCAGCTGTCGTAAAAGTACAGTCGTTTCTAACAGCACTTCTTGAACAGGGGAAGTCTGTTTATTTCATATGGATCCCGAGTCACATAGGTATTGTGGGCAACGAGCTTGCCGACCGGGCTGCCAGAGAGGCACTTAAGTTGCCTGGCCGAGGGACCGCCGTTCTCACTCCATCAGAAATTAGTAGACCTCTAAAAATCGAGGTTTCAAATAAATGGCAAACCATGTGGGATGAAAGCCCCCCAAGTAAATTGAAAAACATCAAGAAAGTAGTCAAACCATGGACTACATCCTGCCGCAAAAATCGAAGGGAGGAAGTTGCCCTAGCCCGATTGAGGATCGGTCACACCGCGCTCACCCACATACACCTTATTAAAAAACTGCCACATCCGTCGTGTCAATTTTGTGATTCTCTTCTTTCGGTTCGACATATTTTTGAAGAATGTTCTCACTATTACCCTTTAATCACTAAAATCGGATTGACCCCAAATTTATCAGAGTCTCTTGGTGATAACGAAGCTTCAGTCACAATGGTCCTTAAATTTCTTAAAGAAAATAAACTCCTGTCTCAAATTTAATATTTTTTAAAAGATTTTTTAAGGACATAACATCTAAATATCAGTTTTTAAAAGCCTATCTATATAGCTTTATTAATTACATCTTAAACTGCTTAACAGAAAAACAAGAGGAAAAAATGGGTGCAGTCCTGGATCATCAGAAAATACCAGGAAGGAGGGAACGGATCATCAGAAAATAGTTATAGGCTGATGAAGAAATCGAGTTGAAGAAGAATTACTGAAGATTTGCGATTCCTGCAAGAACTTCGGAACAGAAGAAGATGGAGATGAAAAATGTAAAGAAGAAAAATATTTTTAGGCGTTGATGACGGAAGAGTTTTTACGCCTATAAACAAAACAAAATAAATAAAATAAATTTAGAGAGTCTGTCAAGTAATCTTGTTATTAGTCCATATCATTTATTTAGTGCTTTCTTATCTGCCTTACATGGTCTGTTTACCATGCCAGTCTTTTGTCCTGGTGAAGTCCCAAGTATCATGCTTCTCCAGAAGTAGGTTTTGGGATATTATTAAAATAGACTTCAGGGCACAATCTTTGAATGAAAGTGAAGACCATAACCATATTGATACAAACAAACAACACATTGGTCCATTTTTATAAATTTTAGAGGGCTGCAAAGAAACTAAATTAATTATTTGAAATTGTAGATTATAAATTTATAGATATTTTTCTCTTTTCTTATTAGTTTTTCTTTGAATGATTCTGATTTATTGAACATTGTGTAAAACGTTACATCTTCCTTTCCCTACATAATGTGTCCCAAAATGGTATTATCCACTAGCTTCTTGTGGACAGTCCAGTACAACCGTGCAGGAGCTTGATGATCGACAGAGGGTCTGAAACGTTGCACATAAGATAACAAAACATTATAATAGAAATATAGTAGAATGTTAATCACCTGAAACCATCTGGTGTGCGATGTGGGTATTTGTGTGTGCATGGATGTGTGTGTGTGAACAGAATAGCTCAAAAACGATAAAACGTACAAACCTGACATTGGGTAAACTTTTGATTATAAGAGCTAACTATTACACCAACTACTACACCTAATAGTTACTTGGAAACTGATTGCTTACCAACTTTGGCAACACTGAAATCACCAGGGGCGCAAACCCCCACAATGGGGTTGTCGAAGTCGTAGCACCAGCCGCACCCGAGCGACTTGAGGCAGGACGAACAGTTGGAGTGGGCGGAGCACGGTTGGCAGGCTGAGCTCTCCTCTGCAGATCGTCCCCTCAGGTCCACCCACTGCCTGCACTTTCCGAACTGGTATTGTGACGTGTAGACGGAGAATGAAAAGCATTCCTAAAAAATATATATATATATATATATAAATAAAGAAGAAATTCTGTTTGTTTGTTTATTTGTTCTTTATAGAAATCCATACCGTTTGTCCTAAATTCTTCAAATTTCGCTCAGTGGTTCTTTGATACCAGGTGCAAACACCCGTCCATATTAAAATTGCATAGCTTCAGCCAATCTCTGGGTATATTCTTTATTGTTATAAAATTCGTCATGATCTCCCTTTACTATGGTTTTTTTTACGAAATCGACCGTTTGAGTCGAAAAAACGGCCTTAAAATTCATTTTATAGATATTGAAGAGGCCAACAAGGCCCGGTAAGACCGTCCCTTGGCAGGCGTTGAGTTCTGGGATTTTTAAACCATATGTTTTTTTTTTAAATTAAATTTCCCGGGCGAAACCGGGACATACAGCTAGTATATATATATACATTAAAAGAGGCTAAATTAAAATTAAAATACAAGCAAATATCTTGTTAAGACATTTAAAAGACATATAAAAGCCTCCAGTCAATATATACAAAAATGGATAGGTTGGTGCTAAAGAAATTTTCTTAAAACCAAGTTTAAAATTTTAATTTCAATTTTCTCAAAAATGGCTTCTTTTTTTTTATAATTTTTATATATATATATTTTTTAAATCGGTCATACTACCTATACCAATACAATGTTCTATATCATACGAAATGGCATGGAATGCGCTGTTAAACGACACCAATCTCATAATGCTAGTCATATTCGGAAAACATCTGCAGCTATTTTTAATTATAAAATGCTAGATTTATCAAATTTTCATTGATAGTTTTCAATTTTTTTAGTAATGAAGAAATTTTCATCCCACTTTTATATTTTGCTGTATGAATAAATATAATACTACTTATTTTTCAAAAAAATATAAATTTTTAAAAAAATGCCCTTTTGGAGAAAATTGAAATTAAAATTTTACATTTAGTTTTAAGAAAATTTCTTTAGTACCAACCTATACATTGTTGTATATCATATGAAACTGCATGGAATGCGCTGTTTAAATGACACCAATCTCATAGTCCTAGTCAAATTTGGAAAACATCTACAGCTATTTTTAATCATGTTTTTTTTTGTTTCTGGACCTATTATTGAGGGCTTTAGAGACCAATAATTCAAAAACCGGTAGACATATCTCAGTAATACTTCACAATTGTTCTAGTAGATACGAGTAGTACACATATATCAAATTTCAAGAAAATCTGAGATGGTGAGGTTCAAAATGATATATTTTTGTTGATTTCACGTGGAATTGCCCTACTCTCTACTCTCTAACGATCTTTATAAAATTTCGCTTATTGTGAGTAGTTTTGCCCAACCTAAAAGATAGGATAGTTTTTATCTTGATTATTGTTCGTTTAATGCAAATTAAATTAAAGTGAAAGTAAAAATTACACTGAGGAAACTTATAAGAATTTTGATAAATAACCAACCTGCGTGGCTTCGCACCATACGCAACGGCCGTTCCCATCCAAGCACTGAGAACAGCTGTTCCTGAGATGGCAGGCAGCCGGGCAGTCCTCTACGGCCCTGACGCCTGATTGGGTCCTGAAAAATTCAAATTTTTTTAAATAAATATTTAAAGTAATAAGTTTTATTTTTTGATTATACATCTTTTGGAATTTTAAAACAAAATTTTAAGCACATAATGTTGAAACCCACCGGCCAATTCGTGAACATTTTGCTTCATCCGACCACCATTCACACAAACCACTTTCTATACACGAGTCACAAGTGATAAAATTACTACAGTTATCACATGTTCTTGGCATGAGGGTTAAATAGTGCCATTCGCCATCAAATCTGCAAACCTGAAAGAAAGAAAACATTTATGATACAGTAGATGGAATGTTAATTCCATTTTAATTTTATAACATAAAATAAAATGTATTAACAATATTCACAATATTATAAAATTTATTTATTGTAGATTTGTATATTTTTGTTTTTTGTATTTGTATAACTTTTTTTTCAAATAAGAATTTAAACCACTTTGTCAATTTTCCAGTAGCCATCAATATAATAAAAAATCTCATTATTTAATAATTTTAAATGTTTTAACATTTAAAACATCGTTTTCTTTAAGAATTGGATTAAGTAATGTTTATAACTAAACTTATTTATCCAAGGTAGTTAGCAGTTGCATCAAAATTACCTTATCCCCTCCCCCTCCCCATGCCTTGACGAAAATAATCGATTTATATAGCAATTACATGATATAATGAGAGATTAGTGGTTTGTATTGTATTACATAATACAAGATTATTGGCAACAATTTATTCTTATAATGTTATAAGGCTCAGATTTTTTTTATATATAAGGGAGAGCGGGGTTGGTTGGCATAGGGGGTAGGTTGGCCATTGGCTTATAGTTTCCGCCACACCTGTTGTGAAGGCCCCACCATTGTACCATGTCATCCGCTCGATCTCGGGAGTCTTGTCCTGAGTTTTCAATCCGATGCTAACAGTGAAGATAAGAGTGTGCTTCATTGATTGATTTTGCAACATGTAAGTAAATTTTTATATTTTCAGTAAATTTAGTTTAAAGGCATAACAAAACATTTGACTCCGATTCTGTCCACACAGCCCCAAACTCCTTTGAAAACCCTAACCTTTAAACTAACCAGTTTCTTGTTTGATTGTTCTCCCCTGTCCTGGCAGCCATCTTTCATATGATCTCTCCTGAGGGGTTAGTTGGCTCTCATCAACTGAGGTTTTTTGGCGCGGTAGCAATTCACAAAAGCAAGGTAAACATAAACAAAGGTGAAACTACCAATTGTCTTTAGTTCCAGCAAGGAGGATGAGAGCAATTTTTCTTATGCAGAAAGTGAGGACAGTCTAAACTTCTATCTTCTTCTATTGTCATTTTATTTCCCCTTTAAAGCTGTTAAAACCGATTCAAAATTATTATACCATTATAGTGCAGCTTTTAATAACAAAAATATGTGTCAGGCAGTACTTGAATGAGATGGCTAAACAACCCCACCTTCTAGGCCAACCTGCCCCACATAGGGGGGTTAATTGGCATACCCTGGATTGACGAATTCTTCAATTTTCTATGATCTTAGTAATTAATATTATGTTGTGAAAAAAATACTTGAATTACTCTAATATTTGGAGTTTACACTGGTACCAGCCATTTATTTATTATTAACGACTCAACCATCAAAAAAGTGAAAACTGTTGCCAACCAAACCCGCTCTCCCCTATAATTTTTTTTTGGACAAATAAGAGATTAGGCCATTTTTGAAGTTATTGCGAACGGGTAATACAGACACATTGATATTATGGATTAATTTCTTGAGCTAGCGATCCCCAGGAAATGACTAAATATTATCTAATTTGGTCAGGAACACGAAGAATAATATAAATAAAAAAAAAATAAATTACCTCCGTTTCGTTAACTGATCTATCAAGACAAGAGCCCGTCAGAGGACACCAACCACACTTGGAATCCGTCAGGCACATGAGGCAATTAGTGTAAGTTGAACATGGTTCAGTCCCTTCGTAAGATTGCAAGTATTCAAAGGTAAACACCTAGAGGAAAACAAAACATAATTAAACATATAATTAGGTTAAATTTGATCAATAAATACAAAGGGTACTACAAAAGTTTTGCAATGTAACTTAACAGAAAGACCCAGGAGGCTGCAAGTTATTGCACAGACCTATCCATGCCTGCATACTAGCCGAAAGTATCACATCTCTAGGCTTAGTTGTTCATTAGCAGTGACAGATTAAAGTGGGGATTATGGCATGGTGGTCAGGTAGTGAAGTAAGGACAGTTATGCGATATAATTTTTAGCGTGGTTTAAGCATAGATCAATGCTTAGAAGAAATAAAGATTGTATTGAATAATGATTGGCCACATCGTACGACTATATTTAGACGGTACAGAGAATCCGAAAGGGGCAATTTCACTCTGGAGGACGCTGAGAGAGAAGGAAGGCCGTGAACGTCTGTAACAGAGGAAAACATTTCTGCTGCGAGGAAAATGCTTGATGAGGACTGTCGAGTGACATATTAACAGATAGAGGAGACATTATGCCTTCATGCACCAGCAATTCATTCAATTATGAGAGACCATTTAAAGGTAAAAAAACTTCGTTGTCTTTGGGTGCCCTATAGTCTAAGGGAAGAGCAAATGACACATCGTGTGACTTGGTGCCAAAAGATGCTGAAACTATTTGATAAGGGACATATGTGAACAGCATCGTGACTGGTACGAAACTTGGATATACTATTATGATGTGCGGACCAAGGCTCTAAACAAAGTTTGGGTATTTGACAATGAGGATACACCTGTAACTGTCAGAAAATCTCGATTTGTAAAAAAAAAAAAAAAAAAAAAAAAATGATCGCTGTATTTTTCAGATCAAGCGGAAATGTAGAGCGTGTTGTTTTGGAGACGCAGAATTCAGTCACTGCTCAGTGTATCACTGCCTAATGTCGTAGAGTCTATGAAAAACCTGAGACAAAAGTCAAGAATGGACACCAGGTATCTCCACCATGACAACGCACCAGCTCACAGTGCCAGAACCTGCGCTGAGTATTTGGCCACTACTGGGCTGAAACTTCTTGAGCACCCTCCTTACAGTCCAGACCTTGCTCCCTGTGACTTAGCGCTGTTCCCAAATGTGAAAATGAAGCTGAAAGGAAAACGTTTTTCAAGCGACGAGGACCTTCTGAGGGCTTGGGACAACAAATGTGCCTCAATCCAGATGAAACTTGGCAGAGCTGGTTTAATGACTGGTTTCAACGTAAATAGAAGTACATTAAATATGGTGGAAATTACTTTGAGGAAATCAAATAAATAAAGCTGTATTACAAACCTTGTAGTACCCTTTGTAAATATATTAAATAATACATACCTTTGAAATTTCACTCATTTTAGAGTTAGTTTTGTTACCATAAGTAAGCTCCATTTTGGAATTCGATGGCATTTCATCGCTCTTAACAGATCTCTTAGCTTGGAAATCAATTTCGTATGAGCCACTCTTCAGCGTTACTGGTCTCGCACTGATGGACTGGTCCTTACTGTTAGGCCAAACAGCTGTTTTGCACTCATTTCCGTCAGTACTAATGTTTCCAACTAATTCCTACATTGGAAATATCATAATCTTTAAATGCAATTCATTACAAATAGTTCATGAAAACAGAAATATAGTTATTGCCACAATTTTATGAAAATGGCCTTATTTTAGTTTTTTTTTTTTTTTAATAATCTTTATATTTTCGCAAACACAATTAGGGCAACTGTACCATAAGTTGACAGTGCTCCAGTAGTTGACATTTTGTACAAAAAGTGTGAGTAATAAGATTCATGGTTGGTTATTTTGATTCAAAATTTGGCGGTAATTTGCCAAGTTATAATAGTTAGCTGTGCTGCCATCGACATTAGTTTGATGAAAACTCAAGCTCATTTGGAGAGGTTATAATGGCGAATTTTCTAGTGGCCTGAAAACATGGTTTCTGCTACCTTGTTTCGTTAAGGTGGAAGTCAAGTTAAATAAGCTTTTTAGTTGATTCATTGGAATTCAATTATGTTTTGATTACTTTTATGATATTCATTAAGTTCATGAGAATCATTTGATATCCTTTTTAATATATTAATACAATGTTTTAGGGCTTAAATTTAGGTGTCAAATATTAGAACAGAAATTAATCCATGATTTCAATAGTTGACATCGACGTCAACTACAGCCAGAATTAGCAAATAGTGTTCCATCTGAGGGTGGTTTATGAAAGTCTGAGTCTGGCTGGATGACAGGTGTCTTATTTTACGAATTTATAGTTAGTGTGCTCTATCCATGGATCATTGAGAGCAAAATGGCATTGCCAATAATCCTATTCCTGAAGAGACACGCGTCCCATCTGACTCTCTCCACTTCCCAATTCTGCAAAGAACATGTGATACTTGCTATTAGTCGCACTCTATCAAAATGCTTCACATTTCATCCAACCAATTAATGTGGCCATCTTTAATTGTCTAAAAGAGCACTGGAAGAGTGAATTTCATCATTGGAGAGTCTCTTAAAACGAAACTCCTGGCCATTTCACTAAAATCTATTTATCATATTTACTACTGGATGATCTCATTTTTCGTTTAAATATGTTTGTTTGTTTTTTGTTTCATTTAAGCTTTTATGTATAAAATGATTAAATTGAGGAAATTTTATTATGTTTCCATTGTGAATTTACTAGTTTATAAATAAAAAAAATATTAACTTTTATTCTAGTCGTTATTAACAATTAAAAATCATAGGAAATCAAAAATTAATGCATGTGTCTACTTTAAAACCATAAATGTAACTTTCCAAATCTTTAAATTTTGATGTGTCAACTATTAGTTCATTTTAGAGGTTCTCTAAGAAGTCATTTTTTATAAAAACCGTAAATGTAAACTATAGTATTTTATATTCCTAGTTTTCTAGAGGGATTGGCCTAACTAAATTCATAATAAAGATTATCCTAACATCACTATATTGGTAAACAGTGTCAATAATATGATTTTTTTTTTCTTAAACTGTCAACCATTGGTACAGTTACCCTACTTTCATATATCTACAAATAAATACAAGGCGGGGGAAAATAAAAACACAGGTTACATGTCTCTCGAATCTAACTGAACAAAAATCACAACTAGAGAATGTTAGCATGTACAGTCCTATAATAATCATACAATAGATAAATAAGCTTTAAATTTTTTGATGATATAATTTTTTTAGATGGCTCACCATGTGATTGATCAAGGAGGTGATCTGCTTCTTGTATTGTTGAAAGTAAGAAAAAAAAAAAAAAAATAGATAAATCTATATAAATAAAGATGAAGTTCTGTTTGCTTGTTTGTTTATTTGTTCTTTATAGAAATCCATACCGTTTGTCCTAAATTTTCCAAATTTCGCTCAGTGGTTCTTTGATACCAGGTGCGAACACCCGTCCATATTAAAATTGCATAGCTTCAGCCAATCTCTGGGTATATTCTTTATTGTTATAAAATTCGTCATGATTTCCCTTTACAATGGTTTTTTTTAAAAGAAATCGACCGTTTGAGTGGAAAAAACGACCTTAAAATTCATTTTATAGATTTTGAAGAGGCCAACAAGGCCCGGTAAGACCGTCCCTAGGCAGGCGTCGAGTTCTGGGATTTTTAAACCATATGTTTTTTTTGTTTTTTTTTAACATAACAATACGTTTATTCACATGTATGGTAAATTCATTTTTTAAAAATGCCTCCTAAGAAGCGAGCTTCAATAGGAGTGGAGTGCTCAAAAGCTAATAAACAACGTCAAATACGAGCAGCTGAAACTCTCGACGAACATCAAAATAGGATTGAACAACAGAGGCTTAGACAGGCAGAATCACGGGAAACTGAGTCTGCCCAGGAATACGAGGCCCGCCTTGCGCGACAGAGGCTTAGGCAAGCCGATTTGCGAGAAGCTGAAACTGCAGGGCAACATTTCTGTTTGTTTGTTTGTTCTTTATAGAATTCCATACCGTTTATCCTAAATTCTCCAAATTTTGCTCAGTGGTTCTTTCATACCAGGTGCGAACACCTTTCCACATTAAAATTGCATAACTACAGCCGATATTAAGCTGATATTCTTTATCCTAATAAAAATCGTAATGATCTCGCTTTACAATGGTTTTTTTACGAAATCGAACGTTTTATTAGAAAAATGAAATTCCCCGGGTGAAACCGGGACATACAGCTTGTAGATAAATAAACTTTAAATTTTTTGATGATATAATTTTTTTTAGATGGCTCACCATGTGATTAATCAAGGAGGTGATCTGCTTCTCGTATTGTTGAAAGTAAGTAAAAAAAAAAAAAAAAAAAAAAAAAATAGATAAATAGTTTATATTTATAAAGTATCAAAGAATTCTATGATCAGCTGGAATCAGAATTAATACCTGAATCTACTTAAAGTGCAGCAGTAAGTGACAATTGTGAACGCACTCACCAAAACCAATAAACATATTTTTTAGGGTGTGTTATTAGACTTTATAAACAAAGGGACAAAAATTATTAAAAGCTCAAACATAAGATGAGACAATTACTTGGATTTATACAATTAAAAGTAAACCTTTAACTAAATAAAATAACTAGTATACTATATTCCTTTCCCAGGAAAATAAGATAAAGAACTAAGCAAATGCTTAACAAATAACAGGAATACATCTGATTATAACTATTAAGAATAAATTTTTAACATAACATTCAAACATCTATATAAATAAAGATGAAATTCTGTTCGTTTATCTATTTAGTCTTTATAGAAATCCATACCGTTTGTCCTAAATTCTCCTAATTTTGCTCAGTGGTTCTTTGATACCAGGTGCGAACACCTGTTCATATTAAAATTGCGTAACTTCAGCCAATCTTCAGCTGATATTCTTTATTCTCCAAATTTCGCTCTGTGGTTCTTTCAGACCAGGTGCGAAAACCTGTACATATTAAAATTGCGTAACTTCAGCCGATCTTCAGCTGATATTCTGTATTGTTATAAAAATCATAATGATCTCACTTTACAATGTTTTTTTTTTTACGAAATCGACCGTTTCTTTAGACAAATAGTATTCTCCGTGTTAAACCAGGATATATAGCTATAATGTATGTATAAAAAGATGAAATACTGTTTGTTCTTCATAGAAATCCATACCGTCTGTCCGAAATTCTCCAAATTTCGCTCAGTGGTTCTTTCAGACCAGGTGCGAACACCTGTCCATATTAAAATTGCATAACTTCAGCAGATTTCTGGGTATATTCTTTATTGTTATAATAATCGTTTTGATTTTGCTTTATATTGGTTTTTATAAAATCGACCGTTTGAGTCGATAAAAGTCTCGATAAAAGTCAGTTATAGATTTAAAAAATGAGATTCTCCGGGTGAAACCGGTATATACAGCTAGTAATCTATATAAATAAAAATAAAATTCTGTTTGTTTGTTTATTTGTTTTTTTACAGAAATCTATACCGTTTGTCCTAAATTTTCCAAATTTCGTTCAGTGGTTCTTTGATACCAGGTGCGAACACCTGTCCATATTAAAATTACATAACTACAGCCGATCTTCAGCTGATATTCTGTATTGTTATAAAAATCATAATGATCTCATCATAATGATCTGAAACCGGGATATACAGCTATAATCTGTGTATATAAAGATGAAATTCTGTTTGTTCTTTATTGAAATCCACACCGTTTGTCCTAAATTATCCAAATTTCGCTCAGTGGTTCTTTGATACCAGGTGCGAACACCTGTCCATATTAAAATTGCATAACTTCAGCCGATCTCTGAGTATGTTATTTATTGTTATAAAAATCGTTTTGATCTCGCTTTACATTGGTTTTTAAGAAATCAACCATTTGAGTCGATAAAAGTCTCAGTTTATAGATTTAAAAAATGAAATTCTCCGGGTGAAACCAGTATATACAGCTAGTAATAAATAAACATGAGAGAACCCATTGTAAAAAAATAAATAAAAATGCGATTTTATGAATTCTACTGAGTTTAACCAATTTCTGGGCGAAAAAGTTATTACTGTTAAACTTACACTTTAATTTTAATTGCTCAAAAGGTTTAGGTGAACCTTAAAACATTTATCATAAAGTTATTTGAAAACTTTTATTGAGCAAACTTTTTCATAATAAGTTTTTCAAATACTTTTAAAATTAAACTTAAACTTAACAAAAAGGTTAATGACCTTTTCGACCCCTGGAAAAAAAGAGCTAATATCAAATTTTAAATTCGTTTTTCCTAAAAAATAAGGTTAGAGCGGTAATTCGCTCGTCAAACAAGGCAGCAAAGGGAGTCCTGATGTAACGACCGAGATCACTATGAATTGCAGGATTATTAAAGACACATTGTTCATTATTCATCTCATCTACATTTCACTCTTTAAATCACTAGCTAGGGTGCCCGGCTTCGCTCCGGTAGTTGTGTGGTAGTTTTAATAACAGAAAAACTTTAAAATTAAAGGAAATATAGAACAAAATTAGCACTTTCTTGAAACTTCGGTTTTAACTTGGTATCAATATTAAGATTCGAGAATTGCAGAGTCCGCCCAAATAAGGAAACTTATATACTTTATAGGGGTTGAAAATGGTGAATGAACAATTAATTTTGCTGCAACTTTGTCGAGTTATGCATCGTTTTTTATGGTTTCTGTGATTCTGAATCCTATAAGCCCATTCGAAGCAGTCACCAGATAATAAGTTATTAGATTATAGTTAGGAGTCAGTACCCCTTCTTTGTCAAATGTTACAAACATTATACATAACTTTACAAAAACCATGTATGGCTCTCTGAGCCGATCTGGAAATAAAGAATTATAAAAGAAAGATTATAGTTGAAAAATTAATTAGTTAAGAAAATAGTTACAAAAATTATATTTCGAGTACAACTTAAGCGCCCACTACTGTGATGATCCTAAAAGATCCAGAAGTATACAAACTACCAAAGATTCATAGAAACTTCTTTTTTAAGACCTTTCTTCCATTTCAACCTTCATTAAGATATAATTTGGGCGGACTCTGCAGATCTCGAAATATTACTACTATTACAAAGTCAAAACAAAAATGTCACACAAGGCACAATTTTTTCACCATATTTCTTTTTATCCTAAACTATGAGGGGTGAAAAAATATTTTTGAAAAAATGCTGTAATTGGAGTTTGTCATTTTGTAAACTGGAATGCTCATCATACATAGTAATAAAACCAACTTCTTATTCATAATTACATACAATAAGAACACTTTAAACTTTTTATTTTCGGTTTATATTCAGTCAATTTATCTCTTTTTTTTATGTCTGTTTTTATTCGCTCACTGTACTACTAAGAAAAGTTCACTCATATTGCATTAAATTTACTTAAGTACATATTATATATTGATTAAATGTAGTGTGTTGATCAATTAGCCTTCTTATGAGAAAATTAAATTTGTAAGAAATCCAGTCGGTTTTCTAATTGATTGCAGAGACGCAAAATCATTATTTTTGCAAGTAGGACCTCAATTATCCGGGCCTCTATTAACCAGGGATCCAATTAATTTTTTTTAAATTTGTATGCCATTTATTTTGTGTGTATAATATTTAAAAAAATGTACACGTAAATATTTAACGATTACCCAATGGGTAACTATATATTATGAAATAAAACAATAAATGGAAAAACACAGAAAACGAGTATTGTATTATGAGATGTTTCCGGTATCTAATACTCCAATTCATAATCTAGGAACGGTATTGTTTTCAAGTCTTTCCAGGAAACTCCTACTCTGGACTGTTTGGCTACAAAACAAAATATTGTCAGTTGTGATTTAGTCTCGATTTAAATACATACGAAGTAGCAAAATGTCAGAAAAAAAAAAAAAACATGTCGTTTTAACGCTTAAAGAGTAATTAACTATTATAAACAGAATAGAAAAGGGTGAAAGTGTTAAAAAATTGTCCACTGAACTAGGAATCGGCGAACAAACTGTGCGGGAAATTTTGAAGAAGAAAAAAGACATTTTCGACTTTGTATCATCATCGGCCCATAATATATAAAAACATACATTTACTTTTTTTGTAATTTTTGTATAGTATAATTTAATGTACTAGCATTCCCCGTCGCGGCTTTGCCCGCGAGCCTTTAAAATTAATTGATTGGTATTGGTATTGATTTAATATAATTTGTTAAGGAGATTTAGTAGAATCGGAGCTTCCGGTAGGTGGAAGGTTGGAGGGGGAAGCTGCCGGCTCGGTAGAAGAGAGGGAGGCGCGCAATGGAGAGTTCACTAAAACCGCCAAAACAACTTACTCGTCGTGAACGCTTCATTTTTCGGCTTTAAACATCGTTTTCGACGCCCCGTAGATCAAGATCTTTAAAATGAGTCCAAATTAGATATTTTTTTTCGAAGTGCAAAAATAGGTGTCCGTTAGAGTTAAACAACAATATCGCCATTTAAACCCCTTAGGGGTTACACTTTTGAAATTCCTTTCTTAGTGGTTACCTACATCGCGTTTAAAACCTAAATTCCGAACTTCAAGTTTCTATCATTAGTAGTTTTTGCTATACATTGATTTTATTATTCAGGACAAAGCCTCTTATATATGGAGAAGAGATTGAAATAAAAACGCACCATCCCCAATCATAGGAACCACAATGGGCATTATTTGATTACCACTAATATTTAAATAATCAGTAGCCATATTTTATGTGAATGTCTATTTTAATACTATTGTAACGTTAAATTGATATTCAAATAAAAAACATATGGTTTAAAATCTCAACAATAGATATCCGTTAGATTTAAACGACAATTTCGCCATTTAAGCCCCTTAGGGGTTACATTTTTGAAATTCCTTTCTTAGTGGTTACCTACATCGCGTTTAAAATCTAAATTCCGAACTTCAAGTTTCTATCATTAGTAGTTTTTGCTCTGCGTTGATTCTGTCAGTCAGGACAAAGCCTCTTATATATATAGAGATATAAAACGTTTGTTTGTTAATAAAAGTGATTATACCTTACAAGTGATTTTTTAACCTTTTTTTCTATCACATTAAGTCAATAAAATGTTTTAAATCGATTATCCGGGGATTTCCATTATCCGTGGATCCCCATACCCATCATCACCCCAGATAATGGAGGTTCTACTGTAATTAGTTTATGAAACAATAATTAGTTACAAGGACTAAATTATTTTGTAAGGACTAATTCAAGAAGCTAATTATTTTCGCTTGATTTTTTAGTAATTTAAAAAGAACAGCTGAAAATATATATAAACCTTTACAAACTGAACTGAATGAATGAACAATAAACATTGTGTGAAACACACCCTAGCGCTTTCTGGTAGCCTGAGGCTCGAAGAACTAAATTTTTCATTCATATACTCGTATATCATTCTCAGATATGCTAATTACATGGTGCGAGAGGCTTAAAATTCCAGTAATTTTCTCTTAAATTTTACATCCTTAAGAGAAAAATGGAAACCTAAAGGAAACACCTTCTCCGTTAGGGGTTACATGGCTACACGATGACATACCTTTCTTGATCGTACGTTGAATCGTTTTTGAACCTTATCGGCTCGCACATTGGACACTTTGCTTTATAATATATATTGATTATTAAGAAATTGCTTATTAGATATACTAATTTCACCATATACTAATTTTAATTAAATTAAAAATTACTAATTTTTTAAAAGCATATGTGCTAACTAATTTAATTTCAATGAAGAGTTATTATAGATAGTGAGAAGGTTACAACGAGAAACTAATTAGATACAATTGATATACAAGAATAAATAGATAATTAATAAAAAAATTTCTAAATAAAGAAGAAAACAAAATCACAACATACTACAGACATATTGCCATAGCCAAGCATTAGAGTGCCAGAGGAATGGGAAACACACATCATTAGCTCTTCTTCCTTATGGATCCAATTTTCGGGTATTCTCAAGAAGCCGCGGAGGCTGGCAATGAAACCTTTTTTGCTTAAAATTTGTTCCATGCGACCACTAGGACCAATATTGAAGTCGATGGATGTGGAGTTTATAATGCTTACCTGAAATATAAATTTTAAATTTTCAATAATTATTACTAAACTATTTTGTTAGAAGATAAAAGATTTGACCACGGCCGGGAATCGAACCCAGGTCCTCCGCATCTACGTTGCAGCGCTCTTACCAGTGAGCTAACTATGAGGGTGCTCCCGACAAATCTTTTATCTTCTAACTAAAAAGTCTAAAAATTATAAATTAATTATCTAACAGATAATCATTGATTAAATAACAACTTTCAATAATTTCATTATATCGCTAACTCTAAAAACAAATAAATCTTTCCTATTCTACCTTTTTTTTATCAAAACCTACTTTGCGAAGTGCAGCATAAGAGGGGGGAGATGAAGATACTGCGGGTAAAAAAAAAACCCACTGTTTGAAAATCTGTTGCTAGGTTTGACAATGCTAAACTGAGCCACACTCCAGCAAGTTTTGCTGCAAGCTTGCAAGTTGCAATCATGTCCCATATACCAATAAAACCTGGACCCTATAACCTCTGGAATCGATAGAAATTTGTTTTGTATTAACTCTTTGCGGGCCAATGCTGACCTGGGACCTGCATAAACAAGTTCTTCATACTGTCCGCGAGTGTCTATTCGTCACCAGTCCGGTACAACTTCCCCTATTCCCCTACTGGCTTTGACAGCTGATAAGCACGCTGCCATCTGTTGGTCATCATGCAAACTACTAGCACCGCCATCTTTCTCCTATTGCCCCTCCTGTTTAAAAAATAACTGCCTTGCCTCAGTATTACATTATTTTTACGTTACACACTATCTCACCCCAGCTGAAAGGAACACATCGATTTTGTGCCAGTCGATTTAATTATCTAACTTTTAAAAAATCCGCGTCTCCCCACCATTTGCTCCATCATACTTTACTTTCTATCTATATCTCCGAATAAGTATTTCGAACTATATTCGGAGTTGCTGAATAAAGGTCAGGTCACACATGTCCGCATCGGATCCGCACCGCAGCACTAATATAGGTTATGTTCAGAATATTTTTAATTTAACTAACATATTACCTTTAGTTATGCCAAAAGGTCAGGCCACACATGTCAGACACGGGCCACTTTAGGCATAACTAAAGGTAATATGTAAGTTAAATTGAAAATATTCTGAACATAACCTATATTAGTGCTGCGGTGCGGATCCAGTGCGGACATGTGTGGCCTGACCTTAATTCAAACCTATACCATAACCTACTTTTTCATTTTTAAAAACCCCTTCGATCAGTTTTTTAATAATAAACCCTAGACATTCTATGAAGATGAAAGATGGGAAAAATTCATATCAAGTAATGGTCAATGTATTGTAATTTATTAATGAAAATAATTGACTGAGTTTTATTTTACCCTGAAAAACCTAATACAAATAACCCTGAAAACCTAATACAAATAATCGACTGAGTTATATTTCACCCTGAAAAACCTAATACATTTATTTGATAACCTAATAACATAGTTTTTATAATATAGTTATTATTCAGTTAATGCTTTGATAGGTTGATTTATAGTTGATGATATTTGTATATTCTTTATTCCCTTCATTATTGTTTGATAGTCTACAGGTTAAAAATAAAATTATTTGTCATTTGGTAAGGCCCAATCAAGCTCGATGGCATAGATTATTATTCTTCTTATTTTTGAATATTTTAGGTTCAATCCCCTACAAGGACTTAGTGCTACTTTGTATTTCTCACAAAGGAGACTTAGGATATTTTGGGGGTTTATATGCAGCACATTTAAAAGTTAAATAAGAGTTAACTACTATGCTATGATAGTTAACTCTTATTTATTATTTAGTTGTGACAGTTAACTTTTATTTATTATTTAGTTAATGCTTTGATAGGTTGATTTATAGTTGATGATATTTGTATATTCTTTATACCCTTCATTATTGTTTCATAGTCTGCAGGTTACAAATAAAATTATTTGTCATTTGGTAAGTCCCAATCAAGCTTGATGGCATAGATTATTATTCTTCTTATTTTTGAACATTTTAGGTTCAATCCCCTACAAGAACTTAGAGCTACTTTGTAAAGTAACTTATAGTTATATTACTGTATTGTATAATTAATTTGACAGTAGTAAGAAGTGGTAATAAAAATAAAGAGTAATATTAAACACCGGTACTGCATTTTACTTTCATTTGAAGGATAATTGAAAAATAGAGAGGAAAAATAGCAATGGGTACTTCCTTGTGAAAATTCTTATATTATGTATTTATAATATAGTTATACTTTCCGGCAAAATGGTTTATAGCATAGAAACAAGTTTTGGTTAATAAAGGTTCTATTTTTTGAAGAGGAATAGGATATGATATAATTGTTGGATTTAGTTATATTAAAATTTGAAAGAAATTATAAGCTGACATCCTTTCATGTATGATTTTTATTTCTTCTTTCAAATGTAAATATAACCCACAAAATAGGTGACTTCATATTGTGAAAAATAATAGTGGAATTAGATAAGCATCTTCAATGAAATAATCCTATCTCTTAATTTTTTTTTTTTAACTTTAACTTTTTGTAAAGTATGTAAATGTCAGTTCTTCAAAAAAGTATAGGCATAATGAAAAGAAAATAGGTTATAGAAAAACAAAGAAGTGGAAAAATTGTTAATAAAAAAGTGGATTGGTAAGAAACTTATACGCATAACGAATAGTTACGTAATTACTTATATTCGGAATGGTATAGGTTCAATATTAATATTTTTCAGGGACTCTAAAATACTAATACTTCGAAAAATGATAACATTTCGATGAAGAGTAATGTTCTATAGATGCAAGGGTGGGGAGACGCGGTATTTTCAAAATTAATCGTATGTACAGAAAGTACTATTAATCGATGTTTATTTGCCAGGAATAGTTGAAGTTGTTTAGAGTTGAGATGATGTCACGGTCTCATACTTGTAAAAAAAGGTGCGTAATATAATTCTAACCTAGCCATAAAATCGGCCTTTAACGGATAAGAAGAGAGGTGGTGGGGATGGTAGTTCGCATGGTGACCAACAGATAGCAGCGTGCTTATCAGCTGTCAAAGTCAGCAGGGCAATAGGGGAAGTAGTAACACCAGTCCTACTGGTCCTTTGACAAGCTCGGACCAGCAAACAGATTTAACAATAGATGTCCTAGGCGGGCTTCTCACCAGCATTGATTTTCTGCCCCTCTAGACTTTTTTCAAGTCCTCCTTGGCATAAGTTGAATACAAAGCACTATTCTAGACGATCAGCTGATCATTTTGGTATCAAATAGTAGTCTCAACAACCAATAGATGCGCTTTAAATGTTCTGTGAACTACAGCACTCGAAGGCTTCTTAGATTGTTGTTATTTCTTAAACCTTGAAACTGTTTAGTGTCAGTTTTATCGTTTTCGTTGTAAGTTTTGGTTATTTTAGGAGTTTTAAATTGAAAAAATGGAAGGAGGGAAACTAATATATACTGTAAGACAAGCTCAAGTAAGACATTGGGGAATGTTTTGAGAAGTACCACACTATGAAAAATGATCGATAAATTAAATTTTATTTTTAAATAATTTAAAATTGGTGGTCAGCCACAATTTAAGATTGGATTAATTAAAATAAATTTTATTTTATATTAATCTAATCTTAATTTGTGGGTGACCATCTTTTCTCTTCAAAAAAAAAAAAAAAATAATAATAATAAATTTTATTACTTATTGTTATGTTTTAATTTGATTAAATATAGATTTTTGAGAATAAATAAGAATTTTTTTCCTTATTTATTACCCCTAAAACAAAATGTGCTATTTGGCAGAAAACTACACAGACCACCATGGAGCGATTAAAAAAACAGATACGGACTTGGACCAGCATCGGACCGTGTGGACATCCATAAAATCAATGGTTGGTCCGCAAAGGGTTAAACACATTAAATAGATCAACAGACAATTTGATGTTCCCAGAACCCTTACTCTTTACAAAAGAAGATAGCAAAATATGTTTTAATGATAAAAAAAAAATAATCACTGTTAAAACACTTACATAATCAGGTTGAGATAAGTTGGCAGGGTGTAAATATTTAATGAATGTCAGTCCCGGTCGCCGGTCTAAGGCCTTGCATTCTTTAGGATCTATTACTTCGACACCTTTATCGCCCCACCAACCGGGGACTTGAGAAGGTGTTTCTTCAGAAACTCCACACACCCCAAAAGTATCTAAAAAAGATAATAGTAATGAGATCTTTAAATATTAGCATACAAAAATTTATTTTATAAAAAGCCAATCGCCAATCGATACATTGAAAATTAACGTACTTATAATCTGCAATTGTATCTCCATTGCATCTTTTAGCTTTTCTCTCTCTCTCTGAGAGTAAAGTATTTTTACTTTACTCCTACGTATATAAAGAAAAAATAAGAGAAATGAAGAAAGGCAGTGAAAATATGTGTCTTTATTTTTATGTTTATGATTCATTTATAAGCTCTCATCTTGATGCTATATCTTATTAAATGTATTATGTTTCATTATTGCTGTAGCAAATGAATGAAACATAATACATTCTGTAAGAAAGGGCCCAAAGCCATAAGACAATAAAGAATATCTCTCTCTCTCTCTCTCTCTCTCTCTCTATATATATATATATATATATATATATATACGAGGTGTCCGTAAAATAAGTTTCCCTATTTTTTTAAAAGTGAAAAAAATGTTTTATTACCATTGTATATTACATCATTAGAAATCTTGAACATTAAACTATTTTTCTACGTAGTCCCCGTTGACATCGATGCACTTCTGCATCACTGTCACCATTTTTTTGATGCCCTGGTCATAGAGGTCCGCCGCCGCGCTGTTGAAGAACTTTATGACCTCTTCTTCTAATTCCTCTCTTGTCCCAAAATTCGTTCCGCCTAGGTGTTTTTTCAGGCTTGGGAACAGATGGTAATCACTTGGGGCCAGATCGGGGCTGTAGGGTGAGTGTTGGATGATTTCCCATCCGAAATCCTCGATGAGAGCGGTAGTGACGCGGGCTGTATGCGGACGAGCGTTGTCATGATGAAAACGGACTCCTTTAGTGAGCATGCCCCTCCTCTTGTTTTGTATGGTCGTCCTAAGATTTTTCAGAGTGTTACAGTAGCGTTCAGCATTAACTGTCGTGCCTGTTGGCAAAAATTCACACAACAACACGCCTTTTCTGTCCCAGAACACTGTTGCCATGACTTTGCCGGCAGACAGCGTCTGTTTGAATTTTCGTGGCGTTAGTGAATCCGGGTGTTTCCACTGCTTCGATTGCTCCTTCATTTCTGGAGTGAGGTAGTGGACCCATAATTGCCTTTAGCACACAAAAAACGGATCACGGATCGTATCTCACACTTGGCGGGGGAAGCGATTGAGAGCTCCATCTTTCAAGGCTGTCAAGGCCGAACTGATGGTGGCAGCGAGTTGACCGGGGTTGGGATGTGGAGGGGGGAGTCCAAGCGACACGCTGGTGCCGTCTGAGGGACCTGCCGCGACTTGCACGGCCGTGCCACAACAGGGAAACTTATTTTACGGACACCCCTCGTATATATACATATAGGAAATCTTTTTTCTAAAACAACTCAATCCAATTCTTTCCAGACTAATAATACCTGAGATAAGTCATTAGTGCTTTTTTAGAACATAATTACATGTTCACGCCGGAACTCTAATTCGTGCTCCTCGCCCATCGGTGGCTGAAATTCATTTTTTTCGCTCTATCGGACAGGAGCTATTCCCGGTCATTTTGCATTACAGAAAATCCAACGATCACAAAATAAACAATACAATCCTACCTCAACATACATTGTCGTGGAAAGTTTTGTGATTGACTAAAGATGGGGCAGTCTAGTGAAGGCCACCAGTGGTACATGTTAAATTAAGAGAAAGATGAGGTTAAAGACAGGGCAGTGGGACAATTATATTTTCTCCCCCAAGATACAAGAGGTTATAAAATATTTGAAATTAACCCTCGAGAACCCGCGCCGGCGGCATTTACACCGCACTTCTGAGAAAAATCTTTGTCACGTGCTGTAGCGTGGCGTCACTTTAACCGGATTTTAGGGATTCCTAGAGTAGACATTTAGAGACATGTGGCCTTTTTTTGGGAGCAAATCCTGTTCACGTTGCAATCCTGCCTTCTTTAGTGAAAGTCACGTTTGCAGCATTAACACTGCAACGCGGGTAATCATGAAATGATATTTTGGGGATTCGATTTCAATTGTTTTAAAAACTATTGGGATATTCATGAAAGTGGTGTTTCTTTATGGCAAAGCATATAGAACTCCCGAATAAATTTCGGGACCATCGAGGGATGATGATGATCAAGCAGATAGTGATATAGATAGTAATGAAAAATAAATTATCAAGACAAATAGTTACAACAGTGATTCTGAGCAGTCATTATTCATGAATGGTTGGAATGCATTTCAATAGATGAAGAATTTTAAGTGTTCTTAGAAATAATATGGTTCAATAATTCTGTTGTTTCTACTTCTAAAACAAAATATAAAAATCTCATACATTTCAGTCCTGGTCCAACAAGTTTTTGTGATGATAAAATTACAAGAACAATATATGAAATACAAGAAAGTGATGCATTTCTAAAATTTAATTCATTAAATTCATTTATAAGTTCATAAGATTTGTAATTTATAGGAATTTATTCTTGAATATATGGATATGATCCTGAGAAAGAAACTATCTAAAAAAAAGGCCGCTGCGAGAACTGTTAGTGATGGATATCTTAAAATAAAACGTAGATATGTGAGAGTGCAGCACTAACACCGCGCGCGGTAGTACCGAGTACCGGAGTACCGACGTGACTCCTTTCGGCGCGGGCTTCCGAGGGTTAAAAATTACAAGGCTTTGAAAATTTGAAATTATAGAGGGGGACGAAATCACATCTAAAAAGCTTTAAACATTAAACAATTTTTTTTTTTTTGTAGAATAATTTACCGACAAGGAAAGAATTAGTTCGGGGTGACGATCAAAGAATCTACAAATAGTAGTAAATTTATTGTAAGCCCTGTTTCTACCCAACAATGCAGAGCTCCTCCAAGGGTAAATGAACAAGGACAAAAAAAGTTATTATATCAATATTATAAGTTTCATTAACCATATTAAATTTGTTGTTAAGAGTATATTATAATATATTTAGTTTTAATTATTTCTTCCATCATTATTTTCGATTCACATAACTGTATATATAATTTTATTTTTATTTTTTGTTCATTTAGCCCTAAAAAAAGACCTGCATTGTTGGGTCAAAACGATTAAAATTGTTATTAATTAATATTTATTTATATATATATATGTGTATGTATATATATATATATATATATATATATATATATATATACATATATATAAGCTAATTAAAATTGTGTAGAAACGAGAGCATGACTCTCAGGTATTCTTTTTCGGCAATCAAAGTGTTAAAGATCGAATTATTTGGCAAGGCGGCATTCTAGTGTGAGCCACCGGTGGTACAGGCCGCCCGATGAGGCAGTCAAGTGTGAGCCACCAGTGGTTTTTCGCTACAGCGCCCACCTAATAAGGACCTTTTGAATATTTACCTTAGCGACAGGTAATTAGCTAGGAAAAAAAAAACATAGTAATTAGTTAATGAAAATTTAAGTTCACGAGAACTAACTAGAGTGCGAGGGGTAAAAGTCGGGGAAGTGTTGGGCAAGGGAGTCGGAAAGACCCGCCCGCCACGCCCCCACCACAGCGTCCACCTAATAAGGACTTTTTGAATATTTTATATTTAGTTTATATTTTATAAATATAATTTATATAACTAACTCAATTAATTAAATATTTAATTACAATACTTAATATATTTTATTACTATATGTAGATTTATTAACCACCACCCCACCCCGGACTGATTCATTATTGGTAGGTAATTTATTCTAAAATTTAAAAAAAAAATTCTTTTTATGAGAGGTTTCACTCTATAATCCCAACTTTTTGCTAAACCTTACACCCCCCCCCCCAGTAAAATATTATTTCGGATCAGCGAAAGACTAGAGTATTCAGAAATAATACAAAAAAAAAAAAAAAAATAAATAAAATAAAATAAATATCTATTAGATAAATCGGGAAATTGTAAATAAGCATCTTCAATGAAACAAATCCTATCTCTTAATTTTTTTTTTAACTTTTTGTAAAGTATGTAAATATCAGTTCTTCAAAAAAGTATAGGCATAATGAAAAGATAATAGGTTATAGAAAAACAAAGAAGTGGATAAATTGTTAATAAAAAAGTGGATCGGTAAGGAACTTATACGCATAACGAATAGTTACGTAATTACTTTTATTCGGAACGGTATAGGTTCAATATTAATATTTTTCAGGGACTCTAAAATACTAATACTTCGAAAAATGATAACATTTCGATGAAAAGTAATGTTCCACAGATCCAAGGGTGAGGAGACGCGGTATTTTAAAAATTAATCATATGGATAGAAAGTATGATTAATCAATGTTTATTTGCCAGGAATAGGTTAAGTTGTTTAGAGTTGAGATGACGTCACGGTCTCATACTCGTAAAAAAAAGGCGCATAATATAATTCTAACCTAACCATAAAATCGGCCTTTAACGGATAAGAAGAGAGGTGGCGGTCCTAGTAGTTCGCATGGTGACCAACAGATAGCAGCGTGCTTATCAGCTGTCAAAGCCAGCAGGGGAATAGGGGAAGTAGTACCCAATTATGACCCACTGAATGAACTTGAAAATCAAGTGACAATGTTCAACACTCAATCTTTTGGAGTCACAAACTGTTGTCGTACAGATACTAACAACTTTAATTTGAATTGCGCTGAGCGATGGAGAACTGTAAACAAAATGATCAAATGTTTGTTCCAACGTTTGCAGTCCTGTACAAATTGTCATGCCCTCCAATCTTTTGATTACTAAGCTTTGTTCCAACAAGCTCTTGTCAAGAAACTACAGCGCTTATTCTCCCCCCACTCTTTATGTATGGATATATGTTGAGCTTGAAATAAATCAAGATAAGATTTGCGCTAAAGATAAAATAGTCTTAAAAAATGGAAGATGATGAAGTATAATAACCAAACTGAAACACCACTGCAATCTAAATTTTGGAGAAATAAGTTAATCTATATAGATAAAGATGAAATTTTGTTTGTTTGTTCTTTATAGAAATCCATACCGTTTGTTCTAAATTCTCTAAATTTCGCTCAGTGGTTCTTTCATAACAGGTGTGAACACCTGTCTATATTAAAATTGCATATCTTCAGCTGAGATTCTTTGTTATAAAAATAGTAATGATCTCCGCTTTACAATGGTTTTTTACAAAATCGACCGTTTCATTATAAAAATGAGAGTTCCGGGTGAAACCGGGATATACAGCTGTAATCTATGTAAATAATGAAGAAATACTGTTTGTTCATTATAGGAATCCATACAATTTGTCCTAAATTCTCTAAATTTCGCTCAGTGGTTCTTTCATACCAGGTGGGAACACCTGTCCATATTAAAATTGCATAACTTCAGCCAATCTCTAGGTATATTCATTATTGTTATAAAAATGGTTTTGATCTCCCTTTACATTGGTTTTTACGAAATCTACCATTTGAGTCAATAAAAGTCTCACAAATTTAGTAAACAGGTTTTTAGGCTCTAGAGACTGTTGAATTATAGATATAGAATGCAAGGCCTTAAAGTCTCGTATTATTTCAATAATTCACTTAATCATGCAGATTACATGCCAAATTTTCACCTATTCAGGCATCTTCAGGGCTACAAGGGTTTCGCAAGCAAGTTAGAAACAGACTTATATATAACATAGATATATATCTTATAACTAAGATATATATAACATAATTGCTGAAACCGAATGTATACTCCAATGCATTAATACTCCAGATAATCATAAAAACGGATTAAGAAATAACATTGCACGAAAAATTAATAATTTATTATCTAAAAAAAAAAAAAAGTCAGTTTCTAGCTTGCTTGCGAAACCCTTGTAGCCTTGAAGATGTCTGAATAGGCGAAAATTTGGCATGTAATCTGTATGATTAAGATAAAGAATAATAAGAATAACATGAAGAAATTATTAAGTTTTTTGAAAAAGTGAAATAATTTAGACCCATTACCATGCACGTGATGACACTTGGCATTGTGCACGCACCAGACACACTGGCCGAGAGACAGCTTCTGAGCGACCGAGGAAGTGGTCGGGGCCTGGGTCGAGCCCTGGAGGAGGCAGGCCTGGCAGGAGTCAAGGGCAGGGCAGATCCCAGGACAGCGGGTGGTCAGGAGGTTCGTCGTGCAGTTCACTCCGAGTGTGCGGCCGTAGCAGGTCTCGGGGGCTGTGCACCACCCGCACTCTGGATCTGAGGTACACTCAGCTAGGTTCTTATGCCTTTGGGGGAGAAAGAAAAAAGATCAATTTAAATATGTTCCTCTCAAAATTTGAGGTGCATTTTAATAAATCTGTTGAAGAATACAATGAAAGTCATACAACACGAAATTGAGAGGACTGAAATACTTTTTTGTGTTAAAAAATACCACAAAAAGATTAAACAAAATTAGTTTTATAAGAGTAAATTTTACTGACAAAATTATTCATACATGCATTAATATACATTATTAATTGTATATGAATACATGCATTTAATAAAATAAACAAAAGTGAAATAAGTAGGGATGAGTATGGGGAGGGGGAATTAGATAAAAAAGTGGTGACAACAGGAAATAAGAAGGAGAAGATAGATAAAGGAAAAGTGATAGGTTGAAATTATTTTACATATACATGAAAAGAAACTACAGTCAAAATCGTTTATAACGACACCGGCTTTAACGTACAATCGGATATAACAAACAAGATTATCCGCCCCATGAAATAACATACAGAAAAAAGCATTAATATCGCTTACAACGGACATCGGTTATAGTGAACAGGTCGGTTAGAGTGAACACTTTTCTTGGAACAGTAGCAGTTAAAATGTCGCTTACAGCGTACATTTCAAGACTAAGTTCTACGAAATGAAGAAAAAAAGTTTTGTTTAATTTACATCAATGCACTCGGTCGTGTCTCAATTCAGTTCTCTCTTGTCTTTATACACCGAAACATGCCATGACAACAATATATGTATGATTGAAGAACAGTTTGGGATAGTTTGCCGAGTCGATTCCGCAAGTACGATTGCCCGTGAATTAAAAACATCTCGTTCAACTGGATATGAAACTCCAGTAACTATCAAAGAAATTTTCTCGGTGGTCTCCACTTCAAATGAAAAATTTCCTCGAACTATGAGGAAGGCAACAGACAAGAATGACAGATTTTGTTATTTAACTTACTTATTTATATGTAATTTTGGATTTTATAATACGTATTTTCACCCTTTTTCATTATATATTTTTTAATTTAATTTTTTATAAAATTTAAAATGTCTATATTTTTAGAATACCAAGATTTTGACATTTTGCATTATGAGTATTGTTTATTTAGTACCTTATTATGTACTTTAATTGTTATTAGTTATTATACACTTAAATTGACGTAAGATTAATTATGTATGACGTAGTAAGTATGTATGACGTAAGATGAAAATATTTATCGATAATGCTAAATATTTAACTGACCCAAAATTAAGACGAAGTGACTATAGGAACCAGTGTAACACCGTTTACAGCGAACTGTTCGTTATAACCGATAATACCAATTAAAGAGAACATCGGCTATAACGTACAAAAACCTACAGTCCCTTGAAATTCATTATAAATGATTTTGACTGTATTATTTATTACCTAGCACACAACTGTTCGGGTTCATAGGCATCTCCAGGTTTCAAAGCCAGCGTCCGGGGAAATGCATAAACCAAAAGATCGGAATTGACACTGCCATGATATCCACCAACCAATATCATGTTATTGCCATTTCTCAAAGCAGCGGCATGCGCAAACATTCCTTGTTTTTTAGGATACGTAGAGCCTACAAAAAAATAGTAACAACTTTGAACCTTCAAGTTAACCAAAGAATATTGAATCGTTCAGTTAATAAAATAAAATTGTTATAATTATACCTGTCTGATTCGGTCCAAGTATTTCCTGACTGACCCACGTATGGCATCCCAAGTGGTACAAATACAGCTGATTATCGTAACATATCTCTTCTTTGTTGTGCCTGTGAGTGTAGCCACCGAACACGACCATGTAGTTACCTTCAATAAATAGAATGCACCAAATAACTAACTCAATAATCATAAAGCAATAAATGAGACAAAATGTTTCAAACTGAGTACCAAAGAACCAAGGAACAAACTCATCTTTATAAACAGTTCCTTTGGTTTATAAATTTACAATACTTCTGGGCAAAATTACACCACTTGTTGCTTGTGTTTTAGAAAAAATATTCTATGCAATAATTAACACTAACATGATTAAAAACCTTATGTAAAAAAATTATGTAAACTTCTTCACTGTGAAAATAAAACAACAAAATTAGAGTTTAAAGTTTGACAGCCCGGCCAGGGCCTGAGCGTGCTGCGCCAGTATACTAACATCGCTGTTTTATCGTATAACTGTGCAATGCCAGTATACAGGATCGTTGGTGTGGCGATCTAGTGGATGCTACTCGAACTTGTAAGTCTAGCACTGATCGCGTGAAACTTCAGAAATAATTTCTAAGTTGTGCTTTCCACCTTTTAACGCTTGACAGCATTAGCGTTCAGCAGAGTTGGGCAGTAGTTAACTACTTCTAGTAGTTAACTACATTTTTAACTACTAACTACAAGTTAAGTAGTTGCGTAGAGCAACTACTAACTAGTAGTTAGTAGTTAGACATGAACAACTACTTTTTGTAACTACCATAGAAGTAGTTGCAACTCGTAACTACTAACTACTAGTTAAAAAAAGTAGTTAAATTTTGCAACTACCAACTACTAGTTAGTAGTTAAAAAGTGGTTAACTACAATTTTTGATTTTTAACTACTTTTGAAAGGTTTGTTCCATGACCCCCACATTTCTTATATAATGATTTTAATTGTTATGTATTCTCGTTCGATTGGCTCTTGCTTGATAACCAACCCATCAAACTCAAAATCTAAGAAGTTGGGACATAAGAACTAGTCGGGGACTGCTTTTTGGAACAAACCTGAAGTTCAGCAGTAACAACTGAATTTCAAACTTCATTCCTTTAAATAACTTAATCCTGGGCCTTTGCCTTATTTGGTTTTCGTCTCTTATTTTCAGATATTTAATGTATTTTTGGTAATAAATTAAGTAAATTAATAAAGAAATTAAAATTAAGTATAATGTTTTTTTTTTTTGTTGTGTATAAAATCACAACTACGATATGGCTAAAGTAACCTCTAGTCCGGTTAACATTAGATAAGCTTATTGACATTGCGTTAGGTTAAGGTTTGCTTTTTCTTTGTTTTATTGTTTCAAGTGCATTAAATCATTAAAATGATTGGACATGATAGTGAATCAATGGAAGAGAATAGCATAGAAAAATACTGTATTTATGTAATAGTGAAACTAAAATTTCTTACCTTTATTATACATACATAACTATAAAAAAATAAAAAGAAAAAAAAATAATAATCTAACTGATACTATAAAAAAAAAAAAAAAACTATAATATCACTAACGTAATGATTTGCATATTATTTAATTATACTTGCTATTATAATTGCAATTTATATTGATTGACTAAATATTGTATTGAATAACTACCCACCACAACTAAATTTGTATTTAATTTCCAAGTAAACAAAAGAAAACAAACATAGTATATTAATGAAAATAAAATAAAATAAAAAAATTCATTTTCTATTAATGAATAATTGTTTTTTTAATTGTATTTTAATTGTTTTTTCTTTTATATTAAAAATATCATAATGCAAATTATAATATAATATGCAGTTATTATAATGAAAATTATTATAATGAGTGATCTTATTTTTAATACATCAATAGTATAATGAAATAAATCATTGATCTCTGTTGGGCTTAACAGGGATATAAGCTTATTAGTACTATTGTAAATAGATGTTAAATATTTATTTATATATTGTTTTCTATATGAATCTTATATTGGACATTCTAATACAATATGTTTTAGGGTTTCTAGCTTTTTTACTTTCACTTACATACATACGAAATGTGTAGTGAGGGAAAGTATTGCGATCGTGAAAAAATTCAATTTTTTTTTTTTAAGGTAGGGAATAAATGTGGTTGTGTGTGTATGTTAACAGACTAAATCAAAAACTAGAGACAGTACGAATTTGAAATACAGTATTTAATGTATGTGTATGCCCGCGATGCGACAGCCAAAATATATCCCGCATTATCACAGAAGAAAATTTAAAAAAATTATTTAACGATTAAAAATTTTATTCTAAAGTAAATACGTGATGCTCAAATTATTTAAAGCATTTAAGATGTGAAAACATATAGTATGAGATAAACTTTAATTAATTATAGGTGATAATTAAATAGCAACTTATCTTCCTTTTTTCCACAACACTATTTATTTTCTCATTACACCATGTTAACGTTTCGGGGCCGTGTCCCCATTTTCAAAACCTGTACATTAGTTTATCTATTAACATTTAATGATTCAATAATTGTTATAATAAATTAAATAAATTACATTAAATACAACTTACATTGATAATATCTCAATCGTATGATTGACAGTCTTATAATCAATTTTTTAAAAACTATGTCTCCCTAATATGCTAAAAGTACAATGTTCTATATTTTTGATATATGTCAGCTCATACCTAAGTCTAAGTTTTTCGTATCCGTTTTATAATTGAATGTGACTTTATTGTTTTTTGTTATATGTATAGCCTCCAATAATTTTCTATTTTTTGCATTACTTTCTTTGACCAATATTTTGGTTTTGTCAAAATTGAATTTATGTTGCAATTTTATACTATGGTATGCTAGTGCTGATGTTTTTTACATTATTACAATTTGATATACGATGCTGCTGCTTTAACCTGGTCTTTAGTTTTTTTTAATTTTCTCCAATGTATACACACTTTTCACAATCCATGCAATCAATTTTATAGATAACATTTTGCTTTTCATGATCATCTATCTTATCTTTCAAATTACTTAAATATTTATTAATTTTGTTACTATTATACAATCCCGATTTTATGCTTTCTTGGTCATATTCTTTTAGAGTCTTTTTTATCTTATCCATTAAGGAAAAAGGAAGATAAGTTGCTAAATAATTATCACCTATAAGATATAAAAATCTTCCTACGAAATTTAGAAGAAAATAAGATTAATTAATCATATTTTAGTTCATAAACTTTAGTTACATAATAGATTTCTGAATGCAATATAAAGTGATTTTAGAGGAACAGCAATCTTTCTCGGCTTTCAGAAAGAAATAAGAGAAAAACTTTACTACGAGATGTAAATACACTTTCTATCGATTCACCTTTACGATATATGTATTTCCAAAAAGCAACTCGCAGTAAAAAACAAACTAGCAGTAAAAAAAATCGACTGTTTATGACATTAGGTCCCTTAAAAAAACAAATAAACAAAAATTAATCGAAAAGTACTGAGATCTTCCAAGTTTCGATATTGAAATGCTCTATGGTATAACTTATGGAGATATACGAATGTGGAAAAATGTGTGAAGTTGAGGAATGGCGTTTACATACTTCCGAAACACATCAATTCCTAATCTAATTAAGTTCGTAGGTGAAAGTTGTGAGGTGCTATCTAAGCGTTCCTGTCAACTTTTTTCAATTTTCATATACCACCGACCATAATAATCATCTATTTGAGTAATCCAATTACTATTTTTGAAATTTCCTGCAAGTAGTATTAAACCAGACTAGAAGTGGCCTAATTATATCACTTTTCCTCATGCCCAGCCTTTTTATAAAATATATTTCAGTTTTTACAATAATTATAAACAAATTATCTGATACAATTTTCAAGAAAGTTTCAATTAAACTATATAAATATTCCTGGTCCTCTTTTTGAAGATTATAAATTATTGTTTTTCTTTCTCTTGATGTAATCAAACTCTTCAAATTTAGTTTCATGGTGTTGGGATTGAGAAATAGTGATTTTTTGACCATCTTCGAGCGACTGGAATCTTCCCCCGTTCTTTCAAGCTCCTCTTTGTAAATAGTCGCTTCTTGAATTCATTTTTAAACATCGAGTTGAATTGTCTGCAGGAAGCGAAAGACATAATTTATTGAAATATTTTCAGGTAGTGGAGATTCGATAGGTTTTTCGACAATACCTTTGCAAGAGTGCGCCTTTTTTTTTTTTTTTTTTTTTTTTTTATTATATAAGTAATATATTTATTATGATAAAAAATAAATTAATTGAGAATTAAAAGGCAACGCTCACGTATATATATACATATATATATATATATATATATATATATATTTAATATTCCTTATAAGAGCTCCAGCGCTCTTAGAACGGTATTAGCAATATAAACAACTTTCAATCAGTTTTCCTTTGTACGCAGTGACAATTATTACAACGTTTAATGTGACAATACTTTTATTTAAGTTGTTAAGTCATTTAATTTGTACTATAATTAGTATAAGTACCTACAGCATAGTGCATACATCTAAGAAAATTAATACAACAATAACGAGGTAAGAAGTACAGGTTGAATAAGATCTTTATAGTTCTAATTAAACTAAACTATAACTAGGGTAACTATACCACTAGTTGACAGTTTAAGAAAAAAAAATATATTAATGACACTGTTTACCAATAAATTGATGTTAGAATAATCTTTGATATGAATTTAGTTAGGCCAATCTCTCTAGAAAACTAGGAATACAATATCCTACGGTAAACATTTACGTCTTTTAGAAAAAAAAAAATATTCTTAGCAACTTCTAAAATGAGTCAATAGTTGACACATCAAAATGTAAAGGTTTGGAAAGTTGACATTTATGATTTTTAAGTTGCCAAATCATCCAGTTAAGTTAGCATGATAAATAGATTTTGGTAATGGCTAGAAGTTTTCTTTTTTAATGCTGGATTTGTACAATTTTAGACCCTCCAATGATGAACTTCACTCTTCTAGTGCTCTTTTAGACAATTAACAATGGGCACATTCATTGGTTGGATGAAATGTCTAGCATTTTGATAGAGTGCGACTAATAGCAAGTATCACATGTTCTTTGCAGATCACTTTCACCAATTTTTTACGGCATTTTTATTTTAAATTTTATGGTTATAAATAAAAAAAAATTCGGTGTAATACTATTCCTTTGGCTATAAGTAGTCGACGTGGCAGAACACCAATTCACGTTAAACGTGATATAAAGATGACTAAAACAATTATGGAATCAATTACCAGACTTTTAGGATTAAAAGGATCGCAACAGTGTTTGCAATATAGCATTGACGTCCTCTTAGAATACATTTTGTTTTAATATTTCCTCTATAATAAAAGACATTTTATTGTATATACTTTTTACATGGTAAATTCTCGAGATTTTTCCGTCGTATTTCATATTGTCGTTCAAGCGTTACGTTTTCTTTATTATCTTTGTACACTTTTGCTGTGTTTTTATTTACCAGTTTCCTTCCAAGTTTGTTCCAAGTATATTCTCACCAGCGGTTGAACGAGGAGATTTTGTCTCATCAAATCAACTCCATTTTAAAATGTTTTTTCTTAACAAATATACATTAGAATTCGTTCTCAATCACAATCGTTTCAAGTGAATTTCATGGGGAGTCATTTCACAAACCAATTTTACTTTATTTTTTGTCGCTTCATTTTATATTTTTGATTCTTTTTCTCAGAATAATTGGATCATTTTGTTGTTGTGATATCAAAATCTTTCAAACCCCTCCTTTCTTGACATGTATTTTATTGGGGACTTTTTTTTTTAAATCTCTGAAAGAGTGATAAATTTATAGGACAAATCTGAAACATAATTTTCTTTCCTTTTTTTTTATATTTTTTTTTTTTTAATTCTCATTGTTAAGTACTGATGATTTAAATTTTAAATCTAATATTAAATTAGATTATAAAAAAGTTGAGCAGCAAAAGAAAGCTTCAATCCATCTTTATTCCCCTGCAGTATTTGATTTACACAGTAAGATGGGGGAATGAATTTCCAAGGTTTATTTGATAACCGTTGAAAGGAAAAAAAAGATATGATAATGCTACTTGCCAAAACGAAATCTGTGCTACAAAGTCATTTATCTTTGAAAAATTAGAAAAGAAAAACTATATCTGACCAAAACTATAGAGGACAGGGGAATGAAAACTATGTTTCACACACATTTGTACCTGTTTATATAAATTATCTGATTGGTTGTTTTTTCTTTGTTTTTGTTTTTTTTATTGGTTTTTCTCATTTAGCCCTGATGATGACCTAAAATTCGGGTCGAAACGTTGGCTAGAATAAAATATGTAAATATCATATATTTGAGCTTATTATTTTGACCGCACCCCCAACCAATTCCTGTTCGGAATATTTTTCTTTTTTTCTACTCTACCGGTTTACTTGATTTTTTCTATAAACGACCTGGGACAAAAAAGTGCCCTCTTACGGGAGAATGACCCAAATAAGCTTCAGTTTCCATCAAACTAGTGCCGATGACAGTACAGCTGACTAGTATAACTTGGCAAGTTACCGCCAAACTTTGAACCAAAATAATAAACCTTTAATCTTATTATTAAATGTCAACTATTGGAGCACTGTCAACTTATAGTACACTTACCCTAGTTTCTTTATTTCTGAAATATTGAGTTGAATTGTTTTGTGAGGTATTCTTCGATGAAATTAACTATAATTAGCAATATATATATATATATATATATATATATATATATATATATATATATATATATATTTCTCTAAAAAAAAAATAAATACAAAGAAAATTTATATTACATTGACTGATATACATATAACCTTCCACCATACTTTCTAGTGAATCAATGGATGAAGACACAATGTACTCACTCCCTTCTAATTCAAATGCAACCAACATGGAAGCTGGTTTAAACATAGATTCAGAGAGGAGAAGCTCCGAAGGTGAATCTGACATTACTGCCGGCTCGATATCAAATCAGTGTACCATGACCATAGTAGATGGACATTTCTTTCAATTAGTCACAGAAAAATGTACAACTTCCAACGTTGTGGCATTTTGCAGAAAATGCGAACCATTAAAACGTGAAATAAAGGGAAATATTCGTTCTTCTTCCAATTTTTTAGCTCATTTAGAGAGGAAGCATGGAGTGGCGACAATCAAAGAATTTCAAGAGTATGCTAGGACGAAAAAACAGCAGCGTGTACGGAGGTCAACTACTTTTCAACGGAAAGCTATTTCACAACCTAAAATCACATTAACGCAAAAAGATTTTGAAGAGAAGATTAGCCTCTTTAGCGTAATAACTTCGATGATTCCTTTTCGGGTCGTGGAAAATGATTATTTCTGTGATATTTTTAGAAATCTTAATATTAGTGGTTCCGGCCTTAAAATTCCTAGCAGACGTTCACTTGTTAAGGTGTGTGAGTTACTTTTTGAAAAATATATTGAAGCTACACGTAAATCCCTGAGGGAGAAAGATAATGTTTGCACGACCGCTGACATCTGGTCAGGTAAAAGAAGAAGTTTTATTGGTGTTACTGCGCACTGGATAACACCGAATTACGAAAGAGAGTCAGCTGCATTGGCATGTCGGAGGTTCAGGAGTACGCACTCTTTCGAAAGAATTGCTCACCTTCTTCACGAAATACACCTTGACTTTGGCTTAAATGCTACAAAACTAGTAGCAACAGTGACGGATAACGGTTCAAATTTCGTAAAAGCCTTCAAGAAATTCGGTGTCGACCAATCCGCAATACATATGCTGCGAGAAAAAATTGTTTTTCCCGATGACGACGAGATTGCTGAAGATTTTTCGGAAGATGACGCATCTTCAGATTCAGATACCTTCACAGGGTGTACAAAAGGTGAATCGAGGCGCGAATTAGACCCCAAAAAGTTTCCTGAAGCAATGGAACGTCTCCTACCTAACCATCTTCGGTGCTGCTCTCATACGCTCAGTCTTTGTGCGGTTTCAGATGTACGCAGAGAAATGGAAAATTATCCTGCTATGTCTGAATGCCACTCTACTGTTTTCTCCAAGTGTAATGCCTTGTGGAATCTGTGTTCACGGCCAAAATCAGCAGAAATAGTTTCCGATGTTCTAGGACATACGTTGTCAAGGCCAGGAGACACACGGTGGAACTCTTTGTTTGATGCAATGAGTCAGATTTTAAAAATTAAAGAGAAGTGCTCCTCTCTATACGTTAAACAAAGTTGGATGTTAAACAACATTTAACCAACAACGACTTCATTTACATTGAAGAATATGTAACAATATCTGCTCCTTTAGCTGAGTTGTTAGACATTTTACAGGGGGAAAAAATATTTTCTTTGGATTAATTTTACCTTCGTTATTTTCACTCCGAAAAAAACTAAGGGATTTACGTGGGAAGCCTTGGATTTACTGTGAACCCCTTGTCGAAATATACATTTCTAGCATTGAAAAGCGGTTTGAAGATTATTTTAGTATTAGTTCAAAAGCGGCTGAAACAGCTGTTGTCGCTGCAGTATGTCATCCTATATTTAAAAAGAGATGGTTATGTTACGTGGATAGCATCTATCATGACAGAGTAGAGCATCTCTTTAAGTCAGCAGTAATGAAGCACATTGCAGCAGGAGTCGATTCGCAGAAGAATTTTTCATTGCAGGGCCATCAAAGTGGGAAAATCCCAGGTTATTTAAGTTACTTCGATTTTGGCGATGAAGCACTTCATAATGAATCCAAAACAAGAAACGAAGTCGAAATTCAGACTCAGGTAGAAATCTGTAATTATCTTGGGGATCATTGTATGAATCTGAACATGTTGGATAGGTACCCTGCAATAAGAAAAGTTTTCTTCGAAACAAACACTCCTATTCCTTCATCTGCTCCAGTAGAACGCCTTTTTTCGTTCGCCTCCATGACTAACTCTCCTAAAGCAAACCGGTTAAGTGACAAAAATTTTGAAATGAGAGTTATAATGAAAGCCGATTCTGTCCGTTATCGTAATTCCTCATGTTAAAATGTTTATTTAAATTAATAATAATTTTTTCAACTGATCAAAAAGGGATATTTTATCTTTTAATTAGTCATTTAAATGTATAAATATTAAATGATTAAAATTTAATTATATGTTTCTATATTCGATAATATAGTTCTTTATTATATAAGAAGTATTTTTTATTTAGTTTAATTCAATTTACTTTTAAAATCTACTTTATTATGTAAATTTATTTCTTATGTCCTTAATTACTTTTGAGAAATAAAGTTTTTATGATTATGAATTAATTATTTTACTATTACTAAGAAGGAGGATCTTTATTTTAGTTAAAATATTAATAATTATTATATAAAATGTATGATCATAAAATATGAAATAAAATTTAATGACAAAATAAAAATTATGATTTTATTATTAACTTTATTAAAAGTTGGATGCCTACAGCAGATGCGTATAGGTTTACTGGTAATTTCTCTTCAATATTGCTAAAATAAATTTTAGTTCACTAAACCACAACTTTTAACTTTAAACAAGTTATAAAAATTACATATTACACATAGCACGACTATATTTAATCTGAAAGGCTTATTATGTCATATTTGTATGTCTTTTGTATCTAACTATCCGAATCATTATGAGTAAAGATATTAAAATGTTTGTTATAGTTTAAACTAATTACTCAAATATATCAAGTTGATTTAAAACTAATATTCAGTCCGACTTTAATGAACTGTGGTTAGAGCATGAGAATAAATCTGAACACTTCAATTTTATTGTTGACCGGTCATTCATCTATATCATCACAGTTCCTACATTTTTTCTCAACTACCGAGCTTTTCCGTAAATACAGGTTTTTCTTGTAGTACACATTAATACTGAGTTGTGAAAAAAAAACCACTAACAACCTTCGGATTATCATTTGCAGCTATTAGATGAGTAAATTTTAAAATATGTGGACTATCAAGTACTATTATAATAATTCAAATTTTCTATAAACCCCCGGACCACCCTCACCTATCCCAAAACATTGCAATACTTCAATAAATATGACCCAGTAAATATCCCAAAGTAATAAATACATGTACACCAGAAGTAGTTAGTAGTTAAATAATTGTAATTACCAACTACAATTTGTAGTTAGTAGTTAACAAAATGTAACTACTTTTTCTAACTTGTAGTTAGTAGTTGAAAAAAATTAACTACTAACTACTAGTTAAAGAAAGTAGTTGCCTGCTGTTAACTACTAACTACAAACTGTAGTTAGTAATTGCAACTACAATCAGAACAAAGTAGTTGTAGTTAGTAGTTACTAGTTGTAACTACATTTTGCCCAACTCTGGCGTTCAGAAATAGGACCGGATACTAAGCCTGCCAATATACATTCTGGTTTGACCGGTCCAAAGTCCCGGATCAGAAGAGGTGATAGAAACAAATAAAAACAATACCTTTTGTGGGAAAAATTGGTATTTCATAATAATAACTGGAGACTAAGAAGTAATTTTCTTCATTAAAACAAATAGGAACCTAAATGAACAGCTAGAGAAATAACAGCGCGAGTGTCAGGGGGTGTTGAAAATTTCGCACGCCAGCGGGTAGTAACCTTGAAACAGGCCGGCGCAGCCACCTACCCCCGATCTCATATCACCTCATGCAGTTAAAAGGTTAATCTCCGAGACATCGACTGAAAGAGGACTTGAACACTTGAATAGCCTCCTTTGGGATACTCTTTCCCATTCCTCGAGTACAGCCCGTTCCAGCTAAATGTTTTAACAGGAAGAGAGAAACTTAAGATATTGGAGCCATCCCTGCCCCTGGATGGCCCCAATATCTTAAGTTTAATTAAACTGGTAGAATGTGCAGAGAAGATTACAGAGGTGGAACGGACTGAGGTATGCACGGTAGGAGAAACGGAAGATTCTTTGTTGGCGGGGTATTCAATCATCTTGAAGGAACTAGAACGGCTGGGAGCAGAGGTTGCAGAGCTTCGATTTGATATTGGGGCCATCCAGGGGTGGTCCCAGGATATGGGGGATCGATCCACTGCAATGTGAGCAAAAAATAAATCCTTTCTATTATATTTTTTATTCCAGAATAATAAATGAAACTATATTCTTTTAACAAAACTGTAATAAATTATAAATCTATATAAATAAAGATGAAATTCTGTTTGTCTGTTTGTTTGTTCTTTCATACCGTAAATCCATACCGTTTGTCCTAAATTCTACAAATTTCGCTCAGTGGTTCTTTCATACCAGGTGCGAACACCTGTCCATATTAAAATTGCATAACTTCAGCCGATCTTCAGCTGATATTCTTTGTTGTTATAAAAATCGTAATGATCTCGCTTTACAATGGTTCTTTACGAAATCGACCGTTTCATTAGAAAAACGAAATTCCCCGGGTGTAACTGGGATATGCAGCTATAATTTATGTAAATAAAGATGAAATTCTGTTTGTTCTTTAAGAAATCCATACCAGGTGCGAACGCCTGTCCATATTAAAATTGCATAACCTTAGCCGATCTTCAGCTGATATTCTTTATTGTTATAAAAATCTATATGATCTCGCTTTACATTGGTTTTTACGTTAGAAAAATGAAATTTCCTGGGTGAAACCGGGAAATAAAGATGAAATTCTGTTTGTTTTTTATAAAAATCCCTACCGTTTGTCCTTAATTCTTCAAATTTCGCTCAGTGGTTCTTTGATACCAGGTGCGAACACCTGTCCATATTAAAATTGCATAACTTCAGCCAATCTCTGGGTATATTCTTTATTGTTATAAAAATCGTTTTGATCTCGCTTTACATTGGTTTTTACGAAATCGACTGTTTGAGTCTCCCTTTATAGATTTAAATAATTAAATTCTTAGGGTGAAACCGTTATACACAGCTAGTAACAAATAAATTATAGTCAATTATGAATTTTAAGAAGACGATACAAAAAAAAATTTTTATGACTTAAGCCCTTTTGCCCAAACATGAATGATTTAAGAAGAATGATTAGATGTGACTGGGTCACTTGACATCCTTCAGGTATATATATATATATATATATATATATATATATATATATATATATATATATATATATATATATATATATATATTCATATAATATTTTAAATTACATTAACTAACTTACCAATTCTCACAGTAGTGTGGAAAGCCCTTCCTGCAGGAACATAATTGTCGCGCTGATTAGCTCTGGGATAGTCTAATGAGGCCCAAGTCTTCGAAGGAATATGGAATGAAAATATCCTATCGGACAATCTTGAAAATCTGGCTACGCTTGCTGCGAGGCCTCCGGTCACGATCAGGGAACCTGAATTAGGATCGTAGAGAGCTGTGTGCCCAACTAGTCGTAAATCTAACGTTTTTCCACCCCTAGGTTTGACCATTTCCCATTCTTCAGTTCCATTTGCTTTAAAAAGAGGAAACAAAAATATTAATATTGAACAATAAGTTATGTTCTAAATTAAGATAATATAAAATTTACAAAAAAAGTTACAAAAAAAAGAACGAAACGTCTAGCAGTATAACCCTAGAGGGTAATTGCGTAAGGAGGGTGACTTGTTTAATTACACTCTAAACTATTTTCCTCCACAAATTATTTTCACCTACAAATTATTTTCACCTAAGTTATTACTTATTGTCTCTCATTTTATTTAACACTAAACCTACCGACATATTATGCATACCTATTTCTACCGATGGCGGTCAAATGACCGCTTTTGAAATAAGCATTATAGTCTTTTCCAGTTGATTGTAATTGTAGCAGCACCTACTTCTAATAGAAACCTGCATTTGTCAGTGTTGCCACAAATTATATAAATGTATTTATACCTGGGTACACTGCGGGTAACCAGACATGTAAACCCTCTCACAGTATGTGTTGATTACCTGTGTGGGATACTGTACTTGCTAAAAAAAACTGCATATTAAGACTTATATTATATTTTCAAGTTGTTTATTAATTTTTCAACAGAAGTTTCTTTATTTTCATTATTCGTTTTGTTATTTTTATCTGAATACAGTGTTTTTATTTTTTTATTTTATCAAACGTTTTTATTATTTTCATCCCATACTGTTACAAATAGACCTATAATCATGTTGCAAATATTTATAATGGCGTGTACAGAGCCAGTAATCTAATGATCGCCATTTTGCCTCACCTCGTGAGTTACCAGCATTCGCTCTGCACCCATCATAAAACAAACTGTAAGCAAATAGCGATTTCCTAGAACACAATCGGATGACATTTTCTTGGAAAACTACCGTTTTTGTGTTAAGTTTGAGATTTCAATGCAGATAACTTCATTAAATTTCATAAATATTCTAGCGGTCAAAAGACCGCTCAAGGTAGACAACAGTAGGAAAAACGAGGAGAAGAGAAATATATATTGAAAAATTAAACAGCTATATATTACAGAAAAAGTTGTGCACTAAGTTCAAGAAATATAAAAGCCTGGAATTTAACAATTTAGATTAAAGTCTCAAAAGCAGTCATTTGACCGCTCCTACCGAGCGAGAGGAGTGCCGATTTCTGGACCCATGATGCATGGCAGAAGCTTTGGAAGTAGCCCAAAAATAGGTAATGTGGATTTTAAAGCATCATCTGGATGGCTTGACATCTTCAGAAAAAGGCACAGTATAGTGTTAAATATAATTTCTGGATAATCAAAAGATCCTAATATGACGTTATCCTAATAAGTATAAAAAAATCACAACGTAATTATGTATTTTCTATTTTTAATAAATGCTTACCTTAAAAACGTTATTATTTTGTTTAAATGTATTTATGAATTTTTTATTTTTAATAAATGCTTATCTTAAAAATGTTATTTTTTTATTATTCTTTTCTAATGTATTTATGTATTTTCTAATTTAATAAATGCTTATCTTGCTACTGGAGTTTCATTACATTGCTTAAACAAAAAAATAGTTACAGATCCTTATTTTTCATACTTTCCAGCATAACCTGTCTATAATGGAAACCTGTCAAAACGGAAAAATAAGGACGGACCCTTGGCATTCCGTTTTAGACAGATATTACTGTATAACGGAACCCATCCTTTTATTTATAGAAAAGTTATAAAAGAGGAAAGAAAAAAGTGTAAATGGGAACGTGCATTTTAGCTAGTATAGTACCAACTGAAAAATTCAACAATTCACCCCCCCCCCTTCCCCAGTCACCACCAAATACTATCAATAGTTTTACATCACTACCCTAGACAAAAAACATACAGCCATCTGGAAGTGAAACGGAGGTAATACTTACCGACAGCAAGCTTTATACGATATATAGTGGAAGAGAAGAGCCCGTCAGATGTACTACCGCCGAACAGATACACCCAATCATTGTGAGCGAGGGTGAGCGTGTGCCTGGCGAGGGGTGGGGGTGACATTCGAGACTTGTTAGCTCGCAAGCTCCATCGTTTGTCTTTAACAGAATAATACCAGAGTTCGCCTGAGAGGCCGTTGTCTGTTTGACCACCGTAGATAATAAATCCTCCTTTATACCTTAAAATAAAAAAATAAAAAAATAAAAAAAATTATTTAAACTCTCTCTCTCTCTCTCTCTCTCTCTCTCTCTCTATATATATATATATATATATATATATATATATATATATATATATATATACACACAGTAGAACCTCCATTATCCGGGGTAATGATGGGTATGGGGGTCCACAGATAATCGAAAACCCCGGATAATCGAATCAAAACATTTTATTGACTTAATGTGATAGAAAAAAAGGTTAATAAATCATTAGTAAAGTATAATCACTTTTATTAACAAACCAACGTTTTATATACATTAAATTATAATATACAAAAATAACAAAAAATGTAAATGTATGTTTTTATATATTATGGGCCGACGACAATGCAAAGTCGAAAATGTCCTTTTTCTTCTTCAAAATTTCCCATACAGTTTGTTCGCCGATACCTAATTCAGCGGACAATTTTTTAACACTTTCAAGACCCTTTTCTATTTATAGAAATAGTAGAATTTATTTATAGAAATAGAAATAGTTAATATTTATAGAAATAGAAATAGTTAATTTCTCTTCAAGCCTTAAAATGACACGTTTTATTTTTTACGACATTTTGCTACTTCGTATGTATTTAAATCGAGACTAAATCACAACTGACAATATTTTGTTTTGAAGCCAAACAGGCCAGAGTAGGAGTTTCCTGGGAAGACTTGAAAACAATACCGTTCCTAGATTATGAATTGGAGTATTAGATACCGGAAACATCTCATAATACAATACTCGCTTTCTGTGTTTTTCCATTTATTGTTTTATTTCGTGATAGATAGTTAACCATTGTGTAATCGTTAAATATTTACGTATATATATTTTTTTTAAATAATGCACATACAAATTAAAAAAAAATTATTAAAAAAAAAATTGGCTCCTCAGCACCTCGGTTAATGGATCCCCGGTTAATCGTGGCCCGGATAATGGAGGTCCTACTGTCGCTTCCCATTCGGGCCACATGTCCAGCCCAACGTAGTCTATCAGCTCGAAGAATTTGTGCGACATCCGGCTCTCGTTAGATATCTAACAGTTCCTGGTTGCTCCTTTTCCTCCATTCTCTTCCAACTCTCTTTCCTCCCAGTATCCGTCGGAGCACTTTTCTATCGAATATTTGCAGATCCTGGTCGCTCTTTTTCGGGATTGTCCATGTTTCAGAACTGTAGAGGGGTATTGAGCGTAGGTAGAAGTGTCTCGTAGAGAGTTAACTTTGTTTGCCGGGAGAGGTAATTGCTTACAAAGTGTCTACGCAGTCCAAAGCAGCATCAGCTGGCTAAGACAATTCTATTTTTGATTTCTTGTTCGGTTGCATTTTCTTGAGTAACAATCGAACCCAGGTAACTAAATTTCGCTACTTTCTCAAAAGTGAATAACCCTATTGTGATAGTTTCGCCTTCTAATGGTGCTTCCCCAGACACCATACATTTCATCTTAGAGCTATTCACTCCAAGTCCGAGTCGATTTGCTGGTTGGGTTAAGGCTAAAAATGCTTTGGCCACAAGTGTTAGTGAGCGACCAACAATATCTATGTCATCACCATATGCCATAAGCTGGTAAAGATGGTTGAATACTGTTCCTCTGGCCTGAAGACCTGCGTATGGCTTTTTCTAAGGCCAGATTAACACGTTCGGTGCCCACAACCCGCCTGGCGGGTGCACCTGACCTAACCTCAGCGGCCCACGATCCGCCTGGCGGGTGCACATACCAATTGCCTTCTCGACTACCTGGATCCGCAGGGGCCTCTCGTTTTTACTTCATTTTACTGTGGGCCCTCTCACAGGGTTGTCCCTGTGTATTGAAAGTGTTGGTTTCTCAAAAACTTTTTTTTTATCAGTGTGTTTTGTGTAGTGCTACGCTTCTTGGAGTACCAGTCCCTTTTATAAGTAAGTTGATTTTTTTTATTTATTAATTTTGATGTCTTGGAAGACTCATACGTGTTTCTCAATTTGAGAACGATTTATATTTATTTTTACAAAATTTTTTTGCATAGTAACGTGATTTTCACAAATATCAATTGTAATTTATTGCATGTATTGTAATTTGTTTATCAATAACATAATTACTGTTTAATATATATTGATGTAATTTATTGATTTAATAAAAATAAATGCATTTTATTTTATTTTTTTATTAAATATTTTTCCTCTACCTATCAGAAGCCTCCTTCAATTCTTCCCTTCATCTGTCCATATTTCCCAGTGGGATTTATAAAAAGGGAAAAAAAGGTAATTTAGAAATAATTTTTCATACAACACAGTAAAATAATAAAATAAAAAAAATGTATTTATTGAAAGAAAATGCCAGCTCTCACATTTAATTAAAAATTACGCAATAATAACTGATTTTATTTTAGAAATACCAAGGGACGTACCTGGCCCACAACCCGCCTGGCGGGTTGTAGGTAAAAAAATGGTAAATGGTACTTGCATCGATGTTATAATGATTGATTTGATTTAGTAAAGTGTTATTTACAAGAATGAATAAAAAAAACCATTGGGCCTCCGGGGATGTAGGCTTATTGTTAGTGGGCATTGAATGTGTTAAAGAGTAGACAGGCCAAAGCGTTTCCTTGTCTTAAGGAATGCCTTTACATGAGCTAAATTCTTTAGTCATTTCATTGTTGATTCGCATCACGCATTGCACATTGTTCATTGTAAGTTTAATGAGGTTTATAAGTTTGGCCGGTATTCCAAAGCATTCTTAGGCATTGTATAGCTCATTTCTATTGATACTGTCGTACGCTGCCTTAAAGTCAATGAACAAGTGGTGGGTTTTGATATTGTATTCATGCCCTCTCTCAAAAATGGTGCGAAGACTGAAGATCTGGTCAACAGTTGATTTCCCTTTCCTGAACCACACTGGTATGGGCCTAAAATTTTCTCCACGTATGGCAGCAACCTTTGAAAGAGTATGTTGGAGAAGACATTATATGAAGTGGGTAATAAGCCTCTATAATTACTGCAGATCATCCTATCTCCATTTTTGTGAATTGGTACGATCACAGTTTCGTTCCAGTTTAGTGTCATTTCCTCTCAAAGCCAGATGGCGGATATTATATCTTGAAGAACTTTGATAAGTAGTTGTAGTATGAGTATAGCTGAGTGAGATTATTTGAAGTCATATGAATTTCCAAAAGATGGCGGTGTAAGTTTATTTATTGACAAATTTCATTTCAACTTTTTTATTTTGAAAAGCCAACGTTTCGATCCAACTTGTGGATCTTCATCAGGGATTCTGAGTCCAGAGTAATACCATTGGTAGAAGCCCTGATGAAGATCCACAAGTTGGATCGAAAAGTTGGCTTTTCAAAATAAAAAAGTTTTAACTGAAAATCCTGACCATCATTTAACCTATTGAAAAATATTTTAAATTAATTAAATCAGCTTTAATCATAGAATATTCTGCAAGACTAAACATAGGGTAAACCGTACAGTTATTGAAAACCTTAAGACTACATTTCTGTGGTGAAATTAAAAAAAAATACTTTTTATGAAGGGATCAAATTGGAACTTCCTATAGCTCTTCTTTATCTATCCTTATAAAGACTCAAGAGGTTTTTTTGGGTCAAAAGTTGAATAGTTTTACCAAATGGCAATATTTTTTGTTAAAAGTGCAAAAACTAGTTATTGACACCCTGTGGATTTAATTGTGAAATCTTCCCTATGGTTTGTTTGTTAAAGTCTTACTTTATAGATATAAAATTAGGAATTTTATACTTATTTCTTTATCTTAAAGTTGGGGTGTCAATAACTGTACAGAGTGTCAATAAATGTATGGTTTACCCTACTTTACAAAATATAAATAAAATAGCAAAAACAATCAATAATTTATAAAGAATACTGATATTTACTCCGAAGCTGCATGGGCGTAGCGAGGAGAAGGCTTGGCCCATGTTTCTTCTTCACCGAGTTTATCGTCATTTCTTTTGATTCGAATGGACTGCCTTTTATGATGATTCCTATCCTATAAAAAAAAATAAAGTTCAGATATAAAGTGACAACTATAGTTTAAAAAATTATTACACCAAAAAGATTTTTTAGGTTAGTTTCTGGTACAGCTATCTAAATCGCGGCTTACAACTTGAACAATTTATTAACCTCCAGCGGGCGCTATGCCATCCGTTGGACGGCAGGTAGGTGTTGTGGCTATTATTAGGAAATGGATAGAATTTTTAATGTTAATCTTATGAATAAGAAATCCATGCTAATCAATCTAACAAAAATTTACCTCGTAATGTCTAGATAAAGTCCTATTATCTGTTAAACTTAATGAAAGTACATGCTGTAAAAACGTTTTTGGCTTGAGCCGCAAATCTGGATCTTGTCGAACTGTATCCAACACAGCTTTTAAAACCTTTTCGTCGAGATGTTCGGAAGGTTTTGAATAGTTATCTGAAAACAATTATAAGTAGAAAATCAATGTGAGAATAAAACAAGCTATCTCGGTAAATAAATAACGTTGCAAAATAACCAATCTTTAATTTTACATAGCCCTGATCAAATAAAATTAAAAAAAAAATACTTCGAAGATTTATTCTATTTTATTTAAAGCTCTTGTCTTATTATCTGTATAAGTTTTAATTAAACTGATAATACTTAAAGAAAATACATTATACTAAAAAGTACTAAAAAGTTTTGCAATATAGCTTTATTTATTTAATTTTCTCAAAGTAATTTCCACCACATTTAATATATTTCTCCATACATCGAAACCAGTCATTAAACCAGCTCTGCCAAGTTTCATCTGGGATTGATGCATATTCGTTGTACCAAGCCCTCAGAAGATCCTCGTTGCTTGATAGTGTACCGCTGAGCAGTGACTGTCTTCTGTGTCTCCAACACGCTCTACAATTCCGCTCGATCTGAAAAATACAGCAATCATGTTTTTTTTTTACAGATCTAGATTTTCTGACAGTTACAGGTGTATCCTCATCGTCAAATACCCAAACTTTGTTTTGAGCTTTGGTCTGCACATCATAATAGTAAAGCCAATTTTCGTCACCAATCAGGATGCTGTTCACATTTGTAGAATGTCCCTTATCAAATAGTTTCAGTATCTTTCGGCACCTAGTCACACGATGAGTCATTTGCTCTTCCGTTAGACTATGGGGCACCCAAAGACAACAAAGTTTTTTTACCTTTAAATGTTCTCTCAGAATTGAATGAATTGCTGGTGCATGAAGGTATAATGTATCCTCTATCTGTTGATATGTCTCTCGACGGTCCTCGTCAAGCATTTTCCTCTCAGCAGAAATGTTTTCCTCTGTTACAGACGTTCGCGGCCTTCCTTCTCTCTCAGCGTCCTCCAGAGTGAAATTGCCTCTTTCGAATTCTCTGTACCATCTAAATATAGTCGTACGATGTGGACAATCATTATTCAATGCAATCTTTATTTCTTCTAAGCATTGATCTATACTTCAACAACAAAACACAAAATTATATTGCAAAACTGCCCTTACTTCACTACGTCTTTGATCTCTCACTGCTAAGGAAAAACTGAGCTCAGTGATGTGATACTGGTGGCTAGTATAGGCATGGATAGGTCTGAACACGCAGTAACTTTCAGCCTCCTGGGTCTTTCAGTTAAGTTACATTGCAAAACTTTTGTAGTACCCTTTGTATTATTAAAATTTACTAATTTAATAAAGTTTAAATGAAATCATACCGACAACAGTTCCTTTATCATCTTCCCACAAACCAGATTGAAAGTTAAAAACCATGAGATCTCCCAAAGCTTCATTGAGATTGTAACCACCGAATACATAAAGAGAGTCAGTTTCCGATAAGTAAACAGCTGTATGAGCGGCTCGTGGAAGTAATGCATCACTCTTCAACTTCCTCCAGCTGTAAAATAAAATATACTATTTTTAATAGGCATTAAATATAAAATGGAAAATCGCCTGAAGAATGATAAACTCTTAAAAATACAAGTTTCTAAGGTGATGCCTAAAAATTACGGTCATTATGGCCTCTATATTGCAAGTTTGGGTTTGGGGAAAAATGGTGGGGGAAAACTGTCAGTTTGGAATGAAGCCTGGTAACGCCTTACATCATCTGTTTATTTCATCAACCTAAACCATGATTATAATAATTAACAATATTTTAATTCAAATAAATGTTCCAATTATGACACGTTTGTGTTTTTTTAAATGCTTAATTTTCATAAATTATTTTTCTAATTAAAAAAAAAAATTATAAAAACAATATAAAATCCCCTTAGGTGATATTTAACAATTAACCATATGCTTAGTGCTTAATTTTAATGAAATGATATGAAAATATAACTTTATTTTAGGACTTTTTGTCTCCTAAGAATAACAAAGACCTAGGAAGACATGGAATGAAGGACTGAAGGAGGCCTTTGACAGGAGAGGTCTGGACTGGAGGAGAAGGAAACAGTTGGTTCTGGACCGGGATACATGGATCAGGCTGTATCGAAAGGCACCTCACACTGCGCTGCGGTAGAAGAGGGATGATCAAGAAGAAGAAGAAGAAGAATAACAAAAAGAATACTTACGATACGTAGATTTGTTTGGCTAAAAATGGAACAGTAGAATGAAATTATAAGTATAACATAGTAAATATGACAAATGAAATTATAATAACATAGAAATAATTCATAACTGTCTATGCATAGCAATTCATAATTGCATTTTTATTTATATTGTTTGGAACGCCATATTTTCATGTGTTTTCGTACCTTTCAATTACAGTCCGCATTTCTCTCATTTTCGGAGTGCTACCGGAATTAATCGTATAAGTTTTGCCTTGATAATTTTATTTCAATAACTTTGTTGTCCTTTATTTTACTTTTATTCAACGTAAAATGAAGCATAAATTACTACTTCACATATATGTACATTACGCTTAATATTAGAAACATTTTTTGCATAGATTTTGCTTATTTTCCAATCCTAATCTAATATCCATGGGCGGTGTATGAAAACATTAGCCTAGTCTGATATATGAAGCCATCAGACAAAAATATTCAAAATAACTTTTATTAAATTTTAAAATTCTATTCAAAGAATATTTGCCCATATGTTGAGTAAAATAGATATGCAATAATTAATTGTAAAAGCAAAGATAGTAGTAATTATTTGCATGTCGCCTGAAAATCTAAAATACATTACTTAAAGATTTTTAATTTTTTTTTTAATTTTAAAATTATTAAATTAGAAGAGAAGGGAAAATATAGGTAATCTGGGGAGTTCCCATGCATGACGTTCACAGTAAACTAAAAGCTCTAAACACTCCCACGAGATGTCAACATACATGGTGTTAAAAGTGTGCAGCTAGGATTCCTTAATTTATATTGAGCCATCAGACAAAAAAATAATTCAAAATCACTTTTATTTAATTTCCATTTCCATGGAATAATATTCTGTCGAAAACAATGTTCGTCCCTACATTACGTTAACATCTATGTTTTCTTGAGATTTAGAAGAATTTTAATCAACTGTTATGTATTCCTCCAGCTATTGTCTCAATTATTAATTTTTGTTATGTGACATTTTATTTTATTTATAATTTAAGCGAGAGTTTGTCTCAGATTGTCAAATTTTAATTAGTAAATTTCTTGATTACAGCATAAAATCAGGTGTTAATAAAAAAATGTTTTCATTTTTCTATGAATCAGAATTTAAGATGGATTTTATGCTTAATTAATCCATAACTTTGAACGGATGAGAAAACGGAATGTGTAAGGGTAAAAACCATCGGTTTAGGTGGCAGTCCAAGCAACTCGTCGGAGACAGAATTCAAAACAGTCGTGTTGGACTGAACTGACCGTGTAAGAGCGCATCGTTCCGAACCTCAATTATTTTCTCTTTAAATTAAAAACATTATTGGTTCTATGACTATAATAGTTTAGTTTTCTCTATCAAGAATAATTTAATAAACATTGATATATAGATAAAAGATTAAAAAAAAAATTTTTATTGCAAATGCTTGTCTCAAATATGAATCTCATCGTCTTTGCCATGTGAAAAAAATAATTATAAATTTTTTCATTGAGCCATCAGACAAAAAAATAATTCAAAATCACTTTTATTTAATTTTCATTTCCATGGAATAATATTCTGTCGAGAAAAATGTTCGTCCCTATATTGAGGAAAATAAATTTAAAATAATATACAGGGTGTCCCCAAATCAAATGGCCAAACTTCAGGGATCGATAGAGTATCGAAAAACTAAGAAAAAAAATCTGGTGCGTGCGCGCAACACACAACTTTCACTTACCAACTTACTTAGATTAGAAATTAATGCGTTTTGTTAATTGCCACTTCTCAAATGAACAGAACAGTTTAATTATAACGCATTGGTTTGTCATTAAAGGCGTACGGCGCATGCTTGAGCTTAAGATGTTTTATGATTTGACGGAATATTTTTCTTTTTTTCTCCTGTATATGTTTACTTGATTTTCTTCATATATCATATTTAGAAGCTTCTTATTTTTAAGCGTGATGAGAGACAGATAATTTCCCAATATAAACTAAAACAAAGGCACTTTATAGAAAAACAAAAAAAGCCCTGTCCCCATTTAAGCCCCCTCAGAACATTTTAATAATGATAAAGCTTACCTGATATTAAATAACAACTAATTTTCATTAAACATAACGAATTTGATAAAAATCGTTAAAGCCGTTTTTGAGATAATCGGTCAAAAAGGTACAAATTGGACAAAATTTATTAAGTATAGTCCCCCCTCCTGTTGATCAATTTTGATGAAATTTTTACAGTCATACCTCGGGCATATAAATACATCAAATACCAAGTTTGATCAAAATCGTTAAAACCGTTATTGAGTAAATAAAAAAAACACGTGAAAATGATACAAAATTTATTAAGTAAAGTCCCCCCTCCGGTTGATCAATTTTAATGAAATTTTTACAGTTATATCTCGGGCATATCAATAGATCAAATACTCAGTTTAATCAAAATCGTTAGAGCCGTTTTTGAGAAAATCGAAAAAAACTTAAAAAGTTATTAAATGAAGTACCCCCTCCCTTTGAGCAAATTTGATGAAATTTTTGCTGTCACATCGCGGGCATATACATACTCTAAATACCCAATTTCAGGTTCGCACGGTTTATAGTTTTTGAGCTAGTCTGTTCACACACACACACACAGACACACAGACACACAGACACACACACACACAGACCATTTCGCGGGACTTGGTTATTTTGACTCAGGGGACCCCAAAACGTGTATTTCCGTTGAAAACCGGAAGTCGAAAATTTTCACGATCGCAATACTTCCACTTACTATATATTTCATATATAGGTAAGTGAAAGTAAAAATCCTCTGGCATATGCCTCGTTTTCGAGAAAATCACAAAAAACTAAAAATAGTTGTGGCTATGGAAGAGCGGATTTCATTCCTTGAATTAATTTTAACAATAATTGTTATTCCAATACAATTATTGTATTTCAATCTTATACTAATAGAAAGGTAATTGAAAAAAAAAAAATATTTTTTATCCAGAAAAAAAGTAATAAATACTTTTTTATTCAAATATGCCTAGTATAAAGAAAATTACCTATTTAAAGTACATAACATTATGAACAAAAAGTGAAGATTAAACAATTAAAAATTTAAATAATAAAAATAATTTTAAAAATAAATTTTTTTTTCTTCTAAATTTAGAAAATAATTAAATACTATTACTAGGAAAACATGAATGTTTCAGTTTTTATATGGGACTACCTTATTGAGAAAAAAAAAAAAAAAAAAAAAAAACTGAAAATTTTGAAGGTTATATCTTCTCTAAAATTATATAGTTAATTTCTCCGCAGCATCAACGTAAATGTTGATTAAAGTGCTGGCCTCTCGCTGCAATTCAGCGTTGGTAAATCTAGCCTTATTTGTTGACTTCACTGAACACTAAGAGCAACACCACTAATGTGAGAATGCCAAAAAAGGATTAAAATGATAGTTTAATAACTAACATTTTAATCCTTTCCTTTTAAGTTTAAGCACTCGACCTAGATGTTTTATTGATAACGAAAGTGTGAGTAACTTTATCTTTTCTAAATTTACTCCTCATAAATTAAGAAATTAAGCTTACTCAAAAAGCCAGTATATTTTTGTAATTTAAATAAATTATTGAAGAAAAAAAAAAATTAAAATACACTTTTTGCACAACTATTTTTAGTTTTTTGTGATTTTCTCGAAAACGAGGCATATGCCAGAGGATTTTTTTTCTTAGTTTTTCGATACTCTATCGATCCCTGAAGTTTGGCCATTTGATTTGGGGACAACCTGTATATTATTTTAAATTTATTTTCCTCAATATAGGGACGAACATTGTTCTCGACAGAATATTATTCCATGGAAATGGAAATTAAATAAAAGTGATTTTGAATTATTTTCTGATGGCTCAATGAAAAAATTTATAATTATTTTTTTTCACATGGCAAAGACGATGAGATTCATATTTGAGGCAAGCATTTGCAATAAAATTTTTTTTTTAATCTTTTATCTATATATCAATGTTTATTAAATTATTCTTGATAGAGAAAACTAAACTATTATAGTCATAGAACCAATAATGTTTTTAATTTAAAGAGAAAATAACTGAGGTTCAAAACGATGCGCACTTACATGGTCAGTTCAGTCCAACATGACTGTTTTGAATTCTGTCTCCGACAGGTTGCTTGGACTGCCACATAAACCGATGGTTTTTACCCTTACACATTCCGTTTTCTCATCCGTTCAAAGTTATGGATTAATTAAACATAAAATCCATCTTAAATTCTGATTCATAGAAAAATGAAAACATTTTTTTATTAACACCTGATTTTATGCTGTAATTAAGAAGTTTACTAATTAAAATTTGACAATCTGAGACAAACTCTCGCTTAAATGATAAATAAAATAAAATGTCACATAACAAAAATTAATAATTGAGACAATAGCTGGAGGAATAGATAACAGTAGATTAAAATTCTTCTAAATCTCAAGAAAACATAGATGTTAACAATTTGAAGTAATTAAGGCCCACGCTTAATATATACAGTGGGTAAAAAAAGTATTGGCAATTGATGTTTTTGTTATGTTACATTATAATACTTATTAAAATTTCAATGGTTCCTGAATTTTTATAAAACTTTCTCATTAAGAAGTAAAAAAATAGAAATAGAAGTGGAGGGCATTTGTTTTTAAGCAGAGTTGCAAGCAGAAGATGTAATCTTTAATGCCAAAAAAGTATTAGCAATTGTTAATCCTCTCAATTGTAACTCTAAACATTAAACTTATCTCATACCAGTCAGTGCCTTGCATCATTGTGTGTCTTTCTTTCGAGCGTGAAGTAGTTTTTTTTACATTACAAACTATGTCCCGCAAATCCAAGGAACTTTCTTTAGTGATTAAAGATAGAATAATTTCTTTGAGAAATAGTGGCCTAACATACAAGAAAATAGGGCAGCTGCTAGGAATTAGCCTTTTCACAGCTAGAAGTGTGGTGAAGAAGTATGAAAATACGGGTAGAATAGAAAATTTACCAAAAAAAGGCAGGCCAAGGGTTCTTACTGAGCGTGAAAAGAGAGACATTATTAGGAAAGTTAAGATATCCCCAAAAACCAGTGCACAGGCCATTGCCAGAGACCTTGCAACAACAAGTGGTAAGTCTGTACATGCCCAAACCATAAGAAATGTGTTGCATGAGGGACAATTTTATGGCAGAGCTGCACGTAAGAAGCCTTTCATATCTGAAGTAAACCGTAAAAAAAGGTTAAATTTTGCTCAAGAATACCTAGCTAAAACTCCAGATTTTTGGAATAATGTAATTTTCTCGGATGAATCAAAGTTTAATATTTTTGGTTCAGACGGTAGGAAGTTTGTGTGGCGTCGGAAAAATTCTGAGTACCAGGAACAAAATATTATTCCGACAGTAAAACATGGGGGAGGTTCAGTTATGGTTTGGGGATGCATGGCAGCCAATGGTGTGGGGAACTTACATTTTATTGATGACACAATGACTGCGGATATTTATATAGATATTTTGCGCCGTAATTTAAGGGAAAGTGCACAAACATTGGGTCTAGAACGCACCTTCATTTTCCAGCAGGACAACGACCCGAAGCACAATGCTCACAAAACCCGGCAATGGCTTCTTTATAATGCGCCCCGGCAGCTCAAAACCCCGCCCCAGAGTCCTGACCTTAACCCAATAGAAAATCTATGGAGAATATTAGATTTAAAAGTAAGAAAAAGAAAAATTTCCTCCAAGACAGACCTAAAAAGAATTTTGCAAGAAGAATGGCAAAACATTTCACCTGATAGTACAAAAAATTTAGTACAGTCAATTCCTCAAAGGCTTAGAGCAATAAGAGAGGCCCAAGGAGGACACACCAAGTACTAGAAATACTTTCGAATTGACATATATGTTTCTATTTCCGATTATAATGTGTTTATGTGAAATTGCCAATACTTTTTTGGGTGTGATTTTTCACTTTTTTAATATTCGTTTATAATTTGTTGATGTTAAAAAAGATTACACTGTGTTTTCTATATTCTTTATAAATTGTTATTAATAAAATTGTGAAATTTTTTGATAACATTTGATTTATTAATTTTTATAAAGAAAAATGTGTTATTGCCAATACTTTTTTTACCCACTGTATATGGTCGAAGCATTCTATTAAGGGTGGCGGTGATTTCAAGTACTGTGATGTCATTGCAAACCTCTACAATGGAAACCGTACTTTTATTAGTCGTAAAATATATTGTCATTTGCCTACAAATTTGTTATGTTTCATTAAGAATACATGAATTATAGATGTTTGTTAAAGGGTCTGTTAGTTTATTGTTCTACGTGAAAAAGTTAAACTAACATGTTTTACTGGTCTACTGTGACGTCACAGGTCAAAGCTTGTTTTTGATTGGCTAGTGCTGTTATGCTTCGACTGCAGATCTATTTACCACGAGTAAGGCCAATGCAAGCCATATTCCCATCCACTACTACAAAACATAGCCTTTAACAAAATAGAAAGATACTCTTTAACCCTCTGGCTGGTGCGCTGCGGCATTTGGACCGCAATCTGAACATTTTTCAAAATATTAGGAATACTAATTGAATCAGTGAGCTGAGGATTCCAGGTATTTGTGGACTGACATGTTCTGACAGGATTAGACGGTCGTGTCCGCCTTCTTCCTGTTTTCCTGAGTAGTTATATTGCCTTATTTGCAGCAGGTCTATAAGTACGGTCCAAACACTGCGGCGCGCCCTTTCATGTTACAGATTCAGAAAACCTCTGCTGAATTGTTTTATCGTTTTCTGCACTTTCTTCACAAATAAAAATTCAAGTATTTTGGTTTTTACGTTTCCTAATATTGTTTGAATTAATTTTACACATAATATTATTTTTAGTCTTGTTTTACTAAATTAGTAAATTGTGAAATTTGGCTGTGTATTTAATTATTTTATTTAAAACCTTGACCTATACCTCTATTCCAATGTATATAATTACAATACTCTATACCTAATGAGTTTACTCTGACAGCATCAGCCAAAGAGCACTGATGTGACTTAAGTAGGCGCGCCCGCCGGAGGGTTAAAGACTCAATTACCCAATAACAGACAAATAAAACGATAAATCTTAAAAGCTATTAGTCAGCAAATGGTGTAAACAGGTCATTACAATTCACTAAACTATATTCATCAAAAAAGTTTTTTGATATCCAATTTCCTTATTTTTTATTAAAAACGTTCTGATTTTTTGAATTGACTCGGAATTTATCCCCGCTATCACCCCAGGCCCGGGAAAAACCTGTATAGCCCAAAAGACTTGGAGAGGGAGGATTAAATAAAATTAAAGAGCAGATTAGAATTTTAGAGAAGTATTAATGAGTAAGAAGTTCTTCAAAATATTAATAGAGATACAACTCCAATCTTCTCACCCATTTAGTCAAGTATTAAATGAAAACAGTTAATTTAGTGGGGAAATATGTTTCACACACAATCTTCAAACTTACCTGTTTGATTCAATTGGTGTAGTAGCGACTGTACAATCTGGATGAGAATGATTTTTAGAACAGTCTGGTTTCATACAGTCTTCCCCATCCCAACCATAGTCACAGATACAATTCCCTGCCATACATACTCCTTTTGAACTGCAATTAGATTTGCAATCCGTAATGGAGTATTCGGCCTTAAATCCTCCCAATGCATAATTTGTATCTGAATACAGCAAAATCAGCATCTAAAAAAAAAACCCATTAGCATATCACTGATGTTAGAAGTTAATTCATTCATTAAATTTAATAAAAACTTACAAAACCCGATCTTGCAACAACTTCTTGTGGTTGTGTTTTGCCGCTAAAACTTCCCAGTAATCTTGAATTAAATGAATATCCATCATATACAAATATATAGTCATAAGAGCATTCAGTCTCAATTAGATGAAATTTTAAGGTAATAAACTGTTCTGAACTATTAGCTAAAAAAAATTAAAATTATTTATTGGAAGAGGACAGATTGGCACTCAAAGGAAATATAAAATTTAACAGAATTATCTTATTAAAAACAGTTTAGTTAATAAATAATAACAGATAAATACCTTTTATTAACCAAAGACAGTGAGAATCTTCAGTATAATTTTGTTTCGCAGGTCCATCAGAAATAATTCCCCAAGACTGGGTCAAAACTACTCTAGTTCTATTACAAGAATTGTCAAAGGAAATGGGAGATGTCGAAGGAACAAATATATAGATCAAGAAGAGAATTGGGACAACTCTCATTCCCATCTCAAGCTGGAACGAATCATTGAATTATGAGTTAAAATTTACAATATTGGAGCAAAATTAAATTAATAACAATAATTACTTTAAAATGTTAGTATTCAGAATAATTCACCAACTTTTATGAGCAAAAAATACTAGACAGATCATGAAAAAAGAAATATATATGTTCATACAGATTAAATTCAACTAATCTTAACAATTATATACAAATAATATATTCAATTATCAAGTAATTTCAAGTTTTACAAGGGCAAGAATTATCAAGGTTGATATGAAAATATTATGGCATCTGGAATAAACCACCAATAATTATCTTTATCGAACAAATTAATAGGCTGTAAAATAGATTATCTGACTCAGAGATATTGGTATCTGATTTATCAAACAACTAATCTGGTGATTTACCACAATAACTGTCAACTTATACAAATAGAAACTCAAGTAAACAAAACTTTATTGCTGTTTATTTTTAATTTGTTTTTGTTGATTTGTATGCAAAATAAAACTTGACAAACAACGAAACAGCTTATTATCAATTAGTTAAATTGTTGAAGTAAAAAAAAAAAATATAAATGTTATAGTAATGAAAATAGAATGAATACCTTTCAAAATATTTATAGGCCAACATAGGTTAAATGAAAACAGCAACAGGTATATTGCATTGGAGACGACTTACTTTTTTATCCAGACAGAACAGAAATTAAATGTTATCATTCTAAACCCGAACTGAGCACAGTGTGGGAACTTCAATCCCATTATAATCTTGGTGTTTATTGTACTAGCACTTTTCACGGCCATACAAATGACGTCACGGGAGACTTTCTGTTTACTCTGTCAAGATTTAAAAAGTTCAATCTGAAACATCTCGCGAGGCTCTTTGGTTTCAGGGAATGAATGAATGAAAATATAACTTTATTCTGGGACTTTTAATCCCCTAAGAATAACAAAAAGGAAACCTGTGGTAGTACATTTGTCTGACTAAACTTAGATCAGTGGGATGAAATTATACATTATATATAGGATAATATATAATGTATAATTTCATACATAATCCCACAAATATAATCCTAATAATAGGAGGAGGAAAGAAAAATCCTCCGAAAAATCTACGGCCCGACTAAAGAAGGGAATCTCTGGAGAATGAAGACGAACGAAGAGTTGAAGAACTTGTACGAGGGTCCAGACATAGTTGCCACCATAAAGAAGAGAAGGATAAGATGGCTAGGCCACGTACAGAGGATGAGCAATGAGCGCCTTCCAAAAATGATAATGACAGGGAACCCAGGTGGAAAGAAGGGAGAGAGGTAGGCCGAGATTGCGTTGGCTGCAGGACGTAGAAGATGACCTTCGGACTCTCGGCGTTGTGGAATGGAAAAGGGCAGCAGAGGACAGGTCCGAGTGGAGAAGAATAGTGGAGGAGGCCAAGGTCCTGCAAGGACCTTAGCGCCATTAGATGATGATGATGATATAGGATAATAAAAATAGAAATAATTGCTTACTCATAGTTCTAAATATTGACCATTTTTACATTTGTACGGGAGATTCATTATCTAGGATATGGATGAATAAATAGTATTTAAATGAGATCAAGGAGGATGCGCTGCGAATGGAGTTAGGTAAGGAATTCCAAATAAGGGTTGCACCTACGGTAAAGGATCGCTCAAAGGAGTTCTACGGGGAAGAACATACAGGTTGGTGGGATGAGATCTTGTATTTAATAGGTGGATGGACGAACGAGGTGTAAGAAGGTCGAGGATATAGGTGCTTTTTTTTTTTGTTCTAAAGGACTGGAATAAAAAGGAACCAAGAAGATATTGTCGTCTGGATTCAGGAAAAAGAAAATCTTGCTTAGTATTTAAATGGGAGACGTGAGAGTGTCTGGGTAGATCGAGAATGAATCCGATAAGGCGGTTCATTAATCTTTTTAATCTCATCTCTAGTTCACCAGACAACCCTCTGTTTTCCAGGCATCCATAATCAAAGTGAGGAAGGATGAGAGAGGAAACTAGGAGATGGCGGGTGCTTCTGGGGTAACATCTGGGAAATCTAAGGAGCTGTTTTAGGACTGCAATGGATTTTCGGGTATGACCAAAGGTGAGACCAAGGTTTTTTATGGAGTCTTGGGACTGAATATGAGCGCTATTGATATATAATAGTGGATAGCAAGGAAGGTAATTCAGGAAGGATTTTGAGCCGTTAAGGATTGCTTTTGTTTTCTCTGGATTTAGACATAGTTTGTTTTCTGTCACCTAGCGGTTAATACTGTCGATGTCCTCTTGAAGTTTTTGAGCGGCTTCTATTATGTTCGAAGGGTGACTTGATATGTAAATTTGGAGGTCATCGGCATATAGATGAAAGTGGGAGTGACGCAATACGGTTGACAGGTCATTTATATAGACGTAAAAGAGGGTTGGAGAAAGGGAACAGCCCTGAGGTACACCTCTGGAGAGGGGTAAGGACGATGAAGGTGGTTTATTAGGAATAATAACTGCTTGTGAACGGGAAGACAGAAAGGACTGGAACCAGCGTAGTGCACTATTGGATATGGATAGCTTAGGTAATGATTAATCTATAATTTATAAATGGGATGATTTAATTATTTCTGGGCTATATTATTCATAATTCAAAACTTCTTATCTAAAATATTCAACAATTTTATTTAATATAACTTCGGATTTTTTTTTAGTGATGATACTTGGTTTGAACTTGTACCAAAAAGAATATCGCGTCTATTAAAAACCTTATAAACTGCTTTATGCCTTGCATGTTCCACCCAGATTTAAACCCTTTCCGGTATTTATCACCTCACAGAGATAGCGAATCTCCTGTTTTATTTAAATTAACTCTAGAATATGTCATTAGGGAGGTGATAAATACAGGAAAGAGTTTGAATCTGGGTGGAAATATATCCGTACTCAGCTATTCTGATGATTTGGTTTTGCTTGGCGACGACGTGGAAACGACAGAACTAAATACAAAAGCATTGATGAAAGCCGGCAAAGAAGTATGGCCAAAAAAGAATACGGAAAAAACAAAATATTTGGTTAGCTATAGAAAAGGTGACAATTTTGATATTGAAGTAGAAGAGGAAATATTTAAAGCCGTTGAGAAATTTAGATGTTTAGGATCTACTGTAACTAGAAAAAACGAAATCGAAGAGGAAATTAAGGCTAGGTTAAAGGTGGGAAATGCTTGTTATTTTTGTTTGCAAAATTATTCAGCTCACGCCTTTTATCCCGAAATTAAAAATTAGGATTTACAAAACTATAATTCTTCCGACGGTTCTTTACGGATGTGAAACATGGCCGCTTACAGTAAGGGATGAGAAACGCCTTATGGTCTATGAAAATAAAGTACTGCGTAGAATATTCGGGCCGAAGAAGGATGAGTCAACAGGAGAATTTAGGCGGCTACACAATGCGGAATTGCGTGAACTTTACCCGGTAAATGTAATCGAGTCTATAGCTGCGCGTCGGTTAAAGTGGGCATGCAAAATTGCGAGTCTTAGTAGCGAACGAATTCCTAAAAGATTGATAAACCCTTTGCCGAATGGAAAACGGCCGAGGGGTTGGCCTACGCGAAGGTGGAAAGATTCGGTGAAAGCAGATCTTTTGAATTTGGGATTGGACGGGAGGAGGTGGATGGAGGTATGTAGGGACCGATTGGTGGTGTCGGCGTCGGGCCTTCGGGTCCGTTAAGCCTTATTCTATTCTATTCTATTTATTGCATGTTGCCTTATGCCCTCGGCAACACGGATGTCGGCAAATGGGAATGCTGTTTAGTTTCCATTATTTCCTCAAAACACTTCAATTTCACAATGTCTGTTCTTTGAAGGTGCTCAGTGTTTATTAACCTTCAATTTAGATGTCCTGCAGATGCTTTTTCTCGAGTTTCTTCCTCTGGAGTCCAAAAATATCTTTCCACTAAAAAACAAATCTTTGTATTGTAAGTAGAATTATTTTCCCATTTGCTGAGAAAACTTGTTCTCCATGGGCTTAGTTTTCATCACTAGCTTACGACTCGGTTTCCTAGCCTAACGATTTCTTTTATTATATTAATTTTCGAGACACTGTAATAATTTACAGCATTTTCTAAAAAAAAAAAAACAAGTTATAAAATCACAGAAGACTAAAAAGAATTGTAGCAGAAGAAAGAAAAAGAATAATTATAGAAATAGTAATAATTGATTGGTGTCCTCACCTCCCGGAGGGGGGGGGGGCTGCCCCTCCCTTGGATCCGCCAATGGCCCTTACTAGAGGAACTGCTACTTTCCAATTCAAATTATATTACTAAATAGACTTATTTTAAATCCATAAACCTAAAATATTTGTACAAATACTATGATAATGCTCCAGATAGTTAAAAGGCGAGAGGAGAACTGTAAGGGACTTACTGATAATTTTTTAAATTCTCCCTTTTATTTCTCCTCCATTTCCAATCTTTACCATTAATATCAAACCAAGGGAACAGGAAGCAGCATTTAGTAGCAGCAGCCAGTGTTTGCTCACTCTCGCTGTTCAATTTCAAACTCATAAAAAAAATAAAAAATCTGGTGCGATGCGCGCAAAACACAACTTTCACTTACCAACTTACTTAGATGAGAAATTGAAGTGTTTTTTTAATTGCCATTTCTCAAAGTCACATATTTTTTCACATTCGTTTCTTATTTTTGTTTTTATTTGCTCTCCAAAGTACACTATTTTTTTTTTTTTTATTATTAAATAAAAGTTCTTATAATATTCCAAGTCGTCTGATTTTATAATTCTGTATGTTGTTGTTGAAAACTTCATTTAGCTACCATGAAACAAATCATTTCCATTAAATGACCAGAACGCCTTTAAATATAGGCGAGCGCAAGCGACGGTGCTGCTTCTTTGAGGACCTAGAAGGAACTAGAGAAACGGGGATAGAAGCCGTGCGATTACCTGGGATTCATAGGGTTTTTTGCCGTTTTTAATTTATTTTTCCATAATTAAAACCCGATTGAGCAAAAAATTATTGGAAAAATGTCTAATAGGTATTGCTCGGTCCCTCAGTGTTCTTCAAAAAAATCTAAAGATGTGTCATTCCATTTGTTTCCAAAAAATAAAAAGCTTCTTAAAGAGTGGATTGTAAAATTAAGAATAGATAAGCCTGTTTCGAAACATATGACGATATGTAGTCTTCATTTTAAAGAAAGTGACTATGTTTATCCAGGTAAATATAAGTAATTGACATTTTATTATTCCAAAATGTTGGTTTTATGCAAATAACATTGGAACCATAGTGTCATATTTGTTTTTCTTTTTTAATTTTCCCCACATTTGTCTTACATCCGTTGTGCTTAATTGTTCCAAGTTTTCAAAGCGAAGCGTGAAAGTTTTGACAAATAATTAAATAATATGAGAAAGAATCTAAGCTGTCATAACAATGATTGTATGAATAGGTAATTAATGTTATTACTAACCGAAAAACGTAGAGTAAAGTTATAATGATGTGTTTGCATTTACCAGAACTACCAGCTTTACACGTACAATGACAAGAAAATTGCTTATTATTATTAATAAATTTGATTTCCACTTTTATTTGATGGGGCAGTCCTTTAAAATTGCTAGTTTGAAGGCACAAGGCTTGTAAAATAACTGTTTTTTTACTTCTAGATATTATTCCACATGTTATTATGTGGTTTGCATCAAGAATAGCCTGCCCTTCAATTAATGGTCTCTTAAAATCACCAACTATCTCTATTACATCAACTAAGTCTATCCCCGTTCTTTCCGACATTTTGAAAATGCTACTAGCGCACCCTATAGTCGATTGCGCCCGCCTATAAACAATGGTCTGTTATTAAAGGCGAAGGTACTCCACATGCATGGGCTCAACGTCTTTTATGAGTTGACGGAATATTTTTCTTTTTATCTCCTGTATATGTTTAATTGATTTTTTTTATATTTCATATTTAGCCCTTTCTTATTTTTAGGTGAAACGAGGGACAGATAATTTCTCTATTTAAACAAAACCTTGATTTTCATTAAACATGTCGAATTTAATCATCAAAATGATTAAAGCCGTTTTTGAGATAATCGAAAAAAAGGTAAAAAGTGGAAAAAAAGGTTATTAAATAAAGTGCCCCCTCCGTTTCAGAAAAAATCTGGTGCGTGCGCGCAACACACAACTTTCACTTACCAACTTACTTAGATTAGAAATTGACGTGTTTTGCTAAATATCATTTCCGAAATTCACACATTTTTCTACATTCATATCTTATTTTTGTTAATCGTTAAAGCCGTTTTTGAGTAAATAAAAAAAACACGTGAAAATGATACAAAATTTATTAAGTAAAGTGCCCCCTCCGGTTAATGAATTTTGATGAAATTTTAACAATCATATCTCGGGCATATAAATACATCAAATACCCAGTTTGATCTAAATCTTTAAAGCCGTTTATGAGTAAATAAAAAAAACACGTGAAAATGATACAAAATTTATTAAGTAAAGTCCCCCCTCCGGTTAATCAATTTTGATGAATTTTTAACAGTCATATCTCGGGCATATACATACGTCAAATAACCAGTTTGATCAAAATCTTTAAAGCCGTTTTTGAGTAAATAAAAAAAACACGTGAAAATGATACAAAATTTATTAAGTAAAGTCCCCCCTCCGGTTATTCAATTTTGATGAAATTTTAACAGTCATATCTCGGGTATGTACATACATCAAATACCCAGTTTGATCAAAATCGTTAAAGCCGATTTAGAGTAAATAAAAAAAAACACGTGAAAATGTTACAAAATTTATTAAGTAAAGTCCCCCCTCCGGTTAATCAATTTTGATGAAATTTTTACAGTCATATCTCGGGCATATTAGTACATCAAATACTCAGTTTAATAAAAATCGTTAGAGCCGTTTTCGAGAAAATCGAAAAAAACCTAAAAAGTTATGAAGTAAAGTACCCCCTCCGTTTAAGTAATTTTGATGAAATTTATGCTGTCACACCGTGGGCATATACATACACTAAATACCCAATTTCATGATCGCACGGTTTATAGTTTTTGAGCTAGTCTGTTCACACACACACACACAGACACACACACACACACACACACACAGACCATTTCGCGGGACTTGGTCATTTCGACTCAGGGGACCCAAAAACGTGTATTTCCGTTGAAAACCGGAAGTCGAAATTTTTCACGATCGCAATACTTCCACTTACTATATATTTCATATATAGGTAAGTGAAAGTAAAAAAATTTCACAGCCTGAAAGTGAGAAAAAATTTGTTAAGAAAAGTTCCCGCTCCAATTGATCGATTTTTGGTGAAATTCTCACTGCCATATCGGGGGCACATACATACATCAAATATCAAGTTTAATCAAAATCGTTAGAGCCGTTTTTGAGAAAATCGAAAGAACCGTAAACATTAGACAAAATTCTTTAAATAAAGTACCCCCTCCGTTTGACCAATTTTTGCTGTCATATCCATACACCAAATTCCCAATTTCAGGTTCGTACGGTTTAAAGTTTTTGAGCTAGTCTGTTCACACCATGGGCGGATCCAGCCGATCGGAAAGGGGGGGCTGCAGTCCTAAAGGGGGGGCTGCAACCCCACTGCCCTTCATTTGGATCTGCTAATCAGCTTTTTTACCATTATGTTCCTATCCCACAACTAAAATTCCACTTGTTCTGCACATTATTTGTTCTTTAACTTGCTTCCTTACATTAAGGAAAGTCAAATTCTATCTTTACATAACAAAAATTTGTCCAAAGGGAGGGGCTGCAGCCCCTCCCCTGGATCCGCCAATGGTTCACACAGACCATTTCGCGGGACTTGGTTATTTGGACTCAGGGGACCCCAAAACGTGTATTTCCGTTGAAAACCGGAAGTCGAAATTTTTCACGATCGCAATACTTTCCCTCAGTATATATTTCATGTATAGGTAAGTGAAAGTAATATGTGGGAATATTGGTATTGGTATTGGGATAACTCTTGGGTTGCATTTGTTATCCCACAAAGGCCCAACATGGTTTTTGATCACCACAAAATTTCTTTATAAAAATCTGAATAACTTATAATCATTTTATTTGTTTTCATTGAATTATTTAAATGAGAGGGTATACTTTGTTCAAAAAGTACTGTGCGAATCTTCAAAAACGAAGCACTGAAAATAGTAAAATTTTAATTTTTTTTTTATTACATACCTACTTACTTGACTTTCACCTCTATTCGCGGTTGCAAGCAAGGTGCTGCTCCTTGATTGAAAGTAGAGGAACAGGGCCAGTAACTAGGATTTATAGGTTTTTTGGGAATTTGTAATTTATTTGTCCATAATTAAAACCCGATAGAGCAAACAATTATTTGAAAAATGCCTAATAGGTATTGCTCGGACCCTCAGTGTTCAATCAGAAAATCAAAAGATGTGTAATTCTATTTGTTTCCAAAAAAATAAAAATTACTTCAAGAATGGATTGTAAAATTAATAATAGATAAGCATTTTTCGAAATGTATGACGATATGTAGTTTTCATTTTAAAGAAAGTGACTATATTTATACAAGAAAATATTAGTATTTGACGTTTTATCGATTTGATGATTGGGACCATAGTGTCATAGATTTGTTTTTCTTTTTTTAAATTTTCCCCATTTTTATCTCACATCCGTAGTGCTTAATTGTTTCAAGTTTTCAATGCGATGCCTGAAAGTATTAAAAAATAAATAAATAATATGACAAAGAAACTAAGCTGTCATGAAAATGACAGCTGTCATAACAATGATTGTATGAATAGGTAATTAATAGTATTATTAACCGAAGAACGTAGTGTAAAGTTGCAATGATGTGTTTGCATTTACCATTAATACCAGCTTTACACCTACAATTACAAGAAAATTGCTTATTACTATTAATAAATTTAATTTCCACTTTTATTTAATGGGGCAGGTCTTTAAGATCTCTTGTTTGAAGGCAAAATGCTTGTAAAATCACTACTTTTTCGCTTTTATATACTATTCCACGTGTAATTGTGTGGCTTGTAATCAAGGATAGCTTGCCTTTCAATTAATGGTCTTTTGAAATTACCAATTATGCCTATCACATCAACTATGTCTATCCCTGTGCCTTCCGGCATTTTGCAAAACTACTAGTGTACCCTATAGTCGATTGAGTTGTGGATTTTTTTCTATTAATTTTTTCACATTTACCTCAAGTAAATATATTTTATTATTTCATTTTACATGGGTAAGTGTGCTTACAATACGAACCAATCAAGGGGTTCCTATCTTAAATATATTTCAAATTCATAAAAAGATGAGCTTTTAAAGCATAGATGACTTTCATGTTCTTAAATTTCAACAGTTAAAATAACCAAATAAGTGTAGCATTATTACTACTTTTTATGAATAAGGACTAAAATAACAAGTATATAATTATGATACAAAAACACAAATATCACATATTTATTTATCTAATACAATACAAATATTCTTATCAAAAAATAAATTTCAGTGATGCTCGAAATGGAAAACTGCCCTATATTTTATTACTAAATAAATTGAGCAAATAGATGATTGGGTGACACATCAGGATTTATTCATTATCATTGGTAATATTTACAAAAGTAATCGTAATAACTACGGAGTATTATGTAGTGCTTATGAATAAAGTTCAATAGTATAGCGTTAATGGATTTCATAACTTTAAGTTAGAAATTATTAATCAAGACATGTCACATTATAAATAGGCAATGTGTTTTTTTTTTGTTTTTTGTTTTTTAGGGAAACATTTCAAAACCAAGCCTTCAAATGAGGATAAAGAGTTACAATAAAAAATTCATATATTTTCACCAAGTATAAAATGAGGCGTTTGGTTTCAAAACCGGTTACATCCATTTTTTCCAAAAACATTTTTCTTCTTTTTTTTCAAGTTTTTAATGTTAGAAATAATGTGTTAGACGCGTTTTTTTAAAAAGACGTCTAGATCCTTCGAAAATCAATACTTAAAGATTCCTTTCTTATCAAAAGCGGTTGCATCCAAGCTCCAATTTTCAGAAAACCTTCAATTTTTCGAAATCCTAAACGGTATCCATGTTTCCAACAGTTAGATGATGTTGATATTTTATTAAGAAAAAATTTTTTTTTGAAGGTACTTGTTAGCAAAACGACGAAAAAGAACGAAAAAAAATTTGTTAAATTGATTAATTTTTTAAAATGATCTTTTGTTGATCAGTCCTGAAAAATTGTTGAAAATGGATATAGCCGGTTTTGAAACCGAACGCCTCAAATATTATAATAATAATTATTTTTAAGATTGAAACTTTTATATGTTCAAATTATTGCGAAAATTGTCACAAGGGTTGGTTAAGGGAGGTTCACAATAAAAATAAATAAATTTACATAAACACTATGGTAGAGTATTTAATACCGTCAAATTATTCATAAATGTCTTACACTTAAACATTAATTATTAAAAAAAAATTAAATAAAAGGAAACCAGAATTTTAACGTCAATAATAATTTGACAACAGTCGAGTCTTTCTCCTCCCTCTCAGGTATATTTAATGGCAATTTTTTTGATTGCTCACTAGATATACTCAAATTTTACTATAACTCTGATAGATTCTACAAGACATGCTGTTTTCATGTCTAAAGAACCTTTTTCCAGAGATCCGTAATAATATCGTCGTCATCAAAGGCGGGCATTTCCATTTCTTTCTAATTCTGCCCAATTCCTTGCGACATTTTGCAGCCTCAATGAATCCGTGTCGTCGTCTCCGCTAGGCTCGTAGGCAGGGTTGGTAGCTCCGTTGGGGCCGTTCAACGTCCCGTTTGCAAAGAGGTCCTTCACGCTCATGGCTCCAGCGTTGGATATTCTCTGCGATCTCGGTATTACATTATTCATAGCCCCGAGGGTCTGCATTTGGGACTTCCTCCTCTCAGCTTGGAGGGATCTCCTTCTCACTTCTAGTGCCTCTCGTACTTCGCGACGCATGGTTAGTTTGCGTCCAAGAACTGGAGTACCTAGTAAAAATATACAGAGTTAATCATTTTAGGAAATGAAATTACAACCTTTCCCATTATACCATTAGAACAAGATTATATATTCTTTCATATTTTAATTGATAAAGTATTTTTTTATATTTCACTTATAAAACATTAAGTTCTTAAGACTATATTGTTCAACAGGATCCGAACCTTCTATCGTTTGAAATATTTTTATAATACGCAAATGATCTTTAGATATGAACATATGTGATTGGAGCCAATATATAAGCGCCTATAATTATTGGTTCATTGTCCAAGCCGCTGAAAACAATTGAATTATCCCCGTCTAAAATGTTATTGTTTGTATATTTTCCAGGATTTTATTTTAAGTCCTGAATTTTTCATAAAACGTCTTCTGTTTTTGTATTTTTTTCAAAGTTTCTCCAACATGGCCTGGGATGTGATTTATATTTTTATTGACTAAAAACGGAGGTGGAAAGTCGGGAATCCCAGTAATCATTATTTCGAAGAAGAGTAAGACTTATTTATTAATCCCGATCGAAATCTTAGCTCCCACGTTGGATATTACGTTTATATTTCTTAATGTATTATTTACTTTATTAGATATAGGGTAAAAATAACCCAGGTGATCGAAAAGTCCAAAAATTTTACATAAATAAATTCATACTTTATTAGATCATCAAAATATGCAAATATATGCAGTTATCACCAAATATGCAGAAATATGCAAAATAAAACTTGACCAATTAGATCTCCGTACTCTAATTCGTAATCATATCTGATCCGCTATTTTAAAGAAGCAAGCAAACAAAATATGTAATTGCATAAAAATCCGGGTCCTGGTAATCATTCTGGTGGTTAGAAGTAAATTATGGTTTATAAATATTTATCATTAAAATTATAAAAAGTGTAAATTTCAATTCTTAAGTTAGGTTCCAGGGGCTAACATATCAAAAGAATTCTTGAAATTATTTATAATATTAAGATCCTTCAACAACGAATGTCATTTTAACCTTTTATTAAAAGTACAGTATAGGTGAGAGATAGTCAACTGTTATTCTTTACGATAGGTTAAATGATTATCAGGATTTTCAGTTTAAATTTTTTTTTTTTTTTTTTCGATACCCAATGTTTTGATCCAACTTGTCGATCTTCATCAGGGCTTCTGAGTCCAGGTTGATACAAAGACCTTCTTTACAGGTCTGAACTGAACTAAAAATCATTTAACCTATCGTAAAAGTACAGTAATTTAATTAAAAATAAAAGTATGAACAATATAAAAAATTGGATACCAAGAAGGGGACCAAATTAGTCTCAAAAATACATTTTTTTATTTATATGACCAATGTCCCCCAACCCCAAGACACCTAAAACACTCAGGGTGAGCAAAGTCCAATTCACTATGCTACACCTTCCAGCAAAGGCCTATTATTTAGAAGACCCAAATCTATATTATGTACAACAGCTGTATACTTCTAATTTTTAGTTATAAGTGTCTTGGGGTTGGTGGACATTGGTTGAGATTAGTATCTGCCCTGTGTGACTTCAAATGATTTGTCTGCCTGTTTTGCTGAACTGAAGATGGCTCATAAGAGCTGAAACGTTTTATAAATAAAAAAATGCATTGTTGAGACTAATTTGGTCCCCTTCTTGGTATCCTATTTTTTATATTGTTCATACTTTTATTTTTAATTAAATTACATTCATAATCCGAGTTTCGACATTACTACACGACCTACACCTTGAGGCACCTACCTTTCATGTAACAGGAACATCTCCAGTTCACCCTTGGGGACTTCCCACACCGAAAATCTGCCTTTCTCTTACAAAACTTTTAAAAAACAACACCTTACCATACATATACAAAAAAGAATTTAACAGAGTAAAAGACAGACTAGGTGACGCTGACTATATCTACACTGACGGCTCTAAGAACTCCACCGGCGTCGGAGCATCATTTGTATACCTTGACCAAGAACATATGTTTAAATTATCTCATATTTGTAGTAACTATACAGCAGAAACAGTAGCAATTTATAAATGCCTAAACGGCATTCACTCCACTAATAAAAACATGGTTATTTGTACGGACTCTCTATCAGCACTTCTCAGCTTGAGTAACACTTTCTCCTCGAACTATATCGTCCAAAATATATTATTAACTTTAAAAAAATTAAATAGAAACAATATCGTGGTTTTCTTTGTTTGGGTTCCAGGTCATTGCGGAATATCCGGAAATGAGTTAGCTGATCAGGCCGCCAAAAACGCAATAACTGAAGGTATTCCATATGACGGGTTTCCTGCCGAAGACTATATTTCGCTCATTAAACAGAAAATAAAGATGAAATGGGAACAAATATGGTATAGTTTAACAGAAAATAAACAGAGAAATTAAAAATGATGTTACCCCCTGGAAAAACTCAACTAGAGATAAACGCAGAGAGCAATCTTAACGCGTTTGCGTATTGGCCATACTCGCCTTACCCATAGCTATTTAATGGCTCGTGATCCTTCACCTGATTGTATCACCTGCGGCAGCCCGCTAACCGTTAAACATATCCTAACGGAATGTAGAGCGTACGACAACGACAGAGCAATTTTAGAACTACCTTACGATCTAAATTCTATTTTAAAGGACAATCTAAAAACAATAGATAACCTTTTTGACTTTCTCAAACGGACAAAATTATACTACAAAATATAGACTAAAATTGGAAAATAATAGGAAATAATATAAATAAAGAAATATGAGGGGTAAAACTTAGCAGAATATAAGGTGATAATGACCCTAGTGGTTGACACCTCCAAAAAAAAAAAAAAAAAAAAAAAAAATTAAATTACTGTACTTTTACGATAGGTTAAATGATTATCAGGATTTTCAGTTCAGTTCAGACCTGTAAAGAGAGTCTTTGTATCAACCTGGACTTAGAAGCCCTAATGAAGATCCACAAGTTAAATAGAAACGTTGGCTTTCGAAAAAAAAAAAATTTAAACTGGAAATCCTTATAATCATTGAACTATCGTAAAGAATAACAGTTGACTATCTCTCACCTATACTGTATTTTTAATAAAAGGTTATAATGACATTTGTTGTTGAAGTATCTTAATATTATAAATAATTGCAAGAATTGAACCTATTGAGAATTGAAATTTACAATTTTTATAATTTTAATGATAAATATTTATAAACCATAATTTACTTCTGACCACCTGAATGATTACAAGGGCCCGGATTTTTATGCAATTACATATTTTGTTAGTGTGCTTCTTTAAAATAGCGGATCAGATATGATTATGAATTAGAGTACGGAGATCTAATTGGTCAAGTTTTATTTTTCATATTTCTGCATATTTGGTGATAACTGCATATATTTGCATATTTTGATGATCTAATAAAGTATTAATTTATTTATGTAAAATTTTCGGACTTTTCGATCACCTGGGTTATTTTTACCCTACATCTAATAAAGTAAATAATACATTAAGAAATATAAAAGTAATATCCAACGTGGGAGCTAAGATTTCGATCGGGATTAATAAATAAGTCTTACTCTTCTTCGAAATAATGATTACTGGGATTCCCGACTTTCCACCTCCGTTTTTAGGAAATAAAAATATAAATCGCATCACAGGCCATGTTGGAGAAACTTTAAAAAAAAATACAAAAACAGAAGACGTTTTATGAAAAATTCAGGACTTAAAATCCTGGAAAATATAAATAAATAACATTTTAGACGGGGATAATTCAATTGTTTTCAGCGACTTGGACAATGAATCAATAATTATAGGCGCTTATATATTGGCTCCAATCACATATGTTCATACCTAAAGATCATTTGCGTATTATAAAAATATTTCAAATGATAGATAGGTTCGGATCCACAGACATAAATTTAGAAATAAAAAACCTTTACTACTACAACCTATGAAGGATCTTGGGTGCAGTAATGTGTAAGGAATCTTGCGGTAATGCCAAGGTATCTTGGCAGCGGTCGTGTATGGAAGTGATTTGACCGTGATCACGCTCAACAGTCTGCTTTTTTCCCCTTAATATTTCAATAAAGGTACATTTAGAAATGCAGAGTAGAATGTCCAATTTTAGAAATGCTTTTAATAATTTAGTAAAAGAATATCCAAATTTATTAGAAGAGTACCCAAATTTAGATACGTATTCAATAATTCATTTTATTTATTATTTTACTTGTTTTATATATATTTTTAATTGTTTGTTAAAATAGTTATCTTTATTCATGTTATTCGTTTTTTCTTCTTGTTAACTAATAAGTTTGAATTATTTTTAGATTTTTGTTTTAAATGAGTTTAATTTTATTCTTGGAAATACTTATATGTTTGATTAAGATTAAAAAAAATTTTAAATCATTTTGTTTTCATTTCTAAATAGTCTCCCCTACTCCAGTTCCTATGAAATTTTTATATACATTAGTATCTTTGAACATTATGGTTGTTTAACAGCATATTTTTAGTTTTTATACTGCATATTTTATAGTTTTTTACTGCATATTATATGGCATATTTTGAGGCTTTTTACTGCATAAAAATCTGGGCTCTGATGATTACTTAATAACATCAAGTTTATGTTTCCTTAAAGGTTGATTGCATCAACGAAACATTCATCAAACTCATAGCTTATTGAACTATTTCTACAAATAATATTCGATTAAGATACTTACTTGCATCCTGACCTTCACCATCTTCCATTTTCATTTGCAAGAACCGTTTTCTGAATGCAACATCTAAGGTCCCTATAGTCCTTGTTTTCTGTTTCTGCTTCTCAAGATTATAGATTGTTCTTCTCCGCCCAACTCTGTCACCCGATGAACCCGAATCATTGTCGTAGTCTCCATTGATACCTTTTAACCGTTGTAAATGCCTGACAATATCCACCGCTTGTTTGTCCAGTAACGTATCTTGAGACATCTCCTCAACCTATTACATTAAGCATCAGTTAAATATTAGTATCAAGTAACATAAAAGTAATAAGTGAGTAGTGGTGTAATCATGACAACAAATTGTAATATGTTAATTGGATGGAATTAAATATTATTTATATAAATATTCAAATGATTTAAATCTTAATTGGAAAGGAGTTTTAATAATTCGTACAAATGTAATAGTTTAACTTATAGGTGCCAGATTGTCAGAATAATTGACTCAAATTCTTTATTGTAATAAAAAATAGATCTGATTATATATTTAAGATGTATATATTTTGAAATAGTAAATTAAATATGATAAAAAATGCTAATATTTACTACTAGCTGTATATCCCGGTTTCACCCGGGGAATTTCATTTTTCTAATAAATCTGAACAATTCTATAAACAAAAAATAGAACAAAAATAGCACTAATAGATTTTTATTCTAAAGTTTTAGGATATACTATATTTTTGGCTTTACCCTCTGGGGCATATATAATTAGGTCTTTAGGTGAACCTACTCTAGAGCATGCAACGTAAAGCTTCCCATGAGAAAAAAATGGGGCTGCCAAAAAACAAATATGAAGTGAGATCATAACGATTTTTATAACAATAAAGAATATAGCCAGAGATCGGCTGAAGTTATGCAATTTTAATATGGTCATGTGTTTGCACCTGGTATAAAAGAACCACTGAGCGAAATTTGGAGAATATAAGACAAACGGTATGGATTTCTATAAAGAACATACAAACAAACAGAATTTCATCTTTAATTATTTAGATTACTAGCTGCATATACTGGTTTCACCCAGAGAATTTCATTTTTTAAATCTATAAAGAGAGACTTTTATCGACTCAAACGTTCTATTTTGTAAAAACAAATGTAAAGCGAGATCAAAATGATTTTTATAACAATAAAGAATATCAGCTGAAGATCGGCTGAAGTTATGCAATTTTAATATGGACAGGTGTTCGCACCTGGTATGAAAGAACAACTGAGCGAACTTTGGAGAATTTAAGACAAACGGTATGGATTTCTATAAAGAACAAACAAACAGAATTTCATCTTTATTTATATAGATTATAATCATATTCATTATTTTTTTCAGTATTTTTTGTCATATTAGGGTCAGCAGTTTTTAAGCTAGGAAGTGTGCACTAATGGATTTAATTTCATTAGTTATGGGAGGCGTGATGGCTATATAGGCAAACCCGTTAAGAAAACCGGAGATAGCCCGTTCAAAACCCGAAGCCCAGGGATATTTAACTCCCCGTAAAGCCTGAACAGCGAGGAAGGGAGCACCAGACAAAAAAAAAAAAAAACACTTCATTAGTTATTATATTAAAAAAAAATGAATTTATTGATACATCAAAACTTTTTTATTATCTTGTCTTTATTGTTATTTAAAATGTGTCTATGTTATTATATCTTGAGTATTAATCTTCAATTAGAAGAAGACAAGACCACTATAATAATAAAGGAAGGTTCCAAAAATTATAAGCAGGTAGGGTCTCAAACATTTTTTTTTTTTATAGATGCGACCTTTATAGAGTCACAGTCATATTGTATTATTTGCTGATGTTTTGCTCGTCTGCGAGACCGAAAAAGGGGAATATCACAGCCCTGTGGTTAAAATTTTTTTATAATTAAAAACCTTATGAGTAAACAACAATAGAAATATAGGAACTTTTTATGAATTTTGTTGAAAAATTGGTAAGATATTAGTTCCTATATTTGTATTGTTGTTTATTCATAAGGTTTTTAATAATAAAAAAATTTTAACCACAGGACTGTGATTTTCCCCTTTTTTGGTCTTTTTAGCTATGAAAATGCTCGCAGACGAGCGAAACATAAGCAAATAATACAATATGACTGTGACTCTATAAAGGTCAATATATATATATATATATATATATATATATATATATATATATATATATATATATATATATATATATATATATATATAAAACAAAATTGTTTGAGACCCTACCTGCTTATAATTTTTGGAACCTTCCTTCGTTATTATATCTATTGATTTTATCATTCAATCGCATGAACCGATATATTCAAAAGTGTTACATGTGTAAAAAACTCATGCTTCAAGATATTCTACTCATTTTACATGTTCTTAGGTATGATCAACATTATGAATATAAAAGTGCTATCATATTGACAAACCTTTTTGTTACAACACAAGTTGAGTTCTGTAGATGCGAGGATATGTGATATTGTTCCAAAACGATGAAACAACATAGCGGTGAACTGGATTACAATAATCAGGGCAAAGAAGAATACAAATACGAGACCGATCGGTTCCAACTGCAGATATTCCTTTGAAATCAGTACCTAAAATGGGCAAGGAGGGGAAAAAAAAAAAAAAATTAAAAACATTGTTTATAAAGGATATTGTATTACAAAATAATACTAACATAGGTATTAAAACTGATCATCAATTCTTTATTTAAAAAAAAAAAATAAACATCTTTGAATTCTTTTATTCACTTAGGAAAACTTTGCTCTAAGAAAAACAAAATCAACAGAATGACATTTCTTAATATCGAAAGATGTTTTTTGAACAGCTCAATTGAGTTGTCGGTTGTTTAAATGATCATTTCCGATATTATAATTTTTTATAAAGTAGAACAACAAATTCATTGAATGAATTTTAAAACATTGAAATACTGAAAACTAAATACTGAACATTTTGGAAAGGTCAAAAGATAAGATGATTAGCTTTGGTATTTAATCACAAGTTATTCATTTATATGAAGTATTGTCTGGTTTACTTATTAAATTGCCAAATTTTTCATAATAATGTCATAATATCAAAAAATGAAAATTACTAATTCAAGTGACAATAAACATAAATAATCTAAGATTCATTAATTATTTATTAGTAAAATAAATAAAAATGAAACTTAGTCAACAATTTAAATTAATTTTTATTTTTTATTAATTATTATTTACTTTTGTAAGTTTCATTTTTCAATAGTTATTTTATGAATGAATCATGTGAATTTTTTATATCTTTTGAAAAATAATTTATATAGTTTTCTTAGTTACAAAATTATAAATTTATTTTATGGCATAGTATTGTTAAATATTAAAAATAATTTTGATGGCATACAGCAAATAACAAAAAATTCCCAGCAATAAAACTGTTTCAATAACTATAAAAAGGAATGATCTCTACAGATGAAGTATCTTAATAAATTATGTTTAGATTATGCATTTAACCCTCTACCTGTGACAACTGTAATTTTTACTGCCATGATATTTTCCTCTACCTATTCTGAGGACAGATCAAAACATACTTCTTTGAAAAATTAAGTACCGTTAATTGCGGCAACTTTGTGCATCGGGGGTAACTTTGTGCACAACCAAATTTAGTGCATATCAAGTGCTGCCATCTAATATTTTATATTTTAAATTATTGTAACGCATGGTATTTGAAGCTAGAGGTCTCCTCCATCACTCACGCTTAATTATTCAATTTTGAAATCTCTCTTGATGTTTGTTTACATTTATAGATCGACAAACTTTGCCTGTGAAATGTAAGAGCGTTGCTCAAAAAATCATCGTATGTACAACCTGATTAATTTATATATAATTATACAAAAATACAGCATAATTGACTAAAAATTGTAAAAATCAATGACAAATTAAATGTAAATAAATAAATCTTGTCAGTGGGGTAACTTTGTGCAAAAATAGATTAATACACTTTTTCTGCAGCAAAATGGTCAGGCACTATAAAAAAAAGCCTGGAACAAGGAACTACAAGAACTACTCTTTAGAAACGCTGGAAAAATGTTTGGAAGAAATTTTGAATGGTGTGTCGATCACAGATGCTTCTTCAAAGTTCAAAATCCACCGGAACACTATCTCAAATAAAATTAAAAAAAAAACACAATAAACTTAGGTATATATACAAATTTTGTTTTAAAAAGAATGTTTTTTATAATATTGATGAGATTTTGAAATAATAAAAATATTTTTCTCAGGTCAACCGGTCATATTGACAGACGTTTATTTTTTTGTTTTATAAAAGTTTATTTTTTTATTGAGAAATTTGTAAATATTATTTTCTTTATCAATAAAAAGTTCTAAGAAAAAAATGACCTAATTAACCTGTATTTAATTTACTGCACAAAATAGCCCCAAGCTGGGGTAACTTTGTGCAAAGTATATTACTTTCACTTACCTATATATGAAATATATAGTAAGTGGAAGTATTGCGATCGTGAAAATTTTCGACTTCCGGTTTTCAACGGAAATACACGTTTTGGGGTCCCCTGAGTCAAAATAACCAAGTCCCACGAAATGGTCTGTGTGTGTGTGTGTGTGTATGTGAACAGACTAGCTCAAAAACAATAATCCGTGCGAACCTGAAATTGGGTATTTAGAGTATGTATAAGCCCGCGATGTGACAGCAAAAATTTCATCAAATTTTCTCTAAGGGAGGGGGTACTTTATTTAATAACTTTTTAAGTTTTTTTCGATTTTCTCAAAAACGGCTCTAACGATTTTGATTAAACTGAGTATTTGATCTATTTATATACCCGAAATATGACTGTAAAAATTTCATCAAAATTGATCAACCGGATGGGGGACTTTACTTAATAAATTTTGTATCATTTTCACTTGTTTTTTTTATTTACTCAAAAACGGTTTTAACGATTTTGATCAAACTTGGTATTCGATGTATTTATATGCCAAAGATGTGATAACCAACATTTCATCACAATTGATCTACGGGAGGGGGGGCTTTACTTAATAAATTTTGTATCATTTTCACGGTTTTTTTTATTTACTCAAAAACGGCTTTAACGATTAACAAAAATAAGATATGAATGTAGAAAAATGTGTGACTTTGGGAAATGATATTTAGCAAAACACGTCAATTTCTAATCTAAGTAAGTTGGTAAGTGAAAGTTGTGTGTTGCGCGCACGCACCAGATTTTTTTTAATTGTAATTCATAAACATTACATGTCAACAATGAAACATGTGCTATCTACTTGTCTAAGGCTGGCATATAATATAATAGTGAAAAACTGTATAACAGAATCGATAACATAGTTGTTTTTTTTTCGATAAAGTTTAAAAAACATGGAATCTTGCACTAAGTTGCACCATTTGACGGTAGTTTGGTTCTCATTGCATTTTGTTCTTTCAACCACTGATCCTGAATTCTAAAAAAATATCTAACTTCTTTTAGAAGAGCATTTACCTGAGTCTGGAGAAACTTAATATGATTCAAAAGTTTTGGAAACGGATGAGCTTGAAATTTTAGGCGAACGCGATACCGCATCTGAGTCAGAATCTGACAAAGATGACAGGGAAATTCCTTATCAGTGCAAATAAAAGATAATCCAACATATCGGGGAAAACTTTCATCAGAGCAATTCCAACATAAAATAATTTTTAATAATTTAGCAATTGTCTGGCTCGTGAGGAAACTCCAAGAAATCAGGAAACAACTATAAGCCTGCCGATATTTGGAATGTTCTTTGTGATAAAGATATTCCGTCTGAAATCATTCAGTGGAATCTACTCGAAGAAACATAAAAATAAGCTATAAAGTGATTATTAATAACTCCTAAGATTTACGAGTAATATTTACGGATGATCACTGGTAACATATAAAAGATTTTATCACATGTAGAGGGTTAAGATTAAAGTAATTACTGAAATATAAATTTAATATTCAAATTTGATCACATAAATATTATTGTTCAGTTACTAGCTTATTGTTTTGTACAGTGGAGCATCGACTATCCAACACATTTAGTTCTAGTAATCTTTATCTTCAATACTAAGTATTAATTTTTTTTTTAAATAATTAATAAATATTTCTGTTTAAAGAGAAAAGATTTTCCTTGGCCAGGGATCAACTCCTGGAATCTGGATCACCATTGCAGCATTGTTGACCACTGAGCTAACCATGGTTTAGCATCCTGGTATCTGATATCCCAGCGGTGCCTACATTCTCTCTTCAATAATCCTACCAGCGAGGAATATATATCGATAGGATCGGAGGCAGCTATTGTTAAAGATTATTGTTGAATATTAATCGTTAATTATTTTTTAATATTGCTTAAATAATTTTATTTCTAGAGAAAGGATTGGCCATAGAGTGTATGGATGGAATAGAGTGTACAGTTAGCTCAATGCTGCGAAGGTGATGCAGGGATCCAGGTTCGAATCCCAGCCACGACCTGAATTTTATGTCTTTTTGAAATTATTTAAAATTGATTTAATAAATATTAATAAATACAGTAAATCCTCGATATAGCGAACTGGTAGGGTGTTTGATATTCATAGTTCGCTATAACGAGATTCGTTATTACCGAGGATTCTTTTTTTTTTTTTTTTTCAGCCAATGGCCGCACTAATTTGATCATATTTAGGAAGGAAATTCATTCATTAGAACAAGTTAAATTAAAACGCATGTATGTAATTTATTTTTAGATAAACTGCATAATTATTAAACAATGAGATTCATTAATTTACCTGCCAAGATCAATTGAGAGTTCTTTAGCCTTGGCTTTAATAAGAGGGTCTGAGATTGGTATTTGAGATCTCATTTGTTTAAAGCAATTTATTAATTTTTTTTTCCAAATATTCACGCGCCGCAGAGTGCAGTCATTTATTTGATGCTGAAGTTAATCCTTGGGATGCGGTTGAATCTATTTTATCTTTGTTTTTTATAATGGTTGACAATGTTGATTTTGGAATTCCATATTTTTCTGCGATGGTTTTCTTACTTATAATTCCCGATTCAATATCTTGGAGAATTTTCAATTTTTCCTCCATTGATAAGGATTTACGTTTGTGACACACGTTTTCCAAAGAACTCATTGTGTATTAAAAAACAAACAGTATAAACGACTACAGAACATTGATTCGAATAATACAGAGGTCGAAACAGAACTGAGCTAGTTTTGAGAAAAAAGTCAATGGAAACAGAGAGAGATAGAGCAAAAGGAAATCGGATTAGTTAAGAGTAAAAAACACCTCAATTCAAGAAACTGGAGCTATTTCATCTTCCCGTGCTCATCTTTCGTAATACAGTAAAAAAAAAAAAAAATTAATAAAAATTCTAGCAGTTCGTTATAACAGAATATAATAATTCTTAGGCATCAAATTTAGTTCGTAGTTCGCACTAACCGAGGCATTTCGCTATAAAGAGGGGTTCAGCAGAAATATAATGGTAATTTTGGGGGGATAGTATTTTCGTCGAGGTGTTCGTTATATCTGAGTTCGTAATAATGAGGGTTTACTGTAGTTTACAATTAATATTCAACAAATAATGTGCAATTTCTCTGTCAATTAGACACTATCATTTGGAAATTTTCCTAACCTCCAGTTACATTGCAATATGACGAGACCAGGTGGTTGCGATTGCTGAAGAGAGAATATTGACACGGCTAGGACCCGGGTTTGATACCCTCCTTGATGTGTCCAATCTTTTCCCTTCAAATAAAATTATTTTTAAAAAAAAATTTGCTCATGTAATTTTAGTTAATTGTTTATATTGTTAAAATTATTACTATTTTAAATAAAATGAAATAATTTTTTGCATGAATGTCTATGAGGGAATCCACAGCTAATTATTTTTCAGAAACTTCTTTTTAACAGTATCTGTTCAATCGGAATGTATATTATATATGTGTTGAAATGAACTTAAAGGTATCTGTTTACTAAGAAATGTTACTTAATTAGATTTACGTATTGATTTTTTAATGAATTTTTATTATCTCACCGCTGACTACATTAGTTTGGATAACCGATGCTCCTCTATAGTAGTAATCAATCCATAAAGGATTATTAATCTCACAATCAAATAAAATGAAACATTTTTTACCGTCTTCCTACTGAACCTACTATAAAGAATGCAGTAGTAATAATTGGGATGATCAAATTTAAATATTTCCTAGAAATTTTTTGTTATCAACTGTAGCCTGCTGAACATGGATTAATTTATCTACATTTTTAGGTTTCATGATTGTAGACTACTTAGACAATAGTTTTCATACACCTCTAATGATATTTATCATATCCATTTAATACCAACTATATACATTTATCAAATAATTTATATATATAGTTGTAAGTGCAACTAATTAACAGAAAAAAAACTGTATTTACATGCAGATTCAACATTAATGGCTTCTACATACCAAATATACATTATTTATAAATTTACATTTGTATGAGTAATTCTATATTACATGACAACAAATCTATCTATAATGGCACCAGATAATAGTCTCAAAGGAATATTGGGCTATGATCTGCTTTCTGAAAAAACATAACTATTTATTTAATTGTATATACATTGCGTTAATCACATATACATATACATAACATATAAACCAATCACCATGTTACTAAAATCACTGATGATACATATAGTGTTATCATTCCAATCTGGAGATGTGGCAGATTTTCTTCACCCTGGATGGCTCAAGAAGAAGTTCGAGAATGATTACGAATGAAAGAAATGAAAATGTGATAAAATGAATAGTTAATGTTGGAGGATGAAGTAGCGAGATACGCAACAGTTGAATGTTGCTTTGAAGAGGAATTGATAGAAATGATTGATGAAGTATAATTTTGTGAGTCATTAACATGGAAAGAAATTAATTAGGCGTGGAAACTCAAATCAACTAATATAATAAAATAGGGGCAGTATTACCTAAATATTGATTTTTGTATTACATTTGTAATATTTTTCTGAGAGCTTGAGGTTTCCTTAAACACCTCACTCTTGTACATTTGAGGAGGTGAGGTGCAAAATTCGTTCGTGCCATTTTTTTGAGAAATTGAGATGGCAGTGGATTCTAAAAGATATTTTAATGCTCTTTCAACATATCTAATCCGACTGAACCAAAATTTGTTATTTCATATGGATTTTTGCTATACAAAATAGAGGTTTGTTGGAGAACTGATTCGTTCCATAGCCCATTGTGTTTCAAAACTGGTTCGTTCCTCGTTGTGAAGCAAAAATCTTTGGTTCCTATAATAACTCCTCACTTTGCACCCATACTATGTTCAATTCAGCAGTTTCTGTTTTCTTTCTGAATAAAAGATGGAAAGTTCCTTAAATTTGCGTGTTTTATTTCAGTTTATACTCTATTATTCTTACCTAGCTATTATATTCATAATTGATTTTCCAATGGCTCAAAAAAACTGAAGGACGTTGATAATCTGCTAAAAAAGCATTTTAGTGACGAGTGGAAGGCCAATGATTCATTTAAGTATAAGGGAAACAATGAACAACAGGATGATGAAGTCGCTATTATTGAAAAGGCGATGGCTTTAGGATCTAGTAACATTTTTATATCGGTACGCTGATTTTTTGAAAAATTCATCAAAAAAAAAAAATGTTTAGTCAAATGTTTTAAGTTAGTGGGTGATATTATTTTGTAAAATGATACCGAATTTATCAATAAAATGGTTGTGAACCTAAATAAATATTACTTATTAAAAAAACTTGGCTTTTGTTTTCTTTACCTCGTATTATTATCCTTATTGGAAGATCAACTTACGCTGTGTGATTAAAACTTCTTCATTCCAATTTTGTGAGCAGCGAAAGTCTTTCCTTTAAACATTTTGTTACAAAACTTTCTCATTTCAAACTTTGTTACTTTCTTTTTTCTTTTATTACTTTTAAATCAGGAAATTTTTTCATTCCAAGCTCACTTCCACAGGGTAGCTGTACCTTTCGAAGGCAAAAAAAATTCATTTTATCTGGCTACTGTACAAGATGTGGTAAGTTTTTTAAGTTTCCCGAAAAACGTGTTCATGTGGAACGAACGAGTCTTGCATCTCACCTCTTCATATTTGTAATTGAAATGTTTGCTTTCATAATAATAGAAGCCATTATATAATCAGAAAATAAAGCTTCTTATAGTAACACCGGATTTGATGAGCTCTAAATTTTTTTTTTTTTTACCAACTAAACATTTTCTGAGTTCTATAAGAAAAGTAAAATGACAAAAGTGACATAGTTGTGTATGGCAATAGACCAAGATGGCTTTTATAAATTGCTAAATGTTGTTTTAGGCTTCCATTGTCTGAATCCATTGTATGCATTTCTTCTTCAGAGTTAGACCATATAAAGAGTCCACGGAAGGAAGGGGGATGTCATTTGGAGTGCTTTCCGAGAAAATCGAGTTTTTAGGTTTGGATCTTTAATTACTCAAGTATCTTTTATCATTTTTCTTCAATTTTTTTATATGTCCTTTTCCTTTTTGTTTTGCGTGTCAAAATAATAAATTTGCCAGAAACAGACATATCACGCTCTAAAAAAAAATGTTTTAATAAAAAAAACAAAACAATTTAAACATAACAGAAAGGGGGATAGTCATGGACGCTCCCCATTTCTTCCCTGTTTTATTGATGAAATGGTGATATTAATACACAATCCATATAACTTCTAACATGACTCTCCCCCATTCTAGGTTTTTCCGTGTGGACATTCCCCCTTACTTTCGAGTACGTGGTTCTTTCCATCTCTTGTAACCAACCTACTGTCATTTTTTCTGACTATTTCTTTTAACCAACATATTCTACTCATCTAGACGAACAATTATATGTATATAACTAAAATTCGGAAAAAATTGACTCTCCCCCTTTCTTCCGTGGACTCTTCATATAATAGGCTTAACAACTGCCAAACTTTCACCCATCATGCTGTTAGCTTCTACAAGAAATTTCTTTTCAAAATTTTTGTATTAGCCTTGAAGGAGCCCACAGCATGATGGATGAAAGCTTGACAGTTGTAAAATCTGTTGCATGGTCAAACTCTGAAGAAGAAATGCATATATAATTTATAAATTCTCATAAAATGATTTGAGTTTCTGTGTTTAGAAAAGTATGTTTAATAATGGTTTATTTTCTTTGATAAAACTGCCACAGCTTTGGAATTTAGTCATGGCAACTTGTTAAATTACTTCATGCGACATTCATGTAGTGCACTAAGGTGGTCACGTTTGTGTACATTCTCAAAGATTGTGTGAGTGGAAATTGTTAGTGGACACATTTAAATACACTGTTCTATATGTATATTTGTATGGATATTGAATGGTATAGAGTGAACTGATAACTCAGGAAGCAAGCCACAGAAGGTTGGAACAATGTGTTTGTAAATGTACATTTGTATGATAGCAGAGATACTCATTCTTGATTAGAAAAATACATTTTAAATAATTTTGATCAAGAAATATTTCGTGATTTAACAGGTTAATATAAGTTAGTTCAGTTAATTTTAAATCTTTTATATTATTCAATATCAAAATGAAAGTTTAAGGCCTTTTCATAAAGATATCAATTATATTTTGGTTTATAGCTAGCCAATTTAAAAATAAATTTAGCTTGGTACAATACAACGGCGTCCGCAGAATTTCATCATTGGGGGGGCATTCTTATTTTATGCCTGGGAGAATGTCAAATATGTTATATTTTGTTTCTATTTTTTTTATAAAATATATAATGACAAGGTAATTTTGCTTTACTATTAAACTTTTTGATCCCGTCATGATCAATACTTGGTTCGGGAAACTTGGGGCACACTCAAGAGATTAATATTTATTAGACAATTAATGGGAAAAACCTGGCGATTAACCGTGTTGTCACAGACATAACCTGTTTAAGTAGTTATGTGAACATTCTTAAGTTGAATTAATTTTAATTTTTTGCTGAGGATTAAACAGAAATTTAATTTTTGATCTCACAGATGAGCGCCAAAACTTGTCAGGATTTTTATTATTACCAAACTACAGGTTAAAGAAGGATTTGAACTAAATATAGCAGATTACCGTAAAACGAGGTGACTTTGTGACAAGCCTATTTTTCTACAGTTTTTTAATTTCCCTCCTTAAAAAGAATCAGGTTAGGCAATTCAGTGTACCTGTCAGTTGGTCAGTAATGTGCTGCAACCTACTGGCCACATATAACTTCTTTCATTCCATTTACCATGGTGCTTTATTTCATATATGCTTGATTGATTTCATTTACTTGAAAATTTGAAATAAAGCACCATGATAATTGGAATGAAAGAAGTTGTATGTGCCAGTACATTACTGACCAACGAACAAGTACACTGAATTGCCTAACCTGATTCTTTTTAAGGAGGGAAATTCAAAAAATGTAGAAAAATAGGCTTGTCACAAAGGCACCCCATTAGTCACAAAGTCACCTTGTTTTACGGTACCTGAAATTTGGAGATTCAATGGAACATTTTTTTTTTTTAAATGCATGATATGACTTTAGTGAGTGAGTTACTATTAAAACTACATTTCATAAACGTAACACATTTTGAATTAGTCATTAATTTTGGAAGAATGAAAGCTGTCTTAGTAAAACTTGAAAAAGTATAAGAGTCATTTAATTTTGTTTAATTTAATGTTGCATGTAAGTCTGTGCTGCGATAGGAATGAATCCTGGTTAAAATAATAATTTTGAGAATGAGTGATAAATATATACATCTCTGCTTTCTGGAGGAGATGAATAGAGAAATAGGAAAGGAAAAGAAGAGAGAGAGAAGAGAAAGAAGAAAGATAACAACCACCCCGAGCATGTTAATCTGGAGGCCCCATGCTTTTGACACAGGGGGAATACCTCCGCTGTTTCCTCTACATAGGTGATGTTCGTCTTCACGCCAAACGGCCATTCTACGTGTATGTTGTCCTTATTCAACTGCAGGAGGAACACGATGAGAACGAACAGAGCGTTCATCATGAAAAATGCAAAGACAGATTTGTTTCTCAGCTCTTTCAGGTCAGCTGCGATTCTCGCCTGGAAAAAATTTTTAACAAAACAAAATATTTAATTATTATCGGATGAGAGTGAGAGCAATTGGCGTCTTGGTATGTCGGTCTAAATTTAAATTTTAATCGGCTAAGCTTAATCCGTAGGCGATCAAGAATGGACCTTCCAAGATCGTCGGACCGATGGGAACCGAGACTAGACTGCCCCACTCTCCTCCGCACCTCGTGCCCCTCACCTCTTGCGTAACTTCGTTGTACGTGATGTTTGTTTTCACACCAAAGGGCCATTTCACGTGAAGCAGGTCCTTATTCAATTGGAGAAGGAAAACAATGAGGACAAATAGGGCATTAATCATAAAGAATGCGAATACAGAAGAGTTCCTGAGCTCGATGAGATCCTTCGCTATCCTCGCCTGCAACAAAGATAGCCGGCGCAAACAGGGGCACCGTCAACGGGGTTAGCATCTTCCAAAACAATAACGACTGTCACAATTAACAATAGCAACATTATTGGTTATTTGTAGCAGCTCTTTATAAAATAAATTTTAAAAACCCTCATAAATTTTTTTTTTCTTGATAACAAGTTCAATTTATTCTAATTAAATCATAGGGTAAAGCGTACAGTTATCGACACCTTTAAGACCACATTTCTGTGGTGAAATTAAAAAAAAAACTTTTTATGAAGGGATCAAATTGAAACTTCCTATAGCTACTCTTTATCTATCCTTATAAAGACTCAAGAGGTTTTTTCGGGTCAAAAGTTCAATAGTTTTACCATATGGCAATATTTATAGTTGAAATTACAAAAAACTAGTTATTGACACCCTGTGGATATAATTGTGAAATCTTCCCTGTGGTTTGTTTGTTAAAGTCTTACTTCATAGATGACCCTTCAAACATTAGATTCATGTATATCTTGAAATAAAATTAGGACTAGTTTACTTATTTCGTTAAGTTAAAGTTGGTGTGTCAATAACTGTATGGTTTACCCTAATTATAATAAATTAAACTTATTATTATCAAGAAAATAAAAAAAAAATTAATGAGGGTTTATAATATAATTTGCTACTTTGCTTGATAATTTGCTACTGTCCCCAACAATGTACTTAATTTGGAAAGTATTAGTGATATTTTAAAAACTTATGTTTGAAAAAAATCACAAAATTATCAAACCTATTATTTAAGTTTAATATTGCTTTGATTTTTCATCCAAAAAATGGATACTTGAAACAGTGTTTTCATAGTTATCAAGGGAATAATTAGTAAACATTTGTTTTTGATTAATTTTCGGAGACTGCTAAGATTTATTTTGTGCTATGATTTATTTTTATGAAAAGGTACCTATTAGATTCCTCTTTATTATTTTAAGACGATTAAAATTTACATAGGACCAAAAAAATTGATATACTTCCGCATCAAAATATTTTAACCAACACTCTTGAAAATCTGAAATATGTTTTCATATCTGAAGTAGTCTAAAAAATCTCACAAATTCAACTGTAATTACACCCCCTAAAATCAAACACATTTTATTTAATAAAGTCTAAAGCAGCCATAAAAATGATTTAATACCGGCACACAAACAAAAGTCTAATTATAGTTAATTAACTAATAATTATTAGTCTAAAAATTTAAAAACTAATATTCCTACGAGAATCGTGGTCTATATGAATAAAATAAATAACATTCTAGGAATCAGGTATCTGAAACAATTATTTTTGTATTCATTAATAGAATTTATTTGAAATTGTATTATGTTAAAGGTTATTTGAAAGTAGTATAAAAAATATTACTTTCAAAATGAATTCTAGGTTTTCAAAATTAATCTTTTGACAATTAAATTTAATTAACAAGTTTGTAGGAAGAGACTATTGAGTTGTGGATATAGAATGCAAGGCCTCAAAGTCTCGTATTATTTCAATAATCCACTAAAGATTACATGCCAAATTTTCACCTATTCAGGCATCTTGAAGGGTTTTGCAAGCAAGCTAGAAACAGACTGAAACCTTCACATATGGAAGGAGGGCTAACAGGGAAATATACAAAGTTGCCAACATTCAAACAAATTTAGATAATCGAAATAATAATTCAATAAGGTCTATAGAAAATTAAATACAATATTAAAGTTGAAAAAGTTTTTTTTTTTGCTGAAACTATTAACATTTTAAACCAATAGATAATTATTTATTCTAGATTTGCCTTTACTTTTCATATGTTTTATATATAAATATATTTATAATTCTAGTGCATGATTTTATGTGTGTATGGGTGTGAGTGTGTATGTATATATGTAAAATTAAATTAGTTTAATTGAACCTTTTTCAACTTTAATATTGTATTTAATTTTTTATAGACCTTATTGAATTATTATTTCGGTTATCTAAATTTGTTTGAATGTTGGCAACACTGTATATTTCCCTTTAGCCCTCCTTCCATGTGGGAAGGTTTCATTGTGTTTCTAGCTTGTTCGTGAAACCTTTGTTGCCCTGAAGATGCCTGAATAGGCGAAAATTTGGCATGTAATCTGCAGGATTTAGTGAATTATTGAAATAATACGAGACTTTGAGGCCTTGCATTCTATATCTCTAATTAAATTTATTCAATATTTTAACTTTGGTATTATTAATACGTTCTACATACTTTGATAAAAAAAATAATATTTAATGTAAGAAATAACTTGAAATTGGATTTATTAATTTGAATTCGGGGCTTGCTATGAATTTTGAGATGTACATTACCCTTTCAACTTTGTCATCATCGATAGGAAAAAGATATTTATCCAAAAGATCTTTCCAAAACTGAACTTCATTCGCTGAAAGGAAGGCAACAGGTCCCTTCTTTAGTTCTTTATCCTCTATCCAGTATGGATTTATGTCATCGTTACGGACAACCTTAGGCTCTCCTGAAAGAATATGTTACATATTCATTGTTATAAATATAATTATAAATATCCTTAATACGTAAGGTGAGAATTGTTTCTACCGGTTGAAGCAGTGTCACTATCATCAGATTCTCTGTCATCATCAGCCTGCTCTTCGTTCAAAGCCACCAAGTTGTGGTCTTTAGAGCTAGCTGAAGCTGTTCTCTTCCTGCTAATTACTTGACATTGCGGATCCACCACTCTGTAAAAGTAATTGAAAAAATAAAATATTGATTTTTAGAAGCTGCTTGATATGCATTGTATTATTTATTGTGGCGATTTTGGTATTACTTCGGATGAGCAACTCCAAGATGGCGGCCGGCGTGTCTTTAATATAATTAAAGCACTACACTAGATATGAGTAGAAGTACTATTTCAATATATGAACATTTCCTGTGATGGTTGCTTAAAATTTAAAATTTAATGGCCTCTTTAGCAATATTTAATCTTTAGCTTTGTAAATTTATTTGTTTGTTTTTTAAAAATATATTATTGTCCTGTTTAAATGATTAAATGGGTTCAAGTTAAATGCACATATAAATGAAAAATGTACAAATAAATTAATAATATCAGAATCCGAGTATTCCTAACCACCAGATTATTATTTTCTTTGTTATTTCAAGAAAAATGTATTAAGATAACCAAAAAGGATTTTTTAAAATGATTTGATGATGATTTTAAATGATATGACTTCATAGGAAAAAGAACAAATTGTACATGATTTATTAGATTGAAGAAAGGGAATAATAAATTTAAGAAATTGTATCTATTAAAATCAATTTAACTATAATTATTGGCCAACTTTATTATAATCCACTGATTATTAAATAAATAGAATTAATTTAATTAAATAACTTTCAACTAGCAATAATTGCATTTGAGTAGACCTTCATTGGTTACGATACTGCCTCTGCCCAAGGTTAATATAATTAAATGTTTACATTATATTGTTATTAAATGTTTATATTTTATATTGTTATTTCAAGAAAAATGTATTATATAACCAAAAAGCTGATGTCAGATATCGGGAACTCTCCGCTAAACCTGAACTGAATCGTGGATATCGGGTAGGGCGTGATCGGAATACCCTGTTGTTTACTCACTCCGACCGCCATCTTCGAGCTCCTCATCCGAAGTAATACCATGATTTATTTTATTAGTAAATGCAATTTAGTAAATTGTTGACTATTTGAAAATTGGCAGGAATCAAGAGGGCAGTGGAATGTCCTGAAACCTACTAGAGGTTACCTTATTTATATGGACAGGAAGAGTTTCAGAGTGCAGTCAGTTGATTGAGGATTGCTGCAGAGTTGTTTGTATTAATAATAATTTTATAGAGTTATTTTACAAAGATTGTTAGTATAGTGCAGGGAATAACTGTATTGGTTTTGTGAATTGAATCTTTATGTTCAAGTTTTTTTTGTGAACTGTGATTAGGTCAGAAGTGTATCGTAAAATAGCATAAACATAAGATAAGGTAAATAGTAAAGACCTTCTAAATTTGTGATTGTAAAATAAAATTCTGAAGTTAAAGTATTAAAATAAAATTTAATTAGTAAGTTGTTCTTTAGTGATTTCACTGTCTTAATAATGTATATTGCCTCCTTTGTAAAAGCTGAAGATAAATAGCAATTTCAGTTTTGAAACAGCATATTAAGAGTTTTATAATTATTTTTATTTTTATCCAAAATTGACATTTATCGGCTAGGATGGTGGTGTAGGCAGTAGTTCAGAAAGGCACCGCAAGATAACAATGCCTCTCATTCCTAGAAGTAACACTGTGACACTAGCGAATTTTTGGTTTTCTTTTGCTGCTTTTTGACATTTTATTGTAAAAAAAAAAAAAAAAAAAAAAAGAAAGAAAAGAGACATTTCAATTTAAGAGATATCTATTTGAACTACTATTCTAATGAATTGTAACTAGAAGCAATTAGGAAATAAAAACATAACATTTGGTAGTTTCGTACTCATTTTCAGAGCTAAATTGCAAATACATTATACGTTTGACTAAATATTTGTGTTTTGGATCTGTGAAAGATGACATTTTTCAGCCATGAATACAAGTGATCACTATCAGGGAATTTAGCAATTCGCATTCAAAAAATGAATGATCCTGATTAATTTTACAATATTTTACACTTTCTTTCCCCTCTCCTTCTGATAGGAAAAATATAGGGGAGGGGATTATTTATGCTGAGTTGTGGAAAAACTATGGCACTCGGAATTTTAACTCAAGAATTTTGTATTATGATGGGTTTTCAGGGACAACACCTAGTCCATGCATTAGCCAGTCGCACAACTCACTGTTTTCTCCTCAAACTAGGGGAAGGGGGAGGGAACTGTACAACTTATGGAGGGTCTGGTGTTTATTATTTTATCATGAAGTTCCACATTTTGATCAAGAGTTTAACTAGGTGGTGATTTGGCTTATATCATGCTTAACCACCTGGTTTTGTCTCAATATTTAATTGAGGGTGCCCAGTTTATAGAGACTGGGTCTGCCCACGACCTACTTCCATTGTAACAGGCATTATTCACCGAACTTTCCTCCTCTATGTTAAAAAATTCGGAACTTTATAGTGTTAATGTATGTGCTAAATGAACTATGTAATATTGAGCAAAAATCCATCACTTGTTTGCCATATGATTGAAGAAAATAGCAAAGTGAATGGGTCATGAGGATAGAAGGCAAGTGCACAAAGCTGCAATAGGGTTCCCATGTATGTATTAAGTTTCCAAACCTTTTATTTCCTTAAAGTTGAATATGGTAAGAACTTTACGTAGAGTAGGTACTACTTTTATGATATACTAAACGAAAATAAATTGACAAATATTATATTACTTTTCAATGCCATCCAATCGTTTTTCTAATTTCTCCAGTGTTTCAGCGATCCTAAGAAGTTGTTGTTTCTCATCGATCGGTTTAGGATGGGTACAGAACATACAACGGAAAAGTCCGGCAAGAGAGAACTCTATTGAACCCTCTTCATTGTCTCCTGGCATTGGCACGTTCTGAAGGAATCCAAGCAATGTACTCTGACGAGCTTTTCGTTTTGCTTCTTCCGCCTCTTTCCTTTCTTCCTCGAGTTCCTATTTTTATTGTTAAAAATTTATTTTTAATATAACATATAAAACAGACATAAAGATAATAGGTAATATAGTTGTAAATGTGACCTTCTTGGTTTTCTTGGTTTGGACTTCTCTTGTTCCCCATGAGACCACGTTCAGGTTGATGATGGAATACAAGATAAGTAGCAAGTACATGCAGGGGATTGAGAGCAAGTAGATTGCTCCAGGAACAATACACCAGAACTCCTGAGGGTGCAAGCATGCCGCTATGAACATTGACCCCGTCATCGACATCAGAAATATAGCTGATGGCGAACCCACTCCGTCCTCTCCCAATTGTAATGCAGTACCTACTATCACAGCCATCATGATCATAGCGTAAGCTGTTGATAACATTTGGGCTAGAAGTAACTGTAAACAGCCAAACATAGTGATTAATAGAATTTATCAATAATACAGATAATGTAATGTTTGTTATTAATAGAATTGATCTATAATATGGATAATGTAAAGTTTGTTATTAATAGAATTGATGTATAATATGGATAATGTATTGTTTGTTAAAATGCTCATATATTCATTAAAGATTAATGAATTTCATATTTAGAAAACAATTAGGAATTTCATATTTTTAATTATTGTTTTTCCTGTCCTGTTCTGTGTCTAAATTAATTCAAAAGTGTCATAACCAGGGGTGGAACGGTCATTAACCTTTTTAAATAAGTTTCATTTTAAAAATATTTGAAAAACTTATTACGAAAAAGTTTGCTCAATAAAAGTTTCCAAATAATTTAATGATAAAAGTTTTTCTTCAAAAAGTTTAAGGTTCACCTAAAACCTTTTGAGCAATTAAAATTAAAGTGTGAGTTTAACAATTAACTTTTTCGCCCTGGGTCGTGATCATAAAAGTTTTTATCATAGGAAAAGAGATTGTTTACTGTTGTTAATTTTGATGAATAATCCTGTAGTTAAATGTATATTGATTCCTATCCTATTATTTCATTCTTCTCGAATCAAAACAAATGTTCATTCATTATCTCATCTCACCGGACTGTTTCTTTTTAGTTTTAGTTATTACTTGTAAGCGGTTCACAAATTCAACATGTTATTCATATTTTAAAACTTTCATTTATTGTATACAAAAATAAATATATATTTTCAAGCCTTCTCTTGTTGTTTAAAACTAATATCTTACACCCTAAGGTTGTTTAATTTTATTTTTTTGTTCTGGGTCATATTGACCCGAGGTGTAAGTATTTAAAATTAAAGTATTTAAAATCAATACTTTAATCATTATCTTGGTATTGATTTAATATGATATGTTAACTGATGTTAAGGAGATTTAGTAGAATCGGAGCTTCCGGTAGGTGGAATGTTGGAGAGGGAGGCTGCCGGCTCGGTAGAAGAGAGGGAGGCGGGCAATGGAGAGAGTTCACTAAAACTGCCGAAACAATAAATTGCTTACTCGTCGTGAACGCTTCATTTTTCGGCTTTAAAACATGGTTTTCAAGGGGTTAAACTTGTCGTATCAAGATCTTTAAAATGAGTCCAAATTAGATATTTTTTCTCCAAGTGCAAAAATAGGTGTCCGTTGAAGTTAAACGGTAATTTCGCCATTTAAAACCCTTAGGGGTAACATTTTTGAAATTCCTTTCTTAGTGGTTACCTACATGGCATTTAAAATCTAAATTCCGAACTTCAAGTTTCTATCATTAGTAGTTTTTGCTCTGCGTTGATTCTGTCAGTCAGGACAAAGCCTCTTATATATAGAGAGATAATAATATTGAATATTATTTTACCTGTATATCAGCTTTGCATGTAAAACAAACGAGCATAAAAAACATGATCGGGATGATGTTATAGTAAAAGCTTGTCCAGTTGTCAATTTTAAAAGCAGCTACGAAGGCTCCAACCAACATAAGGAATATAGTTCCTGGACCAAGTATCGTACCGCCCATCAACATGAACTGTAGGCATATAATTATTTAGTAATTTATTAAACAAAAAATATATTTAATTTTATTAATAGAACAGACGTACTTGATACCAGATGTAGGGAAGTGAGATGTTATCATTGATACGTATTGTAGCCTTGTAGTCCATCAAAAGGTCCATGATGTTGGCCATAGTCGAAGGCACCCACCTCCTTCTCTGGTTGTAGAACTCGTTGAAGCCTTCGGGGCAATGGGTGTAGGCATCGGAGGCGGCAGAGTACTCTACCCTGTATCCTCTCTGAAGGAGCAGCGTACAAAGCCAACGGTCCTCTCCTGAATTTGCCAATAATATAGTTCTAATAACTTGGTTTTTTTTTTTTTTTTTTCTAAGTTTATAAATCTTGATGATTAATTTATTATTACTAAATACACAGTTATGCTTTGAATAAGGCCATTCGCTATCTGTAATGGTTGAAAAACCAAATTTGTTACTGGTATTGTTTATTGCCTGTATTTCTGGTTGATGAAAATGTTTTTTTAAACTACTTTTTACTTTCACTTACCTATATATGAAATATATATAGTAAGGGAAGTATTGCGATCGTGAAAAATTTTGACTTCCGGTTTTCAACGGAAATGCACGTTTTGGAGTCCCCTGAGTCGAAATAACCAATTCCCACGAAATGGTCTGTATGTGTGACCAGACTAGCCCAAAAACTATAAGCCGTACAAAACTGAAATTGGGTATTTGGTGTCTGTATATGCCCACGATGTGACAGCAAAAATTTCATCAAAATCGGTCAAACAGAGGGGGTACTTTATTTAAAGAATTTTGTCTAATTTTTATGTTTTTCTCAAAAGCGGCTCTAACAATTTTGATTAAACTCGGTATTTGGTGTATGTATATGCCTGCGATGTGACTGTCAAAATTTTATCATAATTGATCAATTGGAGGGGGCACTTTACTTAATAAATTTTGTCTAATTTTCACGTGTTTTTTTTTATTTACTCAAAAATGGCTTCAACGATTTTGATTAAACTCGGTATTTGATGTATGTATATGCCCACGATGCGACAGCATAAATTTCATCAAAATTTGTCAAAGGAGACACACATTATTTAGTAAATTTTTTTCAAATTTTATGTTTTTTTTCGATTTTCTCAAAAACGGCTTTAATGGTTTTGACCAAATTCGTCATGTTCAATGGAAATCAAGTACACTTTAACATCAGGTAAGCTTTATCATTATTAAAATGTTCTGAGCCATTAATGGGGAAGGCTCTTTTTTGGTTTTTGTTTATATGGAAAAATTAACTGTCTCTCCTTAGCCTAAAAATAAAAACTGGCTAAATATGAAATATGAAAAAAATCAAGTAAACATATACAGGAAAAATATAAATATTCCGTCAATTCATAAAACATGCTGGGCCCACGCCCCACGCATGCGCAGTATGCCTTTAATGACAGACCATTTTTTATAATAAATGACGTTCTGTTCATTTAATGGAAATTATTTGTTTCATGGTAACTAAATGAAGTTTTCAACAATTACATAAAGAATTATAAAATCAGATACGATGCGAGTATTTAACAAAACAAGCCAATTTCTAATATAAGATAGTTGGTAAGTGAAGGTTGTGTGTTTATAGTGTTATGTTGCAGTATCCCATACTGCCCATTTGTCATAATACTGAAGGTATTATGATTATTATTTTTTATGATTTTTGTTGGAAAGATTGAATTTTAAGTTAAAGATTATATAAATACCTTGTAATTGGTCAGTTTGTTATTTAACATGATTTGGGGTATTTCTTGAGCTTTTTACTTTCTGAAATTTATTGAAATAAAACTTAAAGAAGAACAAAAAAAAAAACAAATATTTAATATTTAGCCGTTTACCTTATAGAATGTAGCATATTAATTAATAAGTTGTGGTGGTAATTCAAATGTGAACAATATAATGAGTGACGAAAAATGATGTAATTATTTTATAAACTAATGAGAGAAGATGAAATATTTTACAAAATAATGAGAGAAAATAGTCTATTGCCTAGTAAGACTCAGAATTGTGATTTTTTACTTTCACTTACCTATATATGGAATATATAGTAAGTGGAAGTATTGCGATCGTGAAAAATTTCGACTTCCGGTTTTGAACGGAAATACACGTTTTGGGGTCCCCTGAGTCGAAATAACCAAGTCCCGCGAAATGGTCTGTGTGTGTGTGTGTGTGTGTGTGTGTGTGTGTGTGTGTGTGTGTGTGTGTGTGTGTGTGTGTGTGTGTGTCTGTGTGTGTGTGTGTGTGAACAGACTAGCTCAAAAACTATAAACCGTGCGAACCTGAAATTAGGTATTTAGTGTACGTATATGCCCGCGATGTGACAGCAAAAATTTCATCATAATTGCTCAAAGGGAGGGGGTACTTTATTTAACAACTATTTAAGTTTTTTTCGATTTTCTCAAAAACGGCTCTAACGATTTTTATTAAACTGAGTATTTGACGTATTTATATGCCCGAGATATGACTGTAAAAATTTCATCAAAATTGATCAACCGGAGGGGGGACTTTACTTAGTAAATTTTGTATCATTTTCACGTGTTTTTTTTATTTACTCAAAAACGGTTTTAACGATTTTGATCAAACTGGGTATTTGATGTATGTATATGCCAAAGAAGTGATAGCCAACATTTCATCAAAATTGATCAACCTGAGGGGGGTTTGTTTTTTTTTTTTATTGTTTGTTTCCTATGAAGTACTTGTTTATATGGAGAAATTAACTGTCTCCCGTTACGCCTAAATATAAGAAGTGGCTAAATATGAGATATGATAAAAATAAAGAAAACATAAAGAGGAAAAAAAAAGAAAAATATTCAATCAACTCATAAAACTCGTTGAGCCCACGTATGCGGAGTACGCCTTTAATGACAGACCATTGTTCATAATTAAAGCCGTTCTGTTCATTTGAGAAGTGGCAATTAACAAAACGCATTAATTTCTAATCTAAGTAAGTTGGTAAGTGAAAGTTGTGTGTTTTAGATTATTTTTTTTGTAATCATGATTAATGAATTTATATTATTCATGATTACGAATGATCTGTAATCAATATCAGTAGTGAATTCCCATTAGTCATTAATGAGTAATCATGAATTATGAATTCTTCTTAATCATGATTACTGACTAACATTTAATAATGAATAATGATCATTCATGATTGTTGAATACATTATATTAATGAATACTCCAGGACCAGTGATTAATACAATTCATTATTAATGATTCCACACTAAAGAATGATTTGTAAATGATGATTACAATCATTATTCACATTTTTGATTATTAGTCATAATCATGATTACATTTTTATTTAAATATGCCCAACTCTGGTCTGGATAGAGGACAAACATTATTTTTTTTTACCTTGATCGTATTGGACATAGTGCCGAGCTTCTCCAGACTTGATAGTATACTTTCGCATTACGTTATCATCCATAAGAGCCTTTCCTCTGAACAAGGAGAAACATCCAGGGCTACAGAGTACACAGCCAATCATGTGTTCGGTAGCTTTTTGCAGCCAGTGACCAATAGCGTATTCGAACATCTGGTACCACACCATCGGCCCTGAAATTGATACCTTGGTCAATCAAAAAGAAAAAAGAAATAGTAAAATTATTTTGGTTTATGAAGAATAAATGTTTGCTTATATTTTGTTAATTCAAAATATAGAGCTTCGTGTCAATAAAATATTGTTTAACAATTAAACTAGTCAAACTTTTTGCTATTTGAGACATAACAACAGAAATATCATACTTTGCTAATTTCTTTTGACAGTGATTATCTAAAGCAGATAAATCTTAGTTTGCTGGACAGCCTATAGTTCTCTTTTTTTTGTATTTATTTTTACTTGGTACATGAGAAATACTTATATTCTTGTATAGAGGCTTCCTCATACTTAAAATTGCTTAACACATTCAACGCCAAGTCGTCCCAGGGACATACCACTCGGCTAGCCCAGGTAGCCAACTACGTCTCAGGGATGTACTCAGGTATCTTCTATCCTATCCACTTAAAAGCGATGGCCAGATAGGAAAGTTTTGAATTTAGTTAGGCAGCCACCTGCACCGGTTCATGACGGTCATTTCGGCGTTTTTGGTTTCCTCCTAGCTGCTGTATAGCCAAAGTTGTGGATTTTTAAGGTTTTCACTCAATTTTTGTCTAATTTTAAAATTATTCTCATTATTTATATTATATTTTATTATTATATTACATTACCCAGTTACAGTGGATTAGTAAAAGAACAAAAAACTATATATGCAAATTTTTAGGGACAAGAACGAGGAGATTTGTCGATGCTGAAACTACGCTTGGGCAACCACAAACTGAATTTTTTTTTTTCGTTTTGTATTTATTTGAATTTCAAGTCACAAACCAATTGTAAATAGTGTTAATTATAGATACTATTAAAATAATTAGGTATAGGATTACAATTGTTTAATTAATGAAATAATCTCATTAGTTGATATTCTTTGTTTTTTTTTTTTTGTACCTAATGTTTTTTAAAAATAAAATTTATAAAGAAAAAAAATAATAATGTATTACAGTAATTTGATTATGATTTTTTAAATGAAAATTCCCATACCCACAATTAGTTTCACTTTCAAAGGAATTACTTTTCATTTTTTTTTTTACTTCAAATTCATCCAGCATTGTTTAATTATAAATTGACTAGATCATTCTAATAAATTCTTAATTTGTTTTTATAGCAGTAATATGAAACATAAAAAACGTAATAACGAAAATGAAAGGTAACAGCGCTTTTTACTGGTGTATTGCAGGTTAACAAACTCTTTGGCGACTCTGATGGCCAACTAAATCCTAGGGATGTATCGGCTCACCGATGACCCAAAACCCTCCGGCTCCCTGGCTAACATAGAGAATATGGAATCGGCATTGAATATGTTAATTTATTTATTTTCTTTTCATTTTCATTATAGTAAAGTTATTTTTTTTATGTCATAACATTTGATGAAAAAAAATAAGATTAACAATCTTGAATAATGTAATTGTTGCTGTTTCAAAAACTATTTTATTATAATAGAGTTTTTATTATTAATAGACTGTTGTATCATTCAGGTTTTGAATAGACAATGGAAAAATAAAATATGCCTCTCAATGTAAGTGAAGTATTTATTCTGTATATAAATAATTTGTAAACATGAATAATCTTGATTGATTATCTGAATTAAATATGGGCTAAGAAAAGAGTATGTCTCAATGTCATCGGAGGAAATTCAATCTATGCCTCTCCTTGTGTTTTATCATATATTATGATGGATGACTTACCTGAACCAACAGGATGGATACGTCCACAAGCAGCTCCTAAATTACGATTTTTCTTCATGAGATCGACCAGAAGCCTTACAGCATGAGGTTGGAAGTCAATGTCACCATCAAGGGTCAGCAGATATGTATTTTCGGCCATCACTTCCTTTCTTTCCACTGAGATAGGAAGTTCCATCAGCCTATGTCCGAGTAAATAGTACATGTACATCACCTTTAATAAAGAAGATAAAAAAATTTAATTTATTTTGTTAAAAAAAAAATTATTATTATTTTTGGCCATTTCATCAGTCATTGCCTACCTGGCTCCATCGTTTTCTGTGCCTTATTTTTGCCTTATCTTTTAAGTGTGCAATCATTTTAGTTTTACCAGGTAAAGTCCAAACAAGTCTTCCACCATATGGAGTTGGGTATTTGACGGGAGGCCTGATTCTAATATGGGTTTCGTGGACGTGGGATGCAGCCTCATCAATCGTAGAAACAAGAAGTTTGACGAAACGATTTACTTGTGACCAATCATCATTTACGTCACTGATTTCAAAAGCGTCATCAAAGAATATATGGGCTATTACAAAAAAAAGAAAAGATTTTTATATTTAAATTTATAGGGGGTAAAATGAAATGAAAAAAAAAATTAATTGTGTAAGATATTTACTTTCGAATTCATAGTAATCTGGATCAACAACTCTTAAATACTTCTGAGCTACTCTTCGAGCGCATTGATCCTCATCCATCCGCAGAATAGATTTCAACATTTCCATCATCTCATCGACTGTTTCATGCCACATTGTAGCGCATGCATAAATCCTAGTGATGCTATCGGACTTTTTGACAGTTTTAGGAGTCGTGGAGGAAGCGTCGGTATGGACGGATATGGTTTCATAATACTCATCTGGGTCCTTTTCTCTTTCTGCTAATTCCTAAAATAATGTATAGACATTTTAAAACACTGATCTTATAGATTAGATTAGAAATAAATTTTACTAAAATTTTCCTTTATTGTTTGGATTATGCACTAAAATAATGAAAATTATTGGAATTACTTTAAATAAATCTTTTGTACTATGTAAATTTAAACAAATTCAAAAGGATTTAAAAAAATCATTTTCAAGACTGAGCTAGTATCATAGGATAGATATTTCAATAAATATAAACCTTGCAAATGAAAAATTATGTCTTATTAATTTAATTTATAATTTGTTTTTAAAATCTAAATTAATCGATATGTGTTTGTACTCATAATTTTAACACTTGAGTGTTGTCTATGTCTATTGATTAAGTACTTTTATAGTTTAAGCCTTTAATGGAAGAGGGAGTTAAATCACTCTAAACCAATCAAGAATTTAATGAGTTATCTATCTCCTTAAAATATCAAACTTTGCTGTAAGCAAAAGTTAATTTTAATCATTTAACTATTAGATGTATAAATTTTTAGTTTTCTAAATTAGTCAACATTTTCAAACTGTGATCTGATACCATGGAAACATTAATAAAGGGGAAAATTTTTTTGCTTGAAAATAAGCGAGTGTACCTTCTTACTCCAAAAGCTTCAGTAATTTATAAACATGTATGTAGTTTATATTAAGTTCATGGGGAAACAGTTTATGATTGCCAACTGAATGATCTATGCATATTACTTTAGAATTACAATAATGCTGTATTAAGAAATTTCACTTACTCCTTTCGACTTTATGCTTCAAAAAAAAAAAAAAAAAAATTATTTCAACATTATAAGATATAAATTTGTAAAAAGTGAGCGATATTTAGTTAGCTGTGGAATTAAAAAAAAAAAGGAATAAGTTTATTTTTGATGATTTTGATACAGATTCGTGAGTATGATGTGCATTTAGTAACCTTTAGTATAAGGTTGTACTGCTTCTATGTAAAGGATTTCCCTCTAGGCTTTGGTTAGAGAGGCTCTCTATTAACTAGGCTTTGGTTAGAGAGAGTCCCTGTAAAGTATTTCCCTCTAGGCTTTGGTTAGAGAGGCTCCCTGTAAAGTATTTCCCTCTAGGCTTCGGTTAGAGAGAGTTCCGGTAAAGAGATTTCCCTCTAGGCTTTGGTTAGAGAGGCTCCCTTTAAAGTATTTCCCTCTAAGCTTTGGTTAGAGAGTCTCCCTGTAAAGTATTTGCTTTTAGGCGTCGGTTAGAGAGAGTCCCTGTAAAGTATTTGCTTTTAGGCTTTGGTTAGAGAGAGTCCCTGTAAAGTTAAAATGGCATGGGAAATATCCTGTAAAGTATTTGCTTTACTTGATCTTGATCTATAAACTCAGTGCTATATTTTCGATGGCTTTGGCATTCAATGAGTTATTGATTTAATCCTAAAGCAGATAAAGTTAGCAACGTTCATCTAAACTGATTTAATAAAATATTGATACAAAATGATTGACATAGATTATTATAAACTTTTCACCTCCGTCTTGACATCTTTTTCTTCTTCCCTTCTTCTGTTTAATCCAAGCGATTGATCAATCAAAAGTGAATCATACATCGGCAAGACAAATAATTTTTCAGTTGTCGCGAGCCTCTCACATTTTGGTGTCCATATGTGAAGGGTTATCCAAGTTTGTGATAGTAGCCAAAGTAACCAAATCCAAGCATGCTGTAATATTGAGTGGAATTTGCGCATTATTATTATATTTATACAGTTTGAAACTTTAAATTAAACATGATGACAAAGTAATTTGAATATAATAGGTTAAATGATGATCAGGATTTTCAGTTTTAAAATTTTTTATTTTCGAATGCCAACGTTTCAATCCCAATTGTGGATCTTCATCAGGGCTAAAAGAAAACAAATATATGAGTATCTATGCTAGAGGATGACAATAAATTAATATTTTACAGAATTGATAATAATATAAAAGATGGTAAGCATTATGTATGAATATTTAAATAAGTAGCTGGTTAGCAAGATAAAATAGAATCTGATATTTACCTTCTGAGTCAAGGTGGATACAAAGACTGAAGGTAAAATAAGGTAAGAGGTAGTTTGTAAGGTAGGGGATAGTTTGCCGACTTCAAAGGTTTATGACAGGGAAACCCAACGCTTTTGAAGTGAAAGACTACATGACAACTGAGTGAAAATAAAATATTAAAAACTAACAAAATAGATGTTACTGTATACAAATATTTATGTCTGGACTCAATAATAACGCAGAATAGAGATGATACATAAGGTAACAATGCATAAAAAATTGAAAAATATACATAATAATAATAAACAATAATAATAAATCCTGATCATCATTTAACCCATCGTAAAGATTAACAGTTGACTATCTCTCATCTCTAGAATTTGATTATATAAATCATAATTTTTACTTAACTAAAATAAATTGATACAACAAACCTGTTTCGAAATAAAATCATTTAAAAAGTATACAGGTGGCGATTCAAAGAATAGGTAATCTGGTACCATGCCTTGGAAGAAGCATGGATCGTCGTGCCTTAGGCCGCAGAGGGCGATCAGAAGTGAGATGGTCACCGGGATGGTTAAGTTTACGGGGAATGCGTAACTGAATCCTTGGATTACTATTTTGCAAGCAAATTTACCTATAAAAAATAATATATATATAAATATTACAGAACATAAACAGTCAAAATCAACAAATTTACTAATGGGCAATTCCAGGTGAAATTGACACAAAAATAATTCATTTTGAACCTCACCATCTCAGATTTTCTTGAAATTTGATATATGTGTACTACTTGTATCTACTAAAACAATTGTGAAATATTACTGAGTCATGTCTACCCGTTTTTGAATTATTGGTCTGTAAAGCCCTCAAAAACAGGTCCAGGAACAGAAAAAATCATGATTAAAAATAGCTGTAGATGTTTCCCAAATTTGACTAGGACTATGAGATTGGTGTAGTTAAACAGCGCATTCCATGCCGTTTCATATGATATACAGCAATGTATAGGTTTGTGCTAAAGAAATTTTCTTAAATCCAAGTTTAAAATTTTAATTTCATATTTCTCGAAAAGGGCATCTTTTAGAATTTTTATATGTTTAAAAAAAATAGACAGTATTATATCCATTCATACAACAAAATATAAAAGTGGGATCAAAATTTCTTCATTGCTTAAAAAATTAAAAAGTAGTGATAAAATTTCATAAATCCAGCATTTTAAGATTAAAAATAGATATAGATGTTTTCCAAATTTGACTAGGACTATGAGATTGGTGTCGTTTAACAGCGCATTCCATGCCGTTTCATATGATATACAGCAATGTATAGGTTTGTGCCAAAGAAATTTTCTTAAATCCAAGTTTAAAATTTTAATTTCATTTTTATCGAAAAGGGCATCTTTTAGAATTTTTATATTTTTTTAAAAAATAGGCACTATTATATCCATTCATACAACAAAATATAAAAGTGGGATGAAAATTTCTTCATTACTAAAAAAATTGAAAACTAGTCATAAAATTCAATAAATCTAGCTTTTTATGATTAAAAATAGATGTAGATGTTTTCCAAATTCGACTAGAATTATGAGATTGGTGTCGTTTAACAGTGCATTCCATGCCATTTCATATTATATATAAAAATGTATAGGTATAGGCACTATGACCTATTTAAAATATATATATATATATATAACCATAAAAAAAAATGCCCTTTTTGACAAAATTGAAATTAAAATTTTAAACTTGGTTTTAAGAAAATTTCTTTAGCATCAACCTATACATTTTTATATATAATATGAAATGGCATGGAATGCCCTGTTAAACGACACTAATCTCATAGTTCTAGTAAAATTTGGAAAAATCTCCAACTATTTTTAATCATAAAAAGCTAGATTTATTGAATTTTATGACTAGTTTTCAATATTTTTAGGAATGAAGAAATTTTCATCCCACTTTCATATTTTGTTGTGTGGATAGATATAGTACTACCTATTTTTTACAAAAAATATAAAAGTTTTAAAAAATGCCCTTTTTGAGAAAATTGAAATTAAAATTTTACATTTAGTTTTAAGTAAATTTCTTTAGTACCTACCTATACATTGTATATCATATAAAACGGCATGGAATGCGCTGTTATAGTCCTAGTCAAATTTGGTAAACATCTACAGCTATTTTTAATTATGATTTTTTTCTGTTTCTGAACCTATCTTTGAGGGCTTTACAGACCAATAATTCAAAAACGGGTAGACATATCTCAATAATATTTCACAATTGTTCTAATAGATACAAGTATTACACATATACCGAATTTCAAGAAAATCTGAATTGGTGAGGCTCAAGCCTGTGTTGGATTGACGTGGAATGACCCTAATATAAGTTTATATTAATATTTTCTCAAATTTCAAGAATATATTTACCAAATATATAACACAGATATGCTGCAACAATTTGGATTAAAAGTACATAAATTGCCGTATCATATTCAGCATCAATGTCAACAATTTCTCCTGTTGGTGTCACGTTCGCCAAATCTGGAAGACTTGTGCTGCCAAAAGTTGGTCTTATCTAGAATCAGATTATTGGATTTAATATGTAACGAAATAATATTTTTTTAAAAAATTATATGGCATCAAGATTTACCTCTGTAATTCTGATCTTGTGAGCTGAAAAACCTCGATGAAATAGTGAGAAGAAATGATTTACATTTTCTCCTCTATAAACCCTGGATACGAGAATCAAGATGAGAAAAATAAAAATTTTCCATGTCGACATAAAAATATATGTGAAATAACGGGTTCTCTTCAGCCTTTCTTTTATTTTCCAGAGCGGTCTCATAAAACCTAAACACCATATTTTATTAATTGAACAATTCATCAAATATTAATTTATAATTATTTTTAAAGATAACTTATACTTAATTTAATTTATGGTGTAACCAATCAATTATAACTATGGTGGGTAGGTCAAGATTCATTCCGTGTGGACTCCTCAAAAAAGTCAACCCTACCTGGGAGGATTCGAACAGCCGTCGTTCGGCACGGGCATGCTAAAGCGGGTTGTGTCCATTAATTTGATAATATTTTTTTTTTTTTTTTTTTTTTTTTTTTTTTTGTTCGGTACCCCTACCTGGCCATGTGTGGCATAAGGGGTTTTTTTTTTGTTCGGTACCCCTACCTGGCCATGTGTGGCATACGGGGGGTTACTCTAGAGGTGTAACCAACCTATTCTAACCATGGTGGGAGGGTCGAGATTTATTCTGTGGGACCTCCACGAAATAAAAGTCAACCCTCCCAGGGCGGATGGTTGATCAAGTAATCGATAATTTATCGATTATTTATTTTTATCGATTATTTATTTTATTTATTTATCGATTATTTATTTTTATTTATTTGATAAATTTTTTTTTTTTTTATTCCGCCCCACGTCCCCGACTACCGCGACCATCTCTGTCAATGCGATCTATTGTTAGTTCTCGCGAACTAAAATTTTAAAAACCGATAATCTATATATCGATTACTTTGTATATACGAATATACGTATATATTCGTACGATGTATATTACTCGATCAAGTATCTATTGATAATCTAACTAATATAATGTTTTAACCAAACATATAATTTTTCTGCTTCCTTCTTGTCATTAATGGATCCATCTTCCCCCCCTCGCTTCCCCAATGAAATATAACATTGTAATTTGATAGGGTTTAAATGGCAAAGGAAAAAGTCTTGCTATTTAGAACCTTTAGTTTTTTTTTTTGGAGTTACTACTTGTCCCTAGTTTAGTTTGATTTGTTTGACGTCCCTTTATGCTACTAAGGCTAATCGGACGATGCTACAGTGGGAGTCCTAAATTTTGCCTATCCAGGTATTATTAGGATAGGGATCTCCAACGAGTACCTGACATCCGACAGGCTTAGGACCTTCATTTTATGTCCTAGCCGAGGGACGGCATAGCCAAGGATTTTTTACTCCCATTAAAAAATCCTAGGGCCTCCTTGGGACCTGCGAGCTTTAGTATTTTAGGTTGCCATGCTAATCACTATGCCACTGGTGACCCCAATTGTCTCTAGTAATGAGAAATGGCCAAATATGAAATAATTTCAAAAGCATGTAAAAGGGAAAAAAATATATGTTTTCCCAAAGCAAACATTTCTATTTCTGGCTCCTTCCTCAGGAGATTGCAATATATCAGTGATTTTCTGAAAAATAATCAAGAGCTCAAAATTAAGTTCCGATTTATAATCGGCTGTTATATGAACAGCTTCTGTTGACTCCTATTTTATATACATATCGTTGAAAAACTCAATAGTTATTTCTATTATCGCTTAAATAAAATATTTAGCAAACAAATATCCGGCAAGTGTGAAGTGCCATGAGTAACTGGAGCCGACTTTATTCTCGGTAAACTACCCAATGCAATATCAACTTTACGAAAGAATGCCATTGAGGAAAAAGTTCCGCTACTTCTGAAGGCACTTATGCCATTTTCAAAATTAATAGCTATTTTTAATCAAAGAAAGATGGTAAGTAAAAGATGTGTAATGCGTGCACTGCACCAGATTTTTTTTTTTTTAATAATGATCATTACTTTGATTTATTGTTTATTTATATTTTTTGTAAATAATGTAGAATGTGTTCAGTGAGCCATCATTGCCCTTCACTGTGACAGATTGTAATATAATATATTAAAGAGTTAAAAAAAAAATGATTTAAAAATGTAAAAATATATCTAATAAGTATATAGTTATTCAATCTTAAGGATAGCCAAATCTATAAACAGTCCTTTGTACATAATCTTCGCATGGGTCCAGCCAATATAAAAATAAACTTGAATTGTTTAAGAAGCCGACTTGATAGTCCAGCCTGTTGAGAAGAGATAAAGGTTACTCTGAGGACTCTTTAGGGACTCTATAGCAGTTCCTCCATGGTAGAATATCTTTTAAAATATTTCCTTTCGCTATTTTTTTATTTTTATTATGATCATTAGAGACTAATCCGGACAAAAGTGATGGATAGATACAATTGTAACTAGGAATGGAAAATGGTTGGCCATCATGTAATTAAATGCCATTAATATGTTAAACATTTCGAATTTTGTGATTGAGGAGTTTATCAGAGGTTGGTGTTGGCCTCTAAAGGATTAACAATATAGCTTAAATTATATTATTATATTACTTAAAATGGAAAAAGAATATGTACGGTACTTACCTAACACAGAATGTTTAGAAACATAATTTTCCCACCAACCACATGATATACAAAATAATGTGGCAGGTATTAACCAAAGATTGGGACGCTCTCTACCTTCGAGAATTGGCCAAACGACAAAACCTGTAGCTTGTGCTACTAACGCAACAGCATCAACAACAGCCTTCATGTATACTTCAGTCTTTTCTGAGCCTGTTGTACAACCCTTAGTATTCCTTGACAGCAAACCTTTGCAATTTAATATGTTCATGTTAATTTTTTGTTTTAATTATTTATAATTTGTATACAGTAAATTATGGTTTTTTACTTACTTAGTAGAGCTGGGATGAAGCAGACACAGTTGGTAAGCATTGCTCCCTTGACCACATCCAACTCCGGTAGCACCATGAGGAACAGAGAAGCGAGGCCTACGACGTGAAGAGTTTCCATCGCCAGGATCCACATGAAGTCAACGAACGGAGGTCGTTTCCATGATTTGAACACACATATCCTCAGCGATCTGATAAATGTACCGACTTCAGGAATAGCGAAAGCGAATAGTAAACACCATGACCAGGCTACTCGTTCTTCCGGCGGTAAGTTGACTATGAATTGCTTATCCCTTCCTACAGATATCATAATATCATTTAAGCAAGTATGTAATAATTCTTATTTGTTAATTAATTAATAGTTGTTAATGAAAAAGACCAATATTTCTCCTTCTCCACAAAAAAATAAATAAAATATATATATATAATTTTTAAATAGGGTATAAACTGTACAGTTATTGATACCCTTAAGACTACATTTCTGTGGCAAAATTAAAAAAAAAAAATTTTATGAAGGGATCAAATAGAAAATTCCTATAGCTCCTCATTATCAATCACTATAAAGACTCAAGAGGTTTTTTTGGGTCAAAAGTTCAATAGTTTTACCATATGGCAATATTTATTGTTAAAAGTGCAAAAACTAGTTATCGACACCCTGTGGATTTAATTGTTAAATGTTCCCTATGGTTAGTTTTTTAAAGTCTTACTTCATAGATGACCCTTCAAACATTAGATTCATGTATATCTTGAAATAAACCTAGGACTTGTTTACTTATTTCTTTAAGTTAAAGTTGGGGTGTCAATAACTGTACAGAGTGTTAATAACTGAAGAGTCCACGGAAGAAAAGGGGATGTCATTTGGAGTGCTTTCCGAGAAAATCCAGTTTTTAGGTTTGGATCTTTAATTACTTCAGTATCTTTTATCATTTTTCTTCAATTTTTTTATATGGCCTTTTCCTTTTTGTTTTGCGTGTCAAAATAATAAATTTGCCCGAAACAGACATAACACGCTCTAAAAAAAAATGTTTTAGTAAAAAAAAAAACAATTTAAACATAAAAGAAAGGGGGATAGTCCTGGACGCTCCCCCTTTCTTCCCTGTTTTATTGATAAAATGGTGATATTAATACACAATCCATACAACTTCTAACATGACTCTCCCCCATTCTAGGTTTTTCCGCGTGGACATTCCCCCTTTCTTCCGAGTACGTGGTTCTTTCCATCCCTTGTAACTAACCGACTGTCATTTTTTCTGACTATTTCTTTTCACCAACATATTCTACTCAACTAGACGAACAATTATATATATAAATAAAATTCGGAAAAAAATTGACTCTCCCCCTTTCTTCCGTGGACTCTTCAACTGTATGGTTTACCCTATAATAAGAGTTTATTAAATATTGTACCTGTTTTAACTTTGGCTATTTTAAAACAAAGATATTATTCATGAAGTCACTCTATTCCTAAACATATATATTTAAAAAATATATTGGCCAGTGAAAATAAAAGATGGAGATTAAATGTTTCATATAAAGCATCATTACACTTATTTATTTTAAAAAAACAAACTTTTTAATAGTTTTATATTAAGAAGGTGGTTAGTATTTATCTTATTTATTGTTATCCTATCCAACCATATACTTATACTATATCATTCATGTTTGGGCAAAAGGGGTTAAATCATAAAAAAAAAAAAAAAAAAAAAAAAAAAATCGTCTTCTTAAAATCCATAATTTACTATAATTTATTCGTTATTCATAATTTATTACAGTCTCTGTTGAAAGAGTATAGTTTCATTTATTATTTTGGAATAAAGAAATACAATCAGAAAGAATTTATATTGATTTTCAATAGCTTGGTAAATCGTTTAAGCTTCACATTTTGATGACTTAACCCCTTTTGCCCAAACACCAGTGATATAACATATTAATTAGGCAATACCAACTTTTAAACAATTCAATAATAAACATTCAAAATTTACTAGTACAAAAATTATTAAAATATATTCCTTTATTGTGAATATTTAATGTCTAAATATAATAATTAAAATAATAAGCTCCAACATTCTTATCATGTTAGGTCAAAAATTACTTGACCAGTTTCGAGAGGACATTGGTATCAGGATTATTATTTATACCTGAGATAAAACTGTTAAAAAAAGGTGAAGATTATAAAATTCAGTAATAAATACCGTTTAAAGAAAAATATTCTAAAATTTCTTTTTAAAAAAAAAAAACTAATCAATTATTTAAATCTCAGTGGAGTTAAATTCATGAAGTCACTCCACTCCTAAACATATGTATTTAAAAACTATATTGACCAGTGTAAATAGAAGATGTTGATTAAACATTTCATATAAAGCATCATTATATCATTTATTTAAAAAAAACAAAAAACTTCTTAATAGTTATATAATAAGAAGGTGGTTAGTATTTATCTTATTTATTGTTATCCTGTCCAACTTATAATATATAACATATTGATTATAAACATTCAAAATTTACTAGTACAAAAATTATAGAAATATATTCCTTTATTGTGAATATTTAATGTCTAAATATAATATTTAAAATAATAAGCACCAATATTGTTCTCAAGTTTGGTCAAAAATTATTTGACCTGTTTTGAGAGGACATTTGTGTCAGGATTATTATTTATACCTGAGATAAAACTGTTAAAAAAAGGTGAAGATTATAAAATTCAGTAATAAATACCCTTTAAAGAAAAACATTCTAGAATTTCTTAAAAAAAAAAAAATTAAGTATTAATACAAAATATAAACTTACCCAAGTCCTTATTACAATAGCTGACAACCCTGTCGGGTCTTAGTTGCGAGGTGATGAAGAGAACAGAGAGCTTTGCCAAAACACCGCTGGTGAGAACTATCGTGAACGTGACCAGGTAAGCGATGATTTTTAATATTTTCACTGTGAATTCGAGACACGCCTGGTTTTCCATCGAACCCGAATCTGTTTTCGGGGGAAGAACTCGGAACACATCCCATCCTTTTGTCTCCTGGACAGTCCTTGTACTGCAAAATAATGTTATTTTTTAAATAATATGTATTTTAGAAATTTTATTGATAATTTATTATAGCAATATTCAATGATATGTCTTCAAGAATTATTTGTGAAAGGTGATTTTTATTTTTATGTCTTGGCATTGCTTAATTTTGATCACCCATTGCAAGCGTCTTAGCTCACTTTCGTTTCTTTTAATTATCATGTAAAATAAAAATCAAATGAAAAGGTTTTTCAAATCTCTAAACTTGAAAAAAAAACAAAAAAACTTAAAAACTTCATGGTAATTGGAACATTATAAAATAAGTTACAGCCTTCTGAATGGTGAGCCAGTTAAAGACAGCAGAAAAATAGACTTTTTATTTTTTATGTAGGTTTAAAATTTTTCCTCGTGTTCACTTACAAAAAATTGTTATTTATTTATTATTATTGTACCACAAACAAGTTATGTAAATTAACATTTGTATTAGAAGGATGAATAATCCAAAATCATGTACAAAAACATCATTTACTTTGTAATTCTTCAAATAATAAAAATATTCTTTCTTTGTTTCTTCTTTCTATACATTTTAGCTCTTCTGGGTTGGGAATAATAGCTATTGTTTTCTTAAACATTACACAATAAATAAAATAAATATGGTTGGTATTATTTATCTAATTTGCTTTATGTTTTGAGTGATTATTATCTTAGCTGAGGAAGGAAATAAAAAAAAAAAATGTTTGTGATAATATGGTATCGCCCGCTTTCTACTCTATCACGTCTGATTTTATAATCCTCTCTTCAGTTGTTAAAAACTTCGTTTAGTTACCATGGAAACAAATAATTTCCATTATGTTCCAAAATACCAGAATGCCTTTACTTGTAACTAGGCAACGGATTTTCATATAAAATAAAAAGCCAAATATAGTTCCATATTTATGTTAAATATCTAACAACAAATATCATCAAATCGATAAGAATATATGTATGTATATTCAGATTTTCTTCTTCTTCTTTGATGGCGTTACAACTCATGAAGAGTCAGGGCCTCCTGCAGTCGGAACCGCCAGTCTTCCCTGTTTTGTGCAGCTGCTCTCCAATTTCTAATTCCAAGCATTTTTTGGGAATTTACTGCCAGCGAGCGAGGTCTACCAACCTTTCTTTGTCCAAAGATTTTTTCCTCCCCAAGCATTTTTAGGACCTCATTATTGCTATGTCGAGCAATGTGCCCAGCCCATCTCAAGTGACCAATTAATTGTTAATTATTAAACAATTAATTATTAATTAATAATAATTAATTCTATTCAGATGTATTATCTATATTATATGTATACATATGTAGTAAATATACATGTAAAAAAATTCTGGTAAGCTTCAAAAAATTCATTAGTTTTTCAACACTATCTTCGGTATCCAGTAGCACTTCTTTCATTGATGTGTTCAATTTTAGTTTTGTTCTTGTAGGCTGGTAGTGTTCGCAGTCCACTAGTATGTGGGAGACCATGATCAGGGCACCACATTTGATGCAGGTAGGGTGTGCGAGGTTGTGAAGCAGCTATGCATGGGAGAATTTGCAGTGACCTATTCTAAGCCGGCACAGGATTATTTCTTCTCTCCCAGATTTTCTGTTGCTGGTTGACCATTTTTTACAATCTGCTTTTATTTGTAGCAGTTTGAAGGGGTTCCTTCTTCAGGCTTCATTCCATTGTGTCATTAATTAGGATATACATGTATATACATACATATATATGTTATATGTAAATATACATGTATATAAATGAAAATCATAAAATTTAAAATTATTACTTATTAAATGATATTTTAAATTTTCAAATGAGAATAAACTCATAACTGATCTGAAAATAGCTTTGTACCGGCTGAAAGTTCTTTCCATATCAACAGATGTCGGAGGGGCAATTTTAACAGACGCTAACAATGAGGAAAGATGCAATGTCCATTGGAGTTGAACCCATATCAAATTGCCCGTTGATCTTTTTTTTAACTCCAAAGTTAAAATAAACGGGGTAGTTGTGGTTTCAGAACAACAAATTTTCAGCTACTAAGTCAGCAGTGTATACCAGCCGGGTTTTAAGGATGTTTCTACTTTTACCAAGATTTTCTTCATAAATATCTTATTAATAGTTTTTCCTCAAAGTGCTTTTATCAGGAATTTTCTTACTAATACAATTTATAAGAAACTTTTAAAATCTATATTGTAAACTTTATAAAAAGGTCCTGTATATGCTTTATTTGATGCTCGGCAAAAATATGAATTAAAAGGTCATATAGATGTATACTTAAATGTAGGTCACTTACCACTTTCTATCAAACCAGAGCAATAAAGCTGTTGTTTATGCTTCCGTTAGACCCTACAGTTTTTATAAAGCACTTTCTCGGAATCTCAATGATCCCACTATCTTAGAATCAGAAAATCTTAGATAAATATCAGAAAAGTGTAATTCTTTAAGTGACTAAATAATATCATCATCAAATCACATAAATCAATTATTTTTAGGTTTACTATATCATGAAAACTATTGGTTGGTAGGCATTTTCGTTTTAAAAAAAAATTATGACAACAAAAATAATGAGATATGAAATACAAATAAGAAAGATGGACCGAGTATATAAAAATATGTATTTATTTATGTAGTGACAAATTAGCTCAGCAAGTCTCTTGGCCACCACCAGCGTAGTCGACGTGGTGGGCTGAAAGGGTTGTGCGAGCATCTTAAGGCTTCCGTAAGAGGGTTTGTATTGTAGGTCAGTCTTTGGTGAAAGCTATTATAATTTTCTTTGGCTGTTTCCGAAATTGTTCGCATGTCTAAGTCTTTGTGTATTGTATCGTTGCTAACAAAAAATGGTGCATCAACTATTCTTCGCAACACTTTTGACTGAAAAGACTGTATTCTTTGGATGCTGGACGATTTTGCAGAGCCCCACAACTCTATCCCGTACGCCCATATAGGTTTTAATAAGATTTTGTATAATGTGAGTTTATTTGTCAAAGATAATTTTGAACGTCTGTCAAGTAGTCTGGATAAAAGACCGTATCGTTTGTTTAGTTCTTTACGTTTTAGTCTGTTGTGAGTTTTCCAAGTCAGTCTTTTGTCCGGATAAAAACCTAAATATCTAACCTCATCAGATGGCGGTATGCAGATATTATTAAAATATATTCCTGGACAAGGGCCACGATTAAGTGTAAAAATTACATGAACACTCTTTTTTTCATTCATTTTTATTTTCTACCTAGTGTCCCAGTCTGCAATATCATTCAAATGATTTTGGATACGCAAGTCGACTACGCAGGTGGTGGCCAAGAGACTTGCTGAGCTAATTTGTCATTTCCAGAAGGAACGCTTATGTAGCAGCCAGCAAAATTTGCTCATTGCAAGTAATTTGCAGATCGCAAATTTATAATTGTTAAACGTTTGTTATTAAATAAATAAATAAATGTATGTAGTAATTTGTAAAATAAACTTGAGTTTAAACGATTCCAAATGTTGTAAAATGATTGAATTGAGCTTTTGTATGCTTAAATAAAATGCTATAAAGCTTAAAATTTTACGCTCAGAAAAAAATATATAAAATCCGTTCCTTACTTATAAACAATGCTCTTAATAATTATAAACTAAAGGCATACTTGTGAAAGGCGTGGGCTCAACGTATTTTAGAGATTTCGGAAAAATTTTTTGTTATTCTCCCGTTAATGTTATGGGAGTAATAATCTTGACATTTATCGCCCTAAAATCCCTATCCTATCCTGTATAAGTTTACTCGATTTTTTTTTCATATTTCTTATTATTAGCCATTTCTTATTATTAGACATAACGAGAGACAGTTAATTTCTCCATCATATAATATATTATTTCTCAAAGCTTTTTTTTTGTCGATACGCCATAACTTCCTTAATGCTTCATCAAATTTCATGAATGAGGCATTATTTTATAGCTTTCCCTAACAGCTACACCGAAAAAATATACAAATCACTCATTTCGATTGCAAGTTATAAGCGCCAAACCGAGGTTTTGTTAATACAGGTTCCGAGCCAAAACATGCGATTTCAGTCAATAGAATCAGCGCAATCGCTTTACGCGAAACCGATATGTGTAATTAAGTATGTGGCGTTTTTTAGTTTTCCCTCTTTCAGTGACATCTATGTCTGTGTAAAACAAACCCACCAACAAATACTCGCAGATGACTATATCGTATCTTCAAACATAGTGCTCAAAGAGGTCCTGTAAACACGTAAATACTTTGTAAATATGTAAATCCCTTAAACTTATGTTTCAAAACAATATCTACAATAAAATACATACAACAATACAATATACAATTGAAACATATCTATTCTTTACTTCAACCATCACCTATGCACATGACGCAATGTACGATACTAAATATACTGCGTGTACTTTGATAAAGTGGGATTTACGTTGGCTAGAATGCAAATACTTCGCACTGGTCAGCTAGCGTAAACAAAATCAAAGGTACTTTATAGGAAAACAAAAAAGTTTCCGCCATTTAAGCCCTTTCTGAACATATTTATGATGACAAAACTTCCTGATATTAAAGAATACTTGATTCTAATTAAACATGACGAGTTTGATCAAAATCGTTCGAGCCGTTTTTAAGGGAAAATAATCATTAGGATAGATTCTTTGAAGTTTAGAATAGAATATAACATGGGCGTCACCGCGGGGGGGGGGGGAGGGTGCGTTCCCTCAATATTTTTTAAGAGGGCAACTGCTTACACTCTAAATGTGACATAAATTGGTAAGGTTGGTATATACCTTTAAAATACATTGTTGCATGACTGTCCCAACAGTTATTTTTAGCTGTTGTTATTTCAATTTTTAGCCTCCCGAATTATTACCTATCTAGGAAAATATTGATTCGTCCCCCTCAATAATTTAGTGCTGGTGACACCCATGGTATATAATAGAAGGTGGATGACATCTATAAAAGATGGAAAATTCAAGAAGGATTACACCCACTGTTGGATTATGGTTTATATCATGGGCGTCACCAGTACCAAATTATTGGGGGGCTCAATATTTTTCTGGATAAGGTAGGTTTAAATTCAAGGGGTTGAAAGTTGAAATAATAAGTCCTAAAAACAACTATTGGGACATTTAATTCATCCTCCAATGATGTATTTTAAAGGTATTTTTAGTAAAACTCTTAAAACATGTCGATTTATGCCTCAGTTTTGAAATAGGGAGTTGTTAAGGCTTAATGTTGAAGGATGTGGTCAAACATTTCTTGATTGAATTTAAGTTTTTCTTCTAATCCTGATCCAACTTATTTCATTGCTTTCCACCAACTTCTATACGCTTCACCGAATTGATGGAAAGTAGGGTTAAGCTGCTTGGTTTAGAAAAGAAATGGATCCGGCTTTTTTTTCCCCCTTCTTCCGATGTGGCAATCCTGGGGATACAACTTTTTAATTCATCAAATATGCAATACGCCTGACGATGAGTGGAGTGTGCTGTAAGTAACTAATATATTTTAGGTTTATATTGCAACGGCCCGCTTTCCTGAATTTTTCAGATTCTCATAAAGGCTCTAAAACCTAAATGGAAATAGGCTCTAATGGGATCCACTAAGTACCAAAACCAGATTGGAACTTAGATGGATCGTACATGTTGCTTGAACTCCGAGAGCAAAGCAGTGCTGCATCTAGTAAGAGGAAAGTTAGGCTTGTGTAAAGAAGATTTAGTTATACTTTCCGGCTGTTTAAGTCATTGAAAGGAGTCACTTTAATCTCATTATTTTTTTGGTTTCAAGATTTGTTTCCAAATCCTATACAACCAGATGTCACTTTTTATGTATAGTTAAATTTAGTTATAATCTTTATTTTTCCTTTATAGCTTTCCTTTTATTTGATCCAACACCTCGCATAATTTTCCTACCTTGTCTTTATCTAATTCTTTGAAATATAAGACTTCTTCTACAGCATTAAGATTGAAATTTAATTCCAATCAGATCTTGTCATATTTCTTACACCTGAACACTATATGACGTGGGTCCTCTAGACAGTTACAGAGCTCACATATTCCTCTGGCTTCTATTTTCATTAAGCCAAGGAACTTCTTTGTGTTCCCGTGATTTGTCCTTAGCCTCGTTATTTTCACAATGTGATTCCTGTCCATCCATCATCCAAAATCCATGCGGATTTTTCGTAACCTCAGGGTTAGGCTTACTTTGGGCTGAACTTGATAATAATCTCTCCCCTTTCCTTGTGACTCCCAGTCATACCGATCCTGCCATTCTTTAATTGACTGCTTCTTGATAGCTCTGAGTAAGTCTGGAGTTGGAACTTTTGCGTTATCCCTCTCTACCTGTCTATTTCGTGCAACTCTGTCAGCCTTCTCATTTCCAGAGAGGCCCACATGACTTGGTACCCATTGAAAATAATACTTATTATTGGATTTGGATTATTTAGGATCTTATTAGTATGAATGGTTTCTAGTTTGGCGCTATTCGTCACGTTCACAACAGTTATTGAGACGTATTTGAAAAAACTCCGAATCACTCGGTCTTTTTTGCCCACCTTCGTAATTTTTGAACCGCTTACTCACAAGTAATAACTAAAACTAAAATGAAACGGTCCGGTGAGATGAGATGATGACTGAACATTAGACTTGTTTTGATTCGAGAAGAATGAAATAATAGGATAGGAATAAATATACCTTTAACTAATCCTATCATAGGATTATTCATCAAAATAAACAAAAGTATAAGTAAACAATCTCTTTTACTATGATAAAAACTTTTATGATCACACCTTTGCGCGAAAAAGTCTCACTTCAATTTTAATTGCTCAAAAGCTTTAGGTGAAGCTTAAACTTTTTGAAGAAAAACTTTTATCATAAAGTTATTTGAAAACTTCTTCTCTTCTTCTTTCCCTTCCTCCTTTATGCCTTTCAGCGTGGAGGCATTGTATCTAGCCATCGCAGCCAGGCATCCCGGTCTCTCGCCAGCATCTTCATTTCTCCTAAGGACTTCCCTCTTGATAGTCCCAACCTGGCAATGTGGTCTTCGTAAGACAGTCGAGGTCTACCCCTAGGTCTTTTTCCTCTTGGTCGGGCTTCATAGAAGCTTCTGGGTTCTCTATATTCGCCCATTCTGCACATATGACCATACCACCTTAGCTGTCTTTTCTCGAGTATTTGTCCAAGTGGCTCGACGTTTAATTCTTCACGAATTCTTTCATTGCGTACACAATCTCGTCTGGTTTTTCCTGCCACTCTTCGGAGATACCTCATTTCAGCTGTGGTTATTCTATTTTTATGTTTGTTTAGAGTTACCCAGCTTTCACTACCGTAGAGCAATGTTGGAAGGTACACTGCTTTGTATATTCTTAACTTAACATCTCTTCCAACTTCTCTCTTTCCTATGATGGAATTGCAGATATGGAAGTAAATATTGCTGGCTTTTCTAATTCTATTGTTGACCTCATCGTCAATATTCCCATTCCTGCTTATTATTACACCCAGGTATGTATAATCATCGGTCTGTTCCAGTGACTGGCCATTACATATTACATTGGTTGCCTGAAGCTCTCTCCCCAGATGTAATATTTTACTTTTATCTGTATTAATAGATAGGCCTTTTCTTCCTAATTCCTCTTGCCATTCAAGTACAGCTTGCTGTAATTTGTCCTGAGAGTCAGCTGCTAAGACTATGTCATCCGCATACAACAAAGCTTGGACTTGGACATGTCTCAGATTCCACAGTCCCACTATACTTCTGGCTGTTCTCCTTTTGCAGATTTTATGTATTTCGTCCATAAAATTTACGAACAGCAAAGGACTTAAGCTGTCTCCCTGCTTCACTCCCTGTTCCATGTCAAAAGGTCTGGATTCCATCCCATTTATTCTTACAATACCTTTTGGTTTTTGGTATACTGATTTGACGGCATTTATGAGGTCTACGGGAATATTCTTAGCCTCTAGCGCTCTCCATAGTTCATACCTTGGGACCGAGTCGAATGCAGCTTTTATATCCAGAAACGCCATGTACATATTTCCGTTTCTATCCCAGGTTTTCTCCATTAGGCATCTAAGAGAAAATATGTGGTCCTGTGTTTGTCTACCTCTCCTAAATGCAGCCTGTTCCTCCTCGGGCATAGGTTCAATATATGTCCTAAGCCTGCGCTCTAGTATGGACGTATAAATCTTGTATACTACAGGTGATAAACAGATTGGTCTGTAGTTCCTGCATTCACTCGTACCGTCTTTCTTGTGGATGGGTATTATTACATTGTACTCCCAGTCCTCTGGGATTCTTTTCTCATTCCACAATTTTTGAAACAGGGACTGTAGGACTTTTGTGACCTGTGGACCACCATACTTAATTAGTTCTGGAGATATCCCATCTCTTCCCGCTGCTTTACCAGTCTTTAGCTTTTCTATGGAAAATTCAACTTCTTCCTCCCATATCATTTCATCATATCCTGTGTCTTCAGTTAGGATTGGTTCTGAGGAAGGTACTTGGCTACTGAATTGCTGTTGGTAGTGGCGTCTCCATCTGTCTAATATTTCAATATGATGTGAAAGGATCTTACCATCCTCATTTCTAATGTTTCTTATTGGTTTGCATTTACTACCTTTAAGCCCTTTTACTTTTCTCCAAAATAATCTGGTATTTTCCCGGTAATCCGAATCGAGTTTCTTACCAAAATCTTCCCATGCCTTTTGTTTTGCTTCCCGAACTATGCCTTTAGCCTCATTCCTCTTAGTTACATAATTAATCCATTTTTCGTGAGTCTGATCCGTTTTATATTCTTTCCATGCTAGCTTCTTTTTACGAACTGCATCTTTTACATGATCATCCCACCATTTGGATCTCTTTCCCCGCATAGCCACTTTCTTTAATCCACAAACATCTGTGGCCACTTCAATAATTTTATGTTTTATGTTCATCCAGAGCATATCTATGGGGTCATCTAGATTTATACTTTCTAGGGCAGAGTCTAATTTCGTTGCATATTCGAGTTTCTTTTCGGGGTTTAGCAATTCCATCAAAGCAATTTTGGTAAACACCTTTGGCTTGATTTTTCTGGGCCTTAGTATACAGGTATCCGCAACTAGGAGGAGATGGTCCGTATTTAACTCTGCACCTCTTATAACTTTAATATCAGTGAAATATCTTCTTATTTCTCTATTGTATATAAAATAGTCTATACAACTATTAACATTCCTTTCAGGCGCAGAGAAAGTAATTTTGTGGATTGGCTTATGGGGGTAGAAGGAATTTCCTATCAGGATATCGTTGTCAACACAGAAATCTATGAGGCGTTGTCCATTTGAAAACTTAATTGAGCAAAATTTTACGTAATAAGTTTTTCAAATACTTTTAAAATGAAACTTATTTGAAAAGGTTAACGACCTTTTCGACCCCTGCTTTTTTTCGAACGGGGACCTACAATTCAAGTGAAAAGTGAGGGAAGGGACATGCGCAGTAGTGTAACAATCGCACCATGGCAGTTTGTTGGAATTACATTACTGTTTGTTGGAACAAACCTCTGAGTTACAACAGCAATCCGTCTTTATATTATCACAGAAACTTGTAGAAAGCTCCATGTATGATATAGTGTGCTCTGTATTTCATTAGATACTTAATTTTTTTGTTTATTAGGTTGTTATTCTTTTTTATGTTATTTGAAATTGTTTTAAAACAAATTTCACTATCATATTTCTCAGTTTACGAGTTTATCGATTTTTTTTATCGATGTTCACCTACCATATATTTTGGGTTTTTGACGTGTAGCAAATGTCTAAACCGAACTAATTCATTGTGTGGATATATCGTCACTTTGATATTTTATATATTTTGAATGGTTTATTGTTTACTTTATTTTTTAAAATAAAGTTTATATATCAAGATTTTTTTCATTGTTTATTTATTTTTTTAATGTTACCTTGAACATAGGATGTAGTATAAAAAAACACGTGAACATATTGTTTTATGAAATCAAAATGGCGTCACTTACGTAATTTGAAATTTTCGTTACACTTTCCGTGTTAGATTTAAACGTTTGGTAACTGTTTTTGCATTGAAAATGAAATGGTTTTCTCTTCACGAACTTAAATCCGAAAAGTTGCAGCCAACAATTTTGGCTGCTAGTAGTATCAAAGAGAAAGTGGCCTTTGCCAGGTTTCATTAGAAGGATTCATGGCTGACAAGTTATTGGTTAGTACGATTTTTTTTTATAATTTAATTTGTAGGGGAAAGTGTCCTATTATGGGATACTTTTTTTTTAATAATTAATTGGTTGGCCCTAAATTGCTTAGACGATTCAAAAAATGTTGTTTTACATTTAGCAGTAGTAGTAGACCACATCAACAATGAAAAACATCTCATATCTCCTTTTTTAAATTTGTAATCATGGTTAATGTGAGATAAGTCAATTTTGTACTTTTTGAAAATAGGCTCTTGGGTTAGATAGGGGGGTTTCCTAATATGGGATACGTATCCCGTTTTATGGACCATGATATAAAATGATTTATATAAAGCAAAATTTGATGTTCACAAAAAATATATATTGTAAACGCCCTTGGCAACGTATGATCGGAAACCCGAAGATAGCAAGTTCAAAACCCGGAGCCGGGGGATATTTAATAATATTACTCGGCATCAATCCCCCACCTTCCACCGGTAAACCCCGTATAGCCTAAGAGGCGAGGAAGGGGAGGAGCAAAAAAATATGTATATATTTATATATATATGTATGTTGTCAACAAATACATGTTAATTATGTTACAAAAAAAAAAATAATTTTTTATTATAATTTTCAAATAATCAAAATTTGATAAGACCTTTATTTCACCGATTTTTTTCACAAATTACAAAGAAAATATGTGGATTATGAGTTCAAGGCAGCTCTCATGATAGGGCACTCCACAGTAGGAACATTGAACTTAAGTTTCTTCATTTTCTAAATTTTAATTAAAATCATTTTAATCTATTAAAAAATATTTTGGGAGAACATATGATCTAGCCAAGTAATGAACTCAAAAAAAAATTGCTCTGAACATTTAAGACATTTATTGACTTCTGATTGCTTAAATAGCAGCGAAAAAATGCAAGAAAGTAAATCCAGTGTCAACAAAGCCGAAACAATGATAGAATCATGGGCAGACCAGGAATATAATGAAATAGAACTACGTAAGATAAATGAAACATTACCCAGGTTTTATGTAATTAGTATTTCTGAAACTGGCAAAAACTTTAATAATATAAGCCCAATTTACGCTAAGAAATCTATCAGTCAAGTAGCTAAAGACATCAAAATAAGAAAACTTGGTAATTCCGGGAACCTTTTAATCGAATGTCTCAACGATCATGCGGCTAACAGAATCAAACTAATGAAGAGCGTAGGCTCATACCCAGCGTCAGTTGTCCCCCACCGGACTCTAAATTATAGCAGAGGTATATTTTTCAGTTCTGATTTAGACCATGTTACTGATGCTGAAATATTAGACGAACTAGGGGATCAGCATGTAAACAGTATTAAGAGAATAAAAATGAAGAACACAACAAAAAAATTATTTCAAATAACGTTTTCGGTTCCAACGCTTCCAAGTAAAATAAAAATAGGCTACCTATCAATTCCTATCCAAACGTATATACCAGCACCCTACAGATGCTATAATTGCCAAAAATACCAATACCACAGAGAATGCAATCAAGATCCTATATGTGGAAATTGTGCTAAACCGAAGCACGACTCTCAGTGTACTGAAATTCGTTGCTCTGCTTGTAGTGGTAGCCACCCTGTATGGGATAAAAGTTGCCCCATTTACCAACAAGAAACTCAAATAAGAAAATATATGGCAACAGACAGAATATCCTACGGTGAGGCAAAGAGAAAAGTAATATTTAAAAACCAAAAGTCATATGCTACAGTATCAATTAACAACACTAAAATGGATAATGATTTGCTTTCAAGATTAATAACCTCTATTGAAAAAATTGAAAATCGATTAGGCGCGATCGAGAGTACCATTATCCAAACCAATCACGTAAAACCTAACCCTTCTGAGCAAATATCACCAGAAAAGATCAACGAACAAAACCAAATACACTCAATGACAGAACAAGAAGTACGTCTAAGCAACGATTCTGTCGAAGATAATAAGATTGAACTAGCGAAAACATCACCTGAACATGGTCCCAAAGAAAAACTTCATGTAAATGTTTGCCGACGTAAACAACAGGTAAAAGATAATTTTGATTCTATTACTAATAACAGTAGAGAAACATCCCCATGCCAGTTCACAAAAGAAACAGTTACAGCTTTAGTACATGAGACCAATAATATAAAACAATCGTTGACGACTAAATTAGACAAAAACTTGACAAAAACAAGACCCAAACCAAAATATAAACGGTGTAATTAACTGAGATTTTAATGCAAATCGTCTTTCTTTTCCTTACTCTTATATCTATCAATATTAATTTTGTGTTTCAGTTTTTAAATTCAGTTATATTTACTAATATAAGCCATAATTTGTTTACATTTTTCAATCACCATTCAATCATTTTTTCCGTCTTCCATTTATGAGCATATCTGTAGGTAAATTATGTTTATGTCTTTATACAAATGTAATAACTATAAATGTGCATGTGGGCATCGTTATCATTATATTTATGAATATATGCATGTGTGAATATCTTATGTTTGTTTGTGTATGCGCACTTATGTGTAGTATATGTGACATGCGTTTACGAATTACAAATACTATAAGATCATATATTCAGTTATATACTGCTGTAAATTCTGCATATCTCCTTTTGTTTCATTACTTTCTTGCTATTCCCTACTCATGCAATTCTTGCAATGGAACATAAGTAGTTTTATTCAACATAAAACTGAATTGCAAATAATGTTGAACAAGCACAACATATCCGCGATTTGTCTCCAAGAAACGAAGCTCTCTTATAAACACTCGCTCTCAATTCCTGGCTACCTCGCGTTTCGTAAAGATTACGACGCGGGAAAAATTTCTTGTGGCGGAGTAGCTATTCTTGTTAAGGAGGATATATATTGTGAGGAAATAACATGTCCCACTACCCTACAGGCAGTTGCTGTTTCCATTCGTTGCCCATCACAGATAACTCTGTGCTCCTTATACCTACCACCAGATGAAATAATAGATCGAACCGAACTGCAAAACTTAGTTAATCATTTGCCCAATCCCAAAATTATTTTTTCCGATGTCAATGCCAGAAATACATGCTGGGGATCAGATGCTACAAATCATAGAGGCCACCAAGTACTAAAAGTCTTGGATGAAAATGATCTTATAGTTCTTAATGATGGCTCTCCAACCTACCTATGCCCCAGACATGGCTCCTTCAGCCATATTGATATTACAGCTTGTTCACCTAACATTATGACAAAACTTGATTGGAAAAACCTTAACAATTATCACTCAAGTGATCATACTCCCATAATAACATCCCTTTTATCTAATACGGCTATCACTAATAAAACTCATCGTTGCACCGAAACCTGGCAAACCAAGAACGCAAATTGGGACGAATTCAAAATTGCATTCATTGAAATATCTCGAAACTTAATATCAAATGAAGCAAACATCGAACACTTTAACAATCTAATCAGAGCAGCAGCCGAAAAATCAGTTCCCAAGAAAAAATTTTGTAAGAATAAAAAAACTCCAATTCCTTGGTGGGACCACGATTGCGCCGAAGCCATCAAAAATCGGAAGCGCGCATTTAGAAAGTTTATTAAATTCCGCAATGATACAAATCTATTACTATACAAACAATCAAAAGCGCGAGCCAAACGTTTGATAATTGAAAAAAAGAAATTATCGTGGCGCAAATTTTTGGAATCATTAAACGTAAACACACCAGCTAGTGAAATATGGGCAAAAATTAATTTATTACGTCACAAACGACTACCCGTTATTGCAGGATTAAAAACAGAAAGGGGAATTAAAACTGATCACAAAATCATTGCAGATCTGTTGGCCCAACAATTTTTCGAAATTTCGGACGACTCTCATTACAATCTGAGCTTTGTACCACTCAAATTAGGAATTGAATCCATACCAGTAAGAATCAATGAAGCATCACACCCCTTAAACACCCCCATAACAATCAATGAACTAGAGGTTGCCCTAAGTAAATCTAAATCCAGAACACCTGGGCCCGATAATATTCCCTATGATTTCCTGAAAAATCTCCCATCTTCTGGAAAACACATGTTACTAACCATTATAAACGAAATTTACACAAGCGGTCAATTTCCAGATATCTGGAAAACAGCAGTAGTCGTACCTATTTTAAAGCCAAATAAAGACAAACACCTCCCCTCCAGTTATCGACCAATTGCACTTACTTGTTGCGCATGTAAACTCATGGAAAAGGTCCTCAATAACAGATTAAACTGGTTCATACAGAAAAATAAACTCATTTCAGACAGACAATGTGGATTCAGAGAAAACCACAGCACAATCCACCACATCCTAAAATTGCAACAAGATATATGCGACTCATTTATAACAAATGCATCGACAATTGCAATATCCATCGACATTGAGAAGGCATTCGATACGGTGTGGAAAAGATTAATAATTGATAAATTGTTAGCTTGGGGAATTCAGGGTCGCTTTATTAGATTCATCATAAATTTCCTAACCAATCGCTTATTCCAAGTAAGAGTTGGATCAACCCTATCTAAACAACTAACCCAAATAAACGGAGTCCCACAGGGATGTGTACTAAGCCCTACTCTTTTTAAAATAGCCATTGACGAAATTCATAAATACATACCTGAAAAAGCCAAAACTCTACTATACGTAGATGATATTCTAATTTATCTCAGAGCCCCGTCCACTCAATATGCAACAGATCACTTACAACCCATACTGAATAATTTAGAAGCTTGGCAACTAAATACGGGATTCAAAATATCCGCAGAAAAAACAAAAGTAATACTGTTTAGCAGGAAAAGAAACATATTAGTGCCTAAATTAATTCTAAATAATAGGGAAATAACAAGTGTCACTTCTATAAAGTTCTTGGGAATGATATTTGACCAAAAACTAACTTGGATTCCTCATATTAAATACCTTTTTGACAAATGCTCAAAATCATTGAATCTATTAAAAGTCCTCAACAATACCAAATGGGGTGCTGATAGGAAAACCTCACTGTTGTTTTACAGAGCGTATGTAAGATCCTTACTGGACTACGGCTGCATTGCCTACTGCTCCGCTTCGCCTACAGCACTGAGGCTTCTTGACAAGGTACACCACACCGGCATTCGATTAGCAACAGGTGCCTTTAGGACAAGCAGGCGAACCACCTTTGGAATACAGGCGACATATGTTAATGCTGAAACAATTCGTTAAGCTTAAATCACTACCCGGATCAGAATGCTCGCGTTTATCGGATGAAAACCCTCTCTATCTCAAATATTCAACAAACAAACGATTTCCAAAACCTTTCAACGTTCGCATAAAACTCATAACAACTGATCTAAATTACGCTATCCCTCCTATATACAAACTATCATACTTAACGATCCCACCTTGGCACATTCCCACAATAAACATCAATAAAAAATTTCTCTACTATTCGAGGCGAAATAGAATCACTCACCAGTACTTCAATGAGTTCCTACACAAATATGTAGACCATACAGTGATATTCACCGACGGATCTAAAAGTGACACTGGTGTTGGAGCAGCTGCAATAGTCAGTGGTAACGTAGTTCAAACTAGTCTCCCTCCTGAATCTAGTTCATATACCGCAGAATTGACAGCAATATACCTGGGGCTGAGAGAGACTTACTACAGAGAAAGCAAAAATATCGTTCTTTTTACTGACTCTCTAAGCTCCTTAGAATCAATAAAAAATGTATACTCCACTCACCCCATAATTGTTCTTATATCTGCACTGCTTTATAAGCTAAAATTAAATAAAAGGAACCTACTTTTCGTGTGGATCCCAGGACACAATGACATATCTGGCAACTGTAAAGCCGATAAAGCGGCAAAGGAAGCAGCATTAATACCACCGTCTGACTGTCTTGAGAATCCCCATACTGACATATACCCAATAATAGCGTCAAAAATAACAGACGGATGGCAAATAAACTGGACAAAGACTAGGGAAAATAAACTACGAGAAATAAAACACTCAATACGACCATGGACATCATCAATTCGGAACAACAGACGAGAAGAAATTATATTAACAAGATTACGAATTGGACATACACTACTCACACATCATCATTTGCTGACTGGAAAACCAAGACCAACCTGTATACAGTGTAACGTACCCTTGACAGTTAAACACTTACTGACCGACTGCAGACAGTTGCTAGGTACGGACCTTCCATACCATTTAGCGACCCTACTAAATGACAAAAGCACGCATATTTCGGAGATATTAAATTACTTAAAACACATACAAATATACAAACAGATCTAAAAACACTTCACTTTATAAATGTTTTATTTATTTACTCATTGACTTATTTTTTTTTTATTATTTTTTTTTTCTATCTTATTTTCTATCTTTTCATTCTCTGGATCATTATTTTTATATGTTCCTTTCTTTTTCATTCTACCATTTTTAAATCATCCCTATAAATCCCCCCATAAATACTAAACTGTTATTAGTAATATATAAAAATTAACATTAAGTCGGCAAACATCACCCTGGTTGTGGATTGCCTGAAATCATACAAATAAATAAATAAAAAAATATTTTTATTTCATTGATCAAAATGTGTCTCAATATGGGATACCCCATAATAGGAAGTAATGGGTATCCCATATTAGGGGATGTGGCTTCTTTTTTTACTTTCACTTACCTATATGTGAAATATATAGTAAGTGGAAGTATTGGGATCGTGAAAAATTTCGACTTCCGGTTTTCAACGGAAATACACGTTTTGGGGTCCCCTAAGTCCAAATGACCAAGTCCCGCGAAATGGTCTGTGTGTGTGTGTGAACAGACTAGCTCTAAAACTATAAACCGTGCGAATCTGAAATTGGGTATTTGGTGTATGTATATGCCCGCGATGTAACAGCAAAAATTTCATCAAAATTGGTCAAAGGGAGGGGGTACTTTATTTAATATCTTTTTAAGTTTTTTTCGATTTTATCAAAAACGGCTCTAACGATTTTGATTAAACTGAGTATTTGATCTATTTATATGCCCGAGATATGACTGTGAGGGGGCACTTTACTTAATAAATGTCTCATTTTCACGTGTTTTTTTTATTTACTCAAAAAAGGCTTTAATGATTTTGATCAATCTGGGTATTTGATGTATGTATATGTCAAAGATGTGATAGCCAACATTCCAACAAAATTGATCTACCGGAGGGAGAACTTTATTTCATAACCTTTTTCCAATTTTTACCTTTTTTTCGATTATCTCAAAAACGGCTTTAACAATTTTTATCAAATTCGTCATGTTAAACGAAAATTAGGCGTTCTTTAATATCAGGTAAGCTTTATCATTATTAAAATGTTCTGAGGGGTTTTTTTTTTGGTGGGGGGGAGGGGTTGGGGCCTTTTTTGTTTGTTTGTTTCCCATAGAGTACCTTTGTTTTTGTTTATATGGAGAAATTAACTGTCTCTCGTTACGCCCAAAAATAAGAAATGGCCAAATATGAGATATGATAAAAATAAAGAAAACATAAAGAGGAGAAAAACATAATCGTTGAGCCCACGCTTGCGGAGTACGCCTTTAATGACAGACCATTGTTCATAATTAAAGCCGTGCTGTTCATTTGAGAAGTGGCATTTAACAAAACGCATTAATTTCTTATCTAAGTAAGTTGGTAACCGAAAGTTGTGTGTTGCGCGCACGCACCAGATTTTTTTAGAGGTTATTGTGCTTCAGTATGTAATAAAAAAAAAGAAAGCAGTTAGCAAATATTGTAATGAATTATCCAACGTTTAAGATAAAACAATGATTAAGGTTTAGAGTTTTATTTAGGATGAACAAAGAAGACAAACAAGAAATAAACAAATAGCTGAAACAAAACAATTTTATTCAAAACACGCTAGGCAACAATACCAGATCGCTAATCCAAAATAAAAGTCACTATATACAAATTCCGGGTCAATGACAATTATAATTATGATATACAAGGAATAACACTTTACTAAGGCCGATTAACTCACAATTAATAACTCACTTTTTTAAACAACAACGTTAACACTTCACTTGTTTGCTAAGACGTATTTACCTCTGATCAAAAAATAAAATTCTTTTCGATAAAACATGTATAAAAAAATTAATTATGATTAGATAAAATAATAAGATAAAATAATAAAATAATAATAAGAATATATATAAAACTGTGATCAGTGGTAAATTAATTAAACTGGCCTTTTACATAAATAAAAAGTTGGCCGTTCGCTCACGACCCATTACAGCACTAAAGTTGTGCGTTCACTCGCGACCCGTTACAAAATAATAAAATAATAATAAGAATATATATAAAACTCTGATCAGTGGTAAATTAATTAAACTGGTCTTTTACATAAATAAAAAGTTGGGCCGTTCGCTCACGACCCATTACAGCACTAAAGTTGTGCGTTCACTCGCGACCCGTTACAAAATAATAAAATAATAATAAGAATATATATAAAACTCTGATCAGTGGTAAATTAATTAAACTGGCCTTTTACATAAATAAAAAGTTGGCCGTTCGCTCACGACCCATTACAGCACTAAAGTTGTGCGTTCACTCGCGACCCGTTACAAAGGGAATTCGACTTATCTTGAGGCCTAAAATATCAGGTCAAAATAATCACGAAAAAAATTTTTGAACCCCAAAACAGAATGTATAACAATGTGACAAGGTTATGTGCCAATGGGAAATTAATCTTCAATTATATACAATAAAAGCGGGATTGCTGTACAAACTATATCCAGGAACCACATACCCCATATTAGGCAACCATCCCATCATAGAGCACTTTCCCCTATCGTAGTTTGTCTTCTATTCTACTTAACATCCATCGTTAAAACGTGTGTCGTAATTTCAGGTAGTTATAATGACGATCCCTCCAGTGATATTAGAAATCACCAGCTTTTCTTCCGAGAAGAAGGAAAAAGATAGTTCACTGAAGACGGACTTTACCGAGTACCTGTGGATGGAGAATGAGGAGGAGTTTGACGAGGAAGTGCTGAAGCAGTTGGAAGAGGAGGCCCTTATGGACGAGTGCATTGAGGCGATGCTGGAAGACGAGTTGATGATGATGGACCTCAATGGCGACCAGGGCTTCCTGGATCAAGATGGCATGGTACAAGCGAGCATGCTCAACCCAAACGCGGAGGAGTTCGTCCCCCAGGGCTACTCATAAAGACAGTTACCATTCCCTCAAATTATCAGTACACAACTTAACCTTTCTTTGTTTTTAATGTCTTGTTTAATTTGTGTTTTTTTTTTTTAGTTTGATATTGTAAATCTTTTTTTTTTTTGTCTTTATTTATTGGTGTGGTGTGAAGTTTGATGAGTAGATGATTTTTTTCAGTCATGAGTTAACAAGATTTCTTTTTTTTTTCTTTCCTTTTTAAAACAGATTTATAACGATTTGAAATATATTCCTGTTGAAGTTTAAATTAGATTTATTTTGTTGTCATGAAGTTAATATTTTGAGTTAAGAAGGTACCTACTATCGATTTCGAAAGTTACAGGTCAGTACTAACTTTATCAAATTCAATCTTTTAAACTTTTAACCTTGTTTAATATTTAAAATAAGCGTGGTTATAAAGAATAGTGACACAAGTCGATATTGATGCCATTAAAATATACCAAAGAAAAATTAAAATTTTTAATGTTACAATATATATATATATATATATATATATATATATATATATATATATATATATATATATATATGTCAGTTTTGTAGGTATGTACTTCATTTATGTTGGCCCATGAATTTAAAAAACGATGGCACATAAAACGCAGGAAATTGGGGAATTGGTGTATGTGATGTGACTGCAAAAATTTCATCAAAATTGGTCAAACGGAGCGGGTACCTTATTTAATAACTTTTTACGTTTTTTTTCGTTTTTCTCAAAAACGGTAGATGTATGCCCGAAATATGACAGCATAAATTTCATCAAAATTAATCAAACGGAGGGGGCACTTTATTTTATAACTTTTTTTTTTTCCAATTTTTTCCATTTTCTTAAAAACGGCTTTAATGATTTTGATCAAATTCGTCAGGTTTAATGATAGTCAAGTCTTCTTTTTAAAACAGATTTATAAATATTTGAAATATATTCCTGTTGAAGTTTAAATTAGATTTATTTTGTTCTCATGAAGTTAATATTTTGAGTTAAGAAATGCCTACTATGGAGAAGTGCTCGCCGATTTCGAAAATTGCAGGTCAGTACTAACTTATCAAATAATATCTTTTATACTTTTAATCTTGTTTAATAGGGTACACCATACAGTTATTGACACTCAGTACAGTTATTGGCACCCCAACTTATACTTAAAGAAATAGGTAAACAAGTCCTATTTTTATTACAAGATATACATGAATCTAATGTTCGATGTGTCCTCTAAGTCATGAATGAAGTAAGACTTTAACAAACTAACCATAGGGAAGATTTGACAATTAAATCCACAGGGTGTCAATAACTAGATTTGGCAGTTTTAACAATAAATATTGCTAAAAAAAAAAAACCTCTTGAGTCTTTATGAGGATAGACAAAGATGAGTTATAGGAAGTTTCAATTAGATCCCTTCATAAGAAGTATTTTTTTTTAATGTCACCTCTGAAATTTTCTTAAGGGTGCCAATAACTGTACGGTTTATTTGAAATTTAAATAGGCTGGGAAGAGGATTTTTTATATGTAATCATGTCAGTGTTATATATATTTCATTTATATTGGCACATAAATTTAAAAAACTTAGACTTTTGTCTCTATTTTAATCGGCAATATAATATAACCGCTAGTGATGGTTAGAAGACATCTTTTGATTCTTTTATCATTAGACTGGCAAATATAATTTTACTGATTCAAGATTTATTATAAATTGAAGCGGGGAAATGCATAAGGGTATAGGTGCCTTAGACAATTTTTACTGAAATGATGTGACTTATACCCTCTAGGGTGAACTACGTTCAGTGCTTACACCCATACCATCTTTCATAGGTTCAATGAACTCTTTTCTAACAACAAAACATTACTTATACCCAGAGTGGCTTTGGCACATATAACAATTTGGCAAAAAAAAACTTTGTTTTATTTTTTTGGTACTTAGACCCTTAGGCATTGCCACGCTTCAATTCTTAAATCACACACGGGGGATAAAAATTAAAATTAATAAGACTAAAATTATTTTAGGATAATATTAAATGCTCATTTTATAATGTTCTGAACAAAAATTTTAGTTTTATTCCATGCTAAAGATGTCTTTAGTTCAGAATATGGCGCACAGTGGGGCGAGTCCACTGTCCGGCCGGACATTGGGCCAAAACATGAAATTTAGAGGTTTCATTGTAATATTAATAAACTAGAATCCTTTCCCCGCCATGTGCACTAATTTTTAACTCAATCTTTGCGTTAATAATGATACAATATGAGTTGAAACATGACAGTAAGACATTCATCTTTTTTATATTTAAAGTTAGTGTGCCTATATTTTTTGGCTAAACCTAATGTAATGTTTACAGTATGATCAAGCGTTACTAATACATTGTAATACACCAAAACTATAGTTTTGGAAAAACATTTGCAACAGTTACGTCGGTTCAATCAAATGTAAACTATTTGGTATAATATAGTGAAACGCCGGAAATTGCCCGGAAAACTACATATACCCTATTGTTAGCAAAGGTTTGAACTTTTATAAACAGTTTTCTGATCTTGCCATAATCTGCCTATACTCATTTAAATGAGATTTTACCACGCGTTAACACTGAACTCAAGAGTGAATTTGGTTATTTAGAACATCTTCTTAGCATATTTGGGTTTTCATCAACTCATAATCCTTAAATTAATATATTCCTAATCAATTGCAACAATTTATTCACCAAATTACAATTTCCAATAGAATAGCTTTAAACATTTAATAAAATTGTTAATGTTTTTAATATTTTGTATTTGTACTGCACTATAATAATTAGTAAGTTAAAAGAGTACACTGTACACGAAATATTGTTAACAAAAATATTTCATTGTCTTAAATAAAATTATAAATAGACAGTAGTTGCTTGGTTAAAGTAGGTAGTTTGGAATTTACTAAAGTTATAGTTTTGTTAGCCTTTTTTTTTTAAGTCCTGCCATACAAAATCAAGCGTAGTTATTATACGACTTTTGTGCTGCCAACATTATAAGTATGAAGAGAAACAATGGCCTTTTTCTTTTCTTCAAAAGAATAATATTGATTTGACTGGTACGACCTGGCTTCGGAATAAGGATCAAGAAACAAATCAGAAAGGTAGAATGTGAAGCTAATGAATAATTTCATAATTCAAAAAAAGGTATATTACATTAAATTTGTTATTATTTAATTACGATATTCGAATACTTTGAAAAGAATTCGATTTTCGAATAGTTAACTAGATAAAGCAAAATACCATCTGTTTTCTGTGGGTCACCTGTGGTATGGTGGTTACCATGGCAACCTACAATACTAAAGATCGTAGGTTCGCGCCCAGCGGTGGCCCTAGGATTTTTTAATGGGAGTAAAAAATCCTTAGCCATGCCGTCCCTCGGATAGAACGTAAAATGGAGTTACCGAGCCTGTACGATGTCAGGTACTCGTTAAAGATCCCCTATCCTAATAATACCTGGGTGGGAGAAATTTAGGACTCCCACTGTAGCATCGTCCGATTAGCCTTAGTGACGTTAAAGAAACAAACAAACCATCTGTTTTCGAATCTAGATAGATTTTTATCTAGATATTGCCCTACTCTGCTTGCATAAAATAAAGTATCCTAAGCTAGAACGCACTAACACGCTCGGCCTTTCTAATTGGCCCTTTGGATTAGCTCACATTATTCTCTTTTAATGGAAACTTTTCGTGAGGAGGCTTTTATTCCAGGGATCCGCTTAGCTCTTTAACTTTCTCCTTCTGTTTGATAGACGCGACAAACGAGTGCCACCAATTGTGAGCTGTTCCGCCTGTCGGCTGTGGCCAAAGAGATGTTTAAAGAAGTGGTCCGAACGTTCGCCTGGGATTACATCGCTCATTACTTGCCTGGCTTAGAGTATTCTTTAGCGAAAATCTTAAAGTGATATTCGATGGTTAAATACCCTTATCATCACTGAATTATCTTACGGAGTGGAATTATAATAACATGTCATAGTCCGGGAGCTGAGGGGCAAAAAGGTGCCTGATTTGAAGAAAATGTTTGATCATATAGGCTGAAAGTACTCATTTCATAGACAACAAATCACGGCAGGTCTCGATTGACTTCAACCGTGAAGTCTTTGCACCTTGCGGATTCTTTCGGGGGATCATTCTAGGACTTTTTTAGATGAAAAAAAATTCAAAAATTAAAATCCTAAAGGTGGCCGTTTTATAATTAAATGAATTATTTACCGATTTATGGATATTATCTATACGATTCGATTTTTTGCAAGAGTGAGGCTTTCCATTTGCTATTATAGAATAACACTTAACACAGGTTTTACTAAAATTAACATTTTTTGAATTTACGAGTATATTATTCAGGTTTTGCCTCGAGGTGCAAAAATAATCTTAGGTTTTTTTTTTTTTATTTTCATTCTTGATATTTCACAAAAATAAGAGGTACACGCAGCTTCTAAATCCGATCTTGTTTTTTTTTTTTTTTTTTTTTTTTTTAAAGTTGATATTTAGAAAAATCAATTTTTTTTAATTTTAATTTTTTCTTTAAAGTCGTCATTATCTAAACGATATACATTTCTCACACCGCGCAAGGAAGGCACTAATATTCACTATTATAACTTTTAAATATTTTCTTTATTTTGGCTTTCAAACTATTTCCTATTTTAGTCATACTTCCTTGCCTGTGGCATAATAAACAAACTAAAAAACGATTCTCTTCATGAGTTCGGGCGTGATCTTTGCGTTTTTTAAACATATTTCACTGAAAAAAAAAAAAATACTTAACTAATAAATTTCAATGGATATTTAGCATTCAAAACCGACGAACTTCTAATTGTATACTGATCCTGGAATAATACATATAAATCCAACTTAAGAGTAGAGGTATAAACTGATAAGAGATCCTTCGTAGGATTTACCTTTATGTGGGTGGTTTATTATTTGTTTTTATGAATTCATATCGAAAGTAAATTTCACGAATGACAACATGTAAAAGTAAATATTTTAATCATTCAAAATTTTAAAATTATTCAATACTATTTAATACTCATCAAATAAAGGTATATATATTGGACGTATTTAAAAGCCCTGAAAAGGGCTAATATGCAATTTGAAAAATATAGGTATATATTGAAAAAAAAAAAAAACATTAGAAAGAAAAATAAATGATAAAGATTATGATACGTATATATAAAAATCAAATTTTTGTACATTTTACTTAAAAAATGCGAAATTTGTTGAAATGAAAAAAACAGCCACCTTTAGTTTGTGCAATTTTTGCATGTTTTCCATCTAAAAATGTCCTAGAATGATCTCGCGAAAGAATCCGCAAGGTGTGGACTTCAACCATGAAGTCTATCGAGACCTGCCGTGAAATTTGAACGTCTGCCACCTCAGATCGGTTGCCATCAAATTTTATAGGCGAACAAAATCGACATTTTCGAACTTTTTTCAATTTTTCAATGTCGTGTGTGTGTAAGGAGCTTGTTTCATGCTAAATTTGATGCTCAGCAACTTTAATCTAAAACATTTTTCTTTAAACTAGGTGTTTTTCTTATTATTATTTTTTTTTTTTTTTTTTGCTTTCAAAAACGTACTCCTTGAGACTAAGTAGAAAACATGTCGAGAGGCTATCATTATGAGGTGAATATGACTGAAACTCTGTATGCGCACTTCATATTGAGTGATGGAGTGGCACACTAGAAATAATAATTGAGTTATCATTTTTGAAGTTGGTACCTGTGTTCACGATTTTCTCGCCAAGTTGGTTTGCTACCTTTCATTCTTATAATTCCTAATAGCTTAATTTTTACCTTGTTTGAGTTTCCGTTTAAGCAGAGCTCATTACCATACTTAACTCATTAATATATATATATATACTAGCTGTATATACCGGTTTCACCCGGAGAATTTCGTTTTTAAAATCTATTAAGTGAGACTTTTATAGACTCAAACTGTCGATTTCGTAAAAAAACCAACGTAAAGCGAGATCAAAACGATTATTATAACAATAATGAATATACCCAAAGATCGGCTGAAGTTATGCAATTTTAATATGGACAGGTGTTCGCACCTGGTCTGAAAGAACCACTGAGCGAAATTTGGAGAATTAAGGACAAACGGTATGGATTTCTATAAAGAACAAACAGAATTTCATCTTTATATACGTAGATTATAGCTGTATAGAACGAAACGGTCGATTTCGTAAAAAAAAACATTGTGAAGTGAGTTCATTATGATTTTTATAACAATAAAGAATATCAGCTGAACGTCGGCTGAAGTTATGCAATTTTAATATGGACAGGTGTTCGCACCTGGTATCCAAGAACCACTGAGCGAAATTTGGAGAATTTAGGACAAACAGTATGTATGGGTTTCTCTAAAGAACAAATAAACAAACAAACAAACAGAATTTCAACTTTATTTATTTATATATATATATATATATATATATATATATATATATATAAAAGGTTTTCTGTTAAATTTCGATATGGTGTACCAAACCACTTGTTGCATCTTTTAAATTGTATTTTGAATGTTCGATGGCTAATCTATTCATCGATTACATCAAGCGGGTGCCATCGTGACAATCGATTCACCCCTGCTCCTCACTTCCTACAAAAGAACACTATCCTCATCGTCCTGACCAATCAGAGCAGTTGATGAAGACCTGCCGTTGATGAAGACAGTTGTCACAAAGAGGCAGATGAGAAAGACGATTGCTAATTATGTTGGAACAATGGGAGCGGTCCTTTGAATGTAGTGCGCAGCCGCAGTCCACCCTACAGTGTGGTCTATTAATCTGTAACTTCTAACATGTGTGTGGTCCATACTCTTCTCAATGTTATATATCACTAGCTGTATATACCGGTTTCACCCGAAGAATTTCATTTTTTAATTCTATAAACTGAGACTTTTATCGACTCAAACGGTCGATTTTGTAAAAACCAATGTAAAGCGAGATCATAATGATTTTTATAAAAATAAAGAATATACGCAGAGATTGGCTGAAGTTATGCAATTTTAATATGGACATGTGTTCGCACCTGGTATGAAAGAACACTGAGTGAAATTTGGAGAATTTAGGACAAATGGTATGGATTTCTATAAAAAACAAATAAACAAACAAACAGAATTTCATCTTTATTTATACAGATCGCCAACGAATTTCATTACAAAAAAAAAAAAAATCTGGTGCATGCTCGCAACACACAACTTTCACTTACCAACTTACTTAGATTAGAAATTAATGCGTTTTGTTATTTGCCACTTCTCAAATGAACAGAACGGCTTTAATTATGAACAATGGTCTGTCATTAAAGGCGTACTCCCGCATGCGTGGGCTCAACGAGTTTTATGAGTTGACTGAATATTTTTATTTTTTTCTCCTCTTTATGTTTTCTTTATTTTTATCATATCTCATATTTAGCCATTTCTTATTTTTAGGCGTAACGAGAGACAGTTAATTTCTCCATGTAAACAAAAACAATGGTACTTTATAAGAAAGAAACAAACAAACAAAAAAAGCCCCTCCCCCGAAAAAAAAGCCCCTCAGCACATTTTAATAACGATAAAGCCTACCTGATATTAAAGAACACCTTATTTCATTAAACATGGCGAATTTGATTAAAATCATTAAAGCCGGTTTTGAGATAGTCGAAAGAAAGGTATAAATTGGAAAACAAGTTATGAAATAAAGTGCCCCCTCCGGTTGATCAATTTTCATGAAATGTTGGCTATCACATCTTTGGCATATGCATACATCAAATACCCAGTTTGATCAAAATCGTTGAAACCGTTTTTGAGTAAATAAAAAAAAACACGTGAAAATGATACAAAATTTATTAATTAAAGTCCCCCCTCCTGTTGATCAATTATGATGAAATTTTTACAGTCATATCTCGGGCATATAAATAGATCAAATACCCAGTTTAATCAAAATCGTTAGAGCCGTTTTTGAGAAAATCGAAAAAAACTTAAAAAGTTATTAAATAAAGTACCCCCTCCCTTTGACCAATTTTGATGAAATTTTTGCTGTCACATCGCGGGCATATACATACACTAAATACCTAATTTCAGGTTCGCACGGTTTATAGTTTTTGAGCTAGTCTGTTCACACACACACAGACACACACACGGACACACACACAGACCATTTCGCGGGACTTGGTTAATTGGACTCAGGGGACCCCAAAACGTGTATTTCCGTTGAAAACCGGAAGTCGAAAATTTTCTCGATCGCAATACTTCCACTTACTATACATTTCATGTATAGGTAAGTGAAAGTAAAAATCGTGAATGGTTTCTTACCTATTCTGCTGTTCGGGCAGACATCAAAAAAATCGTATGCCTTTTTAGGCATCGATCTAAATACTGAATATTTTTACATTTATGCGGAAGATTGATTGTCTAGGAGATGGATAAATAAATAGCGTTTAAATGAAGCCAATAGTATGAGCTGCTTATGGAGTTAGGTAAGGAATTCCATAGATAGATTGCATGTACAGTAAAGGATCGCTCAAAGGAGGATGTTCTTCGGGTCGGAACATACAGGTCGGTGGGGTGAGATTTTGTGTTTAATAGCTGGATGTGGTGAACGAGGAGTAAGGAGGTCGAGGATATGGCTGGGTTTGTTTGTTCTAAAGGATTGGAATAGGAAGGGACCAAGGAGATATTGTCTTCGGGATTCAGGAAAAAGAAAACCTTGCTCAGTATATGATTGGGAACTGTGAGAGTGTCTAGGTAGATGGAGAATAAATTTGATGAGACGGTTCATTAATCTTTTTAATCTCATCTCCAGTTCACGAGACAACCCTCCATATTCTAAGCATCCATAATTTAAACGGGGAAGGATGAGAGAGAAAACTAGGAGAAGGCGGGTGCTTCGGGGGAAACATCCACGGAATCTTAGAAGCTGTGAAAATGCCCGAAGAATGGATAGAATCTAAACTTATTCCGTTTTTTCTAAACTCGTACACCAATGTGGTTTCAGACCGTTCAGCTATTAATCCTGCAAATCCTTTGTTATTTCTATAAAAATGTAGTTTTTTTATGCTATTTAAAATCATCTCTTAAGTTACAGTTCGTGTCCTCGTGACTGCTTAGATGAATAAACAGATAAATTTATATTAATCGAAAAGCCAAAACACTGAGAGAGGTATTGATATAGGATGTGTATATATTTAGTTAAATTGAAAGGAAGCAAAAACTTCAATGTTGGAAATGTCAACACCGGATCCCTCGTAACTATGCAAACGTAACTCTCCATTGCAATTTCTAATATTCACAAATAGTAAAAATAAATAAAAAATAAGAAAAACTGCATCAAAAAAAGGACCAGCAAGAGAGAGAAATGGTAAACTTCTATTGAAGGAAGTAGAATATCACATAAGGAAACAGCAAATCAGCGAATGGCATGAGAGGTATACATGGGAGTCACAAACAAACGGCAAGGACCACTACGGTATACAACCAAAAGTAAGCCTACGACCATGGTTTTCCGATGTCAACATATCCATGAAGAAAAATGAAATAGCAATGGTAACGAGACTAAGAATTAACCATGGCCGAACAGACCGTGGTTTAACACAAATAAAAATCAACAAGGATGAAAAATGCCCGGTTCGTAAGACTATTGACGACCCAATACAAGCCATAACAAAATTCAAAACATATGATAACATCCGGAAAAAATATCCCAACACCTACAACTACAATAATTTTTTGCAAAAAATGACATCTTTAGACGATAGCCTAACACGATCCATATGCCAATTCACAAAAGAAAGTACAATAACATTCTAATCCCTACATAGCAATTAACAGCTCGGGCAGTAAAGGGCTTCAATGAAGGCCTTTAGCCAAAAAAACTGCATCGATTTTTATGCATAGAGGAACCAATAGCGTTTCGATTTATAAACATTTTGTAGCATAATCTTTTAAATCAAAGAGAAAAGTAGAAAAAACTGTAAAGTGTTTCAACATAAATCAGAACAGCCTAAATAGCCCAAATCGATATTTCTAAAAAGCGTTCAGCTTCCCATCGCGTACTTGACAGCTCCACAATGGCCGCGAATCGATGGTCGGTGGGTTTACCCCTTATTCTTATTACAATTATTTCCAATCTAAACTCCTTTAGCTCTAACAGGTGAGTTAGAAGTATATGTTTCTTTTCTCGAGTTTTTCATTTACCTTATGTGTTGAATTTAATATTTAGATTTATTATAAATATCGATAGTTTATATACTCGATACCACAGGCGATGTGGTAAAACATACACCCCCTAAAAAAAAGGCGATAAGTCGGCTTTTATAGGAACCTCTAGAACTAAGAAGAGTGAAAGTAACAGGTCTTGAATTAATGGGAATTGACATTGGAGATAATAAGATTTATGATATTTATGATAAAATGATAAAGACCACCGAGTAGGAAATAGGAGAAACGCTGCACCGAGAGAAGTTAGGCTGAGACTACAGGAGAAATAACTTGGCGAGGACCTATGTTGTACAATCCGCATTTTAAAAAATAAAATAAATTATATATATGATTATATATATATATATATATATATATATATATATATATATATATATATATATATATATACAAAAGAGAGAGAGAGTACTGATTTCAAATGTTAAGTTGCATAATGGATTTCCCCCTTTCAAGATTCTATTTCCTTGGAGGCTAATTTGGTGTGCCTTCAGGAGAGCTCATTGTTGACGAATATTGTATCAAAGAGATCAAAGTGCCAATTTGAATAAAGCGTAAAAAGGTCATAGACAATATTGTGCGAAGTGTGGTGTAGTGTTGTATAGAGGGCGTGAAGAAAAAAAATGACAGGCATTCTTTGAGATCAGGTTGGTCGCGGCGAACAGTACAGAGGCTAAACAAAGGTAGCGAGCAGCGGTCCTTGCGCAACCCCTTCGGTTGAGCAAACACCCTGCATAACCCCGATACAGCAACCGCCCTCTATAATTGTCCGGCTATAACCTTTATAGTGCGCTAAGCCGCTAGCCATTGTTCGCATTATTTCTGAAATGTTTCATTCCGATAATGCAATGAAGGATTTATTAATCGAAAACAACGAATCTGCTAATTATCTTCTTCAATTTTCGCAGTTGTTATCACAATTTAAAATTGGAGAGTATAGAAAGGGATTATTTTCCGGGCAATAAATAAACATATCAACTCCTAATACCTATTACACCGTTCTTAAAAAAATGTCCCTCCCTTGGAACGTTGTTCCAGATTTTTATATTTTCATGTTTGATGAATTCAAATCAGAAGTCAAAAAAATTTATCTAGCATAATTTTTGAGAAATTAGACTTTGGTATTGAAAAATATAAATTACTTATTTTTAATTTGTTTTCTCACTCCCATGAATATTTTTGTGTCTTATATCTAATTCTTATATTCTAATCAACATTTTTAAAAAATCTGGTGCGATGCGCGCCACACAACTTTCACTGTACCAACTTACTTAGATTAGAAATTGAAGTGTTTTGTTAAATGCCATTTCTCAAGGCCACACATTTTTCTACATTCATTTACTTATTTTTGATTGTATTCGCTCTCTAAAGTACACTATTTTTGTTTTTTAAATTATTGATTAAAAGTTCTTACTTGCGATAATTCGGCAATGCAAGCATAATACTCCAAGTCATCTGATTTTATAATTCTCTATGTAGTTGTTGAAAACTCGTTTAGTTACCATGAAACAAATAATTTTCATTAAATGAACAGAACGGCTTTAATTATAAACAATCGTCTGTCATTGAAGTCATGGCGTGCGTGGGCTCAATGTGTTTGATCAAAATCGTTAAAGCCGTTTTTGAGTAAATAAAAAAAAACCACGTGAAGATGGGACAACATTTATAAGTAATGTGCCCCCTCAAATTGATCAATTTCGATGAACTTTTGAGTGTCACATCGCGGGCATATACATACACCAAATACCGAGTTTTATCAAAATCGTTAGTGCCGTTTTTGAGAATTTAGAAAGAAACGTAAAAATTAGAAAACAAATTTTAAATAAAGTACCCCCTCCGTTTGACTAATTTTGATAAAATTTTTGCTGTCACATCGCGGGCATATACATACACCAAATACCCAATTTCAGTTTTGTACCGCTTATAATTTTTGAGCTAGTCTGTTCACACACAGATCATTTCGCGGGACTTGGTTATTTTGACTCAGGGGACCCCAAAAAGTCGAAATTTTTCACGATCGGAATACTTTCCCTTACTACATATTTCATATATAGGTAAGTGAAAGTAAAAACCATTGTTTACAGCTGGCGATTTCTTGGTCTAATTAGTTTAGTAAGTAGTCGCAGGCTCTGAAGTGGTTCATGTACTTGGAGTTTACTTGAAAAAAAAAAATCTGGTGCGTGCTCGCAACACACAACTTTCACTTACCAACAAACGGTTATAACATAACGGTTTTGTTATTTGCTACTTCTTAAATGTACAGAACGGCTTTAATTATGAACAATGGTCTGTAATTAAAGGCGTACTCCACATGCGTGGCCGCAACGAGTTTTATGAGTTGACTGAATAATTTTCTTTTTTTCTCTTCTATATGTTTTCTTTATTTTTATCATATCTCATATTTAGCCATTTCTTATTTTTAGGCGTAACGAAAGACAGTCGATTTCTCCATATAAACAAAAACAACGATAATTCATTGGAAAACAAAAAAGACCCCTTCCACATTTAAGCCCCCTCAGAACATTTTAATAATGATAAAGCTTACCTGATATTATAGAACACCTAATTTTCATTAAACATGACGAATTTTATAAAAATCGTTAAAGCCGTTTTTGAGATCATCGAAAAAAGGTAAAAATTGGAAAAACATTATGAAATAAAGTACCCCCTCCGTTTGACCAACTTTGATGAAATGTTGGCTATCATATCTTTGGCATATAGATAAATCAAATACCCCGTTTGATCAAAATCGTTAAAACCGTTTTTGAGTAAATAAAAAAAACACGTGAAAATGATACAAAATTTATTAAGTAAAGTCCCCCCTCCGGTTGATCAATTTTTATGAAATTTTTACAGTCGTATCTCGGGCATATACATACATTATATACCCAGATTGATCAAAATCGTTATAGCCGTTTTTCAGTAAATAAAAAAAACACGTGAAAATGACACAAAATGTATTAAGTAAAGTCCTCCCTCCGGTTGATCAATTTTGATGAAATTTTTACAGTGGTATCTCGGGCATATAAATAGATCAAATACCCAGTTTAATCAAAATCGTTAGAGCAGTTTTTTAGAAAATCGAAAAAAACTTAAGAAGTTATTAAATAAAGTACCCCCTCCCTTTGAGCAATTTTGATTAAATTTTTGCTGTCACATCGCGGGCACATATATACACTAAATACCTAATTTCAGGTTCGCACGGTTTATAGTTTTTGAGCTAGTCTGTTCACACACACACACACACAGACCATTTCGCGGGACTTGGTTATTTGGACTCAGGGGATCCCAAAACGTGTATTTCCGTTGAAAACCGGAAGTTGGAATTTTTCACGATCGCAATACTTCCACTTACTATATATTTCATGTATAGGTAAGTGAAAGTAAAAAAGAAAAATCAAAAATATCTCTTTGACAGTAATAATAGGTTTCATCCAAAAGTGGTTTAATATGTTTTTTTTATAGATTTTACTTCATCTCCTGATTTTTTTTTTAAACTATATCGAAGCGTTATGTTTATATAAACATCGATGTTTTCTTGAGACACCGACAACTTAGTTGCATCCTTTTTGTATGAAATGGAATTTATTATTTTGAATAAGCCAGATGGTCTTACCCAAAACATGTCATTTAAAAACCAGTTGTTAAAGGACAGATAGCAGCGAGCTAATTACGCTTAACATTTTCTCCAGTAACTGCGCTCTTTGTCAAATATCCAAACGGCCTTGGAAGAGGCCATCTTGCCTCCCAACTGCCTCTTCGATAATAATATCAATTGTCTCTTTGAAGGCCTTGTTTATGTGCATTAAATTTTGTCTGTATTAGGGAAATGGGCTTAATATTATCTCCTTAAGACTAATGTTAATGTCTAATTATTTATTCTTACACAAAAATATTTTAGAAAGTAAGTCATTTTCTAATTGCTAAAGAGAGAAACTCTTTATTTTCTAATCTATGCTGCCCTAGTAAACTGATTGGGTTGCGTACGTATACAGCCGTACTAAACATATCTTAAGACATTTAGAGATATATATAAAAAAAAAGGATTATCTTCTTTTTTTAAAATACTAGCTGACCCGTGCGAACCATTCCCACTCTAACCCACTTAAATCCCAATTAATTAAAGTACACACCATATATAGATAAAGTATTGTATAGTGCGTGTTTTATGCGTCATGGGCATAGGTGACGATTGAAGTAAAGAATAGATGTGTTTAAATTGTAGATTATTTATTTTTTGAAACATAAGTTTAAGGCATTTACATATTTGGGTCATTCTCACGTAAGTGGGCACTTTTGTGTCCCAGGCCGTTTATAGGCGGGCGCAATCGACTACAGGGTGCGCTAGTAGTTTTGCAAAATGTCGGAAAGAACGGTGTTAGACCTAGTTGATGTGATAGAGATAATTGGTAATTTTAAAAGACCATTAATTGAAGGGCAGGCTATTCTTGATGCAAACCACATAATTACATGTGGAATAATATCTAAAAATAAAAAAACAGTTATTTTACAAGCCTCGTGCCTTTAAACTAGCAATCTTAAAGGACTGCCCCATCAAATAAAAGTGGAAATCAAATTTATTAATAATAATAAGCAATTTTCTTGTCATTGTACATGTAAAGCTGGTAGTTCTGGTAAATGCAAACACATCATTGTAACTTTACTCGACGTTTTTCGGTTAGTAATAACATTAATTACCTATTCAAACAATCATTGTTATGACAGCTTAGATTCTTTGTCATATTATTTATTTATTTCTCAAAACTTTCAGGATTCGCATTGAAAACATGGAACAAATAAGCACAACGGATGTAATAGAAAATTGGGGAAAATTAAAAAAGAAAAACAAATCTATGACACTATGGTCTCAATGTTATTTGCATAAAACTAGCATTTTGGAATAATAAAATGTCAAATACTAATATTTACCTGGATAAATATAGTCTCTTTCTTTAAAATAAAGACTACATATCGTCATATGTTTCGAAACAGGCTTATCTATTCTTAATTTTACAATCCACTCTTTAAGAAGCTTTTTATTTTTTGGAAATAAAAGGGAATGACACGTCTTTTGATTTTCTAATTGAACACTGAGGGACCGAGCAATACCTATTAGATATTTTTCAAATGATTTTTTGCTCAATCGGGTTTTAATTATGGAAAAATAAATTAAAAACGCCAAAAAACCCTATGAATCCCAGGTAATGGCCCCGCTTTTATCCCCGTTTCTCTAGTTCTTGCAGCGCCGTCGCAGAAGCAGCACCGTCGCTTGTGCCCGCCTATAGCGATTTAGAAAAACTTAGGACTCTAAGACATTATTTTTGTAAATTCAGGCGAGTTGTAAAGGTAGACCCCATACGACTTAATTTTAATTGTATAACACACGTACCTTAAAAACACCTGAAAAAGGTCGAAATTCATTCCCCTGTCATGTCCCGAGGTATGATTCTGCTCAAAGTAAGAGTTCTGTGTCCGTATACTAGGTCAATTTTTACTTTTTTTTCTGTTCAATTTGTTCAAAATACTGTAAAATTTCATAAAAGCAGTCGAATCCTTGATGATAAAGGATTAGAATTAAAAAAAACTAATTTGTATGATGTCCCACAGGTTTTCTTTCATTCCCCTGTCAATTTCTAAAATTAAATTGTCACCACACTATTCAGGCGGGAAATTAGAAAAAAATATATAGTCAGCAGGAAGGGGTCTTTCCCTAAGCAACCCCAACTGTTAACTTAAGTTCAGTTCAAATCCAAGCTCTCCAGAAGCAAATAAGTTCTCAAACTTAAAGAGGTTACGTTTAATAGTCTTCATTCTCTTGTCCTCTATAGTTTTGGTCAGGCAAGTTTTTTCTTTTCTAATTTTTGAGAGATAAAAGATTTTGTAGCACAGATTTCGTTTTTCAAATAGCATTATTATATCTTTTATTAATTAATTAATTAATTATTATTATATCAGTCCTTAATAATGAGAAATTTAAAAAAAAAAAAAACAAAAAAAAAAAACGTGAATTGGTGTTCCTCCACGTCGACTCCTTGCTTCTTATAGGCTAAGGAATAGTATTACACCGAAAAAAATCTGGTGCGTGCGCGCAACACACAACTTTCACTTACCAACTTACTTAGATTAGAAATTAATGCATTTTGTTAATTGCCACTTCTCAAATGAACAGAACATTTTTAATTATAACGCATTGGTTTGTCATTAAAGGCACGGTGCATGCGTGAGCTCAAGGTGTTTTATGAGTTGACGGAATATTTTTTTTTTTTCTCCTGTATATGTTTACTTGATTTTCTTCATATATCATATTTAGCGTTTCTAATTTTTAGGCGTGATGAGAGACAGTTAATTTCTCAATATAAACTAAAACAAAGGTACTCTATAGGAAAACAAAAAAGGCCTCTTCCCCAACTAAGCCCCCTCAGAACATTTTAATAATGATAAAGCTTACCTGATATTAAATAGCAACTAATTTTCATGAAACATAACGAATTTGATAAAAATCGTTAAAGCCGTTTTTGAGATAATCGACCAAAAAGGTAAAAATTGGAAAAAAATTATGAAATAAAGTGCCCCCTCCGTTTGACCAATTTTGATGAAATTTTTACAGTCATATCTCGGGCATATACATACATCAAATACCAAGTTTGATCAAAATCGTTAAAACCGTTTTTGAGTAAATAAAAAAAACACGTGAAAATCGTATAAGATTTATCAAGTAAAGTCCCCCCTCCAGTTGATAAATTTTGATGAAATTTTTACAGTCATATCTCGGGCATATGCATACATCAAATACCAAGTTTGATCAAAATCGTTAAGACCGTTTTTGAGTAAATAAAAAAAACACGTGAAAATGATACAAAATTTATTAAGTAAAGTCCCCCCTCCGGTTGATCAATTTTGATGAAATTTTTACAGTCATATCTCGGGCATGTAAATAGATTAAATACTCAGTTTAATCAAAAGCGTTAGAGCCGTTTTTGAGAAAATAAAAAAACTTTAAAAGTTATTAATTAAAGTACCCCCTCCCTTTGAGCAAATTTGATGAAATTTTTGCTGTCACATCGCGGGCATATACATACTCTAAATACCCAATTTCAGGTTCGCACGGTTTATAGTTTTTGAGCTAGTCTGTTCACATACACACACACACACAGACCATTTCGCGGGACTTGGTTATTTTGACTCAGGGGACCCCAAAACGTGTATTTCCGTTGAAAGCCGGAAGTCGAAAATTTTCACGATTGCAATACTTCCACTTACTATACATTTCATATATAGGTAAGTGAAAGTAAAAAGTTTATTTGTAACCATAAAATTTAAAATAAAAACGCCGTAAAAAATGCCCACTTTGGTGAGAATGACCCATTTACATGTTTAGAGGACTTCTTTGAACACTATGTTTGAAGTTCCGATATGGTCATCTGTGATTGTTTGTTGGTGGGTTTGTTTTTACACAGACATAGATGTCTCTGAAAGAGCGCTCCCTGGAAAACGCCACATACTTAAATACACATATCGGTTTCGCGGAAGCCCTTTTGACTGAAATCGCATGCTTTTACTTTTAATTGAGAAAAGACGGCGACAATCGGAAAAGTGTATATAACCAAGAATGTTCGTCTCGACAAAATGAAAAAAATGACACCTACGAAAAAGGCCTGCGTCTATTTTCGCTCAGAATTACAGTTTTTTGCTTATAACTGGCAAACGAAGGCGTAAATCGAAAAGATGTATATTACCGAATATTGAAATTGAAAACTTGAAAAGATTGACACCACTTAGAAACCTCTACGACCATGGAAGTTATGGCGTACCCACAAAAAAAAAAAAAAAAAAAAAAAAAAAGGCCTTGAGAAGTAATATATATGATAGATAGGTAGCTTATAATTAAACCTAATATGTTTTTCTCATACTTTCTCGATCCCTTTATATATTTGAATAATTTTTTCACTCTCACCTGTTGTTCTCCTCCTTTTACCTGTCTTTCTGTTTTCCAGTGATTGCTATCCTATTTCGCTATTCAGCTGGCTCTCACAGAAACTCGTTTGCTTTTATTAATTTAAAAAATAAAAAAAAATCGCACCAGAAATATTTGGATTACACAAATGTTTTGTAGTTTGTTTTATGAAATTGTTTTTTTATCTCTTTGCACATCAAATATTTTAGAAAGGAATTATCTAACCATAGTTATACCAACGTAATATTGGGAGGGGACTTTAATAGTAGAATAGCTGATTTAAACAGTTTGGTAATGAAATACAGTCGAACCTGGTTTAGTGGGACCTTCTTAAGTGGAATACCTCAATAGTTGGTACAAAACTTCTTGTCCCATCATTTTATCCTTAAATAAACTCTATAACTGGAATGTTTTCACCTGTATAAGTGGAATCAATTTTTGGGGAAGTTACATCTGTAAGTTGGGCGATTTTTGTATTCACCTCTATTAGTGGAATTAAAAAGTTAAGTGGTTATCCAATATTATTGGGTAGTTGTCCTGCTCAGCCACAGTATTGGGGAACGCCAGACGAAAATGAAAATGTTGACAATCCGGACCAAGAAGAAGAAGACCAAAAAAATTTAGAGGATTGTTTAACGGCAAAAAGGAAAACTAGAAAATTGGTAAATTATGCAAAAAATCTTTATTTAACGAGAATGATGTTTATAACATACACAATATATAAAGAATTATTATTTTTTTTTTTTTGTTCCTCCCCTTTCTCGCCTCTTGGGCTATACGGGGTTTCCCGGGCCAGGAGAGAGGGTGGGGGATTAAGCCGATGGGGGATGGAATCCTAACTTAATACGAACTTGCTATGTTTGGTTTTCTAATCATACGTTGCCATATTATATCTAACGCGTTTGCCCACTCGGCCATCCCGCCACCCAAGAATTAAAAATCATTAGCACTCAAATCCAAATACAATTTTTTCAATAATATTAAAAAGATAAAATTAGAAATATTAATATTTCTTCTGAATTCTGGTCCACAATAAAACTATTTCAAAATGTCCAGATTGCCCTATAAACCTAGAACAATGGGAAACATTTTACAATATCGTTCTATTCGTATACCTATTGCCTTCACCATGGAAGAATTCAGTCCTTAACCAGCCATCTTTATCAGAAAGAGAACCTTTTGAGCAATTATTTTTCACTCTTTTATCGTAGGTCTCTTAAGAAATACCTGTGAAGATGTTTTCATGTAAATTCGAAAGATCATCGGACAGTTTTCTCGCTAGATGTTAACTTTAAGTTTGAATATCGTAAACAAAAGCTAGATACATTTACTAGATCTATTAGTACCCACCTTCCTCCGTAGATGTCGTGGGTGAGCGGCGTTCCCTCATCGTCGGTGCCGTCGTCGGAGAGGTCCGGTGGCCCGTTGTGGCTCACGAAGTGCGGCCGAAGAGTGGCCATGTTCCTCCCTGAAATATGTAAACATTATTTTATTGATGATTTATAAATATACCTTCTTATAATTAACAATTTACGACAAGTTATAGAAAATAAAATAACTTTACTAAGACAACTTAATTTATTATGGTAGTATACCGGACGATGCTAGAGTGGGAGTCGTAAATTTTGCCTTTCCAGGTATAATTAGGATAGGGATCTTTAACAAGTACCTGACATCGTACAGGCTCGGGACCTCCATTTTACGTCCTATCCGGGGGATGGCATAGCTAAGGATTTTTTACTCCCTTTAAAAAATCCTAGGGCCACCACGGTGCGCGAACTCGCGACCTTTAGTATTGTAGGTTGCCATGCTAACCACATGGTAGCATACTTTTTTATAAAGGCGTATTACGATTTAATTCATCCTAGATGTTTTAGCTTAGCATACAAATATAATTGATCTTTATTAACTACTATTATGTTAACCCACAGAAGGGTTTTATTTTACAATAACATGTAAACATTATTTTATTGATAATTTATAAATATACCTTCTTATAATTAACAATTTACGACAAGTTATAGAAAATAAAATAACTTTACTAAGACAACGTAATTTATTATGGTAGTTTACTGTTTGTTTAACGTCCATTTTTATGCTGCTAAGGCTAATCGGACGATGCTGCAGTGGGAGTCCTAAATTTTTCCGTTCCAGGTATTATTAGGATAGGGATCTTTAACGAGTACCTGACATCGTACAGGCTCGGGACCTCCATTTTACGTCCTATCCGAGGGATGGCATTGCTAAGGATTTTTTACTCCCTTTAAAAAATCCTAGGGCCACCACGGGGCGCGAACTCGCGACCTTTAGTATTGTAGGTTGCCATGCTAACCACATGGTAGCATACTTTTTTATAAAGGCGTATTACGATTTAATCCATCCTAGATGTTTTAGCTTAGCATACAAATATAATTGATCTTTATTAACTACTATTATGTTAACCCACAGAAGGGTTTTATTTTACAATAAAAAGTGATGGGTTTAAACGTGAATCCCATTTTTTCCAGGTCTACATATTTATCAAAACAAGTCAATTTCTAATCTAAATAAGTTGGTAAGTGATAGTTGTGTGTTGCGCTCATAGCACCAGATTTTTTTGCATTAGAACCATGTTTCGATTTAAAAATTTAAACGTTCCTTGGTAACCAAAAATATATTTAGTGCATAGGCCATATTTGGAACCCGGCATCCGAAAATGACTCAACGCCAACTTTTTTAAAGAACGCTAAAAGTAGGGGAGAGCGGGGCTGGTTGGCAACAGTTTTCACTTTTTTAATTGTTGAGTCGTTCCTGTTAATATAATCCCAATGGGGCTGATACCACTGTAAACTCCAAGTATTAGAGTACTTCAAGTATTTTTTCACAACATAATGTTTAATACTAAGATCATAGAAAATTGGAATTCGTCAATCCAGAGTATGCCAACTAACCCCCTATGTGGGGCAGGTTGGCCTAGAAGGTGGGGTTGTTTAGCCATCTCATTCAAGTACTGCCTGACACATATTATTGTTATTAAAAGCTGCACTATAATGGTATAATAATTTTGAATCGGTTTTTAACAGCTTTTAAGGGAAAATATAATGACAATAGAAGAAGATAGAAGTTTAGACTGTCGTCACTTTTTGCATAGTAAAAATTGCTCTCATCTTCCTCGCTGGAACTAAAGACAATTGGTAGTTTCACCTTTGATTATGTTTACCTTGCTTTTGTGAATTGCTACTGCGCCAAAAAAAAAGTGAAGAGAGCCAACTAACCCCACAGGAGAGATCATACGAAAGATGACTGCCAGGACATGGGAGAACAACCAAACAAGAAACTGGTAAGTGGAAAGGTTAGGTTTTTCAAAGGAGTTCGGGGCTATGTGAACAGAATCGGAGTCAAATGTTTTTCCATGCCTTTAAACCAACTTTACTGAAAATATAAAAATTTACTTACATGTTGTAAAATCAATCAATGAAGCACACTCTTATCTACACTGTTAGCATCGGATTGAAAACTGAGGACAAGATTCCCGAGGTCGAGTGGGTCACATGGTACAATGGTGGGCTCTTCACAACAGGTGTGACGGAAACTATAAGCCAATGGCCAACCTACCCCCTATGCCAACCAACCCCGCTCTCCCCTATAGTAAAACTTTTCGTGTTTATGAAAGTAGATGGATTGATTTGATGACTGTCATTTCATGCAAATTGATTGGACACCTTCCGAGGTATAACACTTAAAATCGTAGGTAAGCCATAATATTGCACCCTACCTTATTTCCTTTTGTAATATTTTAAAAGCTGGCCGCAACAAGTTCGTTTATCCCGGCCTTCGGGTACTACTGTATGAAATAGCGATTTTTGTTATTTTTCGTTGGAAGGCAACGAGTCTTAACTTTAAAAAGCCTCAAATGGAGTCCCTCAGAGAGCCCCTTTATCGCTGCACATCCTTCAATTGTCACTAAAGAGAGAAAGTTAGTCAAAACAAGAGAACTTTGGGTGCTCGGGGAATCAATCAATTAGTTTCTAAATCCGGTTTGTTCAGCCCGAATGATTTCCTTAATCGGCAAAGTTTCCTAGGAAAAATCCTAGGACCTCCGAGGGACGTGAACCATGAGTATCTTAGGTTGCTATGCTAACCACTACACCATAGGTGATCCCTAATGAATGTTTTTTATTCGCAATACATGATATTTATTTTAAAAATACTGCATGCAGGCATCAATTCTAAATTATTTTTAAAAATATTTAGATTCCAATTTTTTTTTTAATTTATCTCATTAAAAATAGGAGTATACTGGAATTATTTAAAACATCATCGGTTCAATATTGTTATTTATTTATTTACTTTTATTTTTTACCGTAATCATCGCTATCGCATGAAAGACAGACGAAAAAAAAATATAAAAAAAAAAATTAACGAAAGCAGAAATTCCAGTTAAGAGATTCAGCCGGTTCTCGGAGATGTTTTACGTAATCGAGATCGAACGGGTTCCTTTAGATGATGGACACATTAACCCAATTAGTTATAACTTAAACGTTTTGCACAAAACGGTTGGTACCTGAATAAAATAAATGTTCTAGAAAGCTTTAGTGTTTTCATTCATTTCACAATTTAATCAAATCATAATTCAGAATCCAAAAAAGAACGTACAAAAAACCACCTGTGGTATAGTGGTTAGCATGGCAACCTACAATACTAAAGGTCGTAGGTTCGGGTCCACCGGTGGCCCTAGGACTTTTTAGTGGGAGTAAAAAATCGTTGGACATGCCGTCTCTCGGATAGGACGTAAAATGGAGGCCCTAGCCTGTAAGATATCAGGTACTCGTTAAAGATCCCTATCCTAATTATACCTGGATAGGCAAAATTTAGGACTCCCACTGTAGCATCGTCCGATTAGCCTTAGTGGCATAAAAATGGGCGTTAAACAAACAATAATTCACTTCTCCGAATTAGTATAGTACAGTTATACGAGAATCAATATTCGAAAACTTCTCGGGATTCCATTTACAGTGTGCTTGAAGTGATCTTTAAACCAGACCCCATCTTGGAGGAGCGATTCTGAACTAAAGACTTGTCTTTATCATGGAATAAAAATAAAAATTTTTTTCCGAAAATTATAAAATGAGCATTTTATATTGTCCCAAACATAATTTTAGTCTCATCACTTTTAATTTTTATTCCCAGTGTGTGATTGAAGAATTGAAGCGTGGAAATGGGTAGTAGTAATGTTTTGTTGTTAGAAAAGAGTTCATTGAACATATGGCAAATCAAAAAATCAAGAACGTACAAAAAAAACATCATTCTGCACACTATCAATTTAAGGTGCTGAATTTAAAAATGATATCGATTTTGGGATTACGCACTCCGGTATCGATTTACTGCAACTTACATAAAAACGATATTCATCCTTAAATAATTAAAATCGAGCTTTGAATCTTATATTAGGTATCATTGTGATATAGATCATATCAGGACTTTTATTTTCTAGCCCGAAATATAAAAGTAATGATGTGATTTTATTTATTTATTAGAATACTCCGGGAGCTGAGTGCCAAAAAGGTGCCTGATTTGAAAATTTTTGATCATATAGGCTGAAAGTACTCATTTCATAGACACCAAATGTTAACGTCTGCCACCTCAGATCGGTTGCCATCAAATTTTATAGGCAAACAAAATCGACATTTTTGAACTTTATTCAATTTTTCGCTTATAACTCGAAAACGATTTATCGCAGAAGAAATTGTGTTCTCTTGAAGGATTTTAGACCACAAGGCGCTAAATACGTTCACGTTTTAATGACTTTGTCTCCAGAGGAGTGGGTTAATTTTAAAATTAATGATATCCTTTTACACAGAATTCTATATTCTACAACATACGTAACATTTTTTATTTGGAGTAACCATCTTGAAATTGCAGGCTTTGGAACATGAGCGTAATTTATTTTTCCGCTAAAGTGGCTATATTGACAATCGGTTTTGGCGAAACGGTTTAACCGATTTTAACTTTGAATAACTCATTAGAAGCAAAATTTTATGTCCTTTTATTTAGGAAGGGAACACAATTTCTTCTGCGATAAATCGTTTTCGAGTTATTAGCGAAAAATTGAAAAATGTTCGAAAATGTCGATTTTGTTCGCCTATAAAATTTGATGGCAACCGATCTGAGGTGGCAGACGTTAACATTTGGTGTCTATGAATTGAGTACTTTCAGCATATATGATCAAAAACTTTCAAATCAGGCACCTTTTTGGCCCTCAGCTCCCGGAGTATTCTAATAAATAAATAAAAATCACATCATGACTTTTATATTGCGGGCCAGAAAACAAAAGTCCTGATATGATCTATATCACAATGATACCTAATATAAGAGTCAAAGCTCGATTTTAATTATTTAAGGATGAATATCGTTTTTATGTAAGTTGCAGTAAATCGATACCGGAGTGCGTAATCCAAAAATCGATATCATTTTTAAATTCAGCACCTTAAATTGATAGTGTGCAGAATGATGTTTTTTTTTTTGTTTTTTTTTTTGTACGTTCTTGATTTTTTGATTTTCCATATGTTCAATGAACTCTTTTCTAACAACAAAACATTACTTCTAACCATTTCCACGCTTCAATTCTTCAATCACACACTGGGAATAAAAATTAAAAGTGATGAGACTAAAATTATGTTTGGGACAATATAAAATGCTCATTTTATAATTTTGGCCCTCAGCTCCCGGACTAGAACTATAAAAGTCCGGATTTGACTTTTAATCTCTTTCCGAGAAAATTAGAGTTAATTTCAAACCCTGATTATTACCTTGTATTAAGAAGGACTGGGATTCAAACAACCAAAAGTGTCATGCATAGGGCATAGCAACTTCCTAATTGCATTATTCGCTTAAAATACAAACAAAAATTGAAAAGCCAAAATATTTGGGGGGGTTTGACCCCTGGAAATGCTCTTGTTAATAATCATTTATAAGACTTACAGATAAGATCGGAAAGATATCGGAACCACTTCTCACAAGAGCAACAAGAAGAAGAGAACAAGAACTATATTAGACCGGGGAGGTTCCCACGGCGGCGATATTCTTTTGCAATGAGAACTTTTCCATTCTCTAGGGACAGTCCGCATTTTTACTCAATATTCGGCGAATTGCACCAGAGCTTCCAATATCTAGGCCATAGGGTGTTATGGCCTGTTTGGGAGCCTGTAAATCTCATTTTCTATTTTTAAACTCAAAAGCTATTTTATTTTTCTTTAAATGGTAAAACAAGTGATATAGTGAATTCGTTTCTTTCAAACAAATACAGGGTGTCCAAAAAGAGTATTCGGGGTTTGAAAGTTGAATAAAATCTCAAATATAGAATATCAAGTAGGATGTTTACGTTTTATTTAAACACAATGAACTGGAAACTTATTTATAAATAATTTATTTTTTGAAGAGAAAAGATTTGGCTCCGCCGGGAGTCGAACCCGGGTCTCCGGCGTGACATGCGCGGATGCTAACCACTGCACCACAGAGTTCTGCCCCAAGCAGAGCCAATCATTCCTCTTCACTGATACTTACTACTACTACATGGTGGTCACCCACAAATTATGATTAGATTAATATAAAATAATTTAAAAATTGACGTATGTCAATAAATACCAGAAATTGGACAAAATTTGTCCACCTCCCGCTACTACTCGCAAAATTTGCGAGATAGGGGGAGTATAGTATATATTTTGCTCCAATTGCGTTAGATTCGTCGGTTTCTTTTCGTATACCCTACTTTTCAGTTATCCCCACAGAAAGAAGTCAAGAGGACTGAGATCGGGACTCCTGGGAAGCCAGCTAATGGTGCCTCTACGAGAAATCCCTTTGTTTTGGAATAATTCGTTTACCGTAGCAATTGATAAGTCTGAAGTATGGCAAGTGGCCCCCTCTTGCTGAAACCATGTTCTAGAGTTATATCCTTTAAACTCTTGAAGTTCTTGGGCCAAGAAACCTCTTATCATTTCATAGTAACGCTCACTATTTACAGTACTATTTACACTATTTACTGCGTTTGAGTTTCGAGGAGTGCCAGCAGCGTTTTGGTGGACACCTAGACAATCTTGTTTTTTCTAAATAAATTTCCAGTTCATTGTTTTTAAATAAAACGTAAACATCCTACTTGATATTCTATATTTGAGATTTTATTCAACTTTCAAACCCCGAATACTCTTTTTGGACACCCTGTATATAGATGAAATAATTTTATTTTCATCATACTGCATCAAAAACATGTGTTTTTAATACACACTTTGAGTCCGTAATGTAGTACTTTCCGCGCCTTGGTCTGAAAAATCTTTTTGGTACGCTAACCTTACCTGGTACTAATATATATTAATGAACATGTGTTTGAAGGAGGTTACTCTGTTGACTTTTTAGAGATGAGCCAAAATTTGAAAATAATTCCTTTAATCAAAAGTTATCGGTAAAATGTTGTGTCCATTCAAATTCATATTCAAATTGTTTCATTAAGTCAATATGTTGTAAGTTATGTGTAAAACGTACAAAGGGGGCTGTGAAGGTGATCCCAAAAAAACATTGCCACTCGACTACAATAGTTTACTTAATTAATACTTTTGATCTACAATTTTTTTTGAAACTTTGAAGCTTACCATAATATTGTTCCGCTCCAAAGATGGAACTCAACTACCTTATTAAGCTTTTATGATTAATTTAGTTTTCATTAATGGAATAATAATTATTAATAAGCTGTAATTATATTATATTATTTATGTAGCGGAAACGCATTAGTGAGAGAAAAAAAATCTGATTATTAGGACAGAAGCTCGGAGAGGAAGTTAGAAAGTCGAGCATTTCTTAAGGTCAGTAACTCAGCTGCGGGGAAATTAAACATTAATTATTACTTCCGCACTTTATGAATGCATTAAATAATTATTATTTTTTTTTTTTTTATCTTGATATCATTATATGAAATTTCATAATTGAACGAATAATATCAAATATTTATTTGGAAAATTCTTAGTAAAATATTTTTTTTTTTTTTAAAAAACTTAAAAAAAAATTACTGTAATTATATTAAACGTCATAACAATCACTATAATTATATTAAACGTCATAACAATTTGAACACAGTCTTTATATATATAACAATCTCGTTTCACGATGTTTGTCGGGATAAAATTAGGAACTACTCAATCTTTATAAAATTTGGCTCGTTTTATGTAGTTTTATCCAACTTAAAAGATAGAATTGCCCTCAATATTTCTTTGATTGCAAATTAAATGCTTATTATACAACAATCGAGTGGGATTATTTGTAAGTTATATAAATTTCCAACAGATGGCGGTGTAAGTTTATTTATTGACAGGACACTTCATTTTCTTTCGATATTTAGGTTGGGTAAGCTTGGACTAGGAAAACCCTGGTGGTTTCCTCATGGACAATTATGTGTCGCTTTTTCACGTGTGGGAAAAACATCGAATCTATTTGTGTTAGCAAAAGACTGCTTAACCAAAATCATTGTGCACCTATTAGTATTTCAATAAATTAAAATTGTGAATTCTAATAATAAAAAAAATGTAAATTATTATTATAAACAGTTATAAATTAACGTTATCTATCTCATTCATAAAATTAATTTTTTATCCTTTGATAAGTAGTACTGTAAGAACATGCAGCATGGTTTGAGGCTCAGAGGTTTACAGGTTTCTCCCGCTCCGTGCTGGGTTTTCATAACCTGTTTCAGCTAGAACCTACTGACACGATATCTCATATCATCATGTGTTATATTCTGAATTTAATTAATAAGTATATTGGTAAAAGATTAATTTGGTACATTTTTGCTAACTGTCTATTGTGATTGTATTAAACCCTGTTCATAATTATATTCTTAACTAGTTCTTTTTACGTGAGTGTTATTTATATTTAATCTCGCCTCTGCTGAAATAATCCAGTAAGTGTAAAATAAATGAATCATTATTACTTACTATAGTCAAATATTGGATGTAAAAAATAAAAAATTTAACCCTTCTGAATTCTTTACCAAACAATTTAAAGTTCTATTTTAAATCCCATTGGTTTTTAGATTAACTGAAACTTTTTTGTCTTTATGAGTGAATTTTGATTTGACTATATAAAAATCTGGTGCGTGCGCGCAACACACAACTTTCACTTACCAACTTACTTAGATTAGAAATTGACGTGTTTTGCTAAATATCATTTCCCAAAGTCACACATTTTTCTAAATTCATATCTTATTTTTGTTAATCGTTAAAGCCGTTTTTAGTAAATAAAAAAAAACACGTGAAAATGATACAAAATTTATTAAGTAAACTCCCCCCTCCCGTTGATCAATTTTGATGAAATGTTGGCTATCACATATTTGGCATATACATACATCAAATACCCAGTTTGATCGAAATCGTTAAAGCCGATTTAGAGTAAATAAAAAAAAACACGTGAAAATCTTACGCAATTTATTAAGTAAAGTCCCCCCTCCGGTTGATCAATTGTGATGAAATGTTGGTTATCACATCTTTGGCATATAAATACATCAAATACTCAGTTTAATCAAAATCGTTAGAGCCGTTTTTGAGAAAATCGAAAAAAGTTATTAAATTAAGTACCTCCTCCCTTTGACCAATTTTGATGAAATTTTCGCTGTCACATCGCGGGCATATACATACACGAAATACCCAATTTCAGGTTCGCACGGTTAATAGTTTTTGAGCTAGTCTGTTCACACACACACACACACACAGACCATTTCGCGGGACTTGGTTATTTCGACTCAGGGGACCCCAAAACATGTATTTCCGTTGAAAACCGGAAGTCGAAATTTTTCACGATCGCAATACTTCCACTTACTATACAGGGTGTTTCGGAATTGCACGGCACTATTTTAGGTACGTGTTCTCTAACACAAAATAAACAAAAAAGTTCATATTAACATGTATCTCAAACTCATTTATTAAACAGATATCAAAGGTTAAAGATTTATTATTACTATTTATTTATTATTATTACAACATTTAGAGTAAATGTTCAAAGGCGCCTCCGTTTTGTTGAATGCAACATTCAGCACGACGAATCCATGCTTCTCTGGCTCTTCGTATAGCATCAGGATGGTGGTTGATAGTTACTGCGGCTTCCACGATCCGATTTCTTAGCTCTTCTTGCGTGTCAACTGCCGCAGAATAAACCAAAGACTTCATCCAGCCCCACACAAAATAATCTAATGGCGTTAAATCCGGAGATCGTGGTGGCCATTTAACAGGTCCGTTTCGACCAACCCATCGGTCTCCATAAGTTGCATTTAAATAATCAGTGACACTATGAGAAAAGTGAGCTGGAGCACCGTCATGCATAAACCACAGCCTTTGCCTAATGCCTAGCGGAATATCTTCTAGAATATCATGCAGATTATTTTGCAAAAAATGCAAGTAAGATATACCTGACAGCCTAGGTGGCAAAAAGAAGGGGCCGATGATTTTGTCGCTTAGAAGACCACACCAGACATTTAAAGAGAATGTATGTTGGTAATGTCCAACAGCAGTCGTATGAGGGTTTTCTTCGGCCCAAGTATGGGTATTTCGAAAATTAAGAATCCCGTTTCTTGTAAAGCAAGTTCATCAGTAACCAAAATGCAGTCCAGGAAGTTAGGATCTCGTGTGCATTGTCGAATTAACCGCTGGGAGAAATTTCTGCGCTGGTTATAATCTTGTGGTAACAAATCTTGCCTACTTGATGCGTGAAATGGATATAATTGTTGTTCGCGTAAAGTTCGCCATACGCTGGTAGAGGAAACATCGAAACGACGTGACAATCTTCTGGTACTAGTAGTAGAAGATAACTGAACAGCATCGAGTATTTCTTCTTCTACGTTTGCAGTTCGTCGAAATCGTTGTCGACCGGCGTTCACTCGTATAGGTTTTAGCGTACCATTATCCCTAAGACGTCTTTCAATGGCCTCAAACGTTTTACGATTTGGTATTCTTCGGTTAGGAAATTTTTCACGATATCTTCGAACAGCAGCAGCACCGTTTGTATGTACCTCGCCATAAGTTAAAAGCATGTCTGTTTGTTCATCAAAAGTGAATAAATTTGTGGTATCTCCCATGATAATCATAAATTGAACTGTGTCACAAGATTCACTCACACTAAAACACACAGAACTAGACAAACAGATGAGCAACTACTGTCATTGCTTATCGTTCATTTGTTTATCAGGTGATTAAAACCTTTTATTTAGTATTAAACACGTTAAACGTTGTACAGTCAGTCTTAATGCAGTAAATAAATAATAAATCTTTAACCTTTGATATCTGTTTAATAAATGAGTTTGAGATATATGTTAATATGAACTTTTTTGTTTATTTTGTGTTAGAGAACACGTACCTAAAATAGTGCCGTGCAATTCCGAAACACCCTGTATATTTCATATATAGGTAAGTGAAAGTAAAAAAGAATAGGATATAATTAATTCAACGCATTATGGCTACAGAGTACAAAGCAACTCGTGGCCGGGTCTGCTCCTATGGTTTTATAAATATTCCCATCAATTGAGTGATAAAGTGGTCGAAAGGGTGTGTATAACTGCAATAAGTATAAATAAATATGTCTTTTATTAAAGAACAGTGTGTCAAAATTCGTTGAAATTATAAAAATTAATAAAACTTCCTCCTCCATCTATCCAAAAAGCTATCCATGAAAACTTTTTTGAGCAATTAATCTTATCATATCATATCATACCAAACAACATGTGTCACAAATCGGAGAAACTGTTAATAAAACTTATGACTAGCTCCCTAGCCACCATTTTCACGATTTTTTAAATAACTTATTCTGCTCTTCCAACTGGAAAAACATACAATTCTACTTTTTTTTTACTTTCACTTACCTATATATGAAATATATAGTAAGTGGAAGTATTGCGATCGTGAAAATTTTCGACTTCCGGTTTTCAACGGAAATACACGTTTTGGGGTCCCCTGAGTCAAAATAACCAAGTCCCGCGAAATGGTCTGTGTGTGTGTGTGTCTGTGTGTGTGTGTGTGTGTTTGTGTGTGTGTGTGTGTGTGTGTGTGTGTGAACAGACTAGCTCAAAAAATATAAACCGTGCGAACCTGAAATTGGGTATTTAGAGTATGTACAAGCCCGTGATGTGACAGCAAAAATTTCATCAAATTTGCTCAAAGGGAGGGGGTACTTTATTTAATAACTTTTCAAGTTTTTTTCGATTTTCTCAAAAACGGCTCTAACGATTTTGATTCAACTGAGTATTTGATCTATTTATATTCCTGAAGTATGACTGTAAAAATTTCATCAAAATTGATCAACCGGAGAGGGGACTTTACTTAATAAATTTTGTATCATTTTCACGTGTTTTTTTTTTATTTACTCAAAAACGGTTTTAACGATTTTGATCAAACTTGGTATTTGATGTATTTATATGCCAAAGATGTGATAACCAACATTTCATCACAATTGATCAACCGGAGGGGGGACTTTACTTAATAAATTTTGTATCATTTTCACGTGTTTTTTTTATTTACTCAAAAACGGTTTTAACGATTTTGATCAAACTTGATATTTGATGTATTTATATGCCAAAGATGTGATAACCAACATTTCATCACAATTGATCAACCGGAGGGGGGACTTTACTTAATAAATTTTGTATCATTTTCACGTGTTTTTTTTATTTACTCAAAAACGGTTTTAACGATTTTGATTAAACTTGATATTTGATGTATTTATATGCCAAAGATGTGATAACCAACATTTCATCACAATTGATCAACCGGAGGGGGGACTTTACTTAATAAATTTTGTATAATTTTCACGTGTTTTTTTTATTTACTCAAAAACGGTTTTAACGATTTTGATCAAACTTGGTATTTAATGTATTTATATGCCCGAGATACGACTGTAAAAATTTCATCAAAATTGATCTACGGGAGGGGGGACTTTACTTAATAAATTTTGTATCATTTTCACGGGTTTTTTTTATTTACTCAAAAACGGCTTTAACGATAAACAAAAATAAGATATGAATGTAGAAAAATGTGTGACTTTGGGAAATGATATTTAGCAAAACACGTAAATTTCTAATCTAAGTAAGTTGGTAAGTGAAAGTTGTGTGTTGCGCGCACGCACCAGATTTTTTAATAACTTATTCTGCTCTTCCAACTGGAAAAACATACAATTCTACATTTTTTTTTTTTTTTTTTATATAACTGATATTGAAAGTTAAAGACCTGAGAGATCTAATATCGTTAGTAAAAATTAATCTTTCAAATCCACATCAAAATATATTTTCAATCTTCAACTTTTCTTTGAATAATTGAAATAAAATGACAAGGCGATACGTGGAATGATGTTGGGAACAGTCAATTTGCTGAGAGAGGAAGTATCCAGTTACAATAGCAAAGAACTGCTCCAAGCCTCCTCATCTGATTTCCTTGGAACTGTCACTGCTACTTTAAAAAAACCGGTTTCTCTGCTTTCGGTGACACTATACAATATCATGGTAGCTTTTCCATCCGAAACAAAAAATTCCAAGACTTAATAAGATAAGTAATTTCTTTATTTATGTTGGCTTTGTGTTTCTTTATTATTTCTTTCCTCATTTGTAAATGGCTTTGTTTTTTTTAAAGTTGTGTAATGTACATTATACTTATTATATTTGTTTGCTAAGCTAAAACATCTAGGATGGATTAAATCGTCATACGCCTTTATAAAAAAGTATGCTACCATGTGGTTAGCATGGCAACCTACAATACTAAAGGTCGCGAGTTCGCGCCCCGTCGTGGCCCTAGGATTTTTTAAAGGGAGTAAAAAATCCTTAGCAATGCCATCCCTCGGATAGGACGTAAAATGGAGGTCCCGAGCCGGTACGATGTCAGGTACTCGTTAAAGATCCCTATCCTAATTATACCTGGATAGGCAAAATTTAGGACTCCACTGTAGTATCGTCCGATTAGCCTTAGTATTATAAAGTGATATTAAACAATTGCAGTTATTAAGCAATGTATAAGCAAATATTTTAATTTTTTAAAATCAATAGGTTTCATTAGTTTTTATATAGGGTCGTTAAACAAACAACCAACAACAAACCAAGTCAATCGCCTCAAAAATCATGTGTTTGACGTGGATGAAAAGATTGAATGATACCTGCACTGTAATCTATTTTTATCTGGCTAAAACCCTTAAGTTTCAATTATTAACGATTGATTAGATTATTATTCTACCAATTACTTTTTGATAATGTTGTATTACATATTACATCTGCTCTGTGTTATTGAACTAAATATGAAGGAAAACGTGGCCTGTACGATGTCAGGTACTCGTTAAAGATCCCTATCCTAATTATACCTGGATAGGCAAAATTTAGGACTCCCACTGTAGCATCGTCCGAATAGCCTTAGTAGCATAAAGTGATGTTAAAACAAACAAATAGATGGTAATAATAAGAAGTAACAAAATGATGGAAACCAAATCCAACTATGGTACGTTTACTTGACATGGGTACTTAAGAACTCTGATAATTATATAAAATATAATAAATCTGGTGCGTGCGCGCAACACACAACTTTCACTTACCAACTTACTTAGATTAGAAATTGATGTGTTTTGCTAATTATCATTTCCCAAAGTCACACATTTTTCTACATTCATATCTTATTTTTGTTAATCGTTAAAGCCGTTTTTGAGTAAATAAAAAAAACCGTGAAAATGATACAAAATTTATTAAGTAAAGTCCCCCCTCCCGTAGACCAATTTTAATGAAATTTTTACAGTCTTATCTTGGGCATATAAATACATCAAATACCAAGTTTGATCAAAATCGTTAAAACCGTTTTTGAGTAAATAAAAAAAACACGTGAAAATGATACAAAATTTATTAAGTAAAGTCCCCCCTCCGGTTAATCAATTTTGATGAAATTTTTACAGTCATATTTCGGGCATATAAATCGATCAAATACTCAGTTTAATCAAAATCGTTAGAGCCGTTTTTGAGAAAATCGAAAAAAACGTAAAAAGTTATTAAATAAAGTACATCCTCCCTTTGAGCAATTTTGATGAAATTTTTGCTGTCACATCGCGGGCATATACCTACACTAAAAACCCAATTTCAGGTTCCCACGGTTTATAGTTTTTGAGCTAGTCTGTTCACATACACACACACACACACACACACACACACACACACACACACACACACACACACACACACAGACCATTTTGCGGGACTTGGTTATTTCGACTCAGGGGGTCCCAAAACGTGTATTTCCGTTGAAAACCGGAAGTCGAAAATTTTCACGATCGCAATACTTCCTCTTACTATATATTTCATATATAGGTAAGTGAAAGTAATAAAAATATACGTGAATATTTGAATATGTAGTTAGTAGTAGTAGGTTAACATGATAAAATGTGATTTCCATAAAAGCAGTAAACCTAATTATGTATACCAATATTGAAAATTCCGAAAAGAAACTTATACATTCATTCATTCTTGATATAATTAAAATCAAGCTTTGACTCTTATTTAGACATTTAGACATAGTGAAAGAGCTCATATAAGGACTTTAATTTTCTGGCCCGAAATAAAAAGGTCATGATGTGATTTTTATTTATTTATTAGAACAATAAAAGTTTGGATTTGACTTATATTTCCGTGTAAATAAGATTAAATTTTGAACCTTTGAATTTAAAGATATTGTAGGAGTCTAACCATGGAATTCAGATGTAATATCATGCATGATTATTATGCGTGTTATGAGCACTAAATTATAGAGGAAAAAATATGTAAGCGCTAATATTTTCTGTAAGGGCAATAATTTTGTTGATACACGAATAAATATTTTGATGTTTACAACGGGATATTTTAAAAGATATTCACTGGTGATTCAGAAGACAGTGATCGATGAGTTTACTCAAAACGAGTTTATTTTATTTTTTACAAAAGCCAAAACGGATTTGAGTCCTTGATTTAAAAGTAAAATGGCGCCAGGGAAAGGTGAAGGTAGTGAGCTCGCTACTCCTACACGGGCTGCTGTATTCAGTCTCCGAGGCTGTTATATTATGTTTATATAATCTGTATAAAGTATTTTATATAATGTATAATAACTAAGCCATTTATGTAATCAATTATATAAATTATATCTCTAACTGAAAAGTGTTGTCCGAGGTTTGGGATATATTCGTCGTAGCAAAGAGGAAGTTGTATTTTGTAAGGAGTACTTATTACTTTCACTTACCTATATATGAAATATATAGTAAGTGGAAGTATTGCGATCGTGAAAAATTTCGACTTCCGGTTTTCAACGGAAATACATGTTTTGGGGTCCCCTGAGTCCAATTAACCAAGTCCCGCGAAATGGTCTGTGTGTGTGTGTGTGTGTGTGTGTGTGTGTGTCTGTGTGTGTGTGTGTGTGTGTGTGTGAACAGACTAGCTCAAAAACTATAAACCGTGCGATCCTGAAATTGGGTATTTAGTGTAGGTATATGCCCGCGATGTGACAGCATAAATTTCATCAAAATTACTTAAAGGGAGGGGGTACTTTACTTAATAACTTTTTAGGTTTTTTTCGATTTTCTCAAAAACGGCTCTAACGATTTTGATTAAACTTAGTATTTGATCTATTTATATGCCCGAAATATGTCTGTAAAAATTTCATCAAAATTGATCAACCGCAGGGCGCACTTTACTTAATAAATTTTGTATCATTTTTACGTGCTTTTTTTATTTACTCAAAAACGGCTTTCACGATTGTGACCAAACTGGGTATTTGATGTATGTATATGCCAAATATGTGATAGCCAACATTTCATCAAAATTGATCAACCGAAGGGGGGTCTTTACTTAATAAATTTTGTATCATTTTCACGGGGTTTTTTATTTACTCAAAAACGGCTTTAACGATTAATAAAAATAAGATATGAATGTAGAAAAATGTGTGACTTTGGGAAATGATATTTAAAAAAACACGTCAATTTCTTATCTAAGTAAGTTGGTAAGTGAAAGTTGTGTGTTGCGCGCACGCACCAGATTTTTTTTTATTATTATCGCTATTTTATAGGCGGGCGCAATCGAATATAGGGTGCGCTAGTAGTTTTGCAAAATGTCGGAAAGAACGGTGTTAGACAAAGTTGATGTGATAGAGATAATTGGTAATTTTAAAAGACCATTAATTGAAGGGTAGGCTATTCTTGATGCAAACCACATATTTACATGTGGAATAATATCTAAAAATAAAAAAAAAACAGTTATTTTACAAGCCTCGTGCCTTTAAACTAGCAATCTTAAAGGACTGCCCCATCAAATAAAAGTGGAAATCAAATTTATTAATAATAATAAGCAATTTTCTTGTCATTGTACATGTAAAGCTGGTAGTTCTGGTAAATGCAAACACATCATTGTAACTTTACTCGACGTTTTTCGGTTAGTAATAACATTAATTACCTATTCACACAATCATTGTTATGAAGGCTTAGATTCTTTGTCATATTATTTATTTATTTGTCAAAACTTTCAGGTTTCGCATTGAAAACATGGAACAATTAAGCACAACGGATTTAATAGAAAAATGGGGAAAATTAAAAAAGAAAAACAAATCTATGACACTATGGTCTCAATGTTATTTGCATAAAACTAGCATTTTGGAATAATAAAATGTCAAATACTAATATTTACCTGGATAAATATAGTCTCTTTCTTTAAAATAAAGACTACATATCGTCATATGTTTCGAAACAGGCTTATCTATTCTTAATTTTACAATCCACTCTTTAAGAAGCTTTTTATTTTTTGGAAATAAAAGGGAATGACACGTCTTTTGATTTTCTAATTGAACACTGAGGGACCGAGAAATACCTATTAGATATTTTTCAAATGATTTTTTGCTCAATCGGTTTTTAATTATGGAAAAATAAATTAAAAACGTCAAAAAACCCTATGAATCCCAGGTAATGGCCCCGCTTTTATCCCCGTTTCTCTAGTTCCTGCAGCGCCGTCGCAGAAGCAGCACCGTCGCTTGCGCCCGCCTATACAGTATATTAGGTATGTTTATCTTCGGATAGATTATACATTAATCCTTTGCACTCGAGGTCTCCGTAGAGGAGCCATATAAAATTTGTCTTCAAACGCGAGGGCTCCGCTACGGAGACAATGCAAATAATTTTCAGTTTTTAACATATAAGGACATAAACAAATCGTAAAAATTATTTATAGGACATTTCGCTTTTGGTGATAAATGACGGTCGCGGCTCGCGGTGTTTTTCATTATTTTTACAATACGTTAATCTTTTAATATCAGTTATATTTTGCGGTTTTAATTCATCTTTTATTTCCTCAATTGTACAATAATTTAGTTTGGTGCACCAAATAATTCCCCCTTTTTTTTTTTTGTGGCTTTGTGCACTGCGACCTCCTGGGTCTATTGTGCGCTAAATAATCCCCTTACTTTGATTTAGTTTCCCATGTGCTTCTACTTTAACCGGAAAGTTATTAAGTAGATTTTCACATTTTAGGAGCTTTTCTGATTGGATATCTGAGAAAACTTCAACTAAAAGGGTCCCATCTCGTAATTTTTTAACTGTTTTTCCTTCTCCAATTATATTAAAATTAATTTTTTTTTGTAACAATGTGTTCTTGAAGCTTCACAAATACATATGACCTAAATTTCATTACAATTCCTTACTTGGTTCTAAAATTTTACTGCATAATATCACGTTTCCAGGGTGTACGTTTTCGCGAATAAGTTGCGTCGAGTTGCCGGCAGGTAACGTCCGAAACGGTGCAGATTGCAAAGGGTTAATAATGTTAGTAGGTTATAAAAATAAATTAGTGAAAATAACGTAATTAATTATCAATTAGGAAATAACTCCTTCTGTCCCGAAATTTAAAAACTTTGAATTTACAAAACTATAATTCTTCCGACGGTTTTATACGGATGTGAAACATGTCTTATAGCAAGCTTACAATAAGGGATGAGCAACGTCTTAACGCCTTTGAAAATAAAGTACTGCGTAGAATATTTAGGCCGAAGAAGGATGAGTCAGCAGGAGAATTTAGACGGCTACACAATGCAGAATATCAATATATTAGGAAAATATATAAGTAACATAAATTACAGCAGCTTTTATTCAAAACGTAACCCATCATGCTCATTATATAATAAAAAAGAAAACGAGAACGCTTTTCATTTTTTAGCATGTTGCCCCATTTTTTGTGAAATTAGAAGTTTTTGTTTAAAAAAAAAATATATATTTAAGTAAGGAGGAGGTCTTAAAACACATTAACGGAAAAAATTGGCAACCCTTGACTAATTATTGCAGGACAGCCTTGCCCTATAGAGGTAGACTTATAGAAGAATTCAATTAAAAATAAAATGTAACAATTACCTATAGGTCTCGTGAGTTATCTGCATATATAAAGATGAGATTCTGTTTGATTGTTTGTTTGTTCTTTATAGAAATCTATACCATTTGTCCTAAATTATCCAAATTTCGCTGAGTGATCCTTTGATACCATGTGCGAACACCTGTCCATATTAAAATTGCATAACTTCAGCCAATCTCTGGGTATATTCTTTATTGTTATAAAAATCGCTTTACATTTGTTCAAATTTATTAGAAAAATGAAATTCCCTGGGTGAAACCGGATATACAGCTAGTATCTCACATGCTGTTGTGTTAAATTCTATTATTAAATATTATTTAATGAATGTAAATCATTACACGTAAATATATTTTATTTCATTATCAAATTTGAGTATTAGTAAAACGATTAGTATGTAGTTGTTTAAATTTATTTTATTTTTGCAAGTAATTGTATCACTTCCGTGAGTTAAAAAATATTTATTAAACAAAAATATACAATTATGAATGCCAATGAATCAATACAACTCAAATATTGGGCAGGTTACAAAAATGATAACGTTATAGTATACTAATCCTATGACTTGAGCTTCACCGTCAAGACACAGATTCTACTAACCGGCCCAGTCACTCGCTCCTTATATACAGTCGTAAAATGAACCTTCTGGAAGGTTCCAGGTTTTCGTGGAAGCTGGTGGAACGCCGTAGATGGATCTCGAACAATCTAGAATTAAACAGTTAGTTCCAACCTCTTAGTTTGTTCCAACAAACGGTCTCAGATATTAAACCATATGTTTTTATGTTTGACGATTTAACGTTACATTTTTATCTCAGACTTTAGGGAGACTCCCTAAAAATTAGAGAATTCAAAAATAGAGGGGCATCAACCTCAGCGGCAGAATATTCTGATCCTTCACTGAAAAATGCAGTTAGGTCCTTTATTAATTTAGTTGAATTGGTTGTTTGGACTTTCTTAGTCATTTCTTAGGTAGGGGAGACCCGGGCAAAGTGAATATGTTAAGAGAGAAATATTTCTTAAAAATACTTGGAACCATACGAATACAACTTAATACGTAAATTAGAGTAAGAGACATATTATCAACTTCTTGTAAAATTATCAGATAGTTTAAGCTAATCCTACATGTTAAACAAATTTATTTTTTGTCAATTATCCACTTTGCCCGGACTACTACGGGCAAAGTGAATATAGACTCCACCTTAGGAATAAAACCTGGAAAATGAAAGCAAATTTTAAGAAGACATTGTTCAATTACAGATACACATTTCTGCACACACATGCCATACATGTGTCGTTTTCATGATTATGATTCATGGCAAATGTCACAGAAAAAGGATCCGACACCAGAGTGCGATGAACATCCTTCATGCACCCAATCCTTGCACTGTCCACACTGTATCCAATCGTCAAATGGAGGCTCCCCGTAGGATCTTAGACAGATAAAACAAAGGCATGTACGAGGGCAATAGCTGCTATCCACTTTGCCCGGCGCGCGCTATTTTAACTAAACACTAAATTAGACTACGACCATGTAATCTAAAAATCGGTAGTTCCCGTCAAAACTATCTGCTTATACAACAGTTTAAACTAAACCATGCAATAGATGTTACACTTGTATTGGTTATACAATAAAGATATAAAAACTTACCTTACAAATTTTAAGAACCGTACCACTTTTCGTTTTAAATAAATTATCTCACAACTAAAATGAAACACAACCAATATCTCTTTGTCCTGCGAAGCGGCTTCTACCCCTAGTTCTCACATTAGCCACCCAAAGCGCTAGCATTGTTACCGTATCTATGAAAGTGCTTATTCACTTTGCCCGGGCTTCCCCTACACACCATTTAAAGAACAATAACATATATGCATTCAGTTAAATAATCAAAATAAAACGAACTCACCGAAAAAGTACTTCTGTAATGTTAGAAAAAAATTTGGTATTATACGGTAAGGGTAGTCAAAATTAGAACTTCAAAAGGGGAATTCATTCGTCCAGTCACGAAGTAAGCACCATTGCTGTCCCCAGACTAATTTTAAGATGTATACGTTTTTGCCCATTGCAAAAATTGGTGGGCGGGATGTTAACGCTCATAAACTTTAATTTATTACTTAAATCAATTTGTTGTTGTTTTTTTTTTTGTTTCTTTAAAATGAAGTCATTTATTTTATTTTATTGTTTAATTTCTTAATTTTTGTTAATAGGGTTTAATTTGTATAATTATTTTGTTTAGATTTTTTCTCTCTTTTAATAATTTTGTTTAATTGAATCAATTAAATTATTGATGCGATGTTTGTGGGAAGACAAATGTTTATAAGGCCGTCTTAGTGCAGATGTTTTAATACAACAGCTGTGCTAATACCAGTAGTGTTGTATACACAGCCAGATTCTAACAGTCCACTTACGTAGACGCGTCTACGGCTCTCATCTGCCCGCTGCAGTTTTGGAGAACGAGTTTTCGCCCACTGCGAACTGTATGCTGCCCAAGCACATAAAGTTTATCAGCCTACTTCGACTTCATCATTCTGCGACATCGCCCAGCGATCCACGTGAATATTGACATTCTTTTATTTTTATTTCATTTTCATTTATTTCATTAGAGAGAAAATTTAATTTTGTTTGTTTCATTTTATTTGTTTGTTTTACTGTTTTATTTTGGGGAAATTATTTCTTTTTTTGTAAAAATGATTTCATTTTATATTAATGTTTTATTTTGATGATGAATAAATGTTTATATTTTCGGTTTCTCTTTTGTAATCAATTGTTTATTTATTTTAATTTAAGTTTCATTTTGGAGGTCCACTACTTTCCGAAGGGAATTTAACATAAATTTTGTGTATAAGTACAAATAATAAGATTTAACATTCTTCCGTAGAAAGAAGTAGAAAGTAGACACGCATGGATCGGATCTGGACAATGAGAAAAAAGACAAAGTAGGGGTTGGTTTCCATGGAAATGGATATCTGGATGAGAAGCTGAGGTGTATCTAGAAATCAGCGAAGCCCGAAAAAATAATAATAATACATCAACAATAATATTATCTCATATAATAGAAAGTTTGTAAACATAAGTTACGTAAATTTATTCTTATATTTTTTTTTTGCTGAAATTTCGGATAGACGTTCCACACCCCTGAACCCCAACAAAGTTCGATCAAACAATGATGCATGACGGACCTATGCACCTTAATACGGTAGTATTAATAAGGTATACCTAATATACGTTAGGTTATACGCTACCTTGATAAGGTAGTGAGGAAGGATATGTTTAATATCCTTCCCATATCCTGATATACCTAATTAATAACGGATCAGAATATTTCGCTAATGAAGCTATGCTAACGAGCTATGCTCCCCCTCCCACAGAGCTAGGAAGTGGACAAGGTTGTTGGACCCGCCAGCCAGCGCTGCTGCCCCACCCAACAACGATCATGTCCTTGCCATGTTCCGTATCCCCCGTTATCTTAGTCTGCCCGTAATTTGTCGGGAATATAGCTTCTATAGGGGGGAGTATGAGCAATATATTTTTACTTTCACTTACCAATATATGAAATATATAGTAAGGGAAAGTATAGCGATCGTGAAAAATTTTGACTTCCGGTTTTCAACGGAAATACACGTTTTGGGGTCCCCTGAGTCCAAATAACCAAGTCCCGCGAAATGGTCTGTGTGTGTGTGTGTGTGAATAGACTAGCTCAAAAACTATAAACCGTGCGAACCTGAAATAAGCTATTCAGTCTATGTATATGCCCGCGATGTGACAGCAAAAAATTCATCAAAATCGGTCTAACGGAGGGGGTACTTTATTTAATAACTTTTTACGTTTTTTTTCCGATTTTCTCAAAAACGGCTTTAACGATTTTTATCAAACTGGGTATTTGATGTATGTATATGCCAAAGATGCGATTGCCAACCAACATTTCATCAAAATTGGTCAATGGGAGGGGGCACTTTATTTTATTCCTTTTTTTTTTTTTCCAATTTTTACCTTTTTCTTCGATTATCTCAAAAATGGCTTTTCACCAAATTCGTCATGTTTAATGGAAATTAGGTGTTCTTATAACATCATGTAAGCTTTATCATTATTAAAATGATCTGATGGGGCTTAAATGGGGAAGGGGACTTTTTTGTTTGTTTGTTTTATTGTTTCCCATAAAGTACCTTTGTTTTTGTTTATATGGAGAAATTAACCGTCTCCCGTTACGCCTAAAAATAAGAAATGGCTAAATATGGGATGTGATAAAAATCATGTAAAACATATAGAGGAGAAAAAAAGAAAAATATTCAGTCAACTCATAAGACACGTTGAGCTCACGCATGCGGAGTACGCGTTTTGAGACATGTCATTGTTTTAACAGAATTAAAGCCGTTTTGTTCATTTAATGGAAATTATTTGTTTCATGGTAACTAAATGAAGTTTTCAACAACTACATAAAGAATTATAAAATCAGACGACTTGGAGTATCAAGCTTGCATTGCCGAATTATCGCAAGTAAAAACTTTTATTTAGTAATAAAAAAAAAATAGTGTAACTTAGAGAGCAAAACAAAAATAAGAAATGAATGTGGAAAAATGTGCTACTTTGAGAAGTGGCAATTAACAAAACACATTAATTTCTAATCTAAGTAAGTTGGTAAGTGAAAGTTGTGTGCTGCGCGCACGCACCAGATTTTTTATATTAGAGTATGCTACTTGTCACTATAAGAGGAACCATCAGCTCTTAGAGGATATACATAGGACCCTAAATTCTGCCTGGGAAATATGCAACTTTAATATAGCAAGCCCGGAAGATTACATGCAGTTACAGACGAATTTTAAGAAGATTAGAGTTGTGAGTCGTCTATGAGTCTCAAGTGCGGATTTCCTGAAGGTGTTTGTAAAGGACACAACACTAATAATCAAATCCGGTGAAGCCAGCATGGCCTGTGGTAGTCTGGTGTCGGATCCCTTGAGCCATTGCTTACTCAGTGTATAAAATTTGAATAGCAGGGCAACGAATCCTTAGGGACATATATTTCTGAATCAATATATGTAGAGCAAATTTTAAATGTAGGTAGTATTCAGAAATTAAATGGAATATATTATTTTGTAATATGTTGTGCCATTGACTGAAAAACTAAAACTGTTGTAGTTTTGGCTAGTTTGTTATTATGAGCTGCTAACTATTTTCCTTTTAATATGAAAGTGTCAAGATCATTTCTACATTTAATTCTTATTTTTATATAATCCCTAGCGCTGCTAGACAAAAAGAATTGTTTTATTTTGTATGTTATTTGTACAAGAAATTATTTTGCAAATAAATAAAAGTATATAGGTATACTTGTCACTATAAATCAAAGTGATTGGGAGGTGTTTAGCTCGATTTCAAATATTTTTCATTATCTCATATGATATGATTCTTTTTCTGATCCGATGATAGTGTTCGTTTTCCACAATAATGACTAAAAATATATTCTTAAAAAATAAAAGGCAATGTGCGAAGAATCGCCAATATCGATGGAAGGAGTTATCAATAAAACACAACCTTAGAAGGGTCAGTACCTCACGAATTATGATGATAATACTTCTGTAGGTTCGTCGATGAAAAAACATTTGACATGTACTTTCTTCTTCGCGCCTAGAAGCCAAAACGAAAAAATGCGAGTTTTCCGCAACTACCTACCTGAATTTTCAAGGAAAACCATCCGTCCTCAAAATTAATATTCTACACAATACCTTATTTACCAAGTTCTTCTTAGTTGGAGGTGTTCTTAGGAATGGCAGTCAAGCTCACCTGAAATAAGAGAAAAAAATATATTATTAACTGTGTCTTATGGTAATTATTAATGGATAATATATTCTTTAGACTGTGGTTTGAAAGAAGTCTAAAATCTTCGGCACAATGATTTATGAAAGATTTTAATGTTCTCATGGCCAGTGACTGCAACGTTGGGTTAGGAAGGTAGTGATCAGTTGTTACCTCATAGTGTAGGGATGCATAGTTCATTCTTTAAACAGAATTATAACAATTTAATAGGAGTCACCTGTGGTGTAGTAGTTAGCATAGCAACCTACAATACTAAAGGACGCGGGTTCGCGTCCCGAGGTGGCCCTAGGATTTTTTAAAAGAAGTAAAAAATCCTTGGCTATGCCGTCCCTCGGATCGTATTGCTCTTCCTGTACAGTCGCTGCACTCTGCTGTTTTATTATCGAATGACAACCGACTACTTCTTTCGAACTTCAAACCGGTTATCAGGGGCGGATCGAGCGCGAAATTTGGGGGGGGTGGGGGGGGGGGGTCGCAACCCCCTTGTCTCATAATCGCGTGGCTGACAGCACCATTTTAATATTAAATTATTACCTTGTATTAAGAAGCACTGCGTTATAAACAACCAAAACTTTTTTTGCAGGGCACAGTACCTAGATACCTAATTGCTTTAATTATTCGTTAAGAAATACAAAAAAATTTAAATGGCCAAAATATTTGAGGGGAGTCATGAACGCTGAGACTCCCACCTGGAACCGCAAATGGAAGTCATAAGATAGAAAGCAAATGAATGGAGTACCTTCCTAATGTTCGAAAAACGGAGGTCTTCTGTGGTATATTGGTTAGCTAGCAATCTATAATATCAAAGGTATCGGGTTCACGTCCCTGAGATTTTTTAAAGGGAGTAAAAAATCCTTGGGTATGTCGTCCTTAGGACGACGATAGGACGTAAAATGATCGTCCCGGGGATGTACGAGGTCAGGTACTCGTTAAAGATACCTATCCTAATTATAATTGAATAAGCAAAAATTGAGGACTCCCACAATATCATCGTTCGATTAGCCTTAGTTCCATAAAGTGATGTTAAACAAGCAAAAAAAAAAAAAAAAAAAAAACATTGATCTTCCTTGGTAAACTAAGAGAAAATATGATTTTTGTGCTAGATCTTAGCTGACATGTTTCTCGTACCAAAACTATATTTTATTTTTTAACCGACTTCGAACGAAATAGGAGGTTACTCTATTCGATACGTATGTGACATTTTTTTTTTTTTTTTTCTATGTATGTCCACCGATTACTCCGAGAAGTATGGACCAATTGGAACGAAACCTTTTGCATCTTGTAGAGTATTTTCCCAAGTTGGTCCCATTAAAACCTTTTTTGGGTTCTTAATTTATTTAAGAAGTTATCGGGAAAAAACATGAAAATAAATATTTAATTATCACTAGAATTTTTTACTTATTGGAAAAACATATGGCATATATAACATAAGGTTTGCTCCAACAAGCTATTAAACTCATTGGTAACTAACAAATCTCAATATTGTTTTAATGCTGGGTGAATCATGTGGGAAAACTAACCAATCAAATTTAGAATCAAAAGAGTGGAGGGAGAACATGAGCAGTCTATTAGTTATCGACGTGTTTTAAGTGTTTGTTGGAACCAACATATACATAACCTTAACTAATTTTACAACAATAGATTTCAATAAAGATATTTAATATCCGCAAAATATAATATCGCTGTCGTTTTCTGTAGCATTATTAGTATACATATTAGATAGATAAATATATTCACCGATAACAGTAAACCTTCTTAATTTAGATCTAGTCGACGGTTGGACACCATAAACATAAGAACACGAAATTCGTGGAATTCCAAGAAAGACTGAGTATTGATAACCGTTTTAAAGCAGAATTTAAGACTTCTTCAAGTTTCCCAAGGTTCGTTTAAATTTAAAATTGTAGCCATTATTGCTTTAAATTAGATTTTGATTTCAGACTTTCACTCGCTATGCACGTTAAAAAGGAATACAATAATTTCCGGAAAAATTTATTTTCAGTTGATTTGGGGGCCTTAACATTCAGGCACCTCTGTCTTCTTCCGGAATCACTCCGTCTTATTAATATACAATGTAATCATGAAATCTTGTGCCGATTCTTCATGGAGCGACACTTCTGTTATGTTTTCCGGATTACTACTATAGGTTTATAATTTTGTTTCTGCAACTAGAATAAATTAGAAAGGCTGTAAGTGCCAAATCATTTATTTTGAGAAGACGAAAATCTGCTATCTAAGCTCGAATGTGGCTCGAAAAAATATTAGGGGCATGTCCATTTATGAAATAATTTACGTTCTGCTAAATAATTTCAACATTAGTTTGTTCCATCATCAATTTCATCTATGATGGCTAATTGTCTATTTTTTTTTTTTTACGTTGCCAGCTGGTGGCAAACAGGCTTTGCTATTGTTTAGATAGGAGAGCCTAGATATAAAAATCTTTAAGATAGGCACTTATTAGGAATTATTTCCATCATTAATTTTCCAGTTGATTTTTCGATTTTTTACACTTTTCCACTAGCCTAAATTGTGAGTTGTAATTGTTTTCTGTGTATTAACTGAAGTGTAGTAGAATAAAGCGTTACCAAAGAGCCAGACTGTCTTAAGTCAATTTTCATTGATTTTAAGGTTTCGATCTATCTTTATTAAATTGAAAGAAATTTAAATATTCGATTTTCTAAAGGTTGCCGAAATTTTCAAAAGCCAAATCGTCATAATTTCCGTGTTTGCATTATAAACACGGTTATAGCCCAATAATAAATGAATGAATTTTATTGAAACAGACAGTGAAAATGAGTTTCAGTGTGTTTAGGGGTTTTTCGCGTTCGAGGTAGTCATCTCTCAGGTACCGAAATAACTAACAGAAATATTGTGTATTGTATTTCCCAATTAATGAAAATTTTCCAATGACACTTTCCCCATGCAGACATTATATTATTTAACAAAGAAATTAAAATTTCAATGTTTGCTGAGGTTCATCCATCAATAAAAAATGCAAAATAAAAGTTGATATCTCCTAGAAACAATATCTTTGTATGAAAGTCCCCGCAGTAAAAATTTGGCAGCCATGAAAACGCTTAATATCATAAATATTACCCCACTAGAATTGAATAAATTTATTTTCTGAATAATGTTTTATTACGAAGAATATTATTCTTTGTACTTCGCTATTAAATTTAGTCAAAAATTCATCTAAAGGAATTACGAATTGCTCAACATTGATCTTATTAAAAAAAATTCCAATTATAATCATAGAAGGTAGGGTGTAGAAGTTGTATTATGCAGGCACCGCTTTTCAAATTTTCTATGTGTAATCATAAAATTGAAAAGGTGGAAGAGCGTAAAAAAATTTCGAAATTTGTTTTACCCAACTTACGGTTTACTACATTTTTTATCTTCTCCAACTAAAAAGAATGAAATAAAAAACATTTTATAAAAAAAAAAAAAAAAAATTAAACCGACTTCGAAACCTCGGAACCAGTAAAAATAAATGCACTAAAAAGTATGAAATAATTACCTTCTGATTTTTATAAATACATAGCAAAATTGAAAATGGTGTAAAAAGCGGAGAAACGCAATAAGACGAATAATTTTATTTTTATTTGTACAAATACACACTAATGTTACAAAAAATTGTGAAATTAAAACGTTAAATACTATATTCAATACAACACAATCTTTTCGGAGGCGGCGCAAAATTTAAAATTTTTAACACTAGACATTATGAAAATCGTAAAATGCATCTTCTCTTCTTATCTATTCATTTTAATGCCTACTAATGGAATCGTACCGGTAACAAGTCATTTATATTTGCGCCGCCTACGAAAAGATTGTGTTGCATTGAACATAGTATTTAACATTTTAATTTCACAATTGTTAATGACAATTTTGTGTATTTGTACAAATCAAAATAAAATTTTTCGTCTTATTACATTTCTCCGCTTTTTATACCATTTTCAAATTTGCTATGTATTCATAAAAATCAGAAGGTAATTATTTCATACTTTTCAGTGCATTTATTTTTACTGGTTCCGAGGTTTCGAAGTCGGTTTAATTTTTTTTTTTTATAAAATGTTTTTTTTATTTGTTTGTTTAACGTCACATTATGACACTTAGGCTAATCGGACGATGCTACAGTGGGAGTCCTAAATTTTGGCTATGAAGGTATAAATAGGATAGGGATCTTTAACGAATACCGGACATATGACATTACACAACTATTAAAAAACAAAGCCATTTACAAATGAGGAAAGAAATAATAAATAAACACAAAGCCGACCGGAAATCTAATATCTTATTAAAAAAATACTTATTAATATTAAGTCTTGGAATTTGTTTGTTTGTTTGTTTAACGTCCATTTATGCTACTAAGGCTAATCGGACGATGCTACAGTGGGAGCTCTAAATTCTTCCAATCCAGGTATAATTAGGATAGGGACCTCCATTTTACGTCCTATCCGAGGGACGGCATAGTCAAGGGCCACCGCTAGGCGCGAACCTGCGTCCTTTAGTATTGTAGGTTGCCATGCTAACACACTATACCTATTTTATTTTTTATTGCACACTTAAAGAAGAATATCCGTTGCATAGATTCTGGTTCTGTTCTTAAAACAAAATGTTAGATCATGGAATTTATGTATATATATATATATATATATTGCCATTGTACTCAATGTTACAGTTAGCCTTCATAGACGGTTATGAACACACTACTCGGTCGAGTGACCCCATAACCTTGATCCAAACAGTTTCAGCAAACCTCAACCCCGAGATAGGTGAAGGCTGCGTTGTACTTCGGATACAGCCACATGAGCTATTTCCTCACAATTTGGTGAGTCACAGTCTGCTCTGACTGAGCGCAAAACTGAAAATGTTCGCGATCTACAGACGTTAAAGGAGCTAGCGGATCTGTAAATGTGTGAAAGGCGGTTTGCTGGGACAATAAACAGAAAGGCGGCTGACTCCATTGTGCTCTATCAAAGGATCTTGTTCATCCATCGATTGTGCTTAACCAGCAACGGTCCATTCAGTTGCTGTTCTCGTTCACGAACGTTCAGTGTTTCTGTAGTGTTTTAGTTTGGGAGATTAACTAACCTCTCCTGATTAAGCTACCTGTTCTGATAATTAGTCATTTAATTAAGAGGTACGGAAGTCAAATAAGGGGCAATTTAAAATTATGGATTCCCAACGATCGTTATAATATTGATGTCTACATAATATTGATATTGATATACTTTTATATATATATATATATATATATATATATATATATATATATATATACCATATATACTTTTAATCTTTATAATATAGTTTTTTCAAAATGGTCGAGCATCCTAATTATTCTATTCTGGACTGTTTCAAATGGATCGAACCAATCATATAGTGTCTTTTAGCTTTGCGAATAGTGAACATTTTTTTGCGCCAAGTTTGTCATTTCCAGCCTTAGAAGAGAGTATAGGTCGTTAAAACGGATTTAGCTATATCAAATTAACTTATTGTATTGATATTATACAGTTGTAAATTTCAATAAATTAATTTAAAAATAAAATAAAAAAATATTAAAACTAGCTTTTACTTTTTTTACTTTCACTTACCTATATATGTAATATATAGTAAGTGGAAGTATTGCGATCGTGAAAATTTTCGACTTCCGGTTTTCAACGGAAATACACGTTTTGGGGTCCCCTGAGTCAAAATAACCAAGTCCCGCGAAATGGTCTGTGTGTGTGTGTGTGTGTGTGTGTGTGTGTATGTGAACAGACTAGCTCAAAAACTATAAACCGTGGGAACCTGAAATTGGGTATTTAGTGTAGGTATATGCCCACGATGTGACAGCAAAAATTTCATCAAAATTGCTCAACGGGAGGGGGTACTTTATCTAATAACTTTTTACGTTTTTTTCGATTTTCTCAAAAACGGCTCTAACGATTTTGATTAAACTGAGTATTTGATCTATTTATATGCCCCAAATATGACTGTAAAAATTTCATCAAAATTGATTAACCGGAGGGGGGACTTTACTTAATAAATTTTGTATCATTTTCACGTGTTTTTTTTATTTACTCAAAAACGGTTTAAACGATTTTGATCAAACTTGGTATTTGATGTATTTATATGCCCGAGATATGACTGTAAAAATTTCATCAAAATTGATTAACCGGAGGGGGGACTTTACTTAATAAATTTTGTATCATTTTCACGTGTTTTTTTTATTTACTCAAAAACGGTTTTAACGATTTTGATCAAATTTGGTATTTGATGTATTTATATGCCCGAGATATGACTGTAAAAATTTCACCAAAATTGATTAACCGGAGGGGGGACTTTACTTAATAAATTTTGTATCATTTTCACGTGTTTTTTTTATTTACTCAAAAACGGTTTTAACGATTTTGATCAAACTTGGTATTTAGCATATGTATGTGCCTGCGATGTGACAGTAAAAAATTTCATCAAAATTGATCAATTGGAGGGGGCACTTTACTGAATAAATGTTGTCTCATTTTCACGTGTGTTTTTTATTTACTCATAAGCGGCAAAAATAAGAAATGAATGTGAAAAAATTTGTGACTTTGTGAAGTGGAAATAAACAAAACACGTCCATTTCTTATCTAAATAAGTTGGTAAGTGAAAGTTGTGTGTTGCGCGCACGCACCAGATTTTTTAATACTCGGCTTGTGCAGTTGTAATCATGGCAGCATATTCTATTAATTTATTTATATCCCGTTGGATTATGCTCAGCTTCATTCAAATGTTTCTCTTTTCCATTACCACAAAACCGTCAACGGTGCGTTCAAAGTTCGAAAACGACAAACTCATCGGACCGTTTCGGAAAGTTTCTCCTTCCAAATCGACAATCACGATTCCGGTTATATTGTATAATCTTGGAGTGTAGAATTATAATGTTATATAATTGTGATATGTAGTGTGACAGGTTGTGTTGGCTTGTCTTGGGAGGTTCAAGAATCGTTTACGGTTTATTAAGAAGTATCGGAGATAGCATAACATTATGAAGATTTTCAAGACTGGGGCCGGAATTAAAATTAAAAATTTAAATTAGTAGTGTCAAGCCCGGAAAGAGGTGGTGTATGGCACTCTCATTTCCTGTATAAACATTCGTTGATGGCTGACAGATTTGAGTAGAGGTGTGAAGAAAGACAAACAAAGTTATCTGAATCGTTGCAGTTATAATAACGTTAAGACTGACAGTACAAAACTTTAGTTAACTTTTTTTCTAGTTCACTGTTGCAATTGTAATCTCGTTCCATCAGGTGCGCCCTTCCTTTAGAAATAAGAACAAAAATTCTAAAAAGTATAAATACAGAACATATTGAAACTGTAAACCTATTAGAAAGTACAATGAAGACTTAGAAAGTAAATTAACATTTATTTAAACTAAGATGGTCCAATCAGAGTATGCCAATAAATAGAGGAATATTTCAGGGCAAATCTTTAAGTCCACTATTTTTCTTGGCATTGAGCCCTCTTAGTCAATCATTAAATCTAATCTCTCGCGTTTTATATTTGGTTGATTTAAAACTTTATTCAAAAAGTGAAAAGAGCTGGAGGACATTATCTCTTTGGGAATAGGTAAGTGTGCAATCATCCATATTAAACGGGGATAGATTAAAGATAATGTAGATATTGAGCAAATTAATAATAAAACCATTAAACAAGTAAACAGTCTGGATTTATATAAATATTTTGGTTTTGACCAACTTAAGAAAAAAAAATTAGGGTACACCATACAGTTATTGACACTCAGTACAGTTATTGGCACATCTACTTTAACTTAAAGAAATAGGTAAAAAGTCCTAATTTTATTACAAGATATACATGATTCTAATGTTTAAAGGGTCTAACTAAGTCATCTATGAATTAAGACTTTAACAAACTAACCATAGCGAAGATTTCACAATTAAATCCATAGGATGCCAATAACTCGGCACTTTTAACAAAAAATATTGCCATATTGTAAAACTTTTGAACTTTTGACCCCAAAAAACCTCTTGAGTCTATATGAGGATAGATAATGAGGAGCCATAGGAAGTTTCTATTTGATCCCTTTATAAAAAGTATTTTTTTTTTTTTATATAACCCCAGAAATTTAGTCTTGAGGGTGCCAATAACTGTACGGTTAACTCTATATGAAGATTAGGAACACTTCTCAAATCGTACCTGTCAGCAGGTAATTTACCATATATATATATATATATATATATATATATATATATATATATATATATATATATATGGAAACCGGCCGCTCACCGATTCTAATGGTAGTTTTGAAGAAAACTATAAACTTTTGTATAAAAATATCTTCATTACCAGACCATCGACTTCCTAAAAAGTGTTTGCAGAAACTTGTGGATCTATAGGCTTGATAGTGTGGACACTAGGCAGCCTAATCTCGAATTTAATTGGATATCACAAATTAAAAATTTAGCGGCTTCCAATTTTGTTCAAGAGTACTTCAACGACTTTTCCGATCCAAAAACATTAATTAGGAACAAAAAAAAACATTTTGTTATGTGTATCTAATAACTTACTCTCTAAAGACATCGAACGTGCATTTAATTCAAACTATAGCCACATCTATAGGAGAATCTGTTGCTATAATCACCCAGAACCTGAAAACTACCTGAAATTCACAACCTCTTTCCGAAAGCTGCGAACTGTGAGTCGTCTGAGAGTTTCGAGTGAAGACCACCTGGCGCTGTACCATGGGAATATTGCTCATCTTTTAAGGACTGAAGAAGTCTGTAAGTGGTGCGGCCTCCTAATCATCTCCTAATCTAAAGCATTTGGTCCTAGAATGTTTATTTTTTTGAGACCTATAGAACGAGATATCTCGATAAATATATCAATGCGGGCTCGGATGACTTGTCACTGATGAGGGTTCTAGATATTAAAAGCCTAGAACACTTGGATAATGTGTTCTACTTTATTGTGTCGTCAGTTAATATCTTAAACTCTGGCAATTTACCTGAAAACCCATAATTATAAAACAATCTTTTAATTATTCCTATGCTTGAGTTATATATAAATAAAGTGCATATTTTTTGTATTTTGGTACCCTTTTGAATGACAAGTGCATCGCATCATTGTAATTAAAAGAAATGTATATTTAAGAAAAGTTGGCTATTATTTAATTTTATATAAATGGTGGTATTTATAAAAAATTTAATTCTTTCAGTAAGTTTATTTTTAGTATGAGTACCAGTAAGATGAATATTTAGTTAATTTGTTTTATTTTTGTTTTGCTTTAATTTTATTCTAACCTTAGCAGGTTACACTAACTCTAACTAATATTGATTGGGCCAGACTCCATGGCTACGCTGTTTTATAAGCCAATAAATAAATAAATATTGCCATATGGTAAAAAAAAAAAAAAGGTAATTTAATAAAAATCAATAAATACTTGGGCTAGTGGTAACTTACACTTTTGGTGTATTAAAGTGCTCTATTACGGAGCTTGAAGAATTAGCTCTTTTTTTTTTTTTTGGGTGGGGGGATGGCCGAGTGGGCGGCAAACGCGTTAAAAAATATGCGTTGCCCATGGCAACGTATGATTGAGAACAGAAAGATAGCAAGTTCAAAACCCGGAGCCAGGGGAAAATTTAATAATACGCCGCACAGTGGTTGAAAATCGACTATTTTCGGAAAAAACCTTGTCAAACCTGATCTGTAAGGCGCAAAAAAATAAAGTTGATATTATCATAACCACAATTGAATTTCCTATAAAATGTATAGGTTGGAGCCCCGCTTAACCGGCTATTCCGATTAACCGGCGGTGTTAGGAAAATAAAAAAACAAATCATACATCAATTTTCGACTCGATATCGGTTAGTTTAAGCACTTTTGCTGTTTCATGCTATTAATATCCTTGATAGTACTTGCAGTAGTATTTTATTTCATGAAAACACCCAAGTTAGGTGAAGAAAAAAAAGATCATACATTATTTTTTTCGCTACATTTTTATTTTTAACTATTAAATGTATTATCATATTAAAATATTAGATTGGGGTTATCTAGCTTTAATATAAATTCGATAGGAGATGGTGGGATAGATTGTTCAGTATAGGTTTAGTAACTAAAACTCTATCAGAGAAAACTCAATTCCCTAATTCATACTAATAACAGCTGAACTTTTTTAATACCATTTTTTTAAATTAAATGAATTCGCAAAATATGTAGACCTGGTTTTTGGAACGAACTTTGTACTATGCGACACACTCACCAAAATAGACATACTCTAAATGATTCTAAATCCACAACTAATCCTTCATATTACCGTCCTTTCGCACTCTAACTATAAAGCCGAAAGTATTTGAAAACTTTTCTTGGACCGAATTTAAGCCTTTACTTGAAAGTAGTGAAGTGATACCGAGTCATCAGTTTGGTTCTGTGCAAGCCATTCTTCATTTTTTTTTTTTAAATTGTTTTATTTCTACGAGCTTCCTGACACTTACTGTTAAAACGAGGCTAGAAAGTTTTCATGAGAAATCGGTTTATTTCCATCAAGTTATCCGAGGTCATGTTAATAAACTTAATATTAATAATTTCCAAACACATACTATCATCACGGTAGGTGAACATTTTTTTTTTTTTATCATCGACCTAATAATGATTCAGAATGACTTTATAAATGATGCTACAGAGCTAGTAAGTAAGGAATGATGTTTTACTTAACGATTAGTAATAACCTAATTCGAATCACAAGCTCCATAGCGAATAAACTGCATGAAATAGCATAGGTAATTCAATTAAAAAAAAATCACACATCTACAGACGCAGGTGGACGCAGCTAGAATATGATTTAATATTTCCTTGGAGGTATCTTCTTCTTAAAAAAATTGATTTTAAAACTGCGCTCGGCTGCGCTTGAAAAATATGGATTGCCAAAAAAAAAATTTGTCTTATTTTTATTGCATTTATTCGGGATTTTATTTCTGGGTTAAAACATAGGCAAAATAGCATAATTTTTATGGTCGTGTAATATGTGAGATCGCTCTTCATGATTTTGAAGGAAAATCGCACCAACAAACAAAAATACGAGTAGCAATAATAATTATAGTATCATAAATTTTTCGTTGAAAAATAAACTTTTTCAATGATCGATTTTCAAAGGGTCGTAATAAGTGTAAAAATCGGAATATCTCCGAATAAATTGATGGAATGTGTCAGATAACTATTCTATTTATTAATAATGAAAAGAAAAAGAATATTCCGATACCTTCAAAAAATAGGTTTTTTCCGCCTTTCAACCACTGTGCGCCGCATCAATCTCCCACCCTCACCCCTGGCCCAGGAAACCCCGTATAGCCTACAAGCGAAGGAAGGGGAGATCCAATAAAAAAAAAAAATAAATAAAAAAAAAATTAGCTCTTTTGTCGATGCTTAAACGGCTCTAAAACTGATATCGCTACAGCCTGAAGGCGTCCCTTCTGACGAAAGATTCAGAAACCGTGTGTTTCTACCAATGTTATAAGAAATATATAGGTACATGTGGAGAAAATTTAAGTGACCAATTTCGCCTATGTAAAAGTGCGATTAAGTCCAGTATATCGTCGTTTATACAGCAAAAGGTGGTGTGTCAATAAACAGCTGATTTTCAGGAGAACAAAAAAATAATTTTATTTGCAATTCATTTTTTTTAGATTTTTTGTTTGATTATCGAAAGAAACATTAAAATTGTTATTATATTCATTTGTAAAACTTTTTTTGTGTAATTAGAGTTTAAATTTTCTTTATATGTGGATTAATGAACAAGCGAATCCTGAAATTCGAATATATTTTTTTACTGTGCATGATTCTTCTTTTACATTTACTGGTGACATACTCCGTCTTGTAGGACCCCAAAAGCTAATCGTTTTAAATCCAATAATCCAAAAAATCCAATAAAATCGAAAATTTCTGACATACTACATCTCACAAGACACCATTCGTTCAAAAGATAAATTAAAGCTGCTTCAAAAAAGTGACCATTGACAGGAATTATATGAAGATAGTTTAATTGTCGCAGCTAACTCCATAATACGGTCCGTTAGATAGTGCAACCAAAAAAAACAAAAAAAAACAAACAATAAAAATAATAATAAGAATAATGCAGTTAGATTAGAGATATCGTTATGCAAGCCCTCGAAGGCCAGCTGCACAGGATCTCACTTTCACTGCCAGCTCTGCATGCTACCCTACTTGAAGGAATATTTTAATAGTTATAATTTACAGCAGTGGAACCAATTAATTTCCGAGTTAATAGCAAAAATTAATTGTAATAAACAAATGGTAACTAAAGAGGATTTTGTATTAAAATTGCTCGGAGTGTGAACTTATCATCTTGGAGAACAATGTTTTTTTAATGAAGTTATCAAGGAACAAGCTCCCCCCCCCCACCTACAGAGGCTGTCACTTTTCTTCTTTATAAGAAAATTTTGATGTTTTCGATAGTTCGAAATCGATATTTACACATCACAACCATTCCATATGATTGTTATTCACACCTACTGATTTAACCCTTAAAAGGGTAATCTATCCTCAAAGATAAACGACTTACTCAATTTTTTGTAAGGCTTAGGGCAGTTGGTTTTTTTTTTTCATTCCGACTTCTAGAGTTGATATGTGTCATTATTGTAGAAGTGTGGAAAATTTCAGGAAGGTATGTTGGTATACATTGTCAGAAGACCCAAAATAACCAGTCATAACCTCATGGCGTCAGTTCAAAATGGAAAAATCAACAAAAAAGGATAGCTCAAATACTTTTAGCTACCAGTTGTATAGTGCTATATTGCTATTAAAAATATATATCGTTTTCTCATTTATTATTCTTATTAATGGTTCTAATTTTATCATCATAATTATTATTGGGAGATGGTAAGGACTAAAAAACAATTTGTATCTTATAATAAAAATATTAAAAGAATGTAATAAAATATAAAATAATAATAAATAAAATAAAAATAATAAATATTTAAAAAAGTGATTTTTCAATATAATAAAAAAATTATATTCAACAAAATATTTGTACACTTTTTATCGAATCTATTCTTCTTAAAATTTTATACATTCTCAATTTTTGTTGGACTCCGATTTCGTCCATTAATATTATAACATAAGGGTCTTAGCTAGATGCATAAAATATTATGTTTCTTATGTAACCGCAGTCAAATATAACAAATGTGATGTAAGATTATTTTTTACACCACATAAATTCTTTTTTTTTTTTAATTATAATTAATTTATACATTAATACATTAATTTATACAGCAAAGATTCTACCTTTTTTTTTTTATTATACTCTTCAATAATTAATTAATGTTCGTAATACTTTTTGTACTGATGATATTTAACTACCCTTTGCTGGGCCATGAATCTAATAAGATACTAACATAAAAATGTACTTATGTTAATGTTAAAAAGTATAAGCAAAAAAAATTGTTTTTCTAAGATTTCTGGTTTAGCCCTGTTACGGGTTAATGATTTTTTTTTCCCCTGTAATCATAGATTAAGGAGGTGAATGTATTTTCTGTATAAGTATTTGATTTGATTCGTTTTTTCTTTATCAATGTTTGTTTGGAAATGTCTTGTAAGGCAAACCACATATACCGCAAGATGTATCTTCACAATATATTCCGATTGCTTGCAAAGAAGCTTATCGAATCGAAATCGAAGTCGTTATAAAAGAGGGATAAAGAAAAAAAATCGATTATTTGCGAATTAATAAAACTCGATAAAGTTTTAAAAATATACGAGAGATGTCTATTAAATGTTTTAAGACAATCCAAAAAAAAATTTTTAAAATTTTTCTTCATATCATTATTATTAATATTACTGTTAATTTCGTAACACCGTTTATATACTAGAGCCATATTGGAATTTATTTAAATTTCAAATCCAAGATTTATTTCCTGCCCAAGTTCTTGGAACTTTTTCACACTAATAATTTTTTTTTTATTTCTATTGGAAAGTGGGTCTAAGTCGTCAGTGTTTGCAGTCTCCAGAGGTTTACAATGATTGAAGTTGGCCGCACTTACTCTTCAGACGTACATTCCGGGGTAGGAATTTTTAAAAAATATAAATGTTTACTTTAGGAGATTATAGAAATAACGAACGCGTTCCAGAAAGAACGGTCGATTTTTTCGACGATATACATCGATATATCGTAAATAGGAATCAATAGAAGGGGTACGTAACATCGGCCGAAAATATCTTAAATTAGAACTAAATGTTCAAATTTAGGGCGCTAGACAATTTTTTCACAAAACGATTGCGATATTTATAATATTATTATAAATATATTCTTTTCAGGTACGGACTTTATATTTCTTTGTTTAAACCAATTGTTAAAAAAATGTTGATTGCAGTAAACTTTATTTATTAAAGTATCTATCTCTGTTTTCCTTACAGGTGGCCGGGTCAGCTCGTACATATATATTTTTACTTTCACTTACTTATATATATATATATATATATATATATATATATATGAAATAAATAGCAAGGGAAAGTATTGCGATTGTGAAAAATTTCGACTTCCGGTTTTCAACGGAAATACACGTTTGGGGTCCCCTGAGTCCTAATAACCATGACCCGAACGATATATGTGTGTGTGTGTGTGTGTGTGTGAACAGACTAGCTCATCGCAACCGATTTTTTTTCTGTTATATTTGATTATGAAATCCTTTAATATCCCATATTAAAACCTTTCTTGTTACAAGGTACATTGAAAAACAATTATTTACTTAAAACAAACAAAATTAGTGATACTTTACTAGAAGATTTATTTGTGTTTTTTCTGCTAAGAAATACTCTATATTTGTCCACCCTCTTTAATTCACTCTCTTCCTAAGCTACATAGTGATACACAGTTTGAAGGAATCGTGAAGTAACGAAAGCAGAAAGCCCTACCTCTTTGTAGCAGAGCAGACCCCGTAGCGGCACAAAGGCGGTCGTCAAGGCCGTGGAGCGGGTGGCCTTGCGGTCTCCGTTAGCCTGTCGTTGCACTCTCATCGCTCTCCCTTTCTGCTCCTTATCTTAGCAGTATATATATATATATATATTAAATATCGGAGGGTTTCGAACCCTCTGGTTTTAGTCGTACAGTCCGTCTAATCGTCAGGGGATGTTTAAGTCACACTGTTTTCTAACATCGATAGACATTCTTGGTGGATGGACATTCTCTCTTCCGATTTCGCTAGCTAGCAAACTATGCTATTAATCATCTTCTAAGTAGAAAGGTATTTGTCATATAGGATGTCAAGCCTGGCCCTGAGGACATCGAATAGCGGAGTCCGCATTGCGACACCAACTTGGGTTTGTCATTTAGAACAAGTAGCAGGAACAAAGCGGTCGGGTTCGGGGATCCGTGGCAAAAGATGGCACCTTTCACACTACAACAGCTGATAAGAAATTGTAGTAAGTCGCTGTGACAACAGTTCGCTATGCTTTACTTTCTTAATCGTCAATATTATTTTATATATTTTTTTTAATTCTTAAGATTAGATTATATTAGATTTATTTATTGTTTTTAAGGCACATTCCCTATAACGAGGGGTTGACAGCAACATACAATACATGAGATTACAATCTGAAACAAAATAAAATAAGTAGTAGGCACAACTTTTTATAAAGATACAAAAAAGCACAATAAAGAATAATATAATTTTAATGATAAACTAAAACGATGCTGTATGTTAAAAAAAATCTGGTGCGATGCGCGCAACACACAACTTTCACTTACGAACTTACTTGGAATAGAAATCGACGTGTTTCGATCATATGTAAACGCCATTCCTCAACTGCAAACATTTAAGTATATACTTATATTTGTAGATCTCCATAAGTTATAGAGTATCTGTATATCAAAATTTGGTAGTTCTCAGCACTTTTCGATTCATTATTGCTAATTTATTTATGAAGGGACTAATTTCATCAACAGTCGAGTTCGTTTACGGCTTGCTTGTTTTTTACTACGGGTTGCTTTTTGCTGGTTGAAGGTGAATTGATGGGTGTATTTTAATCCGTTTTTGAGTAAAAAAAACAAACACGTGATAATGAGACAACAATTATTAAGTAAAGTGCCCACTCCGTTTAACCAATTTTGATGAAATTTCGGCTGTCGCATCGCGGGCATATTAATACATCAAATACTAAGTTTAATCAAAATCGTTAGAACCGTTTTTGAGAAAATCGGAAAAAAACGTAAAAATTAGACAAAATTCTTTAAATAAAGCAACCCCTCCGTTAGACCAATTTTGATGAAATTTTCGCTGTCACATCGCGGGCATATACATACACTAAATACCCAATTTCAGGTTCGCATGGTTTATAGTTTTTGAGCTAGTCTGTTGACACACACACACAGAGACCATTTCGCGGGACTTGGTTAATTGGACTCAGGGTACCCCAAAACGTGGATTTCCGTTGAAAACCGGAAGTCGAACTTTTTCACGATCGCAATACTTCCACTTACTATATATTTCATATAGGTATAGGTAGGTAAGTTAAAGTAAAAAATTGAAGAGCTAAAATAATTGGGGGGACCATGACCTCTGTGACCCACTTGGATACACCCGTGGCCATCTTAACAATCGAACGAGGTATTCGATACTTAATGCATTAAAAAATCGATCTTTCTTTACTTTGCTGCAAAGAATTCATCGCATTCAATAACAGAAACGTTTTGATAATTGATTTTGCTCAAAACCTTGTTTCTTTATTTAACGTCCCTTTAAGCTGAAGTGGTCAATCAGACAATGCTAAAATGGGATTCTTAAATTTTGCCAAACCAGGTATAATTATGATGGGGATATTTTTAGTTTTAAATAGGTTACAATTATATGCTTTGCTAACCTCTACACCACACAGGTCAAATCCTTGTTATGGCCGTTTTGAATGGAAAATGACGGGAAAACATTTTTAAAATATTTATATTCTTTACATAAACTTGGTGGTGACGGTACACACATATATAAATCAATACGCCAGAACACGAAGCTGGCATTAGGTTGGACACGAAACGGTGAGTGAACCGTTGGTGAAGTCTATCATCGTGAAGTCATCGCTTGATCTAATCGTTCTTGAACGGCGTTTCTTAATCGGAAAACACGCTCGTAAAGACAGCATCATCGTGATTCATCGCTAACTCGACCACAACAATAATGTTACATTCATTTCACGTCTTCTGGAACAAAACGTTAAATAATTACCGAGTATAAATCAAGTCATCGTTGTGTATTGTTTAATATGTTTTATCATTTAACATAAAAAAAAATTAATGTTACAGCCTAAAGACAAAGTTAAGGAATTGTGAACTTTAAATACTAAACTAAACCTTAAGACTGACCTTTAAGGGGACGATGTATCATGCTTGCGTCATTCCAACTTGAACCGTTTATCTTTTGTCTCGGCAGAAATTTTATAGTATCCGCTATCGAGTCACTTTAAAAAAATTATGATGAAATCTATCCACAGCATCCGCTGATGTAGAAGATGTCCTCACAACTCACGAAGACTACGATATTTGTAATGACTGAATTAACTGGGGAGAATATTATAAAAACTTTGATCAAGAGCATGCTTTATTTGAAAACATTTTTTTGCGATTACTTTTCACTTTGAACGATTCAGTATTGCGTCATGTATCCTTCGCAAAATCCCTTCAGCACAATAAAGGACTTGCAGGGAATGCCAAGTTGTTTTATATGTTGGATATTGCCTTAAACAAATTGGTAAATTTAGTAAAAAAATTATATTTAATAAGTGTCCATATTTTTTTTAATGCAGTTAACCTAAAATCATGGAAGACTTGAAATTTTATATTGGTACTCCGATATGAAACACAGAAGTGTCTTTACCATATTTTTCACAATTTTTTTTTTATAAGAAAATGGAACTTTTGATCTTTATTATGTCTATCGTCCCAGTCAAGAAATGTTAACGCCAAACTTCGTTACATTTGACGGCATTGAAACAAATCAGGTTTTCATTATGCAGCATAGATAATTTGTCAAACATACCAAATAACCAGTATTTAGATAGTAGAATTGAATTGTGTTTCAATGACCGATTAGAACAGATTTACTGAAAATTATAATGACAAGGTTACACGTAGCAGTGATGGACATGGCTAAGAAAATTTTCCCCTTTTTTGCCGCCTAAGGCCTTACATATTGTAGCTCTGAACGTCTCTCTTAGATATTTAAAATATTTAGGATCTCCTTTACAAGTCTCATGTTTTTAAAATTTTAAAAACATTGCGAGTATTTACGGGAGATGGACAATTTTTGTCCAATTTTGGGCATCTCTTGACGTTCGTCAATTTTTTAAATTATTTTATATTAATTTAATCATAATTGTGGGTATCCACCGTGCTTTTAAATTATTTTAAATAATTTATTTTTGGAGAGCTTGGAAGCGACTCCGTGGTGTAATGGTTAGCATACCGCGCATGTCACGCAGAAGACCCGAGTTCGATTCCCGGCGGAGCCAAATCTTTTCTCTTTAAAAATAAATTATTTAAAAATATTCAGTTTTGCAACATAATCTCATTTTTACCAAAACTGCTTTTTGCATTAGTGAATGGGCACCCCAAAATATCAATGATCTGTTGTTATGTCCTTCCAATTTATCAAAAAAGCGTGAGTAAAGCGTTCGTATGTGTTGTTGGATAGTCGGTTGTTGTAAGTCTATATGTAGATTTTGGTTACTTACTTACCTGGGAGCGTCCGTAATTAGTCTTAAAATTTTGTATTGAAAAGTTTGTAATTTTTGTGTCTTTTTAGCTGAGCCGAAAATCTGTGAGGCTTAGGTCCAAATGGGTTTAAGTAAGTAGGTGTATGTATTCAGTTTTTGTCTAATATTCAATTTAGAAGGTTTGGAAAAAAAAGAGTATAGAATTTTTAAGCGTATGTTCATTATTTAAATTACATTTAGGCATTGATGATTCTATTATATATTTTTTTCATTGAGTAAGATCTCCATGAAACGAAACATTATACAGGAAACGAACGAATGAGGTTATTTATTACGGATATGATCGTGGCAAGCGGTCTTACCGGATATGGAATGCCAAGGCCTGAAGGGTGTGGTTGGTAGCACTGCTTTGCATTGCCAACGGTTTACATTTTATAAAATTAATAGATCAGCGTTTGGTAGTTTTTCATTCCTTTCCATGAGAAAGCAGCTGCATTTTAAAGTTTCAAAACAATTGAATTGAAGACAAGTATTGGGCTCACTGCTAGAAATTGATAAATATCTTCTGTAACTGTATAATTACATAGGGTGCACTCATGCTTAGTACTGTGTGTAGAGATATTAAATGGCTTACATTTCTAATAATACAAATGTAATAATTCGCCGGTTAGTTTAAATATTAGACGAATCTCGCTGAGGCCGATATGAGTACTTGTACCACCTAGAAGTACCTAATACCATTACGAATTATGTGATAGAAATTTCAAACTATGTACTGAACCATTAATATTTGAAATGTAAAAAAAAAAAAGAAAAGTACGAAACAGAATCTGATATCAGCTAGCGGATATAAATCGATATGTCTTTTAATTGATATTTTTAAAACTTTGTCTTTCAGTCCTCGACCTTTGCCACCATCGCCACACCCACTCGATGGCCCTGAATGTCGATTACTGGAGCTGAAGTATCGATTATTGAACTGAATAGCTTTCGTTATACTCAACCAGCAATGCTGTTGGAGAAAAAAAAAAATACTGTATTCAGTATAAATCAGTAAATGCGTGTTCCTAAATTGGGAGAAGGATTATTCAAAGAGCCGTTCATCAATGATTTCCGTTAGTTATGCTATTAATATAATGTATAAAGGATATTGTGTGTTTATACCGAATAGTTATAATAATAATAAAAATAATAATAATAAACTGTTTATTTTATTATCCCGACAACTAGTCCCTTGAGAACAAAATTATACAGAAACATATAAAATGCTTTAGAGCATTATGACAAAAAGAAAATTAAAATTAAAAGCTGAGAAAATAATAAAGTAGTCTTGCTGTGATGAAAAAATTAAAAATAAATTGACTTAAAATGTAAATAACTCTGTATGTATGCAGCTTATAATATTTACATATATACACTTATTTACAAATTAAATAAATGGAACTAATATTTAACCCTTTGAACTCGGCATCGTTTCGGACGTTACCTACCGGCAACTTGACGCAACTTATTCGCGATAACGTACACCCTGAAAACGTAATATTATCCAGTAAAATTTTAGAACCAAATAAGGAATTGTAATGAAATTTAGGTTATATGTACTTGTGAAGCTTCGAGAACACATAGTTACAAAAAAAACATTAATTTTATATTAATTTCAAAATTATTTTTCAAATTTTATATATTTTTTTATTATTATTATCGTTATTATATGTAACAGCATAAACAATATAATTGGAGAAGTAAAAACAGTTAAAAAATTACGAGATGGGACACTCTTTTAGTTGAAGTTTTATCAGATTTCCAATCAGAAAAGCTCCTAAAATGTGAAAATCTACTTAATAACTTTCCTGTTAAAGTAGAAGCACATGGAAAAATAAATTAAAGTAAAGGGATTATTTGGTGCCCCGAACTAAATAAATATGAGGAAATAAAAGATTAATTAAAACCACAAAATATAGCCGATGGCAAAAGATTAACGTACTATAAAAATAATGAAAAACACCTCGAGCCGCGACCGTCATTTATCACCAAAAGCAAAAAGAAATATCCTTTAAATAGTTTTTACTATTTATTTATGTTCTTTAACTGGCTCCGCTCCGGAGATCTCGAGTGCAAAAGGTTAAAAAATAAATAAATCATAAAGTCAGGTAACGATTTAAAATTAAAAATAAGGTTTTTTAGAGACTATTTATAATTGTTTGGGAAACTGGGGTGGATTAGAGGTTATTGAAAAGGCGGGTTTTAAAGGATTTATTGGATAACAGACAACATGGAAGACTAAAAAATGAGATTGATAGATAAAATAAAAAAGTATGGAAGAGGTAAGAGCTGTTTCATTCCAACAACGTCATGTTTCAAACATCTATCATTTTTAAAACAATTAATTATTAACCGAATAACAAAAATATGTAGTTAGATTTTCTTAGAATTCATTAGATTCTTAGATTTTAGAAACAATTCAGTTATTATCCAAAGCGGTGGTCTACGGTACAAAAAGCTCAGCTTTTAAAGTTTGAATATACTAAAGAAGCAAATAGTTGCTAGATTTTCACTTCTCTCATTTTATTAGAAGAAATGTTAAATACAAATAGAAGACGAAATAATGATTTTCGAACATTATTTTTTGCTTGTTTAACATCACTTTATGCTACTAAGGCTAATCGGACGATGCTAAGGAAGTGGGAGTCTTAAATTTTGCCTATCCAGGTATAGGTAATTAGAATAGGGATCTTAAACTATTACATGACATCGTACAGGCTTGGGACCTCCATTTTACATCTAATCCAAAGGACGGCATAGCCAAGGATTTTTTACTCCCTTTAAAAAATCTCAGGGACGTGAACCCGCGACCTTTGGTATTATAGGTTGCTATGCTAACCACAACACCACAGATGACCTCCGATTTCCGAACATTAGGAAGGTACTCCTACTTCCATTGGCGGGTCCAGGGGGGAGTCTAAGCGGTCAGGACTCCCCCCCTCTAATTCAATTCGTGCCCTAAACAAAAAACTGTTGGTTGTTTGTATCGCAGTGTTTCTTAATATAAGGAAATCGATATTAATATTAAAATAGTGCCGTCAGCTACATTACTCGTATTATGAGACAGGGGGTCCTGACACTCCCCCCCCCTCAAATTTAGGGCTAGATCCGCCCCTGATAACTGCTTTGAAGTTCCAAAGAAGTTGAAACTATTTTAGCAGTAGTCGGCGGTGATTCGATGATAAGATAGCAGAGTGCAGCGACTGTATAGGAAGAGCGATACGATCTCACGATCGACAGATAGTCGATATTATGAATAGTCGATATAATGAATGGGTTGACCCAGTCTCTCTTCGGCCCACGCCTTCTAGGGGTGTGTCCTCACTGAGGCGACGGTAATCGTTGCCCAACGGAAAGGGGTGCGTTTTTATATATACCGTGGTTTGGATGTTGCTACTTTTATATTTTTAAAGGGTATTTATAATTCACTTGAGAAAGATCACAGCTTCTCTGCGGACCACTACGCGCTCTCTTCCAGATCAGGTAAGACTTAAATCGACATGTGTACAAGCATATGACAATCATTGGCGGATCCAGGGGGGGGGGGGCTGCAGCCCCTCCCTTTGGAAAATTTTTCGTCATTAAAAGATAGAATTTGACTTTCCTTAATGTAAGGAAGCAAGTTGAAGAACAAATAATGTGCAGAACTATTATAATTTTAGTTGTGGGAAAGGAACATAAAGGTAAAAAAACTGATTAGCAGATCCAAATGAAGGGCTGTGGGGCTGCAGCCCCCCCTTTACCATCGGCTGGATCCGCCCATGATGACAATGCAGGCAAATGAATGTGATACGTGGCGATGCCTTTTCCTGCACCGCATTATAAAAACATCAAAAATTATTGTACTTGATTCTTTTCATTCACTTAGTGAGGAAGAGTGCTTTATTTATAGGATTTTTTTAAATGTAGGAGTATCTTACGTATATTCAAATTTTATTTGATTTCCCAACGTTTCGCCCTATGGGCCATCCTCTGGGGTTATCTATAAACCTATAAAATATTTTATAATTATTAATCTTTTGTCACATTAGTTATGTTATCTAAGGGGATTTTACATTTTGTTTTTTGGTATTACAATTACCTTACCTATAAGTTATTTTCTTTTTCATTTCAAATTGCCAATTGTCATCATACATTTTTGTAATCGGTATATATCTACAATACTTTTGTCCTCTTTCCCATTTTACATTGTTTGACCTATATGAAAGAAACCTATATGACCTATATGAAAGAAACATTTATTCCATTGTCGCATTTTAAACTGGTATTACTCTGTGGACTTTGGTACTTGGATTGTTTAGTTTTTACAATTTACACAGTTTATATATTTTTTTAATATTTTTTATATTGTATATACCGATTAAAAAATGTATGATGACAATTGGCAATTTGAAATGAGAAATAAAGTAACTTATAGGAAAGGTAATTGTAATACTAATATACGAAATGTAAAATCCCTTGAGATAACATAACTAATGTGACAAAAGATTAATAATTATAAAATATGTTATACGTAGATAACCCCAGAGGTGGGCCAATAGCCCGAAACGTTGGGGAATCAAATAAAATTTGAATATACGGAAGAGAATCCTTCATTTAAAAAAAATCAAGAATTATGTTTGAAATTTATCATCACGTATTATTGAAACAGGCACATCATTCTTTCCTTTTAATTGGTTTAGCGAAGGTGAAAAACTGAAAGATACCATTTGTAGATCTTTAATTTAATTAATTGATAATATGTTAAAAAATCATTTTATGGTTATTTCGTTATCAAGATTATACGCTTTATGAACTTGTAATTAAATAAAATAATTTGCGAATCCGAAAGACGACCTTCTAATTATCTGACAAAGGTGAGATTTCTAAGATATCTACATTAACATATACATAACATCTTCAACTCACGACATCGGGCTAGCAAGTTCATCCCCACTTACGAAGAAGAAAAGTGAGTTTGTGTTATAAAAACGAAGACTATACTCTGAGTGAATGTTAATTTATTTTTATTATAATCTTTCCATATTTTTGCATTATATCATTTACGTTTTATTTCGATACATCGAACTATTGGTATCAATATTGAAAACGAATATTTGACTCCTTTTCTCTAAAAAATAACTCCTTTTCCCAAGAATTTCTATATTTTGGTGAGGGTAAAATTCGTTTTTTGTTAAAGGATCTTATGTAAATAATATTGATATCTTATAATAAACAATATTTGAACTCTATTTAATCTCCTTAATTTTGAAATTAAAAATTTATTTTCAATGTTTAATGAAAGACTTTAACGCTTCTACGTTCGGTAACTACAACGGTGGAGTAGGAAAGCAGCGCTCGGTTAGAATTTTCCCTTATATGTTCCACCATCATGGGCGAATGTAGGGGGGGGGGTCATGGCCCCTGTGACCCCCCCCCCCCCCCAAATATTTTGACTTTTAAATTTTTTTTGTATTTTTAAACGAATAATGCAATTAGTTAGTAACTATTCCCTAAACATAACACTTTTGGTTGTTTAGATAGATCTCAGTGCTTCTTAATACAAGAATATAAACCAGCAGCGGATCCAGGGGAGGGACGAGGGGGAATGCGCGTATATATATATTTTCGTTATATATATTTAGGTTCAAGTTAAAAAAAATAAAATAAAAAATGGCTGTTTACAGCGCGTTAAGTTTTTGTAACCAAACGCTGTTTCGCTATTTGATTGCTAGGGGCGATCACGTGGGACGAAATAGACAGGTCAAGTTGTCTGATCAGCCTTCATCTGAATCACCCCAAGATTGACCAATGATCTTAAAAATAGATGCAGGATAATTTGGTCTATTGTTGTCACCCCTGGTGCTCATAAAGCGAAGCATCCCCAACCTTCGTTCCAAAACTTAACCGTGTAGGTAAATGATTGTATGCATAAGTTTTGGGGTGGAGTGTTAAATATTAACTTTTATACCGCCATATCCGATTGTTATGGAATATGAAACAAAGATTGTTCATAAGTCAAATAACAAGGCCAATACCTCATAATTTTTACAATAAATAGGTTTTTTATTGGGGGGTTAATGACTTTTTACCGGTTTATTCGAAAGTATATTTAGACGAATTCCATAGAATTAATAAGCGCGGTGAGTGGAAAACGCCTAAGGGAAATATAGGCTGAGAAGTAAATGGGAGGATTGCGATAGAGCAGATCTGCCAAAATTCCTATTGGACGGAGGTCGTTGGATGGTGTATGGGTAGCGAATAGTCTAATGGGCAGCCCAATTAGTTTAAAAAGCTTCCGAGTGAGATTGGATCTATAGAAAAATAAATTTAATTTAATAATTTCAACAAAATGATAGTGAAGATGATCTGAGAATCAGTTAAATTACACCAAGCAAAGACAGCCGAAAAAATAAATAAATAAAAACTGTCGATTTATTATTCTATTGCAATGCACTAGCTAATAGGTTTTAAAAGTATTTTAATTTTAATTTATTTTATTTTATTTTGTTTATTTAAAATACAAAATACCTTTTTTATTTAAATTACTTTTATCGAAAAGTGTTTCAAATGATTTTAGGTAGTAGTAGTAGTAGTATTAGGGGTTTTAGGGCGATAAATTTCTAGATTATTACGCCCGTAGCATTCTTTACCGATTATATAGTTTATAGTATTATTATTTGGTTATTTTAACTTAGATTTTTTTTTTAACTATAAACAAAAAAGGTATTTATTTGGTTAACTAAGCGTGTTTTTTTTTTTTTTTTTTTTTTTTTTTTTTTTTTTTTTTTACCTGCCTTACATTACATTAAAAATCCAATAATTCTATGTTAGAACAATATACATCAAAAGTGTAGTTACAACAATAATAACATTAACTAACAAATGATTGTTAATGATTTTAGGTTAATATGCATTTTATTTTAAAAAAAAAATAGAAAATACTTGCTATTTAAAATAAAGTATTTTAAAATAAAAATTAAAATACTTTTTGCCCAGGTGTGTAACAAACCACAAAAGTTCGCCCATTATTCCATGCAATAATTCGCATATACCACATACGCATGCCAATAATTCACCTATAATATAAGTAATTCAATGACCTTATCACGCTAATTAAACACCTTAAGTAAACATGCCGTTGAGTGTTGAAGCTCATTAAATTTTATGAATGTTTTTTTTACTTTCACTTACCTTTATGAAACATATAGTGAGGGAAAGCATTGCGATCGTGAAAAATTTCGACTTCCGTTTTTCAAAATGCACGTTTTGGGGTCCCCTGAGGCCATATAGCCAAGACCCGCGAAATGGTCTGTCTGTGTGAACAGACTAGCTCAAAAACTATAAACCGTAAACACCTGAAATTGGGTATTTGATGTATGTATATGCCCGCGATGTGACAGCAAAAATTTCATTGAAATAAGTCGAACGGAGGGGGTACTTTATTTAAAGAATTTTGTTTATTTTTTAAGTTTTTTTTTTTTTTTATTTACTCAAAAACGACTTTAAAGATTTTGATCAAACTGGATATTTGATGTAAGTGTATGCCCGCGATGTGACAGCCGAAATTTCATCAAAATTGGTAAAGCGGAGGGGGCACATTTATTAAATTTTGTCTCATTTTAGGTGGTTTTTTTATTTACTCATAAACGGACGTCACGATTTTGATCAAACTGGGTATTTGATGTATTTATATGTCCGCGATGTGACAGCTAAAATTTCAACAAAGTTGGTCAATCATCAAAATTGGGGCACTTTATTTAATAAATTTTGTCTCATTTTTAAATGACTTCAGGATATATTTACAAAATGCAACTCGCTGTGAAAAACAAACAACCAGTACAAAAATTCGATTTTTGTCTAAATTAGGTCCCTAAAAAAAAAAAAAAAAAACAATAATAAATCGAAAAGTACTTACTGAGAACTTCCAAGTTTTGCAATACAGATACTCTAGAACTTAAGCAGATATACAAATATAAGCATTAAAATGTGTGAAGTTGAGGAATGCCGTTTACATATCATCGAAACACGTCGATCTTTAATCCTGCGAAGTGTGTGAACAGACTAGCTCAAAAACTATAAACCGTAAAAACTGAAATTGGGTATTTTGTATATGAATTTACTCGCGATGTGACAGCTAAAATTTCATCAAAATTGGTCAGGAGCGTGAATTGTTTTTTCGATTTCCTCAAGAACGGCTCTAACGATTTAAATCAAACTTTTGGTTTATTTTATTATATTATTTTGCCTGTACTGATAGTGGATAATATATATTGATTGAAAGCCAACTTGCCCCACTCAGCGGCGAAGTTATTGCTCGTAATGTGACAGCCGGCGGATGAAAGAAGTGACAGAGCCCGGAGCGAACAAAGCTGAAGCTCTATCATTATCCAGATCTATTAGCCTCAATACTCCATTCAGGTGTAGTGACCTTTATAATTCAATGCCCAGGGTTCAATGCCTCTATATTTATTGGTAATGTGCAGGTCATGTACGTACCTATATACCCTGCGAGGGGCATTTAGTATTTACTAAGTACAATTGAGAAAGTCTTACAACCCTATCTTGAGGAGAAATCCTAAATAACTTTTCAATTAGTATCTTACATCATGAAATAACAGAACTAGAATAATGTGGTTTGGCAGTTGGAGAAATAACAGTTAGTAGGTATGTGAAATGAATTCATAAGACGTCTATTTAGATAATCAACAACCACCAATGTGACAATATTTGTTGCAATCGGATGAATCGGTACAAAGTTAATAATTGCGCCCCCCCCCCCACCATAAAAAACAAAACAAAAAACAACATCAAACTGAAATAAATGTACTTGCTCAATATTTAGGAGTGAGTGCTCTAGTGCAAAGGACTTCACTATAATATTACGAAAATTGTTTAACTTAAGATTTAATTTATTTGATTATTTAAAATACAAATGAAATTACTAAAATTAAAAAAATGATTTTCATTTGTATTTAAAATACTTTTATTAAAAACTAGCTGTATATCCCGGTTTCACCCGGAAAATTTCAATTTTTAAATCTATAAACTGAGACTTTTATCAACTCAAACGGTCGATTTTGTAAAAATCAATGTAAAGCGAGATCAAAACGATTATTATAACAATAAAGAATATACCTAGAGATCGGCTGAAGTTATGCAATTTTAATATGGACGGGTGTTCGCACCTGGTCTGAAAGAACCACTGAGCGAAATTTGGAGAATTCAGGACAAACGGTATGGATTTCTATAGAGAACAAACAGAATTTCACCTTATATGCACAGATTATAGCTGTATTTCCCGGTTCCACACGGGAAATTTCAATTTTCTAAAGAAACGGTCGATTTTGTAAAAAAAAACATTGTAAAGAGAGATCATTATGATATTTATAACAATAAAGAATATCAGCTGAAGATCGGCTGAAGTTATGCAATTTTAATATGAACAGGTGTTCGCACCTGGTCTGAAAGAACCGCTGAGCGAAATTTGGAGAATAAAGAATATCAGCTGAAGATCGGCTGAAGTTATGCAATTTTAATATGGACAGGTGTTCGCACCTGGTATCAAAGAACCACTGAGCGAAATTTGGTGAATTTAGGACAAACGGTATGGATTTCTATAAAGAACAAATAAACAAACAAACAGAATTTCAACTTTATTTATATAGATAATGCCCAGGTCTTGTTTGTTATAGTTATTTATCGGGATACTTGAGGCTTTTATTTCTACCCTTCTTTGAGCCCTCTTCATATTTTCCTGATTTCTCTCCTAACCTCCTTTGTCAACTTCCTTCCTTCCTGTCTCTTCCACTTCTTCAGTGCTAGGTCCTAGCTTCCCGTTATCTTTCTAAATCACTCTCTGTCATGGAAGTCAGGCATCTTCTCTCACCCACGACCTTTCTTATTCTTCGTTCAATTTGTCGTGGTATCCTTTATGATTTTAAACTTTATTGTTAATATAAATAAAAATGTTTCCTAAATATCGGTGATCAATACTCTCAATACTGTTGTGTACTAACTGAACAAGGGATGCTGTGTATTGATTTAAATTTTTATAATAGGAACTATGTTATTACTTTGCATAAGGATCATTAGAGTCTTCTCCTAAAGGTGTATGTGTGGCAATGAATATTGCGTACTGTCAATTTGGGATAAAAAATATGCCTAGATTAATATGTGAAAGAAATAAAAAACTTTTAATCCAAAAAGAAAAGAAAAATTCTGACCATTAAAAGGAATAGAATGTTTATTACGAATCAAAATTCAAATGCTTCAAATTTACTATTAATCTCGTAATTAGCAAGAACAAGATAGCGTGGGGACTATGTTTCTTCTAACGGTTGTTTCAGAAAAAGACGTTTTCGGTTGGTTAATGCGGCAATTGGTGATTTATTGAATTTCTTTCGATCTACCTCCTCTACCGGACGCCAAGTACCCTTATTCGATTAATTAATCATCTCTGTTATTAATTAACTTATTGAAATTTTACTTTTACCATTGGATTGTTCGTTAAAAATGCAAACTATTGATATCTCATTAGGTATATCTAACCCAATTCATTACCCACGAAGATTTAATCAGTCCAGGATATAAAAAGCCTTACTAAATGGTTATAAATACAATGTCTAGGATGATTAAACAAATTATTTAGACTAGAACTGCTCGGTAGTTTTTAATACTAGACTAGTACCCAGTCTGATACATAGCTATACATTCGTGAGGAAAAAAAAACCTAGGTATCAAATTTGAAAGTTCCCTCCGAGGGTAGGTCTACCGGTTACGAAATATTCTCGATACCTGAAGAGCTGTGTCCAGTTGATCCAACATTCCTCGGCTATGAGAAGACCTCGTTAGAAGATTCCTCTACGCTTTCACTTCTTACCGTGGTCCATCGCCACACAGTGGGGCAAAGCGGCAAAAAAGCGAAAAAAACTAGAATATCTCTAGAACGGTTTGTCCTATCGTGATGGAAGTTGTTGCATTCGATTAAGGATGGTAAATTACACTGGTGTTAAAACTGTAAAATGTATATATTATTTACCTATATATAATTATAAAGGCAACTTAAGAACAGACATTTAAAAAAAATAATTGAACTTAATTTAGATTATTTTACTTTGATTTAACTCAATTTTAACTTTTTATGGGAAAATATTGAAGACTTTATTCGCCTTTCTAATCTCCTCATACTGGTATTTAGACAGTATAAAAACAGCTAGAACATAATTAGTGTCGAATACTGTACTTTTACTATCTTTCTTTAGGAAGAGGCCCAAGCAGTGTCAAGTTTCATAGAGTATTACACTAAACATATTATATTTTAAATTTAAAACCAGGACTGTGTAGGTATTTGGGGATGTGATTTTCAACGATTTTTTTAATAAATAGGTGACAGACAACTTTACGGTTTGTTTGTTTCACATCCCTAAATGCTACTAAGGCTAATCGAAAGATTTTACAGTGGGAGTCATAAATTTTGCCTATCCAGTTATAATAAGGATAAAGGTTTCTAACGAGTACCTGACATCGCACAGGCTCGGGACCTCCATTTAACGTCCTATTCGAAGGACGCCATAGACAAGGAATTTTTACTCCCATTAAAAATCCTAGGGATGCGAACCTGCGACCTTTAGTATAGTAAGTTTCTATGCTAACCACTACACCACAGTTGACCCCTATTAAATTGTTAAAATTCTGTTTAAAGAATGAAGTATGCATTCCTACACAATGAGCTAACAACTGATTATATACTACCTTTCTAACCCACCGTTGCAGTCACTGGCCATGAGGACATTAAAATCTTTCATAAAGGATTCTAAGTCTATCCGGAGGGAAGGCATAGGCAAGGATTTTTTACTTCCCTTTAAAAAATCCTAGGACCACCGCGGGAGGCGAACCTTCAATCTCTCGTATTGTAGGTTCCCATGCTAACCTCTTCTCCACGGGTGACCCCCTCAACTTTACGGTATTTTCCTTCTTGGGCCCATTGTGTGTTGTCAAATTTTGACATGAGATACAATAACCAACAAATAGGCAAAAATAAAAAAAAGGCAAATAAAATCAAGGGGAATATATATTCTCTGATACATCCCGGTCCTTTCTTAATCACTGCCATCTTCAGCCAGGATAAGCCTATTTCTATAATCAAGCTTAAAATTATTTATTTTGTGTGAAATATTTTCGTTTATATAATGGTTTTTATTGTACGGTTACTGTTATAAAGTGGTTCCTCTATATATTTATCTCTATTTTTCTAAAAAAAAAAAAAAAAGCAATCTTACAACAAAAATTATAATTTCAAGTTAAACAAAAAAATTTTTTTTTTTTCTCGTTTGCCCCACTGTGCGCCGCCTCGTCCCCGGAGAAGGACGGGAAGATCTGTACGGCACTGGTACTGGTAGTGGCGGTGATATATTTGGCTGGCTATCGGGGTCAAGTTTGTTATGCTCCTCAGCGTCCCAGCATTGTTCTTGCCGATCCTACAGCAAGATGGCCTCCCCTCTAGGATGGTGTCTGCTATCTGTTAGCTAAGCCATCTTTCAATTATTTACATTGGATTGCAACTAGAATTTGACGCGAGAAGGTCAAGCTTAATCATTATTGCTAAGCTTACACTAAATACCTACAGTTAATCCCAACAATATTTTCTTAGTATAAGCCTTTTTAGGGAGTAGTTTTTATTTTTATGTTGATAAACCATACGATACAACGAAGTTAGTATATAAATTACTCAGAATTAGTTAGGGTGTGGGTGTACTGTTAAGGTGCTTTTACCATACACCTTACGAACCTCACCTTCGAACAAGTTCTCCTTCGAACCTTGCTGTACCGACGTGAAGCGAACAGCCATTTATACTTCACGTGAGGTTTAGCGAACCAACATGGCTGACGCACCCAAAGCTAGCTTATGATAAAGAAAAAATCTCCATTATCAATATATTTTATATTATCTGAAAAATAAAAAAATAGGAGACGATTTACAACGTTTCACAAATTACACTAGTATCACAAACAACTCCTGTCATATAGGAAAAACCCAAATCAAAAGTGACACTAGCGCTACCCCCGAACCCAGGCGAACGGATGAAGTACCTAGAACACCCGAACAGCCGACGTGAAGGCTTCACAAAGGTTGTTCGAGGGTGGTGTTCGAAGGTAAAGTTCGTAAGGTGTAAAGGCACCTTTAAACATAATGTAATCGTACATTGGCGCAGCGGGTTCGAGTCCGGCCCCGTCAAAGGCGTTTGGGGAAAGGAGTGTAAATGAACAAACTATTCACCATTGGTTTGCAAAGTTTTCACTGAAAACAATTAATGGTTACAGTATGGTGGTCCATGGCTGGATTCATACATTATTCCTTTTTGCCTAGAGGTGTGAACATTACCTCTACAATCTACTGCAATGAAATTGCCCAAATGCAAAATTATTGAAAAAAACAACAATTTTTTGAAAATGATGCTGAAGTCCAAAGTGCGTTTTCAGATTTTTTTTTTCACTTCATAGCTCAGTGTTTTTCAGTTCCGGGTTAAAAAAGTTGGTTTCACGTCGGGAAAAATGTGTAGAAAAAGAAGGTAAATTCTTCGAATAAAATTATTTTGTTTTCATATTGTATTTTTACTAAAATTCCTTTACCTTGAAATTGGACATTTGACTTGAAACAACCGAACGCTACACGGCAATAAGCGAACGACCTCGCTACTCCTGCTAATGTGGCTACAACGGGAAATATCGTACAACGGAATTCAGCCTTGCCGTCTGTCCAAGGATCTTTAATAACAACTTATTACTGAGAAGGTTTTCTGTTAGGGAAAGTATATCACACCGGTGTAGCCACCCACTAGTAATACCTACCAATTACAATAATAAATAATAACAGTACTTTTGTAGCTTTATAGACTTATCTACATTACAAGGCAAAATATTGCGATCATGAGTAAAATAAAAAAAAAATTTAAAACAATAGAGAGTGTTATGCATCTTTCTTTCAAATTACTGGCCTATATCTCCCAGATTTATGCAGATTTTTTTTTACGGGCGGAGAGATCGTTAGAAAACAAAATGTAAAAAAAAATAACACATACATAAAAATTGCAAACACATCGCACTTAATTATTTACAATAATAATCGAGACTGGGATTCGCGAGAATAATAGGGGGTCTACATTTTTTTTTTTTAAATTCTTAAATTGGACCAAAACCAAATAATATTAACAGCATGCATCATTATCCACAATGTGAGCCACTTCCTGAATTTTCAAGAAAACCATCCGTCCCTAAACTTAATATTCTACACTATACCTTATTTACAAAGTCGTTCTTAGTGTGAGGTGTTCTTAGGAATGGCAGTCAAGCTCACCTGAAATAAAAGAAAAAAATATTAATAACTGGGGCTTATGGAAATTATAATGAATAATATGAATGAACGAATGAATATACTTTATTTGTTTTCGGGGAATACCCCATACAAATAGAGTTGGTTCGACAAGGTAAATACAAATAAGTATTAAAGCTAGTAACAATAACATTCAAGCGATGGTAAGAACACAAGAGGATGTGGCAATACCTTCTCCACATAGCTATCCAAAACATACTATACAAAATACCATGTGAAATATGTAATAAATATAAACTGAGTTCAATTAATTGGTAACTACATAAATATAAATATTATATAGGCAAACAAATAGCCATTAACACAATTTGATTCACTCCATCTTTACTCTAAATATATATATAACTTAATATTATTAACAATTAATAAATAATAACATATAGGTACAATTCCAAAATTAATAATTATTGCAGTCAATTAGCGATTGTTACGACCTGATATTTTATAATATATAACCTGATATATATTGTGATATATGAACAATTTATTCTTTAGACTATGGTTTGAATGAAGTCTAAAATCTTCGGAACAATACTTTATGAAAGATTTTAGTGTTCTCATGGCCAGTGACTGCAATGGTGGGTTAGAAAGGTAGTGATCAGTTGTTACCTCATTGTGTAGGAATGCATAGTTCATTCTTTAAACAGAATTATAACAATTTAAATAATAAATAAAACTTAAATTTGAATAAATAATCGTTTATTACATATATGCGTGTCTGTTTAATTTACCTTTAACTTATAGGTAATTCTGGTTAGTTTTTTTTTAATGTTTAATAAGAATTACTTCGATTACTTTCAAAACAGATATATTTCCTTTAATAATGTATAAAAAGTTAAAAATATTTAATATCGTTTAAAATTAAGAAAATCAGTTACTTTAAATATAACACTTTTTACAAAATTTTTAATTTTTTATTTTCACCAAGGTTTCTGACGCGTGGTGGCTTTCTAATGTAATATATTACCCAATCTTGTTAGAAAGCACAATCTTGGGCTCACCTATCTTATAGTGGTAAGCATAACAGCCTACTATACCCAAGGTCGCGGTTAAAAAAAATAGGGGACGTGAAAAGGCGGTACGGACCCTGTGCGATGTAAGGATGGTACTAGTTAAAGATCCCTATCCAATTCATACCTGAACAAGCAACTTTTTTAAAAATGAAACCTCTCCAAGAATAATAAAGAATAATGTCTTGTATAATGTAGATTATTTTATAGTAAGTAATATATCTATAACATATAAATGAAGAAGGAGACATTAATATTGCTTCGGCACAATGTTTTATGAAAATATGAACGCTGTTATGGCCGGTGACTGCAACGGTGGGTTAGAAAGGTAACGATCAGTTATTTCCTCATTGAGTAGGAATGCATAACGTAAGTATAACCAGTTATTCAGATAACTAAACCTTAAATATTTCATCAAATCCGGATTGAAAATATTTATGAAATCTTAAAAACAATATTTAAACCTCTTCTGATTAAGAATACCTAATATCCCCTTCCTTGAACGCTCCTGGATTAATCTAAACCATTTACTAAATATTCGCCGATTCACAATGACACTAGCACCTCACCAGAGAGGTCATGAAGACCAAAGAGGTTGTCGACCCAACAAGATGGCCCGTGCTTAGAATACTCTAACCCTACCCACTCTGTACGGCAGGTCTACTGGAGTCAGTAACGGTGAATATGTAATATCATAACTCTATGTCCCTGGATTATTGTTCCATTGGCATCAGAGCTAGTTCGTAGGGGTCAATACTTGTGTTAGGTATCATATTTCGGTGAAAATGTGGTAACTCTATTGTATAATAGCTCCAATTTAGATCCAAATAGGTTGACGAAAGTGAGGCTATATTTTTATAAACTTGATCACCACATCGCTAGAATGGTTAAATTTCATAAAAATAAATGTTTACTATGTAATCTTAAATACACTATATGTGCTGGAAGATCTAAATATTGTAATTGAAGATTGGTGAAATACTTCTTCCAAATTTCTTTTATTAAAAATTTATAATAGGTGTAAGGATTACTAGTTATTGGCAGAAGAAATTTGCCCTGAAGATGGACGAATAGTCCGAAACGTCGGCAAATTAATGTATATATTATAAATTTTTAATAAAAGAAATTTGGAAGAAGTATTTCACCAATCTTCAATAAATGTTTACATTTTCATTGCTACAACAATTACTTATAAGAACAGCTCGGAATTCCGTGCAGTAAAAATTTAAAAAACGTGCAATAAAAACTTCAAAACGTGCAAAAACATGCAATAAAAATGTATTGCTTGAAAATCAGGCATTAAATTATTATTGTGAACAAAAAATAGCTACTTTGGAAGAAAATAAGTAGCGGAGAGTAAATTGAAATAGAAACTCTTTTCTTTTTACTGATTATTTTTATAATATTGGTTTTGGTATAGATTTTGGTATAATCACTGAATTTTGGATCTTTTTTATAACACTGTTGATATATTTTTGAAAAAATTCCGGTAAAAAAAATCGGAACATAAAATATTTACTTAAAATAGTAACAGCAAGATGTGGATTACAGAATAATATACTCGCATGTGAGCTGTAATTACATGGAAGACATTGGAAATAGGGAGATCTTGAAAAAAGAAAGATACTACTCATATTATGGAATCACTAGATGCAATATTCAGTGCGTAGGCTTATTTTTAAATCACTCTGGTGACACGCACTACCCCTCTTACCGTTCTAATTTGTGCTACAGTGGGTATCAATTTCTGTTTTCCTCTCGCATCCAATTTTTTTATCACAAGATTTATAGAACACTACACAACCATCCCTATTGAGTTCAGGATATTTTTCTATCCATCCGCAGTTTTCGGAGACACACTTGCTCCCATTTTAGGCATTTGACAGAACGATGGGAATTGAGAAACAAAATGTAAACATCCAGGAACCACTGAACCCTAATTTCTGGGAAATCGAAGGTTTGTTTTGCTGTATATCTCCCAGGTTCCCTTTATTTTTTTTCTATGATATTCACATTTATTTTTCCACTATTGTTTTGATACGTATTAAAGAAAATTACAATTTGTAATATATTTTTTCTTCAAAATATCAATTGATACAATATCGTGCAATTTCGTGCAGTAAACCCCAAAACGTGCAATTTCGTGCAGTATAAAACTTCATTAAAACATTCCATTAGGCTTGATTCGGATAAGTAACTTAAGTTCGCTCTATTCTGACTTTCCAAAAAAAAGATGCAATTGCACAGGAATCCGAGCTCTACTTATAATATTTATCTATGCCTACATCCCATATAGAGGTAGCTTTGTGTACATAGAAAATGTGTTTTAGGTTACAAATTATAAATTAGGTTAGGTTTCAGGTTATAAATTGTTACTACAGACTAATTGATAATGTTGCAAACAGGCGGTGCAATATTTTCCAGGTTGCACAAAATATTTTCAACTTTTTGTCAATCACGCAATATATTGCACAAACTTTCAATATCTTCTGCACACGATCAATTTAATTGTACAACCCATAATATTGTACCGTCTTTGGGCCGCTTTAAGACTTGGAGAACAAAGATACGTATATGAATACGAGAGGACCATAAAGCAATAGGATCGTGTTCCTTTCACTTTTCTTAAAGGTTAAAAGTTCGGAAATGCAGTCCATGCAGCAGTCCAAGGTTATATCTAGTCCGGCTCATTGATTTATTATAGTATAGCCATTGGCGGATCCAGGGGGGGGGCTGTGGGGGCAGCCCCTCCCTTTGGAAAATTTTTAAAGATAGAATATCACTTTCCTTAAAGCAAGGAAGCAAGTAAAAGAACAAATAATGTGCAGAACAAGTCGAACTTTAGTTGTGGGAAAGGAACACAAAGGTAAAAAAGCTGATTAGAAGATGCAAATGAAGGGCTGTGGGGCTGCACCCCATTTAAGATCGGCTGGATCCGCCCATGAGTATAGCATACTAAACTTTGAATAACTTATTTTTTGAAGAGAAAAGATTTGGCTCCGCCGGGAGTCGAACCCGGGTCTCCTGCGTTACATGCGAGGATGCTAACCGCTACACCACAGAGCTCGGCTCAAGGCAGAGCAAATCCTTCCTCTTCACTGATACCTACTCCCCCTCTCTCGCATCTCGCAAGCTTCGCGAGTAGTAGCGGGAGGTGGACAAATTTTGTCTAATTTGTGATATTTATTGACAGAAGTCAATTTTTTAAATTATTTTAATTAATCCAATCTTAAATTGTGGCTGACCACCAATTTTAAATTATTTTTAAATAATTTATTTTTTGAATAAAAAAGATTTGGCTCCGCCGGGAGTAGGTATCAGGGAGAGTAGGTATCAGTGAAGAGGAAGGATTTGCTCTGCCTTGAGCCGAGCTCTGTGGTGTAGCGGTTAGCATCCTCGCATGTAACGCAGGAGACCCGGGTTCGACTCCCGGCGGAGCCAAATCTTTTCTCTTCAAAAAATAAATTATTTAAAAATAATTTAAAATTGGTGGTCAGCCACAATTTAAGATTGGATTAATAAAAACTTTGAATAATTTAATAAATATAATACTCATAATATTTAAAACTTGTAGCATGGAGATCATTTCTAAGAGTCAATGTTTGTGTTAATTTTAAATTTTTTGAATACTACCATAAAGCCGAAACTTTACCAATTAAATCAAACAAAGCATGTTTTTAATCTATGAAAAAAAAATCTGGTGCGATGCGTGCAACACACAACTTTCACTTACAAACTTACTTAGATTATAAATTGACGTGTTTCCACAACGCCATTCCTCAACTTCACACATTTTTCCACATTTATATGTTGATGTTTGTTTTTCTCCGTAAATTATAGAGAGTTTGTATAGCAAAAGTTTAAAGTTCTTAGTACTTTTCGATTTATTATTGCTTATTTCTTTTTTTAAGGGACCTAATTTCATCAACAATGGTGCTTATTTCAATGCTTCCTTGTTTTTGTAATGGTAGTCGGATTGCTTGGCTGTGGCTTCACCATCAGTTTTAAACTGCTTTTTAAAGATATCAATGATTTTATTAGTATGATTCTGCCACCTCTCAACTGAAATAAAACAGGGTTCTAAATCAGTAGCTAGGCGATCAGCCAGTGCTATACACTCAGCAAACCACCAAAATTTAATTTTTACTATTTCCTTGCAATCATTTTAGGGAATCTATAGTCCGAAAAGAAAATAATTTTATTGGGTTGATGCGAAATTAATGCAGGTTTTTAATATTCATTGAAAATAGGCCATATCTTTACTTTAACTATATATATTTAATCAAAATAATTACCATCTGAATCAATGCACTTTTGCCAACGTTCAACAAGCTTTCTTATTCCTCCAGAAAAAAAATCTGAATCCCTGGACTCAATGAAGTCACAAAAAGAATTTTCAATTTCATCCTGGTTTTGAAAAATTTTCTCCCTCAAAAAGTTATCCAGATGTCTGAAAAAGTGGAAGTCTGTAGGGGAGAGGTCAGGTGAATAAGGTGGGTGTGGGAGAACTTCGTAGCCCAACTCGTGCAGTCGTCGTAGCGTTTGTTGTGCGACGTGTGGTCTGGCGTTATCATGGAGAAGGATAGGTCCCTTCCGATTCATCAATGCTGGTCAAAGACGTTGTAATTTTTGATTCATGTTGTCAATTTCTTGACAGTACTTGTCAGCAGTTATAGTCTCACCTCGATTGAGAAAGCTGTAGTGAAACCCCCACCAAACTGTGACCACAACTTTTTTTGGGTGCAGTTTGGGCTTCGGGAAAGGTTTTGATTGTTCGTCTTTGCCCAGCCATTGGCTACAACGCCTTCTGTTGTCGTATAAGATGCATTTTTCATTGCACGTCACAATGCGATCGAGAAATGGATCATTTTTATTGCGTGTCACAAGCATGGAACAGATTTCAAAGAGGCGATTTTTTTGGTGGTCGTTTAAAACGACCACCAAAAAAATCGCCTCTGTATGTCTTATTTATGTTATATGTATGTCTTATTTATATGTATATTTATCCAGGTAAATATTAGTATTTGACATTTTATTATTCGAAAATGCTAGTTTTATGCAAATAACATTGGGACCATAGTGTCATGGATTTGTTTTTCTTTTTTAATTTTCCGCATTTTTGTATTACATCCGTTGTGCTTAATTATTCCCAGTTTTCAATGCGATGTCTGAAAGTTTTGAAATAAATAAATAATATGACAAAGAAACTAAGCTGTCATGAAAATGACAGCTGCCATAACTGTGATTGTATGAATAGGTAATTAATGTTATTACAAACCGAAAAACGTAAGAGTAAAGTTACAATGATGTTTGCATTTACCAGAACTACCAGCTTTACACGAAAATTGCTTATTATTATTAATAAAATTGATTTCCACTTTTATTTGATGGGGCAGTCCTTTAAGATGGCTTGTTTGAAGGGACAAGGCTTGTAAAATAACTGTTTTTTTACTTCTAGATATTATTCCACATGTACTGTGTGGTTTGCATCAAGGATAGCCTGCCCTTCAATTAATGGTCTTTTAAAATTACCAATTATCTCTATCATATCAACTATGTCTATCCCCGTTCCTTCCGACATTTTGCAAAACTACTATCGCACCCTATAGTCGATTGCGCCCGCGAATAAGAGCCCCAACTATAAGAGATCTAAAGAATGCGTTCCCATACCGCGCAACACTAGCCCGCTTTCTCCTTATTTACTAGAGTAGGCTCCAATTAACGAATTAAATGGAGCCTGTTTAATTATAATAAAGAAAAATGGTAGGATTACCGCTTCCTGTGCCCTGCTAATACCGGAAGTCTGCTTCACATGAGAAAATCCGAAAATCGTTAAGCTGATATTCGATGCTTTCTCTTTATCATGAACAGCAAAATGAAATATATAAATCAGTGACTTAATCGTGACTTAAAATTATATAAGTTGACGTTTTAATTTAGGACAATTATCTCTTATTGTTTTCTGATTTTTTTAATTTTTTTTTTTTTTTTTGTATGGTACTCGTAAATAAAAAATTGAATTCTAAAGTTGCATATTTAGAGTCAGAGAAGGATACACACTATAGAAGACTTATTTTTAAAGCTAGGGGAGAACTATTTAATCTTAATCACAACCATGGATTAATAAATACCTGCCCACCAATTTATATAGAAAATTTCCAAATTTCACAAACTGACACCTTCACCACTATCTCGGTCTTACCTTTGACAGAAGGATGACCTGGGGACCGCATGTTAAGATGAAACGTAAGACCCTTAACAACCGACTCAACCAACTCTAATAACTTTTTTCTAAAACTACAAAACTGGGACTAAGACAAAAATTAAATACATATTTATACTTGATAAAACTGATATGGACATACTCTTCACAGATGGAACGGCTAAGAAGACCTTTCAATTCAAACCTTTCAATAAAAAATGTTAAGACTCATAGTTAAAGCACCATGGTACGTCACTAAAACAACACTACGTACTGACTTACAAATAGAAACAGTAGACTAACATATAAAGACACTTTTCATACTCACTTACAAGTCCACTTCAACCGACTTATTAGAGACATGACAACAGGTGATATACCAATAAATAGGAGATTAAAAAGGCGTTGGTTGAGATATCTTCGTAACAAATCAGATTAACTGAAATAAGCCAGACAAGAGGTACCGCTGGGTCCCATCCTTCCCCATGCCTGACATGCCCTTATTTAAATTAGTGCAGCTCTCAAATTTGCTGATTGTCGAAGTTTTCAACAGGCGCAAATCAAGATGAGAAAAAAAAATAAAAAAAATAATAATACATAAATGAAATAATTGCTCATTCTGCAATTTAACTGTTCCCGGGGATATGATGCACTTCATATTCGTCCTGAATCAATTTAGGTTAATTTTCTTAGGAAAAAAGACACTAAATCAAATCTAAACATTTTAATTATTAAATGGTTCAGATTATGAAAAGTTATATTCATATATAAAAATAAGCGAGAGAATTCAGAAATGAATTAGATAAAGAATTTAATTATGCTACAAATGAAAATCTTAAAATGTTCTACTATACTTTTGTATATGTTTATATGAATACTGATGTTGTAAGAATACCAAGTATTTCTGTTTACGAAATTAATTTTTTTTTTTTTTCAATCATGGGATGAAAATGTTTTAAATGACTTAGGTAATAACCGATTAATAAGAATAATAATCCGCTTGAAAAATATAGGTATTTTTTGGGTAGACCGGTAGTGTAGTGGGTAGCATAACAGCCTAGAATCTCAGGGTTTGAGTCCCACAGTAGCCCATGGATATTTTATTGGGAGAAAAATTCCTTGACTTTGCCGTCCCTCGAATAGGACTTAAAATGGAGGTTCCGGGCCTGTACTATGTTAGGTGCTCTTTAAATATCCCTATCCTAATTGGCAAAATTTAGGACTCAAACTGTAGCATCGTCGGATTAGCCTTAGTGGCATAACATAAAGTGACGTTAAAAACAAACAACTAAAGTTATTAAGCATTGTATAAACAAATATTTCAACTTTTAAAAATCAATCGGTTTTATTTAAAAGCTTAATAGAGTCTTACAAAGTCAGAATACCTCGAAAACTTCCCCGAGGTATATGAGTTTTACCAGAAGGCTCCCCTGGACAAAATTCGTCGGACGACCTTGCTTTATTTATATGTATACCCAGACTCTTACCTGCAAAGGGTTAGGTTTTTAGTTGTGTAAAGATGAAGCTGTTATTATTATTGTTAATAGCATTATTTTTATAGCTGTTATTATTAAAGTGAGCTTATACACTGCCAGGAGGGTTCAGGCAGGAAACGAAAGAAAAAAAAAAGAAAAGTGATGTGATATCTTGGCGTGGATATTATATTACGTTAAGAACAACCTTCGTGTCGCTCTCGTCCTAACCAGCCTTTACATTGAAATTATCAAGTTATATACGTAGCTATATCATTTAAGTGATATCTTTGTTATTTTAGGTATTCTTAATTGATTTATTTTACAATATTATTTTTTTAAGGAGCAATACTGGGTTACGTTTCACAACATTTGAGTAATCTCTACACTTTCCTAATTTTTTCATATTTTCTTCGTCTCTTTTATATCCCATGTTGATAAACAGGAGGTAATAATAGAACGAATATAGTTTAAGTGAAATGGCAAAAAGTTCATAATTTACAAAGTAAAAAAAAAAAAAAAAAATAATTATCTAAAAATAAATATGTATATATATCATTATTTATTAATATCTTCAGAGAGGCTGTGAGCGTATTTTTTCAAATAAAACTCTAAATAGTCCTTGTATAGGTTTGATTCTGACAAAGTAGTTCATTTTTTAATAATTTATAATGATTATAAGTGAAAATAGTGTAAATATCTGGTTAGGAATGAATGTTATTGTTTGTTTGTTTATTTGTTTTAACATCACTATATGCCACTAAGGCTAATCGGACGATCCTACAGTGGGCGTCCTAAATTTTGCCTATCCAGATGTAATTAGGATAGGGATCTTAAAGGAGTACCTAACATCGTACAGGCTCGAGACCTCCATTTTACGTCCTATCCAAGGGACGGCATAGACAAGGATTTCCCATTAAAAAATCCTAGGGCCACCTCGGGACGCGAGCCCGCGAGCTTTAGTATAGTAAGTTTCTATGCTAACCACTACACCAAAGGTGACCCCCGGATTGAATGTTAAATGAAGTGTTATATCAATTAGCTTAACCTTTTTATTTGTTTATTTTAGTATTTCATTGATTTTATTTATTTGTTTAATGTAAATGTTTAATTAAGATAATGTAATAAGTCATTTAATTATATTAAATAGTAATAAAAATAAACTAATTCTTATTTTCATAAGTTTTTTTTTTTTTTTCCAAATGGGTGTCATCGGCGTAGGTTGCAGTTTGTCAGTAAGTCTCAGAGTTTGTCGGTATGTCATGTGTGTATATAATGTATAATAATGGTGCAAGTATTGACCCTTGTGGAACCCCTGCCGAGATTGGTCTGACTGACGAAGTCTCAATGCATTGTCAGATAGAGAAAAATCTTTCGCAGAGGCACAATTGAAGTATCAGGTAATATGTGTGGATTTTCATAAGTTAACTTACTTTTTTATTTAACATAAATATTTAAATAATCTTTATATTCTGTTTGATTATACTTATAAGGCAGTAATATTGTACGTATAAATCACCAAGGTCCATGTTCATCTCTTGGGCTTAACTTTGGTGATTCAGTTCACAGAATTGAACACACTCAGGCAACATGATCCTTGTTAAAACATATTAGAGTCACTAAGGTAAAAACATCCAGAGAGATGATAAGAACCTCTTAGAAGAGTTATTAAAATTTTGGCATCCCTAATATATTGGAAAGTTAACAAGCCTCTGGAGAGATATTTGAGATTTTTTCGTCCCTTGTGGAGATAGAAAATATTACAATATATTTATATGAATAAAAATAATATATATGTATGGGATGTTTCAAATTATTTGGAATCCATGAGCACAATGAAATGACGAATTGTAGAACCTTGGATGTTAAGGTATATTACCTTGGGGTGTTATTACCTAAATGTTGGGCGATGTAACTAACCCATTCGCTAGGTGAAAGGAGGTGTTCCGAAAGAGGCAAAGAGGTGTTTCAGTAACTCAGTCTCTACGGTATGTACTGTGCAACATAACTACACTACATATACAGGATACTTTAGAGCTACATTTATGGAGAAAGAGGGAGCGCTTCTAACGGGAAGCAAATTTGAAAACAAACTACAAGCACACAGAAAACCGTCTTCTCTTTTAACTATATATAAATACACCCTTAATTTCAACACATGATTTTTCAGGAGTTTAACGTTTAAAAATATAATAAAAGTTCAGAATAGACAATAATTCTTCGATTTTACTTTTAAGTAGATTTTGTAAACGACCTTTTTTTCTCTGTTTGAAGAAGAAAAAATCTGGTGCTTGCGCGCAAGACACAACTTTCAGTTACCAACTTACTTAGATTAGAAATTAATGTGTTTTGTTAATTGCCGATTCTCAAAGTTACACATTATTACACTTTCATTTCTTATTTTTGTTTTGCTCTCTAAATTACACTATTTTTTTTTAATTAACATATCTCATATCTAGCCATTTCTTATTTTTAGGCGTAACGAGAGACAGTTAATTTCTCCATATAAACAAAAACAAAGGTACTTTATAGGAAACAAAAAAACAAACAAACAAAAAAGGCCCCTTCCCCATTTAAGCCACATCAGAAAATTTTAATAATGATAAAGCTTACCTGATATTAAAGAACACCTAAGTTCCATTAAACGTGACGAATTTGGCGTAAAGCCCTTTTTGAGATGTCGAAAAATTTACAATGTCGAAAAATTAATGAAATAAAGTGCCCCCTCCGTTTGACCAATTTTGATGGAAGTTGGCTGTCACATCTTTGGCATATACATACATCAAATACCAAGTTTGATCAAAATCGTTAAAGCCGTTTTTGAGAAGAAAAAAAAACAACGTGAAAATTATTCAAAATTTATTAAGTAAAGTCCCCCTTCCGGTAGTTCAATTTTAATGAAATTTTTACAGTCATACCTCGGGCATATTAATATATCAAATACTCAGTTTAATCAAAATCGTTAGAGCCGTTTTGGAGAAAATCGAAAAAAACGTAAAAAGTTATTTACAGTCATACCTCGGGCATATTAATATATCAAATACTCAGTTTAATCAAAATCGTTAGAGCCGTTTTTGAGGAAATCGGAAAAAACCGTAAAAAGTTATTAAATAAAGTACCCCCTCCCTTTGACCAATTTTGATGAATTTTTTAGGTTCGCAGGTTTATAATTTTTGAGCTAGTCTGTTCACACACACACACACACACACAGACCATTTCGCGGGGCTTGGTTATTTGGACTCAGGGGACCCCAAAACGTGTATTTCCGTTGAAAACTGGAAGTCGAAATTTTTCACGATAGCAATACTTTCCCTTACTATATATTTAATATATAGGTAAGCGAAAGTAAAAAAATTTAAATTTTAAAGAGTATATTTCAAGGGTGTTGGCAGGATTTTGTCTAGTTTGGGAGCAATCTGTTAAAATTCTTATGACCGTGGGGGGGGGGGGGGGGGTGTTGAGTTCTTCATCAACGATTGTCCTAGTTTTCTCACGGGTTTTATTAAAAAAAATAAAAATAATAATCTATCGAATCCAGCCAAGTTTTATTATCTTAACCACTTCTGGTTTCTTTTATAAAGAGTACTTGTAATAAATATACAATAGTAATATATATATTACCTATATTATATGTATACTACTAGCGAACCCGGAGGTTCGATGCCGATATCACAACTTACTCCCTGCACACCTCTATCCAGCAACCGCCAACTAGACCCAACATCGACAGATCTGCCTTAACGCAATCCTCCCACCTGCGTTTCGGCCTACCTCTCGGACGTTTCCCATTCGGAACCGCGCTTATTAATCTTGGAATCGTTCATTACTATTCCGCTGTGGACGGAATCGTCCACTCTATAGTTTTTTAAATCCTTATTTATAAATTTCGGTATAGGCGAGCGCAAGCGACGGTGCTGCTTCTTTGAGGAACTAGAAGGAACTAGAGAAACGGGGATAGAAGCCGTGCGATTACCTGGGATTCATAGGGTTTTTTGCCGTTTTTAATTTATTTTTCCATAATTAAAACCCGATTGAGCAAAAAATTATTGGAAAAATGTCTAATAGGTATTGCTCGGTCCCTCAGTGTTCTTCAAAAAAATCTAAAGATGTGTCATTCCATTTGTTTCCAAAAAATAAAAAGCTTCTTAAAGAGTGGATTGTAAAATTAAGAATAGATAAGCCTGTTTCGAAACATATGACGATATGTAGTCTTCATTTTAAAGAAAGTGACTATGTTTATCCAGGTAAATATTAGTATTTGACATTTTATTATTCCAAAATGTTGGTTTTATGCAAATAACATTGGGACCATAGTGTCATATTTGTTTTTCTTTTTTAATTTTCCCCATTTTTGTCTTACATCCGTTGTGCTTCATTGTTCCAAGTTTTCAAAGCGAAGCGTGAAAGTTTTGACAAATAATTAAATAATATGACAAAGAATCTAAGCTGTCATAACAATGATTGTATGAATAGGTAATTAATGTTATTACTAACCGAAAAACGTAGAGTAAAGTTACAATGATGTGTTTGCATTTACCAGAACTACCAGCTTTACACGTAAAATGACAAGAAAATTGCTTATTATTATTAATAAATTTGATTTCCACTTTTATTTGATGGGGCAGTCCTTTAAAATTGCTAGTTTGAAGGCACAAGGCTTGTAAAATAACTGTTTTTTACTTCTAGATATTATTCCACATGTTATTATGTGGTTTGCATCAAGAATAGCCTGCCCTTCAATTAATGGTCTCTTAAAATCACCAACTATCTCTATTACATCAACTAAATCTATCCCCGTTCTTTCCGACATTTTGAAAATGCTACTAGCGCACCCTATAGTCGATTGCGCCCGCCTATAGAAGGCGCGAACTAAGCAATTTCGCTACTGATAAGTAGTAACTTTTAATATATGTAGATATGTATTTTATATGAACATCGACTAAAAAATAAAAGTCATCCGAAAGAGTTAGGTCAAAAGAGTTTCTCTCGTCCCAGATTCGGTTAACAATCTGTTCAACCCGACTTTGGTGAAGGGTTCGACACCGCAGCGCTACTTTCTTCGCCAGCCGCATAGCTAACCTCACTTCAAAACCAGAGTTTCTTCTATTATTATTCTAATATTTATTATTATATTCCTTGCTTTATTATATTATTTAATGAATTGTTAGTTGCATATTGGTGCATTCACATTTCATCTTACTAAAATGTCAAGGTTGAGTCTAAGAATTCTTCAGGAGGCAGATTTACAGGAAATATTTATCTTCGGCTAGTTTAAAGTAAAATTGAATATATATATATATATATATATATATATATATATATATATATATATAAAGTACTAATGTAAAATGTTATATGGGGACAGGGTAGGCTAGAGATGAAACAAGGGTAAATTTAAGTTTGCCCACTATTACGTAAACTTTTTGAGAGCTAACCGCTGGACGTATACACATTATTTTTATTTTTCAGTTATTGAATTATTCATGGGCGTCACCAGCACCAAATTATTGGGGGGGGAACGGCTCAATATTTTCCTAGATAGTGTAGGGAGAAATTCGAGGGGCTAAAAGTTGAAATAATAACCCTAAAAACAATTGTTGGGGCATTATAATTCATCCTCCAGCGCTGAATTTTAAAGGTCTTTATAGTCTCTCGAAACTTGTGAAAATGTTGAAAATTTATGCCCCAGATATACATTAAAATAGGGAATTGTTAAGGCATAATGTTGAAGGATGTGGGCCAAAATTTCGTGATTGAATTTTATCCAAGCTTTTCTTCTGATTCTGATCCCACTAATTTGATACTTTTAAAATTGATGGAAAGTAGGATCAAGCTGCTTGATTTAAAAAAGAATTGTAGAGCAATACAACAAAACAGTTCGAGCTGAAATAAAAAATATATAATTCATCAAATATACAATACTGCTGACTAGGTTTTAACAATAGAGTGTGCTGAAATTAACTAATATTTTATATTTATACTTTATTGGTTAAACTCGGATAAATTCGAAAAATCGCTTTTTTATTTAATTTTTTTACATTGGGTCCTCTCCTGTCAAAATATAAGGGGGGACGTGTCCCCCCTGTCCCCCCACCCGACGGTGACGCCCATAGAATTATACGGTGACGCCCCCCCACCCCTCCCTACAAATGGCACGATTTGGGTTTTCGTATAATGGGTATTCGTTCGCCAAGAGTGAAAATTCCAGTTGCAGACATTTCTACGGTTATAGACGGTGCTCAACAGACGGACTTTTGATAATTATTAGTTAACTAGATAGGGATTTTAAGTAAAGTTATTTCCACTGCTGCAGAATAAAAACAACACAATCCGATATTCTAATAAGAAACACTGTCAAAATTTAGCTTGGAACTAACCTCGTCAATGCTGAGGTATCCGCGCTCTGAGCACCACCGACCAGCGCAGCGCATCTACCACAATGAAGTTTCGTCTCTTCACAGTTCAATGCAGAAGTCACCAATCAGAACAATGAGGTGATTTCAAGCCATTTCGAGGAGTCTCGATCACTGAATCTCGATTCTTTTCTGGATTCTTCCGTACAATCCGAGGTATCGTACAAAATTCTTTGAAAGTATTTGATTGTTGTAGATTGTCACAGGTGGGCAAGTATTATAAGTAAAGGCCGGATTTCGTGCAGTAAAATTTTTAAAAACGTGCAATAAAAATTAGCCAAACGTGCAAAAACGTGCAATAAAAATAAAAAACACTGACAAAACGTGCAATAAAAATAAAAACCATTGACAAACGTGCAATTCAACCTTCTGCTGTGTGAAGAGGTGGTAATAATTGAAAAAATCAAATATCAATTTAACATATTTATATTTTTATTGTAACATACCTACATGTGCTTACAAAAACTACAAAAAAAATGTTTGCTAGGAATCATAATTCAACAAAACTAATAATATATATAGAGTAAAACATAAATTTTCGTAATTTTCTACTAACTATATTAATTTATCAAATAGAAATTTCTAAAATTTTATTAAAATTTACAATCATGTACATTTCCCGATCATGTTCCGTAAAGTTATATCGTCGGTCATTTAATATGTGTTTCAACTGTGAAAACATGCGCTCCACATTAACACTTGTGATGGGACATCTTTTGTAGTTACTCAATATTATTGGATCCACCTCCACATCTGCGTCTTCTCCGTTGAGAGCTTTGTTGTAAATTTGTAAAATTTTGTAACCCGTGTTTTTTTCTATAACTAATTTAAATTTATCAAAAATTATTTTTCCCTTTTCGTTTTCGATTTTTTCTAATTCATCTCCAACTTTCTCTATAATATTAATCTGTGACGTCAACGTTAAGTTTTGCTCTTCAAGCTTTTTTATTTGCGAAGGTAGAACCGATAAATGGGATCTTATAAATGCTAGATCTGATGCAACAGATGTAAAATTTAAAACAGATTTTACTTTTTGCACAGATACTGCTTCATCTTGAAGAGTAGAAATAAACTCTTTAAAAATATTAAAATGATCTGAATAAAATAGGGCTGCTTCGATCCATGTTCCCCATCTAGTTATCACAGGTTCTGGGGGAAGGGGGCAGTCCATACTATTTCTATAAGCTGTCACGCGGTGAGGAGCTTTTAAAAATATTTTTTTCCCATTATTAACAAGTTTGTTGACATTTGGGAAAATTTCCCTCACTTTTTCAGCTACACGGTTTAAACCATGCGCAACACAAGTTACGTGTACCATATCTGAATAAAAAACTTTTAATGCTTCTCCAGCTCGCTAACAAATAAAAGGATTTTATCTTGGTAAGATGTTTGACAGAAAAAATTTGCTAAACAGTCGTTCACAAATCGAGAGACAGTCTCGTAGTTTGTTTTTGGAAGCTGCTTGCATGAAATTAGATATGGTTTGGGTTCAATCTCCGGGTGTAGGATTCCAACAATTAAACTGCAAATATAAAGTCCCCGTGGGTCTGTTGTTTCATCTACCATGATGTAAATATAATTATTTCCCATTATTTTTTGCATTTCTTCAACAGAATGTTTAAAACAGTTTTTGAGATAATTTTTTCTTAGGGTGCTCTCGTCAGGAATGTTTTGTTTTGTGTATTTTTGCAAAAAACACTTAAAGGGCTTGGACTGCAGTTTATTGAATGGAATATTGGAAGCGACCATGGCGTAACATAAATCGGCAAAAAATGTTTGTTTATTGTCTAACGACGAGCAGCTTTGTGTGAGTAACTGTTGAATTGGGGCTCGCTTGGATTTTTGTGCTGCAGTTATCTGTGTGTGCCCACCTATAAAAATAAAAAGATATTGGGAATAGTCAAATGCTATCGTGTGCTACTTATGAAAAGATAAAATCTACTTACTTGAGTTGCAATGAGCATCCACTTGAGAGTTTCGATCGGGACCAATTGATTTATTGCAAGAAGAACAAAAAATTGTTTTCCCGTCTGATTTCAATTCTGGGTATGGTTGTATCCAAATTTTGATTTTGGAAGATTGGCTGGCTGTCACTTTAGGCATTTTCACTATTGTACCTGTTTACCGAACTAAACTCAACTTCAGAATGAAATGAAAATAAAGGAGTAGGTGGGAAGGTTGGGTCAAATCAAATTAGAACTTCTAAGAAAGTTAAAACAAAGGTGCGTTGTTCGACATAATAGTTTTTCCTTAACGAGTTCGAAGAAATATTTTGAAATCATGAATCATTTTTTCTTTTTTAGAAAATGAGGTAGTTAAATAAATAATAAATACATAAAAACATCGGTATTATTGTTGGTGTTTTTAAAATAAATCATAACTATTTTCTATAATAAAAATTAAAAAAAAAAATCAATATTTTTAAGAAATATCAAAAAGTGCACTTTCGTGCACTGAAAACCTAAAATGTGCAAATTTGTGCAGTAACCCTCAAAATGTGCAATTTCGTGCAAAATAAAACTTACATATGTTAATCCGGATGCCTTAATTCGTGTAAATAACTTGTCCCCGATCGATTATAAGCAACCGAAAAAAAAGTGCAATTGCACGAGAATCCGGTCTCTAATTATAAGTATTAACACGGGCTTCACCGCTGGAGGGGGACAGGGGAGGGACGCCCTCCAATATTTTGACAGGAGAGGACCCAATGTAAAAAATTAAATAAAAATGCGATTTTATGAATTTATCCGAGTTTAACCAATAAAATATAAATATAAAATATTTGTTAATTTCAGCAGACTCTATTGTTAAAAGCTAGTCAGGCGTATTGCATATTTGATGAATTGTATATTTTTTATTTCAGCTCGAACTGTTTTGTTTTTAGCTCTACATTAAGTTTTTAAATCAAGCAGCTTGATCCTACTTTCCATCAATTTGATGAAGCTTATAAAAGTTAATAGAAAGCAATGAAATTAGTGGGATCAGAATCAGAAGAAAAACTTGGATAAAATTCAAATAAGAAAATTTGGCCCACATCCTTCAACATTAAGCCTTAAACAATTCCTATCTTAATGTATATCTGAGGCATAAACTGACAAGTTTCAAGAGACTATAAAGACCTTTAAAATACTGCGCTGGAGGATGAATTTGAATGCCCCAACAGTAGTTTTTAGGGCTAATTATTTCAACTTTTAGTCCCTCGAATTTCCACCTACCCTATCTATAAAAACACTAGCCTGTACGATGGCAGGCACTCGTTAAAGATCCCAATCCTAATTATACCTGGGTAGGTAAAATTTAGGACTCCCACTGTAGCATTGTCCGATTAGCCTTAGTGGCATAAAGTGACGTTAAAAACAAAAAAACACTTCACTAACAATGATTCAATTTATACACAAACATTTTAAACCTACAAACTCATTTAAAGAACAGAATGGTTAGGAAAAAAATCTAGAAAACTATTACTTCTTACTTATAAACTTATTACTAGAAGGCTCTTTATTCACTAACAGATTATGCTTTTAATTGAAAACAGTATTTAATTTATTTTTTAAATTTTGCCTGAAATGACGTTAAAAAAATAAACAAAGTCAATCGACTGGAAAATCATGTGTTTGACTTGGATGAAAAGATTGAATGATACCTGCACCGTATTTGTTTTTTCTCTCTAAAACCCTTAAGCTTCCGTTGTTGACGATTGGTTATATTATAATTCTACTAATTAGTTTTATGATAAGGTTGTATTACATATTACAACTGGTCTGTGTTATTGAACTAAATATGAAAAGGAAGACGCGGACTAGCGGATATTTGGCAGGCATTGCTCACTTCCGCATCTCTAATTAGACGAGAACTGGACCGGAAACTGCTTTTACTTTCCTGAGGCACCGTAACGGAACTCTATTGTGTGGCGGTAGATGTCGCCTTTTAGAATCCTTAGAAAGAAAATAGAAAAATGGAAGAATCATATAACACGAGAAATGGTGGCATTATTCGCCATATTGCTTCCACTTGTTACGTCAGCGGTAATGGAGAAGTTGTTTCTTTAATATCTACAAATTGGTTGGGAAAAATTGGGCGAAAGTCGGATCTGTTGCAATAGCCCAAATTACTTCGAAGCTATCATTTTTTAGTTTTTGTATTCTCATAAATCAAATTTGAGAACGCTAGGATTTTTTATTTTATTTTTTTTTGTGGGATTACAAGAACGACCCGATTTTTCGCTTTGTTTATTTATAATATGTAGTCCTATACAAATCTGATTTATTTCTAATATACAATTTTACAATTTACTTAGTTGTGAATTAAGAAAATGTTGAAACATTACGCTTTTATTTTTTTACTTAACTGAATTATGCCAAAAAATCAAATCACGTCAATTTTTCAGGAAAACTGACGTGATTTGATTTTGTGGCATAGTAAGGATTTACCTTAAGGAGGAATTCATACTAAGTATACATGAAAAGGTACTTTTCTGTTATAGTCACGCCCAGAGAAAATGTTTTTAATTTAGTTAGTACCTTGCTTTAAGGAGAAGCAGGGTTATCGCCAGTGTTGCTAGGGAGGTAACTAAGAGTTAATTTTACAACTATTCGCTTACTTGCAACACTGTCAGAAGAAAACAATTCCGTGCCGAATCATTTGTTTTTACTAGATAATTACAACAATTGGTGGCCAAGGACATTATGTTGAGATAGATGAAAACTTGTATACAAAACGAAAGAATAATGCAGGCAGAATTTTACCTCAGCAGTGGGTGTTTGGTGGCATTCGCCGTGAAACAAAACGATGTTTCATAACTGAAGCACCAGTCAGATCTGCGGAAATATTAATTCAAGCCATAAAACACTACATTTTGCCTGGATCTATTATCGTTTCAGACTGCTGGAAGTCGTATCAAAATATTTGGAACGAAGGTTATATACATTTCACTGTTAATGATAAATACAATTTTGACAACCCAAAAACATTACAGCATACCCAAAATATTGAACCACAGTGGGGATCAGCAAAATGGGGGAACAAAAGAAGGAAGGGTACTAGAAGGAATTTTTAAAAATCTTATTTAGCGGAATTTATGTGGCACCAAAGGTTAGCAGAAAAAGATCGTTTTAATGAAATATTGAAAGATATTAAAGATTTTTACAATGACATTTCTAACATATCATTTTTTTTTTCAATGTTTATACTAATAAAAATAAATAATTTATAAATAAACATGTGTTTTATTTATTTAAAGCAATGTACTAACTAAATTAAAAACATTTTCTCTGGGCGTGACTATAACAGAAAAGTACCTATAAAAATGTACTAAATACTCATGGGCGTCACCAGCACCAAATTATTGGGTAGGCGGCTCAATTGTTTCCTAGTTAGGGTAGGTAGATATTCGAGGCGCTAAAAGTTGAAATAATCGTACTATAGATATGGTAGAATGTTAGATCGATATATAGATGATAGAACGGCAGGATATAGTAGGTAGGTCCCATGAGTCGGTGAAGATATTCATTTTTTCTCTTCAATAATTCACTCAACTCTCGGTATTCACCATAACGAATTATTAAGGAAGGCACCTAGTTTTTACAATCGAAATGTTCTATTCAACACTTTCACCCTTCCGTGCCCGGGGATAATCGTGTCCAATCGCGTTCCCCCGGTGTACAACAATACAAACACATCTTGGACCGGATCGGATTTGGTTGGGCAAGTGGGGATTGAGTTGCTTTGATAATTTAACCACAGTAAGGGACCATAGAAACAGCATAATGTCAGCCTGGTTTGGCTCTGGTAAAGGATTTAAAAAAATGTCATCGAATGGGAAGCCATCGGCAATAGCAATAATATGGAACAATAGTAATAATAAAGTTTTAGCGAACTCGAAGGTTCGATGCCGACACCACTTGTTCCCTGCACAACTCTATCTACCGACCGTCTTCCAGACCCAACATCGATAGATCCGCCCTAACGCAATCCTCCCACCTCCGTCTCGGCCTGCCCCTCGGATGTTTCACATTCGGCGCCGCGCTTATTAATCTTTTCGGAATTCGTTCACTATTAAGTTTAGCAATTTTACACTCCCGTTTTATCGTTTTGCTGCTATCACATCAATTATATTTACCGGGTGCAGTTCACACAATTCAGCGTTGTGCAAGCGTCTAAATTCTCCGGTTAGTCCATCTCTCTTGGGTCCAAATATTCTACGCAGAATGGCCGACGTCGCCAGCAGGGCGACGCCGAGGAAGCATCCCTCCCAATATTTTTGCAGGAGAGGACCCTCTGTAAAAAATTAAATGGAGCCGGGATAGCCGAGCGTGTTTGAGCGCGACACACTTTAGCATGCTCGAGCCGAACAGTGGCGGTTCGAATCCTCCCTGGGAGGGTTGACTATTATTTCGTGGAGACCCCAAGGAATAAATCTCGACCTACCCACCATGGTTGGAATAGGTTGGTTACACTTCTAGAGTAATATAAAAAATATATTTTACGAATTTATCCGGGTTTAACCAATAAAATATTTGTTAATGTCAGCACACTCTGTTGTTAAAAGCTAGTGAGGCGTATAGTATATTTGATGAATTATATATTTTTTATTTCAGCAGGAGATTTTATAAACAGCTCGAACTGTTTTATTTTATTGCTCTACATTTCTTTTTTAAACCAAGCAGCTCGATCCAACTTTCCATCAATTTAATGAAGCTTATAGAAGTTCATGGAAAGAAATGAAATTAGTGGGATCAGAATCAGAATAAAAACTTGGATAAAATTCAATCAAGAAATTTCGGCCCACATCCTTCAACATTAAGCCTTGATAGTCGCCTATTTTAATGTATAACTGAGGCATAAATTGACAAGTTTAAAGAGACTATAAATACCTTTAAAATACAGCGATGGAGGGTGAATTTAAATGCCTCAAAAGTTGTTTTTAGGAGTTATTATTTCAACTTTTAGCCACTCGAATTTCTACTTACTCTATCTAGGAAAATATTGAGCCCCACCCAATAATTTGGTGCTGGTGACACCTATGCTAGGCAGTACTTTATTTTCTAAAACCCTCAGCCGTTGCTCATTCCTCAATGTCAGCGGGCACGTTTCGCAACCGTAAAGGACCGTTGGAGGAATAATACTTTTGTAAATCCTAATTTTTAAGTTCCGGCGCGAATACTGAAAAGTAGCGAGCATTACCGGCTTTCAATCTTGATTTCCTCATCGATTTCGTTTTTTCCTACTTACTATCGCCCCTAAATACTTAAAATTCTCTACGTGTCAAACGTATTACCTTATACCAACCATATATACGACTAACCACTTCTAAAATGGGAATGGTTTGGACCGATTTAAAAACCTAGGCTCCAAAGTGCATTGAATAATAGATCTTCGATCAGAAATACAACAGCGGACTTTTTTATTTGTACCAAATGAATTTCGTTGATGGATCACTATTAACAATAAGAATTATGTGGAAGGATTTAGGTCACAGGGCATCAACTTAGACGAATAAAATTACTGCGTAGACAAACGGTAGGAGGAAAATTGGAAATCCCCTATCCCGCTTCTGTTTCCTGAAACACACTGTGTACTACCTACCATATACATATTTAGGACTGCCCTAAACATATTTTTACGTTACACATTAGGACTAAAGCCTACATCTAAGTATGATATCGTACAGTAAACGGTTTCCATGAGTGTCTAATGATTATACATAAATAAAATAAAATTTTAACCCTTCATTGTTATTGTTAACAAGTCATTTATCAAATCTTTTCGGTTCATACTTTTTTCTCCCCTCCCGAGCCTTTCGGGATATACGGGTTTTTCCCATGCCAAAGGAGATGGCGGAGGAGCTCAGAAAACAAGGAAAACCGTCGCTGGCGATAAGAACTCACTAACTTCGGGTTGTCAGGAGACACACCGCCTAGTTTTTAGTTCTTACTTTAGTAAGTTTTGAAATAAGTCTATTATTTCATTTTTTTTTTTTTTTTTTTTTTTTATAGAGTTCTCTCCCCTTTCCAAATAGATTGCAGTACTTCAACAAAACTGGCCTACTAATATTCCGAAGTTATTAATATTTGGATAGTCATCAGTAGTTATTAGTTAAATAATCGTAACTACTTTGTACTAATTACTTTTGTAGTTAGTTGTTAAAAAACTCTAACTACTTCTTTTAATTTTAAGTTGGTAGTTAGAAAAATTTAACTACTAACAACGAGTTAAGAAAATGTAGTTGGCAGCTATCAACTACTAACTACGAATGTAGTCAGTAATAGTAACTACAATCAAACCAAAGTAGTTAGTAGTTGTAACTACATTTTTCGCAGCTCTGGTCTCATAATTCGCTAAATGTTGATCGAGCTCCATTATACAGCATATGATGATTTCGGTGCCTAAAACACACTCACCGCTCTTACGTAATCAAACTGTAAATCCGGGACCTCTATTTTACGTCCTATCCTAGGGACGGCATAGCCAAGGATGTTTTACTCCCATTAAAAAATCCTCATGTCTCCGCGGGACTCGGACCCGTGACCTTCACCCTAGGATAGGACGTAAAATAGAGGTCCCGGATTTACAGTTTGATTACGTAAGAGCGGTGAGTGTGTTTTAGGCACCGAAATCATCATATGCTGTATAATGGAGCTCGATCAACATTTAGCGAATTATGAGACCAGAGCTGCGAAAAATGTAGTTACAACTACTAACTACTTTGGTTTGATTGTATGCATATATATATACTGTATATACTAAATACTGTTTATTACTATATATACTATGTTATATTATATTTTATAGAGGGTTATGAATAGGTGAACGGATTTATATGTAAAATAAAAAGCCAAATATGGGGTCACCTGTGGTGTAGAGGTTAGCATAGCAACCCACGAAAGATGTTACAGTGGGAGTCCTAAATTTTGCCTATCCAGTTATAATTAGGATAAAGGTTTCTAACGAGTACCTGACATCGCACAGGCTCGGGACCTCCATTTAACGTCCTATTCGAGGGACGCCATAGACAAGGATTTTTTACTCCCATTAAAAATCCTAGGGACGCGAACCTGCGACCTTTAGTATAGTAAGTTGCTATGCTAACCTCTACACCACAGGTGACCCCATATTTGGCTTTTTATTTTACATATAAATCCGTTCACCTATTCATAACCCTCTATAAAATATAATATAACATAGTATATATAGTAATAAACAGTATTTAGTATATACAGTATATATAGTAGACTACTACACAACACGTTGACCTGGCCTGGTCCAGTTTCGTAAGGAGTGCCGAGCCCTGCCTCTTTACCAGCTGTTGCAGAACTTTCAGCCTACGACCCACGTAACAGTCAGTTCCAACTGCCTTACCTCTTATAGAACCCAAGTTACAGCCCGATAATGGAGTAGATTAGATATTATTTCAGTAAATATAGCAAAATAATAATTGATTCAAGTACGAAAGCGGGATTTATCCGACTTACAAATTAACAAACTATCTTCCAATCCTTTGAAATGATGTTTCCATGCTTCCCACACGCCAATAACCAATGAAAAACTAAACCCACGATTAATATACTCGCTCCTTTTTTTCTTTTTTTTTTGAAAAATTTAAGGATTTGAATAAAATCGTACAGAGTAGAATTAATATACATATTCACTCTTCACTCTTCACTAACTCAGAACAGCTTACAGGATCTGATCAGCCTAATTCTCATGATACGATGGGTTTTCAGACAGGCGGGACATCGAAAACGGACGAATTCACGTGTGGCTGTTTTAGGTAAGTAACTCGAGATTAACTAACTCCCCCAATTTAAGTTCCTTAAATGCTATCTAGATAATTTATAACTTAGATTAGATTAGAAATCGACGTGTTACAATATTATGTAAACGCCATTCCTCAACTTCACCCATTTTTCAACATTTATATGCTTATATTTGTATATCTCTACTTTTCGATTTATCATTGCTTATTTATTTTTTAAAGGGACCTAATTTCATCAAAAGTTTACTGCTTGCTTGCTTTTTACTGCGAGTTGCTTTTTGCGAATATATATTAAGAAGGTGATTCCATAGAACATGTATTTACGTTTCCTAGTAAAGTTTGTCTCTTGTGCCTTTCTGGAAACCGAGAACGATTACTGTTACTCTAAAATCACTTTATATTGCATTCAGAAATCTATTATGGAACTAAAGTTTATAAACTAAAATATAATGAACTAAAGATTATCTTATACCATATTTTTTTCACACTTTAAATGCTTTAAACAATTTGATCATCACGTATTTACTCTCTTAAGTAAACTAAATTTTTTTTATTTTAAATAATTTCTTTTTTGACGAGAAAAGATTGGGCTCCGCCGGGAGTCGAACCCGGGTCTTCCGCGTGATATGCGCGGTATGCTAACCACTGGACCACAGAGCTCGCTACCAAGCGGAGCCAATCCTTCCTCTTCAAAAAGGAAATAATTTAAAACAAGGTGGTTACCCACAAAAATAGATTAAATTAATATAATTTTTTTTTATTGTTAAATAAAAGTTTTCTTCAACATTGATAATACGGGATATGAAATTTTGGCTGTCACACCGCGTGCATTACACACATCAAATACCCAGTTTGATCAAAATAGTAACAGCCGTTCTTTAGAAAATAAATAAAAAATGTAAAAATGAGACAAAATTTATTAAATATAGTATCCCTTACGTTCGAACGTAGGGGTATTTGACCCGAAAAGCTGGCCAAAACTATTTCCTTCCATTTTATTAATTCAAAAGTCTCAAAATGGCTTCTATATTTGTAATAGACATTAAAAATGTTTTTTTTAGCAGTTAAAAAATACTCTAAGCAGAAAATTTTCATAAAATAAATTTTTACATAACTCCACCGACTGTGAAATAGGCTTCCACAGGTTTACAATTTATGTTCATATTATTTTCTCTTTATGCATTGCACCCATGAAATATGCTTGTAACTAATTAAAGATTTATTATCAGTTATCTATTACTATTATTTTAAAAAAATGAAAATAGTACAAAATAGATGAATATAAAAAGTTATGGTGATAAAGAAAAAAAAATGTGTTTTCATAATTCATTAAGAATTATTTAATACCTCTTTGAAACACAACTTATACCCCAGGAAGAAACGCACCAACCTTTCTTAAAGGTTTAATGCAAATTAAATTTAATTATTCATTATTCACTTTCCTCGTCACTTAATGAACTTTCGGAATCACCACGATCGGTTAAGTTGGTTGGGGGAGACAACATTTCTATAGTTTCCTTACAAAACCTGATACCTTTTTTCTTGAACTTCTCATACCTGTGATAACTGGATCTGATGTCAATATTAATCTAATAATTACTTCCAGATTGCACTCTGTCCAGGAAAATTTTCTGGTCTTATTTTCTCTATAAACCCAGAGGGCTTTTTATCACTTCAAAACCATCCCTTAAAATTTTGTGAACAGATGGTGTCATAGCATACCATTGATAAAGTTTCTCCGTATCCGTTGTAATTTTAAAGTAACAAATGATTTTTCAGAAAGTTCACCAGATCTTGAGCTTTTAATTGACATCGTTCCACTTAGCCATTTCTTGTTGCTGTTTCAAAAACATTTCTTTTCCTTGAAGAAGCATTCTATCTCACTAGGAAATCATGCCTCAAAATGGATAATTTTGTTTTAGCTCTTTCACATGCTCTAGGTTATTACAATATTTCCCAATGAGAAAAGACACCAAAAATTCCTTCTTTTTTTTTAAAAGCTAATGTTTTGACTTTAAAAATATGTCAAATATTTCCATTCAGGTTACAGTTATTCTTCCAGAAGATCCTAATATACAAATAAATGAAAATATAACAAAATTGAATTATTTAATGAAATTGACATTTTAGTAATAAAAAAGTATAAGTCTCCCAATCGCAGCTATTCGCAGAATTTTTTTCAAGAAACATAGAGAAAGAACTGTAGAGATTATTATAGGTTATTTAATAACATTTCAAAATAAAATTCCTTTCGGTAAGCGAATATAGAAGGAAGTTAGATATATCATTAATTTTGGTAATTGATTCTATTTCCAGCAGCTCATAAATTGAGTCACATAGTGTGCGTATACATACACCAAATGCCCAGTTTCAGGTTCGTATATAGTTTTTGGTTAATAGGGATTAGGTTTGTAGTTTTTGAGCTAGTGTATTCACACATTCACACAAAGACATGCACACAAGCAAACCCACAGTCCATTTTGCGGGATTTTTTTTATTATATTTTTTTTTTCTTTTTATAGGGACAGACCAAAACGTTTATTTCTATTGAAAACCGGAAGTGGGAATTTTCCACGACCGCAATACTTACTCTTACTATATATTACATATATAGGTATAAAAATTAAAAATAAAGTTAAGAACGAGGGAATAACAGAAAATCAAGGAATATTATCAATTGTAGGTTCTTACGTAATTGGTTAACAGATATACAGGAATACTTTTCAATTATCGATTGATGTTAAATGTTATCGATTTTTTTTTAAATTGAGTCGATAATATAGGGTAAACCATACAGTTATTGGCACCCCAACTTTAACTTAAATCAATAGGTAAACAAGTCCTAATTTTATTACAAGATATACATGAGTCTAATGTTCGAAGGGACCTCTAAGTCATCTATGAAGTAAGACTTTAACAAACTAACCATAGGGAAGATTTCACAATTACATCCACAGGCACATTTGGCACTTTTAACAATAAATATTGCCATATTGTAAAACTATTGAACTTTTGACCCAAAAAAACCTCTTGAGTCTTAATGAGGATAGATAATGAGGAGCTGTAGGAAGTTTCTATTTGATCATTATAAAAAGCATTTTTTTTTTAATTTAACCACAGAAATGTAGTCTTAAGGGTCCCAATAACTGTACGGTTTACCCTAGCAAATGCATGTCAATAATGCACTTCTGCAATCTATAGAAATAGCTCCCCCCGGGTACCAGAGGTTGGGCACTGCATCCAGAAGTGAGAGTGCCCGCGGCCATGTTGCTGCAGACAGCTGGTGACCTCGGAGACCACGATCCAAAGTTCAAGGCAGTTCTCGTTTAGGTTTCTCCATTTTCCCTTTTCTTCTTTGTGTGTGAATTTCGCTCTGTAAAGGCTCGGGCCGAGGAGAAATGCTCCCGAACTAACGCCTTTCATTCCGCTGGCGAAACATTTCATGACAGTTTTCGGCCCACAAAGTTCGATGGTGTGGCCCACGGAACTTCGAGAACTTATAATTCGTGAGTCACTTAGATAGATAGATAAACAGCTTTATTTTCAATTAATACACATTTACAACATTATAAAGAAAAATATATATAATCCTACATTGGCATGGTCAACCACCGTCTGGCAAGAGCTGTCTCTATAAAATAAATAGGCAGTCTTTTTCAATGTTTATGATGAATAAAAAATAAACATTCTTATTAACATATATCAATTCACACAATTTTTTTTTTATTGTATTATTTTTTTTTTTTTATTGTAGTTGTGATATAATTGTCAAAACTTACTGATAGCAATTTAATTATTTAATTCCATTTAATATCACAATAATGAGGGGGTCACCTATAATGAGGGGTTTAGTGGTTAGCTTGGCGACCTACAATACTAAAGGTCGCGGGTTCACGTCCCGCGGTGGCCCTAGGATTTTTTAATGAATATCTAATGGGAGTAAAAAATCCTTAGCTACGCCGTTCCTCGGATAGGACGTAAAACGGAGGTCCCGAGCGTGTAAGATGACAGGTACTCGTTAAAGATCCCTATTCTAATTATATCTGGATAGGCGAAATTTAGTATTCCCACTGTACCATCGTCCGATTAGCCTTAGTAGCATAAATGGACGTTCAACAAACAAAACAAAAAATCACAATAATGAATGTTTTTATTTATTAATATTTTTATTTTAGTATATTTTAAATATTTAATATTTATGCCAATGTATTTATAATTTCCAACTCAAGCATTATACAATATCTTTTTTATTTTTTCATCTTCCATGAAAATATCCAGGGCCTATGTGCTTTTGGCTTAAATAAAGTCCATTACTAAATTAGTCTGAATGTGCTTAATGAAAATTTGCATAAAACATTTTTTTTTTATTTTGATATTTATTTCATATTTTATAATTAGCCATTCCCTATTACTAAATAATCAAAGAGTTTTTATTAATATTGTGACGTGCAATAGATGTTTATTTCTGTTACATCGAGCAAGTTATGTAATTACCTGGAATGGTTACAGTCATGTATCAGTATGTGAGACAGTTTTGGAATGATCTAGGCCTTCCTGGGTAGGCCTTCCTGGGTGGACCACGTCAGAGGATGTAAAAGAAGCTATCGACTAGTGTCTTAGGGCCGTATTTATGGACGTTCCTAAGGAAGCAGTTGAGGTTACTCTGGAACGATTCTCAAATATTAATGATATCTTTCACTTCAGCAGCAATCGGAGCAAAACTAAATGGTACAACGGAAATACGAAGAAACATATTCTTTGAACAATTATGGTTGAGTGAGTCGCGCCTAGAAAAATGGAAGTAAGTAGGTACCTAACCTTAAACCTACTTGCAGTATTATCTACCGTACTTGTACGGTTGTACTTCTGTTTGCTAATACAGACACCATTGACTCAAAACCTCTTCGAGACCAATGATGAGGGAAACCAATTGTAGAAAGCAATGCTAGGGCGTAATTCCCTTCCGATAGTAACGGGTATTAGGAAACCGTTATATCATGAATGGTTCAAGTTTTGGAAAGGTCTAGAAAGCAGTTTGGTAAAGACTTCCTAAAACTGTTCCTTCTCATTCAACAATCGTCGATTGTGTTAATCGATCTTTTTACGAACTATTCTTCACGAATAGGCGGGCGCAAACGACGGTGCTGCTTCTGCGACGGCGCTGCAGGAACTAGAGAAACGGGGATAAAAGCGGGGCCATTACCTGGGATTCATATGGTTTTTTGGCGTTTTTAATTTATTTTTCCATAATTAAAACCCGATTGAGCAAAAAATCATTTGAAAAATATCTAATAGGTATTGCTCGGTCCCTCAGTGTTCAATTAGAAAATCAAAAGACGTGTCATTCCCTTTTATTTCCAAAAAATAAAAGCTTCTTAAAGAGTGGATTGTAAAATTAAGAATAGATAAGCCTGTTTCGAAACATATGACGATATGTAGTCTTTATTTTAAAGAAAGAGACTCTATTTATCCAGGTAAATATTAGTATTTGACATTTTATTATTCCAAAATGCTAGTTTTATGCAAATAACATTGAGACCACAGTGTCATAGATTTGTTTTTCTTTTTTAATTTTCACTATTTTTCTATTACATCCGTTGTGTTTAATTGTTCCATGTTTTCAATGCGAAGCCTGAAAGTTTTGACAAATAAATAAATAATATGACAAAGAATCTAAGCTGTCATAACTATGATTGTGTGAACAGGTAATTAATGTTATTACTAACCGAAAAACGTCGAGTAAAGTTACAATGATGTGTTTGCATTTACCAGAACTACCAGCTTTACACGTACAATGACAAGAAAATTGCTTATTATTATTAATAAATTTGATTTCCACTTTTATTTGATGGGGCAGTCCTTTAAGATTTCTAGTTTAAAGGCACGAGGCTTGTAAAATAACTGTTTTTTTATTTTTAGATGTTATTCCACATGTAAATATGTGGTTTGCATCAAGAATAGCCTGCCCTTCAATTAATGGTCTTTTAAAATTACCAATTATCTCTATCACATCAACTAAGTCTAACACCGTTCTTTCCGACATTTTGCAAAACTACTAGCGCACCCTATAGTCGATTGCGCCCGCCTATGGTGTCATATGGTTCAAGTCGTAAAGCACCTGAAAACTAAACGGGAGAATATCGTTCCGTTTGGTTGCTGCAAAGTTCATTGGGCGGTAAAAATAGATTATTTAACAATTACTAAATGGTATAACTCCATTTTATTATTTTTAGTCATGCTCTCCTATGAATATAAACATTAAATCACGAGCATATATATTCCATTAAACTTCAATATAAATATGAGATAAAAATTAGTATTCACATTTGTTTATACAGTAGAATCCCCTTATCCGGGGTAATAATGGGTATAGGGGTCCACGGATAATCGAATTACAACATTTTATTGACTTGTATATGAATGTGATAGAAAAAAATCTGGTGCGTGCGCGCAACACACAACTTTCACTTACCAACTTACTTAGATAAGAAATTGACGTGTTTTGTTAGATATCATTTCCCAAAATCACACATTTTTCTACATCCATATCTTATTTTTATTAATCGTTAAAGCCGTTTTTGAGTAAATAAAAAACCCCATGAAAATGATACAAAATTTATTAAGTAAAGTCCCCCCTTCGGTTGATCAATTTTGATGAAATGTTGGCTATCACATATTTGGCATATACATACATCAAATACCCAGTTTGGTCACAATCGTGAAAGCCGTTTTTGAGTAAATAAAAAAAGCACGTAAAAATGATACAAAATTTATTAAGTAATGTGCCCCCTGCGGTTGATCAATTTTGATGAAATTTTTACAGACATATTTCGGGTATATAAGTAGATCAAATACTAAGTTTAATCAAAATCGTTTGAGCCGTTTTTGAGAAAATCAAAAAAACACGTGAAAATGTTACAAAATTTATTAAGTAAAGTCCCCCCTCCGGTTAATCAATTTTGATGAAATTTTTACAGTCATATCTCGGGCAAATAAATACATCAAATACCCAGTTTGATCAAAATCGTTAAAGTCGATTTAGAGTAAATAAAAAAAACACGTGAAAATGTTACAAAATTTATTAAGTAAAGTCCCCCCTCCGGTTAATCAATTTTGATGAAATTTTTACAGTCATATCTCGGGCATATAAATAAATGAAATACTTAGTTTAATCAAAATCGTTAGAGCCGTTTTTGAGAAAATCGAAAAAAACCTAAAACGTTATTAAATAAAGTACCCCCTCCCTTTGAGCAATTTTGATGAAATTTTTGCTGTCACATCGCGGGCATATACCTACACTAAATACCCAATTTCAGGTTCGCACGGTTTATAGTTCTTGAGCTAGTCTGTTCACATACACACACACACACAGACACACACACACACAGACCATTTCGCGGGACTTGGTCATTTCGACTCAGAGGACCCCAAAACGCGTATTTTCGTTGAAAACCGGAAGTCGAAATTTTTCACGATCGCAATACTTCCACTTACTATATATTACCTATATAGGTAAGTGAAAGTAAAAATAAAACTGCCGAAAATCACTTTTATTAACATACGAACGTTATAAAAAAACAACAAAAGTAACAAACGAACTGCTTCAGCGAATTTATGCATGACCCACTGATTGTCTATCTACGTTTTTTAATGTAGAGTTCTTCATTCTTTTCCGAGGACAGGATTTTTGGGCCGACGACGATACGAAGTACGACGGTAATGTCTTTTTCTTTTTCAAAATATAACGAACAGTTTGCTCGCCGATACCTTATTCAGCGGACAATGTTTTAACACATTCACCTTTTTCTACTCGGTTTATAATAGTTAATTTCTTGAAGCGTTAAAACGACGGGTTTTCTTTTTTGCGACATTTTGTCAGTGCGTATTTAATTAAATTGAGACTAAATCACAACAGAGTATATTTTGTTTTTTATTCAGACAGAGTAGGAGTTTCCTAGAAACATTTGAAAACAATATCGTTCCTAAAATATGAATTGGAGTAATAGTTACTGGAAACATCTCATCATACGGTACCAGCTTGCCGTGGTTTTTATTCATTATTTTATTTCATCTATATAAATAAAGATGAAATACTGTTTGTTTGTTTGTTTGTTCTTAATAGAAATCCATACCGTTTGTCCTAAATTTTTCAAATTTCGCTCAGTGGTCCTTTCAGACCAGGTGCGAACACCTGTCCATATTAAAATTGCCTAACTTCAGCCGATCTCTGGATATATTCTTTATTGTTATAATAATCGTTTTGATCTCGTTTTACATTGGTTTTTACAAAATCGACCGTTTGAGTCGATAAAAGTCTCAGTTTATAGATTTTATAGATTTAATAAATGGAATTCTCCGGCTGAAACCGGGAGTCAGGCTTTCTCTAGTGCAATTAGGGGGTCTAAATTTCGGATGGAAATTCGGGGATGTTGGGAACGTTCTTTTGGGCGTCTCAACACAGCAAAATGGCGACCGAAAATCCAAGTTTTTTACTTTCAATAAACTGTAGCCCTCAAACGGTATGCTTTTGAAAATGTAATGCATAACTCCTCATGGTTTTTTAGAAAGCTTATAATTATAATATTTATAAAACATGTTTAGTTTAATATTAACTCACTTTGTAGAGATTGTATTTTTTTTTATTTTTTTATTTATTTTTTTTTTTTTTGCAACGTTTTAGAGTTTGTAGGTTATGACGCTTTGTTAGGCACGGCCTAAAAAAAAAAGGGGCCGGGATGGCCGAGTGGACAAGGGCGCTTGCAATAGGTAAACAAAGTTAAGCAACGTCCATCGTGGTTAGTACTTGGATGGGTGACCGCTCCTTTCGGGTGACCGCCCACCAATGAACGCCACGCAGTCCAAGTCTACCCCCACCCCCGGGTATGTGAGGCCCGTCAGCCTACTGGAGGCGACTCACTCCGACCGGGCGTAGGAGTGATGAACTTTCCCCGTGTATCTCATCGAGAATCGTGGTGTGGTTTTCCAGGATGTCAGTAACCGCCCCGAGGTTTGGTCCAAGGACGGTATGCTTCGGGGAAAGAAATATAGGTCCTCGGGGCCTGCTGACTCTGAGCTACCATAATCCTTGGACCTTGACCAGTTTGTCACTGTCCTTTAACCGGAGAGAGCTGACGCCATCGGTGGGAAGGACGCTGCCAAATTGGCCCCTCCATTGTTATGGAGCTATGGGCAGTCTGCCGCTGCACCAAGGTGACCATGGTTTGCAGCAACATGAGGTTCGGGCTACCCCCTCCAGGCTGTCTGTGCTCCCGCAAGCAACACAAATGTCTGTAAAGAAGACCACACTGCGCGGCCAAAGGTCTCATTAGGCCTAATGCGCCAACCGAAAAAAAAAAAAAAAAAAAAAAAAAAAAAAAAAAAAAAAAAAATTTAGCACTAAAAAATGGCGGTACGTTGTTCTAAAAATTATTAACAAGAGGTGCTAACTGTCTTGATCGGTGTTTGTTTACGATTATCTAGGTTATGTTACATATATTAAACTCTTCCGATGCCATATAATATAAATTTATGATATAATAATTACTTAAAACTGATATTTAAAAATAATATTACACAGTTGTACTTATTTTATCAGAATAAATGTAGAATGAAAATCTCTTTATACTTCTTTGATACTTTTAATACAAATCTGATAAATGACACAGCTATTCTATTATGTGTCTTTTATTTCGAGTTTTATTATGCATCCAACTAATATTCATGTATTCTTTTTATTATTCTTTAGCACAACGTTTTGGATAACTTGTCCATTTTCAAGTATCTGCAATTTTTTAAGCAGTATAAATTAATATATAAATATTTATAAAATGCAATTCTCTATATAGTCACACTAATAAGTCTATAAGCATACAAGGAAAATAACAACATATAAAAACTTTCTTGTATCTCATTACAATTATTTTATACAATGTTGAAAAATGGAGGTAGGTACTTGAAAATGGACAATGTTTCCGAAATGTTGTACTAATGAATAATAGAAAAAATATATGAATATAAGGTGGATGTATAAATGTGTGTAAACTCGAAATAAAAGACACATATTAGAAAAAATCGGAAACATATAAAGAAAAGTTATTGAGAAAAGAAAAATGAAATATTGACATAGCTATATTTCACAAAGTATTAAAATAAAAAAACTTTTCTTTTTTTTTTAAGAATATTTTTGTGGTTCTTCCCTCGCTGGAGACAGCAAAATTGTACCACTTTATTATTCCTATTATTAGGAAAGTGGTTCGAAATTCTCAACCTACACGCAAACTTTTATTTTGATATCAAAATAAGTATGAGGGTCATTCTCACTAAATTGTGCACTTTTTACGACGCTTTTATTTTAAATTTTATGGTTACAAATAAACATTTTTTTCGGTGTAATACTATTACTTTGGCTATAAGAAGCAAGGAGTCGACGTAGCAGAAACCAAACTCACATTAAACGTGATATAAAGATGACTAAAAAAATTTGTGGAATGAATTACCAAACCTTTGGGATATAAAGGTTCGCAACAGTGTTTGATGTCCTCTTTGAATACATTTCGTTTAAATAATTCCTCTAAAACCAAAGACATATTTGCATACTTTTTACATGGCAAATCGCTTTTTTGAAAGAAAAAAAAAATTCTCGATATTTTCCCGCAGTCTTTCATATTGTCGTTCCAGTGTTATCTTACCAGTTTCCTTCCACGTATGCATTGAGGAGTGGTTGAGTCTATATTCTCACCAGCGGTTGAGCGAAATTTTGTATCATCAAATCAACTCCCTTTTAAAATGTTTTTTTTTTTTCTTAACAAATATACATTAGAATTCGTTCTAAATCGCTTCCGTTTCAAATGAATTTCACGGGGAGTCATTTCATAAACCAATGTTACTTTCTTTTTTTGTCGCTTCATTTTATATTTTTGATTCTCTTCCTCAGAATAGTTGGATCATTTTCTTGTTTTGATAACGAAATCATTCTAACACCTTCTTCATTGACTTGGGTATTTTATTGGGGGCAATTTTTTAACTGTCTGAAAGAGTGATAAATTTATAGGATAAATTTGTTCCAAAAGCCTTTTTTTCTCTTTTTTTTTTTAATTTCGTATTGCTAAGGACTGATGATGTTATAAAAAAGCGTTTATAAACGAAGTGTCTTTCATTATTACTTTATCAATATCAAAAAAGCTCGTACAATAAACATGGAGTTCCTGAGTGATCTGGAGACTCTGGCGGTAGCGAATATTTGATTATTTATTAAATATTTTATGGATGTAGAAATATCATTTACATGCATGTGGTACCATATCCCGATGTATTCATTTGTTCCCGTTACTTTGTTGGTTATGTTACACAACAGTCACGGCTCAGTTCCATACTATTCCAATCCAAAGCTTTCGTTACTTTCTAGAAAATTATCCATGAAATTTTATTAACGTCCATTTAGGTCCGTAACATAAATTCTTAAGGTGTATAAATGCTTTCTTATGTGTCAGGTACGCTATAAGTCCAAGCCGTGGATGTTTAAATTTGCAGAAATATGGAAAATTACTTCACTCGAGTGTATAATTATTTTTTGACGTTTATAAATAAACTAGTAGACCCGGGCACGCGTTGCTGTGGCTCATTGGCTGTAATGCGTAGAAGTAATTATATCCTTTTGTTTTTAATTCAGTCAAATCAAAATTCACTGATAAAGATAAAACGTTTCAACTAATCTAAAAACCAACAGGATTTAAAATAGAACTTCACGCAAAATTTAAAATTGTTTGATAAAGGAATAGGATTTTGGAGGACTAAAGATTTTATTTTTTACATCTCATATTTGACTTTAGTCAGTATTAATGATCCATTCATTTAGCACTTACTGGATTATTTTAGCAGAGACGAGATTAAATATAAATAACACACATGTAAAAGGAACTAATAAAGAATATAATTGTAACAGAGTTTATACAATCAAAATAGACAGTTAGCAAAAATGTAACAAATTAATCTTTTGCCATGATACTTATTAATTAAATTCAGAATATAACATATGATGATATGAGATATCGTATCAGTAATGAAACAGCGAAAGAGGTTATCGAAAGCAAGCACGGAACGGGAGTAACCTCTAACCATGCTGCCATGTGTTCTTACAGTACTACTTATCAACACAGAGAAATTTTATGAATGATATAGATAACGTTAATTTATAACTTTTTATAATAATGACTTAATTTTTTTTTTTATTATTAGAATTCACAATTTGCATTTATTGAAGTACTAGCTAATAGGTGCACTATGATTTTAGTTGACCTATGTTTAGTTGAAACCAATAGATTCGATGTGTCCCGACACGTGAACAGGCTGCACATAATTGCCCATGGAAAAAACACGGAATTCCTAGTTTAAGTCGGAAAAAATAGATTTGGCTACTGGATGCTTACCCTCCCTAAATATCGAAAGAAAATGAAATATTGTATCAATAAATCAACTTACACTGTCATCTGTTGGAAATTTATAGAATCACAATCAATTGTAGTATAATAAACCTTTAATTTGGAAATAAAAGAAATATTGAGGCCAATAATCGAGATAAAAACTATGCTATCTATTAAGTTGGACAAAACTACACACAATGAGCCAAATTTTATAAAGATCGGTTGAATAGACTCTGATTAGTAGTTAATCCCCAACAAACATCATGACACGTGATTTGTATATATTTAAAGATATTTGATAATTAATATGTTTGAACTATCAGTTCATATTTATCATGATGGCCGCTTATCAAAATCAAAGACTTGAGTATGAAATGTTTTTAAAGTAAAAGTTATTTAACGAAACTAAAATCCCTGAAAAGCAAATGTCAGGTTGGCATTTTAAAAATGGCCACTCGGGAAAAAGTAAAGGCCAGTGACGCGGCAGCGTCGCTTTATTTTAGATTTTTATTTCTCCGTGACGAATACAAATTGCTGAATTATTCAAATGTTCACTTTATTCTAAAGGTACGAAAGTACTTCAAATAACTAAAGCCTTTCTTTTAAAAGTGAAAATAAAAACATATCGGAATTTACTTTACGATGTTTATCGTTTGGTTATTTGATACTTTTCCATAATAAAGACACCACTTTCTGAGAAGTTGCATGAAAAAAGATACAGTAAAAAATAGTTATTATCACTAGTACCAAAAGTGGCAAATGTTATGAACAATACTTTGCATCATACTGCTCATACTTGAGAACATTAAAACACTTTTATATTCCATTAATAACTTACAGACACAAGACAATAAATTGAATTGATCTTTTTTTTAAAAAATCTGGTGTGATGGGCGAAACACACAACTTTCACTTACGAACTAACTTAGATTAGAAATCGACGTGTTTCGATAGTATGTTAACGCCAATCCTCAACTTCACACATTTTTCCACGTTAAAGTATTTAGTTATATTAGTATATATCCATAAGTTATAGAGTATCTGTTACGCAAAATTTGGTAGTTCTCAGCACTTTTCGATTCATTATTGCTAATTTATTTATGATGGGACTAATTTCATCAACAGTCGAGTTTTTTTTTTACGACTTGCTTGTTTTTTACTTCGGAGTTGCTTTTTGCAAATACATCGTGAAGGTGAATCGATAGGTGTTTTTACGTCTCTTATGCCTTTTTGGAAATCAAGAACGATTACTGCTCCTCTAAAATCTCTTTATATTGTTTCAAAAATTTATTATGGAACAAAAGTTTCTAGACTAAAATATACCTATATTAATTATAGACTATTATCTTATACCATATTTTTACACACCTGCGATGCTTCAAAAATTTGAGCATCACGTATTTACTCTCTTAAGTAAAATTGATCTTTTTATTGATAAATAAATGTTTTTATTTTCATAATACGGTTAATAAAATGTTGGTTTTGCCACACACACACACACACACACACACACACACACATATATATATATGTATATATATATATATATATATATATATATATATATATATATATATATATAATACCAAGTTTGATCAAAATCGTTAAAGCCGTTTTTGAGTAAAAAAAAAAAACACGTGAAAATGGGACAAAATTTATTAAGTAAAGTGCCCACTCCAATTAATCAATTTTGAGGAAATTTTGACTGCCACAAAGCGGGCATATACATACAACCAATACCGAGTTTGATCAAAATCGTTAAAGCTGTTTTTGAGTAAATAAAAAAAACACGTGATAATGAGACAACATTTATTAAGTACAGTGCCCCCTCCAATTGATCAATTTTGATGAAATTTTGACTGTCATCGCGGGCATATACATACACCAAATACCCAGTTTGGTCAAAATCTTTAAAGTCGTTTTTCAGTTAATAAAAAAAACACGTAATAATGAGACAACATTTATTAAGTAAAGTGCCCCCTCCGTTTAACCAATTTTGATGAAATTTCGGCTGTCGCATCGCGGTCATATACATACATCAAATAACAAGTTTGATGAAAATCGTTAAAGCCGTTTTTGAGAAAATAAAAAAAAAAACTCGTGAAAATGGAACAACGTTTATTAAGTAAAGTGCCCCCTCCAATTAATGAATTTTGATGAAATTTTGACTTTCGCATTGCGGGAATATACATAAACCAAATACCGAGTTTAATCAAAATCGTTTGAGCCGTTTTTGAGAAAATCGAAAAAAAACGTAAAAATTTGACAAAATTCTTTAAATAAAGTACCCCCTTCGTTTGACCAATTTTGATGAAATTTTTGCTGTCACGTCGCGGGCATATACATAAACTAAATACCCAATTTCAGGTCTGTGCGGTTTATAGTTTTTGAGCTAGTCTGTTCACTGTCCGGGGTGCCTTTGAAGATGGCCGAAAAATAGTTCTTATTACTATGTTTTTTCTTTATTATCTTTCATTGTTCTTTTGTTTTCACTATAATTCATCTATAATATTATCCTCTATTCTCTTTCCAACTTATTCATTTATAATATTATCCCTTATTCTCTTCCAAGCAACACCTGAATTCTAATAGTGATACTACCTTCTTTATTGTTTTCATTCTTTTTTGTCACCCATGATTTTTATGTTACTATTGTATTTATAATTGTACTCTGATATTTCTTTTCATACTTTTGCAAATGATGTATGGGGGCTAAAATGACCCAAGTGGTTGAAGAGCCCAGTAAACAATAGAGTGTGCTTAAATTAATTAATATTTTATATTTATTAATGTTATTTATTTATTGTCTTTGGTTTAATAATTTTTAAATTATTTTATTAGAAGATAAAATAATTTAAAAATATTTTATATTTATATTTTATTGGTTAAAACTCGGATAAATTCGTAAAATCGCATTGTTTTATTTAATTTTCTTACATTGGGTCCTCTCCTCCCAAAATATTGGGGGGGGGGGGAATTCCCCTTCTGTCAAAATATTGGGGTCAGTATTTTGAACGCGTCTCCCTCTGCCCTCACCCCCGGAGGTGACGCACATGTCTTCAGCTAACTACTTTACACAAAACGATAAGTAAAATTTATAAAAAAATTAATGCTAATTAGGCATAGTATGTAAATCCGCTTGGATGTTTTATTAATTATTCCCCATTATTAAATATAATCTCTTCCTCCAAGGTAGCCATTCAGTTACCAATGGCGTACCATTCATTCACATCTTCCTCTCTCGGCTTCTCCTTGACTCTGTTTCCACTTATTAATTCCCTTATTCATTCTCATCGGTTCCTTTGTCCGAGGCGTCACAATGCCTCCTTTCACTAGCTCCTCAACGGCTCGTTCACTTGCTCAACTTTATTTTTTATTTTGCTATCTATTGTATTTTATCTTCTCGTTGGATTAGGTTTACTCACCGAGTGGATATGAAAGAAGCAAAAGCACTTTTCATAAAAATATCGTAACGTGAAACAAAAACAAAGAAAAACACATGATTGTTTTTCGTTGTTGTTGTTTAGAAAATAGTTCTAGACATGTTAGTGACTTTTCGAGTACCTCCTACGCTTGTAGAGAACGTTCTGGACTGTTCTGTTTGAGACTAAATATAAGGAGCGATGGACTGGGGAATTATGGCCGGTTGTACAGTAGTCGTTTATGTGGGATGGCTTACTTACACGGATGATTAAACACAGGATGGTGTTTATGCCTAGTGCACGAAGTGGAATCCCTTGATAGAATTTGGTGATAAGGGCTAAATAGCGTTTTAAGTAGAACAGCTAGGAATGGCCGCTTAAACAAGAGTTAACTTAAAATAGTCCGGGAGCCTGATTTGAAGAAAATATTTGATCATATAGGCTGAAAGTACTCATTTCATAGACAACAAATGTGAACGTCTGCCACCTCAGATCGGTTGCCATCAAAGTTTATCGACATAAAGTTAAAATCGACATTTTCGAACTTTTTTCAATTTTTCGCTAATAACTTAAAAACCATTAATCGCAGATGAATTGTGTTCTGTATAAAATGATAGAAGCATTAAATTTCGCGTCGAATGAAATCCTCACAGCTAAAATAGGATAAGTCTTTTCGCCATAACCGATTTTCAATTTAGCCACTTTAGCAGAAAAAATAATTACACTCATGTTCCCAAGACTGCAATCAAAAGAGGATTACTCCAAATAAAAAATCTTATTTATAATAGTTGTAGAATATTGAATTCTGTTTAAAACGATCTTATTAATTTTAAAATTAGTCCACTCCTGTGGAGACAAAGTAATTAAAACGTTAACGTATTTAGCGCCTTGTGGTCTAAAATCCGTGAAATTTTTGGGATTTTTTTTTTCAGTTTCTCGCATATAATTCGGCAAATACCGATTCAAAAGTATTGCTTTCTACTTACTATAAAAGGCTAAACTATTGCAAATAGAATGATATATTTGAAGTTTAAATTGGTTTTGTTGTTCAGCAAGGTTTCGATACATCAAAAATCTGTAATTTTTTCGATTTTGGTGGAAACCATGTTCCAACGCCTCTAACTTAAAAACACCTAGTTTAAATGAAGATAAATGTTGCTGAGCATATAATTTAGCAGGCAATAAGCTCCTTACACATAATATCAGCTAAACGTGAAATTATTCGTTGTGCTTACTTCCTGCTAAGACATCGGTTTTTGGAGTACGAGTATTAACCATTATGAACTAATTTAACAACCATCTTCCATCTGTTAAAATAAAAGATAAATTTTGCCAAGTACCTACCTGTCTAAGTAGTTATTTTTATGAATATTTTATCAAATCCCCTGATACTTCAAAACCCGAAGTCTTAGCGGGAAGTACCTACCCACTACGAATAATTTTACGTTTTCATTTGTATTTCGCCCCTAGCTGGGTACGCCCATGGTGACAGACAATTGTAAATTACTATGCATTACAGCTGCTGAGGCACTGCAACACATGGCCGGGTCTGCTCGTAGAAATATAATTAAGAAAGCATTAACTTGTTTTGATGTAAGTTTAAGTAGATACTGACTAAATAGATCTCCCCGTAACAGATCTCCTTTCAGATAGTCGAGTGAGTGATGAGAGAAAGCCCTGTGTGAACCAGTTTCCCTCGCGCATTTTCCTTTCAACATTCGAGCTCAGTTCTTGCGCTGATCCCTTTCTCTGCACCAAGTTGCTGAGCAGTCGTTGAGCAAAAACCTTGGTCTCAATGAGTCATCTTAGGTTAAAGGTTACTGACTCAGTAGGATTTCCGAAATTTAGAAGGAATTTACTGAGTCACGTAGCAACTTTATATTGCGTAGCAAATGTCCAATGGCAATGAAGTAATGAAAAGTCTAAAGTCCTGTTTGCAGGATTATATTTTTTAAATGAAGTTTTGAACTGAACGTTGCTTCGCTTTTTGATCACCAGGGGCGGTCACAACGGAAAAAACTTTAATTTTTTTGTATAATTTTTGTCAAAATATCGATGATAAAAATCAATGTTTTTGTAAAAAACATCGATGTTAAATATGGCTATGTTTTTGTCACATTTTGTAAAAAACATCGATGTTAAATACGTCTATGTTTTTGTCATAACATAGGAATCTTTATTTATGTCAAAGCATCGGTATTAAAACCATCTTGGTTTTTGTAAGAACATCAATGTTGAAATATATCTCTGTTTTTTTTCATAACATCGATATTTAAAAAATCGGTGTTTTCTTCGAAATATCAATACTTTATCATACCATCAACATTACTTTTTTTTTTTGTCAAATACTCGTACATTGATGCTAAACGTATCTATGTTTATGTCAAAGCATGGATATTAAAAAAATCTTTGTTTTTGTCAAGATTAGATTGAGATTTTATTTGGACGGTCAACGGCAAGGTTATTACAGCCTTTTGGTTTTTTAATTTAACCTATTTTCAATTCTCCAAATACATTTTTTGGACTATGAATTGTATTATATAGATTACTACTAAATGAAATTTATATAATTATCATATATATTATTTCTCAAGGCCTTTTTTTTTTGCCGGTACGCCTTAACTTCCTAAATACTTATCAAATTTCATAAATGAGATATTATTTTAAAACTTTCCTTAACCGCCATACCGGAAAAAATATACAAATCACTCATTTAATATTCGAGCACTTTTTGCGAAAAATCAAAATGGTCGTAGAGGTTCCTAAATGGTGTCAATCTTTTCAGGTTTTCGATGAAAACATTTTTGGTCATATGAATTTTTTCGGTTAACCCCTTCGTTTGCGAGTTGAAAGCAAAAGACTGCAATTCCCAGCGAAAATTTCAAAATGGTAGCAGGGCTTTTTCGAAGGTTTTTTTTAGTTCTAAAAAGGCATCTACGGCCTGAATCTCTTAACGCTTCGGCTGAATTGCGAGGAATTCTAAGTTTATTTAATTGTTGAGAGATAGAAGGGCAATCTTGTATAGGTACTGAGTTGTATTGTCAGAACGTCGATGTTTTTACTTTCTCTTACCTATATATGAAATATATAGTAATTGGAAGTATTGCGATCGTGAAAAATTTCGACTTCCGGTTTTCAACGGAAATACACGTTTTGGGACCCCCGAGTCGAAATAACCAAGTCCCGCGAAATGGTCTGTGTGTGTGTGTGTGTGTGTGTGTGTGTGTGTGTGTGTGTGTGTGTGTGTGTGTGTGTGTGTGTGTGTGTGTGTGTGTGTGTGTGTGTGTGTGTGTGTGTGTGTGTGTGTGTGTGTGTGTGTGTGTGTGTGTGTGTGTGTGTGTGTGTGTGTGTGTGTGTGTGTGTGTGTGTGTGTGTGTGTGTGTGTGTGTGTGTGTGTGTGTGTGTGTGTGTGTGTGTGTGTGTGTGTGTGTGTGTGTGTGTGTGTGTGTGTGTGTGTGTGTGTGTGTGTGTGTGTGTGTGTGTGTGTGTGTGTGTGTGTGTGTGTGTGTGTGTGTGTGTGTGTGTGTGTGTGTGTGTGTGTGTGAACAGACTAGCTCAAAAACTATAAACCGTGTGAACCTGAAATTGGGTATTTAGTGTAGGTATATGCCCGCGATGTGACAGCGAAAATTTCATCACAATTGCTCAAAGGGAGGGGGTACTTTATTTAATAACTTTTTACGTTTTTTTCGATTTACTCAAAAACGGTTTTAACGATTTTGATTAAACCGATTATTTGATCTATTTATATGCCCGAGATATGACTGTAAAAATTTCATCAAAATTGATCTACGGGAGGGGGGACTTTACTTAATAAATTTTGTATCATTTTCACGGTTTTTTTTTATTTACTCAAAAACGGTATTAACGATTTTGATCAAACTTGGTATTTAATGTATTTATATGCCCGTGATATGACTGTAAAAATTTCATCAAGATTGATCAACAGGAGGGGGGACTTTACTTAATACATTTTGTATCATCTTCACGTGCTTTTTTTATTTACTCAAAAACGGTTTTAACGATTTTGATCAAACTTGGTATTTGATGTATTTATATGCCCGAGATATGACTGTAAAAATTTCATCAAAATTTATCTACGGGAGGGGGGACTTTACTTAATAAATTTTGTATCATTTTCACGGGGTTTTTTTATTTACTCAAAAACGGCTTGAACGATTAACAATCGTTCGATATGAATGTAGAAAAATTTGTGACTCTGGGAAATGATATTTAGCAAAACACGTCAATTTCTAATCTTATTAAGTTGGTAAGTGAAAGTTGTGTGTTGCGCGCACGCACCAGATTTTTTTTTTGTTACGTCGAAGATGAGAGAGTTTTTTGAAGGGATGTTTTCGAAATATCTACATCGATATAGAGACCCCTTGTATACACTTCATTTAACATTTCTAGTTATTGGCAATTTTGTGAGGGAAGTCCTGTTAGCGCTCGCCATGTCATGTCCTGTTTGCAACTTTCGGCCATTTGCTTAACCGATATGTTTGAATCGTTCTGCACTTGTGGGAATGGATTATAACCTTGTAGTATTTGCAAATAGCACATTAATATTTAATTTCAAACTTAACTACAAGCAGCACTCTCTTTCTATCCCATAAACTGTTCCCGATCTCCATTACCGCAGCTCGGCCTATCTACATGCTGCTTAATGATTTTAATGCTAGCAATAAATGGATACATAATTAGCCTCATTTCATTTAGACCGTAACTATATCAACATGCGTGATTATAATTCACATAGTGGAAACCATCAGCTAACTGTAACTACGTTGAGACTGGAACTTGCCGGCCCAGTTTGTGAAAGCTGGGTTTTGTTAAGCTCCTCTTGTGTTATGTTATGTAAACTGGCAGGCTTCATTGCCGTGAAAACTGACTTGGGAACTCCGGTGAATAATAGAGAAAAAATGAAAGTAAAATTCTTTTTTCACAATTATATTTCAAAATATAAAAATGTTGACAAATTGTTAATAAAGAAAGTATTTCCAAATTATTTTTAAAAAATTTATATATGTATTTGTTAAAGAGAAATTGTGTACAAATTAATATAACAATATCAGTTTAAAAGACATTTAACTCTATATCTTAGCGTGTGTCTTATATCTTATAGCGTATATCTTAGTGCTCCACAATAAACAGAAAATAAGATTTTAGTGAAACAAAAAAAAAAAAAAAAAAAAATTATATAACAACAGAATATTCAAATTTGCTATTTACAAATAAATTAGAAGTTTAATCTATATAAATAAAGATGAAATCCTGTTTGTTTGTTTGTTTATTTGTTCTTTATAGAAATCCATACCATTTGTCCTGAATTCTCCAAATTTCGCTCGGTGGTTCTTTCAGGTGCGAACACCTGTCCATATTAAAATTGCTTAACTTCAACCGATCTCTGGGTATATTCTTTATTGTTATAAAAATCGTAATGATCTCGCTTTACAATGGTTTTTTACGAAATCGACTGTTTCATTAGAAAAATGAATCCGGGTGAAACCGGGATATACAGCTATAATCTATGTAAATAAAGATGAAATTCTGTTTGTTTTTTCTTTATAGAAATCCATACCGTTTGTCCTAAATCCTCCAAATTTCGCTCAATGGTTTTTTTTTTTTACTAGGTGCGAACACCTGTCCATATTAAAATTGCATAACGTCAGCCAATCGCTGGGTATATTCTTTATAGTTATAAAAATCGTAATGATCTCGCTTTGCAATGGTTTTTTACGAAATCGACCGTTTGAGTCGATAAAAGTCTCAATTTAGAGAATTTATAAATTTAAAAAATGAAATTCTTCTGTTGAAACCAGTATATACAGCAAGTTTTAAACAAAAGAAAAATGTAAGTTAAACATATGGAAAACGTTATTTCAATTTTTTTTACTTTCACTTACCTATATATGAAATATATAGTAAGGAAAGTATTGCGATCGTGAAAAATTTCGACTTCCGGTTTTCAACGGAAATACACGTTTTGGGGTCCCCTGAGTCCAAATAACCAAGTCCCGCGAAATGGTCTGTGTGTCTGTGTGTGTGTGTGTGTGTGTGTGTGTGTGTGTGGTGTGTGTGTGTGTGTGTGTGTGTGTGTGTGTGTGTGTGTGTGTGTGTGTGTGTGTGTGTGTGTGTGTGTATGTGAACAGACTAGCTCAAAAACTATAGGCCGTAAAAAACTGAAATTGGGTATTTGGTGTATGTATATGCCCGCGATGTGACAGCAAAAATTTCATCATAATTGCTCAAAGGGAGGGGGTACTTTATTTAATAACTTTTTAAGTTTTTTTCGATTTTCTCAAAAACGGCTCTAACGATTTTGATTAAACTGAGTATTTGATCTATTTATATGTCTTTTTTGTTTGTTTGTTTCCTATAAAGTACCTTTGTTTTTGTTTATATGGAGAAATTAACTGTCTCTCGTTACGCCTAAAAATAAGAAATGGCTAAATATGAGATATGATAAAAATAAAGAAAACATAAAGAGGAGAAAAAAAGTAAAATATTCAGTCAACTCATAAAGCTCGTTGAGCCTACGCATGCGGAGTACGCCTTTAATGACAGACCATTCTTCATAATTAAAGCAGTTCTGTTTATTTGAGAAGTGGCAATTAACAAAACGCATTAATTTTTAATCTAAGTAAGTTGGTAAGTGAAAGTTGTGTGTTGCGAACACGCACCAGATTTTTTTATTTATTTATTAGGCAACTATGTTTAGGCAACTATGTTATACAGTCTTATTTTTTACCTCGTTCTAATTGTTTTCTAGTCCATTCTTTTTAACAGTTTGTATCCTTATATTTTCATGATAATTCTTTATTGATATGAGGCAAAGTTGGAAGTGTGAATATTGTAGTTTCATATTAGGGAAGTTCTCAAAGTCATTTCTAAGGTTTGAGAAACATATTCACTTTTGGCTGAGGAAGCTATTCTTCTGAAATGATTTTCAAACGTTTACCGATCTTATTTATCGACATTTTAATCTCATATACATGTGTATATTACTATGATGTCGACCACAGATTTTTAGCATGAGCAAAAGAATCGTCTTTGGTCAAAGCCTTTGATGTTTGATGTTTGCCGCCTCACTGGCGGCGCAACAAAAGATAATTGCTTCTCAATTGTTCTACTGTAGGTACGATAGACGATTCTGGATCATTCTATACGCTACGTGGTTTCAAAGCGATCACACTTGACCGAAACGTATTTTTCACATTAATGAAGGCTACCTACTTTAAAAAGGCTGGAAGAGATCCAGAATCTTTTTTAAACCCCAGGCATTATATTTAAGGGTCTTTTCTACATTAAAGCTGCTAGTTAATTTTTAACAGTTACTTTATAGGCGGGCGCAATCGACTATAGGGTGCGCTAGTAGCATTTTCAAAATGTCGGAAAGAACGGGGATAGACTTAGTTGATGTAATAGAGATAGTTGGTCATTTTAAGAGACCATTAATTGAAGGGCAGGCTATTCTTGATGCAAACCACATAATAACATGTGGAATAATATCTAGAAGTAAAAAAACAGTTATTTTACAAGCCTTGTGCCTTCAAACTAGCAATTTTAAAGGACTGCCCCATCAAATAAAAGTGGAAATCAAATTTATTAATAATAATAAGCAATTTTCTTGTCATTGTAAGTGTAAAGCTGGTAGTTCTGGTAAATGCAAACACATCATTGTAACTTTACGTTTTTCGGTTAGTAATAACATTAATTACCTATTCATACAATCATTGTTATGACAGCTTAGATTCTTTGTCATATTATTTATTTATTTGTCAAAACTTTCAGGCTTCGCATTGAAAACTTGGAACAATTAAGCACAACGGATGTAAGACAAAAATGTGGAAAATTAAAAAAGAAAAACAAATATGATACTATGGTCCCAATGTTATTTGCATAAAACCAACATTTTGGAATAATAAAATGTCAAATACTAATATTTACCTGGATAAACATAGTCACTTTCTTTAAAATGAAGACTAAATATCGTCATATGTTTCGAAACAGGCTTATCTATTCTTAATTTTACAATCCACTCTTTAAGAAGCTTTTTATTTTTTGGAAACAAATGGAATGACACATCTTTAGATTTTTTTGAAGAACACTGAGGGACCGAGCAATACCTTTTAGACATTTTTCCAATAATTTTTTGCTCGATCGGGTTTTAATTATGGAAAAATAAATTAAAAACGGCAAAAAACCCTATGAATCCCAGGTAATCGCACGGCTTCTATCCCCGTTTCTCTAGTTCCTCAAAGAAGCAGCAACGTCGCTTGCGCTCGCCTATATCAACAAATAATTGCTTTAAAAGTAATCGCTGTAATTAACATATGACCAGGTAAACAATGATAGAGGTTAACGAAATATTTATTTTAAATCAATACATTGGGGTCACCTGTGATTTGTTTAGAAACCTACAATACTAAACGTCGCGAGTTCGCGTCCCGAGGTATTTTTAATGGGAGTAAAAAATCCTTGCCTATGCCGTCCGTCGGATAGGACGTAAAATGGAGGTCCCGAGCCTGTACGATGTCAGGTACTCGTTAAAGAACCCAATCCTAATTATACCTGGATAGGCAAAATTTAGGACTCCCACTGTAGCATCGTCCGATTAGCCTTAGTGACATTAAGTGACGTTAAACAAACAAACAAATCAATACATAAACAAGGAAAAAAAAATATCAAGCTAAACTTGATCACAGTTTTTAAATTTAGGTTAGACATCTTTATCTTAAAAAAATGCAATATGTTTTTTCTTCTTTACACAACAAAATTAATTGAATTAAATTCATCTCTGTATCCATTTTACACAGGGAATGACCTCTTTAATAGAGTTTGTAGGTGCCGTATGGTTCATTTTATTTTTTAAAAAAAGAATGATTAACTGTTTATAGTAATAATTTGATAATAATTAGTAACTGGTAGCCTTAATGTATAATCTTCTTTAATCTTAACAGTACTAAAGAAAACATAAACATTATAAATAATCTCCACTTTATTGAGTTCTTGTTTATTGATATCATGTGGGGGGGGGGGGGGGGGAGGTTGTTTAGTTTAAAAAAAGACATATGATAATAAGATTGATCTAGTGCCAAATAAATATAAAAATAAGGACATGACACTTATATGTACATATACAACAAAATGAATGATGCCAATTGGCAATAGAACACATGATTTATAGAAAAGATAACCCCAGAGGATGGATCAAAAGCCCGAAACGTTGGGATAAATAAATATAATATATAAAAAAATGGAAAAGATTCATTCATTTGAGAAATCCTAAAAATAAACACTCTTCCTCATTACGGTGAAAAAATACCAAGAAATCGACCAGTTTTGAGCTTAAAAAAATAAAAATTGGATGAGGAATTAAATGACCCAACAGTCGTTTTTAGGCGTTGTCATTTCAAATTTTAGCAAATCCATTAAAATGTTGAGTCCCCCCCCCCCCACTAATTTGGTGCTGTCAGATCACTCTATTATTAGGAAGCTCGAAAGGTTTACCCTAAACAAAATAAAAGATAAAACTCGTCGCCATTTATTAAAATTCTCTCCCCGTTCCTACCTTTACAAATGGTTAAGGATTTGACTAACAATATAACGGCTGATTGTTCCTGCAAAGTCGTGTTTGAACTTTCACTCTTAACGAAATAGGTTCGGTCACGTTCTAACTGAACTGTCTTATTCGTGTTCCAGTTCTGAAGCCTTGCGTCTGCTTCTAGATCTAAGATTAATGATATTACTTAATCAAATCTATCACGTTGTATTTTGTAATGATGTATAAATAAAATATTAAATATTTTCAAATTTTGAGGTAGTTATATAATTTTATTTAGCTGCCTCAACCAGCATCCTCTACCTCAGAGTATTTTTAATAATACTTTCCAATATACTAATAATATATAACTTCATTATCATATTATCTATAGTCACGTCCCGTGTAGAAAGGCATAAGAGACAAACATTTTAAGTTAAGTCTTAATCAATGTATATTATAAAGCAAAGTGTACAATGTGCGTGCCGATAAGGCTCAAAAACGACTCCACGAACGATTAAGAAAATTATGTCATCGTTTAGCCATATGACCCCTTACGGAGAAGAAGGTTTCCGTTTTTCTCTTAAGGGTGTAAAATTGAAGAGAAAAGGACTGGAATTTTAAGCCTCTCGCACCATTTAATTAGCCTCTCTGAGATCGAGATACGAGTTTATGAATGAAAAATTTAGTTCGAGCTCCAGACTATCAGGAAGCGCTAGGGTGCTTTTCACTCAATGTTCATTCATCCAGTTCATTTTGTAATGGTTATCTATATATATATTCAGTTGTTCTTTTTAAAGTACTAAAAAATTAAACGAAAATAATTAGTTTCTCCTTTGCTTTCAAAATAAAATAATGATTTTACATCTCTGCAATCTATTAGAAAACCAACTGGATTCCTTAAAAAATTAGTTTTCTCGTAAGAAGGCTAATACATGACCAGCACATTACATTTAATCTATATATAATATATACTTAAGTAAATTTAATGCAATATGAGTGAACATTTCTTAGTAGTACAATGAGCGAATAATATCAGACATAAAAAAAGAGATGAATTTACTGAATATAAATCGAAAATAAAAAGTTTGAAGTGTTCCTATTGTATGTAATTTTGAAAAAGAAGTTTGTTTGATTAATATGTATGATGAGCCATCCAGTTGACAAAACGACTAACTCCAATTACAGCATTCTTTCAATAAGATTTTATCATCCCTCATAGTTCAAGATAAAAAGAAATATGATGAAAAAATTGTGCCTTCGTGAAATTTTGGTTTTCACGTTGTAATAGTAGTAAGATTCGAGATCTTCAGAAACCGTTCAAATTACGGGGGGATATCCTAAGGGAGGTTGAAATGGAAGATAGGTCTTAAAAAAAAGTTTCTATGAATCATCGGTAGTTTTTATACTTCTGGATCTAATAGGACCATCATAGTAGTCGGCGCTTAAGTTGTACTCGAAATATAATTTTTTTAACTGAGATACCAGATTTTTCAACTATAATCTAATAATGTATTACCTGCTGACTGCTTGGAATGGGCTTATAGAATTCAGAATCACAGAAACCATCAAAAACTATGCATAACTCGACAAAGTAGCAGCAAAATTAATTGTTCATTTACCATTTTCAACCCCCTGTAAATTATACAGGGTTCCTTATTTGGGCGGACTCTGCAGATCTCAAGTCTGCAAAATAATGTGCAAGTACAAATATGTATTTAATTTTTGTCTCAGTCCTAGTTTTGAAGTTGTAGTAAAAAGTGAGTAAAGTAGGTTGTGTGTGGGCCCCGTGTCATACTTCTGTCAAATGTAAGCCCAAGATAATGTACGGTGTCAATTTCAGAACTTTGGACATTTTCTATACAAATTGGAGGAAAAAATTAAATGCTAAGGTAACACATTTAAAAAAATCTTATTGGTAAACTAATACGAGTAGTGATTGAAATATTTGCTCTTCTAAACTTAAATAACTACCTCGTTGGGTTTATGAGATGAAATCAATCAATAGAAATGTAATTTTCTCTGTGATAGGTTATTTGGAGTCATAGTAGTCATCATCGAAGGCGGGATATAATGAAATAAAGTATAAATGAAGAGCAAGGTGTTTCACAAGGAGCCGTTCTAACAAACTGTGGCCATTGTTATTCAACCTAAATACCTTCCATTCCATCCGTAACACCACTAACCGAGAAGTTGCGGGCAGTCTGGTCTCGTTCGAGAACTGACCGGGATCATGTTGAAATTAATGTAATCGCAAGTTGAATTACTGTAAGTTGGGTCTCACCTGTAGTAACCTAATAACTATCCAGGAAATATGTCCTACAGTACCGGTCAAAAGTTTAGACTCACTTGTATTTAATTCACAATCTTCAAGTTTAAAAAAATAATTGTAACTCAAGAGATAACATTTCAAAAATTATATGATTGTTTCGAATACAATCTATATAAATAAAGATGAAATTATAATTTTTTTTTTTTTTTTTTTTTTTTTCTTTATAGAAACACGTTTCACGTTTGTCCTAAATTCTCCGAATTTCGCTTAGTGGTTCTTTCATACCAGGTGCAAACACCTTTCCATATTAAAATTGCATAACAGCCAATCTCTGAGTATATTCTTTATTGTTATAAAAATCGTTATGATCTCGCTTTACATTATATTTTTACGAAATCAACCGTTGAAATAAAAAAAATCTCATTTCTGTCCTAACGAACTTTTCTGGACCCATGGCTTTTCTCATTGTTTTCAAAATTCCGTGGGTGAAACCGGGATATTAAAGCTAGTTATAAATAAATAAAAAATAAAATTATAGTTGTTACGTTGTCCAATACATAAAATGTTACTTATTTATTTTACAAAATCTAAGGGTGTCTTAAACTTTTGACCGGTACTGTATATTGAAAGTAATGCAAGAATTTAAGTAATTGGAATATTTTATTTTATTTATTTATTTATTGAAATTTACAACTGTATAAATATCAATACAACAAGTAAATATGATAAAAGTAAATTAATCACAGGTAAAGGCATGTGGAGAAACTAATCATTGGTAGCACTCGAATATTGTTTCAATTTAGTAGATCTCTAGACCATCTTCTTTTCACACGCCTCGGAGGATTGTCTGGGATACAGGAGGAGACAAGAAGGTTAGAAATAGTTGGGAGTTTACTGTAAAAGGTCTGGTATCTGTATCGGGCCTAACCGGTGACATAAGGAACATTAAGCTCTTCATGGATAATTTTATTTGGGACGAAATAAGGAGCATTCAGGATTTTACGGAGGATTTCGGATTGTAGGGATTGGATGCGAGAGGAATTCGATGGTTTGGTGGAACCCCAAAGTTCGACTCCGTAAGTCCAGATAGGTCTTATTATTGTCATATAGATTAATCTTTTGTAGCGCATTGGATGTTTGGAGCGTTTGTTTAGTAAATATTGTAGTAGTAGCAAACTGCGGGCGGTTTCTTGTCTTTTTAGGCTTCTGTTAGGATAATTTGAACATTTAAAATTTTTTTATTGTTTTCTACCAAAAAAATCAAGGGTTCAACTGTTGTTAGAGCAGGGTGGCAGATCGATACTTGTTCTGACCATGGAGAAAATGTTTATTATTCAATGGATCCGCAACGAAATAGATTTTAGCAGCGTCAAAGAGTGGGGCCTTTGACAACTTGATAGACAACCTCAAACATTTTGGCATTTAACTTGATCACTTGCTTCGGTCAGGAGAAAACCACCGTATAATCAATAAACAAAGATTGAGTGTATCCAAGGAATATTTCCTGATTCCTGTGTTGATTTTAGGATGATAAAACTGAAAGTAAATTTTCATGTCCCGCAATAATTCAGCCTTGCTCTAAAGTTATATATTTCAATACCTCCATAAAAAACATATTAAAAACTAGAGTGGTTATTTTTTATAGTTAATTTGTCATTAGCAAGGAATGAAGAGATAGTGGAATATACAGTTTTGAGGATGGATAAGATCATCTTTTTTTAGAATCCGACCGTCAAAAGTTGCTGAAATAAAAATCGAAGTACTTTATCTTATTATTCTAATAATAAGTAAAATTGTGGTGACCCACACATATAATTATTAGGTCATTTATTATATAAATATAATGTATATTAATTGTTATTATATCATATTATATTAGGGCTATTATAGAAATATTGTATATGTGGATATAAATGAGAATGATTATAATTAGTTTAATTAGGTGCCCAAATAGATAATTAAATATATTTAAGTTTGTATAAATATGCTAAGTAATAACATAGGGCCAAACTTTGTACCTCAAAGCCTCCTTATCGCCCTTGCTTTGAGAAGGCCCCACTCACAGAGGAGAGTCTCTAGCAGAATTTCCTTCCAGTTAGACGTATTGCTGCCGGCCCCCCACTTCCTATATTCACTTAAATCAAGGCCTGTATATATCAATTTATATATTTATCTATATGTATATATGTATATATTACTCACCAATTATAATATTCTCCCACTGCGTAATTCTGTCTATTTTTTGCATGTCCCAATTATTAAAGATTATTAAGATCCACGGACCTAAACGGACCTAAACAGACCTAAACGGACCTCTTTACTAACCCATATCATAATTTAATTAAATCAGGGACACAGCAAAATTACAGTTTGATATGTTTTCTATATTATTCAATGTATAAGTTACGAATTAACCAACGCTCCCTGCATTACCTAACCTTCATAACATTTAGAAGACATTAATATCCTATTTGACCAATGGAGAACCAGTGATTAGAGTGTAGTTCAAATGCTTATAAAAAATTAACAATTAATAGGTACATTTCCTAATAAAATGTATGGTAATTTAACCTCATTTTACTTTTCGTCTGTTTATTTAACGTCACTTTATGCCACTAAGGCTAATAGGACGATGCTTGACAGTGGGAGTCCTAAATTTTGCCTATCCAGGTATAATTATAAGGTATAAGGTGGTGAGGTAGATCTGAGCACTACGTTCGAAGTAGGATCTTTAAAGTTCAAGAGAGTTGAAAGCTTTGTATATCTCGGAACTGAAGTAAATAATAAGAAGGATACAGCACAAGAGATACAGAGAAGGATCACTGCTGCCAATAGATTTTTTGGGACTTGGCCGACACTTTAGAAGTAGGTACCTCACAAAGGAGACCAAGCTGAACATATGCAAGACCCGCGTCAGAGAGGCTTGGGCTATGACGATGGGTTCGAGTCCAGTAAAGGTGGGTGAAGTCTGGAAGAGAAGGAAAAATGGAGGAAAAAGAAAAAAACTGATCACTCTATTTGCCGACTTTTACATCGTCACGTTTATTAAACTTGGCAGACTAAGATGGGCAGGACATGTGGCCAGAATGGATACCCCCGAAATACCGAAAAAGGTGCTTCACTTGACGAGACGAGTAGGAAGACCGATGATTAGATGGCTGGACAGCGTAGCCAGTGATGCCAGAACTTTACTGGAGTTCGGGACTGGAGGAGTGCAGCAGAAGACAGAGCCAACCGGTGGAGGCTCTTAGGAGAGGCCCAAGCCATATAGCGCCAAATATGCCAAATATGTATGTTTTAAATATAATTAGGATTGGGATCTTTAACAAGTACCTGACATCGTACAGGCTCGGGACCTCCATTTTACGTCCCATCAGAAGGACAGCATATCCTCTTTAAAATTTATTTACTTTAAAAACTCCTAGGGCCACCGCGGAACGCGATCCCGTGATTTAGTATTGCAGGTTGCTATGCTAACCACTACACAGACACAGAATACCCTAGGATTATATTTATGATAACATAATCCCTTTTATCCATAGGATCCATACCAAAAGATCTTTACCTCAACCTAATCATGAGATTAAATGAAAGTAATGGTGAGAAGCATTGAGAAACTCTCTGCCAAGCATTTCATAATTTTACTTCCATTAAAAAATCCTAGGGCCACCTGTGGACAAGAAGAAGAAAGTATTGTAGGTTCCTATACAAACAACCACAACACAGGTAACCCCCACATAGAGAAGTTAATGTAGATATCAGTAAAGAAATTCCTAACTTCATATGAACAACTCTCTTATAGGAACAGAAAAAATTCATTGCGCATGCGTCTGATAGTTTGCAAAACGTAATAAATCTAAATTTGTTCCGAGGCGCGCGAATAGATTTTTCACATCAGAAAATATCGCCGAATCGTTTGGACATTACTGCTATATCGCTAGACCATCGATATATAGTCGATATCTAACTCCTCTGCTTCGACATATTCCTGAATATCTGTCCACAAGATCATGGCGTGGGTGCAGCAAACCGCTTTGGTACCGTTCGGCCGCAGCCCACGTGGTGTTGGTCAGTGAGCCTTGCGTCACCTCTTCTCGGCTCAGCTGTTGCCAACTGTTGAAACCTACTTGGTTACGTTATTTCACATTTCATATTGCTCGTTGATCTAATTATTGTAAATGGATTACAGAAATAGTTCGCGGGGAAATGGAAAGTATGTACGGGGTACATCCGCCAATAATAGGGTTACGACATAATTACAAATAGGTTGTATCGTAACATCCAGGATCAGGAATTAGGTTCATTAAGAGCCGGATATTCTAAAAAAAACAAATGTTTATTTCTTACGCTGTACAAAAGTTCCAGAATAGCTTGGAAAGGTTACAGATGTTTGTTTTAACGTCACTTTATGCCACTAAGGCTAATCGGACGATGCCATAGCCTGAGTCCTAAATTTTGCCTATCCAGGTATAATTAGGATAGGGATCTTTAAAGGAGTACCTGACATCGAACAGGCTCGTGACCTCCATTTTACGTCCTATCCGAGGGACGGCATAGACAAGGAATTTTTACTCCCATTAAAAAATCCTAGAGCCACGCGACCTTTAGTATTGTAGGTTTCTAAGTAATGCTAACCACTACACCACAGGTGATCCAAAAGGTTACAGTTATTAATACGTGATCACATGTTTGGATCTTCCTAGGCCTTTCTGGATAATTCTTATTTATTTTCGTTTTTGTAATGACCATTTAAATCTTAAAAAGGTTTCTTTGTCCCCTGAAGGTCAAAATTTAAGATTATTTGTTTGGGCTCCTCATATCGTTAACGGGATTCTCGATGAGAGAAAGTCATTCCCCTACATGAATCTTTAAATGCAAAAAAGATATGAGTTTATTTTTTCTTTTTAATAACATTTGGAGTTTTCGTTCGCTATTTCAAATCTAATATTCCATGATACATCGATATTTAATATTAATATAACAACTAAAGTTTTAAAACATGTGACAATGAGATTTATCTAGTGCCAAATAAATGTAAAATTAAGAACATGGCAATTATATGTGCATATACAAAAATTTGTAAAGTTGGCAAAGAGCAAATGGCAAACCCCAGAGGATGGGCCAATAGCCCGAAACGTTGGGAAAATTAAATGTTATACATAAAAAAAATGGATGAGTTTTATCTAAAAATTGGTTTTTAAAAGCATTGTTGATATCTGAAAATTCACGCTGATTTCGTTTTAAGGGTGAATTTTTCACTGTTGCTTATAATATCGAGAGAAGTCCAAGATATGTTGTAACCAAGTGGGCAGGAAACAGAAGTTGAAATCTCGAAATTGTGTGGGATTTTATTTTTATTTTTGATACTTGTTTTAATATCATTTTAAACTTCAATTTTAATATCATCATCATGTTTGGACAAAAGGGCTTAAGTCATAAAAAAAAATTATTTGTCTCATCTTCTTAGAATTCATAATCGACTAAAATTTATTCGTTATTCATGATTATATTGAAAGAATTTAATTTCATTAATTATTCTGAAATAAATAAATACAATCAATAAGAATTTACAATGATTTTCAATAGCTTGGTAAATCGTTGTTAGGCTTCACATTCGATGAAAATCCCTTTTGACCAAAAACCAGTGATATATCAACCATTTTATTTTAAAACTTAATTTCCACGAATAATATTTTAATTAAGTATAACCCCGCCCCCCCCCAAATCGCTGTTTCGTTTATTGACTTAAATATATAAAAAAAAAAAGTTCTAAATGATTTTTGTTAAAATATCATTTCTAACTGTTAAATCAGTAAGTTTTTCGGTATTACTTCGGATGAGCAGCAACAAGATGGCGACCGGCGTGAGTAAAAAACAAGGTATTCCGATCACGCCCTACACGATAGTTTACCGAGAGTTACCGAGATCCGATGTCGGCTTTATCCACATTTTTGGGAGGGAATTCATTCGTTGCTTACTTTTATTAGGTTAGGTCTGATGCAGCTACACAGTCTGTACCTATATCCAAATGGCATATTTATATAACGAATTTCCAACAAATCGTCGAAACTTGGAAGTATTGATCGAAAAATGATTGATAAATATGTGTAACTTTTAATTGGGTTAGGGCAGAATAACATTAACCAATATAAACATTTAATTAATTTAACATTATGCAGAAGCAATATCGTAACCAATGAAGGTCTACTGAAGTGCGATTATTGCTAGTTGAAACTATTCAATTGACTTGTTAAATGGACTGTTTAGTTTAAAATTTTATGCAGCCATCACAGGAAATTTTCATATATTGAAATAGTACTTCTACTGATATCTGTTGTTGTAATTTATTTATATTAAAGAAACATTCATTTGTACATTATGTTGGTTGATCCCATTATTGTGGCGGGGAAGTTGGTTATCTGGACTACATCTGCTCGGGAACTCTCGGTTAACCCGAACTGAATCGTGGATATCGTGTAGGGCGTGATCGGAATACCTTGTTGTTTACCGAACCCGCCCGACATCTTGGAGCTGCTCATCCGAAGTAATAACAGTTTTTCATATAGTAATTCTGTAAATTACTAATTATCATTTAGCTTATCAAAGTAAATAAATCTCAAAGGCAGTGACGTACAAAATAAGTGCCAAACTCGTCGGCACCAGTCCACAACAGCTGATCACAATAAATTGCCGTATTTGAACCGTGCAATCGGCATTAGAAGCACTCACCGTTCGGTGAAATACGGTTGAAAATTATATAACATCCTCCATTAATCTACTGGGGGGCGGTTGCCATGTCTCAACAAATATTTTACGGTCCCCACATTTTTACGGGATAGTGAATTTTCGGTGGGAACAATATTTTTAACGGAGTCCAGTTTGGGATGGATTCAAAGCCAGGAAGAATGAAATATCATAAATATAATAAAGACCGTAGTTATTGCAATCAGCTTTATAAAATAAAATCGGGTAAGTCTTTATGCTAAAAGCAATTGTCAATTCAGCCACTTTAGCGGAAAAATGAATTAGGTTCATGTTCCAAAGCCCGCAATTTAAAGAGGGTTACTCCAAATAAAATTGTTGCCTATAATAGTTGTAGAAAATCGAAATCGGTGTAAAACGATCTAATTAATTTTAAAATTAGCCTCCTGTGGAGACAAAAGGATTGAAACATGAACGTATTATTTAGCGCCTTGTGGTCTAAAATCCGTAAATTTTTTGGGGATTTTTTTCAGTTTCTCGCATATTCGGCAAATACTGATCACAAAGTATTGTTTTCTTCTTACTATAAGAGACTAAAGTATTGGAAATAGAATGATATATTGAAGTTTATATCGGATTAGTGGTATAGCCGGATTCGGTACATCAAAAATCTGTATTTTTTACGATTTTGGTGGAAAACGTGTTCCAACGCCTCTAACTTAGATTAGAAATTGACATTTTTTTTTAATTGCAATTTCTATAAATAATATAAAAAATATGACTTGATTTTGATTAAAACTGATTAATTTAATCAAAATCATTAAAGCCGTTTTTGAGATGTTCGAAAAAAATGTAAAAATTGGAAAGAATTTATGAAATAAAGAGTCCCCTGCGTTTGACCAATTTTGATGAAATTTTGGATGTCACATCGTGAGCATATACATACACCAAATATCCAGTCTGATCAAAATCATTACAGCCGTTGTTGAGTAAATAAAAAAAACACGTGAACATAAAAAAAAGTTTATCAAATAAAGTATCCTCTCCGTTGCCCCAATTTTGATGAAATTTCGGCTGTCGCATCGCGGGCATATACATACATCAAATACCAACTTTGATCAAAATCGTTAAAGCCGTTTTTGAGTAAATAAAAAAAAATGTGATAATGAGACAACATTTATTAAGTAAAGTGCACCCTCCAATTGATCAATTTTGATGAAATTTTGACTTCCACATCGCGGGCATATACATACACCAAATACCAAGTTTGGTCAAAATCGTTAGAGCCGTTTTTGAGAAAATTGAAAAAAACCTAAAAATTAGACAAAATTCTTCAAATAAAGTACCCCCTCCGTTTGACCAATTTTGATGAAATTCTCGCTGTCACATCGCGGGCATATACATACACCAAATACCCAATTTCAGGTCTATGCCGTTTATAGTTTTTGAGCTAGTCTGTTCATATACACACACACACACACAGACCATTTCGTGGGACTTGGTTAATTGGACTCAGGGGACCCCAAAACGTGTATTTCCGTTGAAAACCGGAAGTCAAAATTTTTCACGATCGCTATACTTTCCTTACCTATATATTTCATATATAGGTAAGTGAAAGTAAAAATCTAGTTTAAATGAAAAATGTTTTAGATAAAAGTTGCAGAGCATCAAATTTAGCATGAAACAAGCTCCTTACACACAATATTAGCTAATCCCTGCGTGGTAATACAAATGAAAACGTATTAGAACCAGAAAGGAACCACTCCTAATTCCAAAGAATTAGGAGTGGTTACTTTCTGCTAAGACTTCGGTTTTTGAAGTATTAACCATTTTGAACTAATTCAACAACCAACTAATCAACAACTAACCAACCAAAAAATGTCGATTTCGTTCGCCTATAAAATTTGATGGCAACCGATCTGAGGTGGCAGACGTTCACTTATGTTGTCTATGAAATGAGTACTTTGAGCCTATATGATCAAAAATTTTCTTCAAATCAGGCACCTTTTTGGCCCTCAGCTCCCGGACTAATCCTAGGCCATTTTAATAATTTTATTTCCATTTACACAGTTTAAAAATAATAATAATAAAAAAAAATATTTTTCCTTCTTTATCTTTATCATTATTATATTACAAATAGAAATTCCGAAAATATCTTGTAATGCTCTAAAGTATTATGATTCAATGTTGTTTTTGTAAATATGCATAATTATGTTTTTTAAGATGAAAATGCTTGTTATTATTTGTCAAAAAAATTATTATATCAAACAAAATATATAAATCCGGAAATCAGGGTTCAAATCCAAGGTCAATCTTTTATCTAGTTAATACCAATACTTAGCTCTTCCTCGCTTTTATGCTACTAAGGTTAATCGGACAATGCTACAGTGGCAGTCATCAATTTTGCCTATCCAGGTATAATTAGGATAGAGATCTTTAAAGACTACCTGACATCGTACAGGCTCGGGACCGCCGTTTTACGTCCTATCCCAGCCATAGCCAAGGATTTTTTACTCCCTTTAAAAAATCCTAAGGCCATCGCGGAAAGCTTTTTAATTATTTTAATCCTATTTACAGTCTGTAAAAATAATAGTAAAAATAAGAATAAAATAAAAAAAAATATTTTTTTCCTCATTTATCTCTGTCATTATCTTAAAACAAATAGAAATTCCAATAATATCTAGTAATGCTCTTAAGTAAAATGATTCATCTTTTTTTTAAATATGTATAATTATGATTTTTAATATGAACATGCTTGTTATTATTTGCCAAAAAAAATATTATATCAAACAAAACATATAAATACGGAAACCCAGGTTCGAATTCCGTCGAAGCCCAATCTTTCCTCTTATTATAAAAGATATATAAAAATTATCAAAATAACTTTCAAGTCCTCAATACAAAAAAAAATCATATTAGGTAGGTGTATTGCCCTAAATATAGAGTCTAGGAAATATACATTATATATCACTGGTGTTTGGGCGAAAGGGGTTAAGTCATCGAATGTGAAGCTTAAACAACGATTTTCCAAGCTATTGAAAATCCTTATAAATTCTTTTTGATTGTATTTTTTTATTCCAGAATAATAAATGAAACTATGATTCTTTCAACAGAGACTGTAATAAATTATGAATAACGATTAAATTATATTCAATTATGAATTTTAAGAAGAAGATACAAAAAAAATTTTTTTTTATGACTTAACCCCTTTTGACCAAACATGTATGATATAACATTGTTTGTTTAACGTCACTTTATTCCACAAAGGTTAATCGGGCGATGCTACAGTGGCAGTCATCAATTTTGCCTATCCAGGTATAATTAGGATAAGGTTCTTTAACGAGTACATGACATCGTACAGGCTCGTGACCTCCATTTTACGTCCTATCCCAGCCATAGCCAAGGATTTTATACTCCTAGGACCACCGAGAAACGCATTTTTATCATTTTAATTCCAGCTATGCTAACCACTACACCACAGTTGACACCAGGATTAAATTTATGATAAGATAATCCCATAATTTAGGACATATACGTATACCTATGAGACTAAATGAAAGTATTGGTGAGAAGCGTTGAGAAACCCCTGCCTAGCATTTCATAATTATCATTTTCTAGATCGTGTTTCCTGATAGACAGTCTCTCATGTGGTAGGTGGAAATATATATAGCAAGTTAAAATAAAATAATTACTTTCACTTTATATTATGAAACAAGATTCGAAAGGTTACTCTATAGATTGTATGTATATACTCGTATAAACAAAAATGTACCCATTATAAACGTAAAAATAATTAGATAAAATCACATTTTTTAAAAATTAATTTTTTTCTAAAAGAAATCAAATGAATATGTGTTCTGCCATCTCCACCTTATAAAGTTAAAGGCCCAATATACTGGTTATTATTAGCACTACTTATCAGTGATAATACTAGTATTTGTATTCGTAATATTATAAAAAATTATTTTGGTATTCCCTAGAGAATTAGGTTTTTTAGGATAACACCTTCATTCATTCGTGTCTTTTACTCTGTTATCAGTTTGATAACAGTGCTTGACATTTGTCCAATTTTTAAATAAGCTTATATGATAGATATATTACTAAATATATCTGTATGTATATAAACATACATATTGTAATGAGCAAGCAGGAATTAAAATTAAAAACAATGAGAAGATATTTGGAAAGTTCAGAAAAGTAAAATGGGAGAGAATGAGAATGAGAATCAGCAATTCATCTTCTAACTGAATAATCTCTCATAAAATATCAATACCTCAATGGCGTATTTAATGTATTTTTTATTCTGATATATAAAACTATGTAATATTGAACTTTTTAACCGAATTGTAATTATTATTCCAACCTATAATACTCAGTATTCCGTAATATCAAAAGTATCCAATGCAAGACTGGTCTAACTCAAAATGACCTCTTTTTTTTTTCGATTTCTTTTTTTTCACGGACCATCTTCCAATTTTCCTTAACTACCTCTATGCAAGACCATTTATAGGCCACCGATAATGATGATTCCTTAAAGATTAAAGTCATTCGGATAAAGTAGTAAACGTACGAGTATATCAAAGTAATAGTAAAGAAATAACTGTTAATTGGCTCTTATGAATAATCGCTTTTTATTTTGTTAGACGAGCGATGTATGGTTACTTTTGATATTTCCATTTCGGAATACCGAATATTATACAGTCGGATAATAATTATAATTCGGCTAAAAAGGTCTTTGTTACAGAAAGATATATAATAATAATAATATATAATAAAATAAGTTATTAATATCAAAGAAATAATGATAAAATTAAAGGAATTGAAATTTTATCAGTAAATCGTGTTCAAATGAATTATTTTTCTATTTTTTTTTATTTTTTTTTAAACTTGTGTAAGCCCAATTTTTAGTCAAAAATAAAATTTCTAGTTTCTTCGTCCGTTTTTACTTTCCAAATATTTTCCCATTTATGATTTTTAATTCCTGCTTGCTCATTACTCGATATATGTTTATATACAATAAGATATATATATATATATATATATATATATATATATATATATAGTAACATATATACAATATACCCTTAAATAATACATTTAAAATTTCAAGCCCTGTTATCAAATTGATAAGAACAGAAGACACGAATGGATGAAGGTGTTATCCTGAAATCTTAATGTTTTGGGCAATACCAAAATATTTTTTTATAATATTACATATACAAATACTAGCCTAATCACTGATAAATAGTGCTAATAATAACCAGTATATTGGGCCTTTAACTTTATAAAGTGAAGATGGCAGAACACATATTCATTTGATTCCTTTTAGAAAAAATGAATTTTTTAAAAATCAGATTTTATCCTATTTTTCTTAAATTTGTAATGTTAAGAGTTTTGTTTTCTTTCCAACATATTTTAATATTTTACTTGTTTCTTTATACACTAAAAAAAAAATAATTAAATAATACTACCTTAATTAGAAATTCCTCTATAGATGCTCGACTTCAGTACCATGTCCAGCTACACACACACGGCGCGTACGATATCCAGTACGAACGGATTGACACACTCTCCGCTAAGAAGACCGATTTCACTCTGGAGCTGGAGAAGGGAAAGAGAAAAGGAACTTGGAGGAAGGAGAAGGTGATTGGTCGATTGCCGTGACGTCGACGGGAGTGGGGACTTTCGCTGTCGGCCTACTGCCACAGTCTTAAGGTGTAGAGGTCTTGTCATGATACCCCAAGGAGGATAGCAAATTGGGTCTGGTTGTAAGTAGGCACGTACGATTTCAACAAAGTATCGATACCAATACTCATTTAAGTACTTTCATCAAATATTCGATACCACCAAGGTATGGAAAGGAAAGTATCGATACTTATGAGTACTCATACAAAGTACTAACAATATTATAAATAAAAAATCTGGTGCGTGCTCGCAACACACAACTTTCACTTACCAACTTACTTAGATTAGAAATTAGTGCGTTTTGTTAATTGCCACTTCTCGAACAGAACGGCTTTAATTATGAACAATGGTCTGTCATTAAAGGCGTACTCCGCATGCGTGGGCTCAACGAGTTTTCTGAGTTGTCTGAATATTTTTCTTTTTTTATCCTCTTTATGTTTTCTTTATTATTATCATATCTCATATTAGGCCATTTCTTATTTTTAGGCGTAACGAGAGAGAGTTAATTTCTCCATATAAAAAAAAACTAAGGTACTTTATAGGAAACAAACAAACAAAAAAGGCCCCCCCCCCAAAAAGCCCCCTCAGAACATTTTAATAATGATAAAGCTTACCTGATATTAAAGAACACATAATTTATTATTATTAAAGAAAACATAATTTATTAAACATGACGAATTTGATAAAAATCGTTAAAGCCGTTTTTGATATCATCGAAAAAAATGGTAACAATTGGAAAAAAGTTATGAAATAAAGTACCCGCTCCGTTTCACCAATTTTGATGAAATGTTGGCTATCACATCTTTGGCCGTTCTTGAGATAATCGAAAGAGAGGTAAAAATTGGAAAAAAAGTCATGAAATAAAGTGCTCCCTCAGTTGGACCAATTTTGATGAAATCTTGGCTTTAACATATCTGGTATATACATACATCAAATACCCAGTTTCTTCAAAATCGTTAAAGCCGTTTTTGAATAAATAAATAATATGTACACGTGAAAATTATACAAAATTTATCAAGTAAAGTCCCCCCTCCGGTTAATCAATTTTGATGAAATTTTTACAGTCGTATCTCGGGCATATACATACATCATATACCAAGTTTGATCAAAATCGTTAAAGCCGTTTTTGAGTAAATAAAAAAACCACGTGAAAATGATACAAAATTTATTAAGTAAAGTCCCCCCTCCGGTTGATCAATTTTGATGAAATTTTTACGGTCATATCTCGGGCATATAAATAGATCAAATACTCAGTTTAATGAAAATCCTTAGAGCCATTTTTGAGAAAATCGAAAAACACTTAAAAAGTTATTAAATGAAGTACCCCCTCCCTTCAGCAATCTTGATGAAATTTTTGCTTTCACATCGCGGGCATATACATACACTAAATACCCAACTTGAGGTTCGCACGGTTTATAGTTTTAGAGCTAGTCTGTTCACACTCACACAGTCCATTTCGCGGGACTTGGTTAATTGGACTCAGGGGACCCCAAAACGTGTATTTCCGTTGAGAACCGGAAGTCGAAATTTTTCACCATCGCAATACTTCCACTTACTATATATTTCATAGTTAGGTAAGTGAAAGTAAAAATAAATTATTTATCCATTAATATCCTTTATCGCTTCCGAATGAAATAGATCCCAATGAACTTATATTTCTTTTTTTTTTGTCAATTAATTCCATCTCTGTTGGCTAAATTATTTTAATATCTATATACATATTGACAATACTTCCACTTACCTACTATATATTTTATACATAGGTAAGTGAACGTAAAATATAGTTAGCTCTAGCTAAGTTATACCATTAATTAAATTTCATATTTTTATGAGTTATTAATTATAAGATTGGTTTTATGTCAAATAAAATTGTATTTACTTACTACATTTATATTTTAATAAATACTCGGGGATGATTGATAGTCAGGAATTTTAGACATAAAACATTTTCTTTATTTAATCGTTTCGATCCAAAATGTGGGTCTTCATCAGGAATAAAACGAAACAAATAAATGAGTATAAAATATAACACAACTTCATGACTATCAGTCATCTCCGAGAATCTGATAGAAAAACAGTCGACACAAGTATTTTATGTTCGAATATAAGTAAATATTCGATATCAGGTCAATATAGTTAAATTAAGGAACTCGATAAATAAAATTAAATGCAAACAGTTGCAATGTTTGATTATTGGATCCGTTTTCAATGGGGCTCTCAATGCATTTAAATATCCGGATACTTCATCCTGGAAATCACCTTTACCTATAATATTTTTCATGCACATGTTCCTTATGATGTTTCCAAAAATCGTAGTCTTGTGCACTGGAACCTGGGAATATGTCTTCCTCAGATGAGCTAGACTGAGTGGAAAGTATTTTGGAGGGCAAATTTTTGAATCACTAGGCTCTAGTAATTTTTCGATACTAACTTTCAGTATCGATACCAGTACTCATATTTGAATCCTTGAACCAAAACTACTTGGTATCGAAATGAAAGTATCGATGCTTTACTTATATCGATCGGTATCGTACGTCCCTAGTTATAAGAGATCATATCCTACCTCTACGGTTTATAGGTTACAAACAATTAACCCTAGTATGACCAAGGGGGGGGGGGGGGGGGAGGATTCCTGGAGCTCTCAAGATTTTTAAATGCAAAAATTTCCCCAAATATGGTCTTTAAAAATTTGAAAAAAAAAATTGTATTTGTCAGAAAAATACTGCAACTGGGGAAAAAAAAGAATATACATATATTTTTTTATGTCGTAGTTAATAACTTTCAATAGCCGAGCGGGCGCGCGGGATTCCCTCGCAGACCAAGTCCGAGGGAAACTGAGGAGCCTGCAATGAGCCAGCCAACGTGGAAACAAAATAATTCAAACTGAAGAAAATTATTTCTTTATCAGCTTGCTGACTCACTTGTAAATCCCTGTAGCCTTGAAGAAAGGAGCCAGAACTCAGCGGACTTCAGAGACACACACTGAACGCTATGCCATAAACTTTGGGACATTCGATGGCAAGTATGCAATTGGGGAAAAACCAATGCTACATGTGTGTAGAGGAAGTCAACTCAAAACGACAGAAGTACAATAATATATCAAAAAGTAAGCAAATCTGTGGACTTTGTAAAAAGAACTTTTGCAATAAAAAAATGTAGAAATAGTTTATATTTGTTTATATGTAATAATATATCTGTAATTTAAACAGTTTTAAAGATAAGCAAATAGATAAATTTTTTTTTTACTTTCACTTACGTATATATGAAATATATAGTAAGGAAAGTATTGCGATCGTGAAAAATTTCGACTTCCGGTTTTCAACGGAAATTCACGTTTTGGAGTCCCCTGAGTCCAAATAACCAAGTCCCGCGAAATGGTCTGTGTGTGTGTGTGAACAGACTAGCTCAAAAACTATAAAACATGCGAACCGGAAATTGGGTATTTAGTGTATGTATATGCCCGCGATGTGACAGCAAAAATTTCATCAAAATTGGCCAAAGGGAGGGGGTACTTTATTTAAAAACTTTTTACGTTCTTTCGATTTTCTCAAAAACGGCTCTAACGATTTTGATTAAACTGAGTATTTGATGTATTAATATGCATGAGATATGACTGTAAAAAATTCATCGAAATTGATCAACCGCAGGGGGCACTTTACTTAATAAATTTTGTATCATTTTTACGTGTTTTTTTTATTTACTCAAGAACGGTTTATGATTGTGATCAAACTGGGTAGCTTCATCGTTATTAAAATGTTCTGAGGGGGCTTAAATGGGAAAGGGGCCTTTTTTGTTTTCCTGTAAAGTACCCTTTCTTTTTGTTTATATGGAAAAATTAACTGTCTCTCATTACGCCTAAAAATAAGAAATGGCTAAACATGAAATATGAAAAAAATCAAGTAAACATATACAGGAGAAAAAAAGAAAAATATTCCGTCAACTCATAAAATACGTAGAGCACACGCATGCGGCGGAGTACGCCTTTAATGACAGACCATTGTTTATAATTAAAGGCGTTCTGTTCATATAATGGAAATTATTTGTTTCCATGGTAACTAAATGAAGTTTTCAACAAGTAAATAGAGAATTATAAAATCAGACGACTTGGAGTATTATGCTTACATGGCCAAATTATCGTAAGTAAAATCTTTTATTTAATAATAAAAAAAAAAAAAATAGTGTTTTTTAAAGAGCAAATAAAACGAAATTAAGAAATGAATGTGGAAAAATGTGTCTTTAAGAAGTGGCAATTAACAAAACACATCAATTTCTAATTTAAGTAAGTTCGTAAGTGAAAGTAGTGTGTTGCGCGTACGCACCAGATTTTTTAATTTTGAATAAAAAATAATCATATTATAAACAATTTTAAGAATGTAAATGAAATAAAGATATCCCTCAAACAAACAATGACATTTTGTAAGGAAGTTTAGTAAAATATGGCCATTAATAGGTCATAAAAATATGTGGGCTCCTGAAGTCCCCCCTTGACCAAATTAAGATGGCCAAAAACCTTGGCCATTCTTGGGTTAATAACAAAAATTGCTGACCCGTGCGAAGCATTTGCACTCTAACCTACTTAAATCACACTTAATAAAGTACACACCGTATATTTAACAGGTGTGTAAATATGAAACCGGAATTCTTCAAATAGCAAATAAGAGTTGATTGTGTAAAAATGATACATACATTTTTATTCGAAGTACTGTCCTTCGCTATCTATGCATTTTTCCCATCATTCAGGCAATTTGTGGATTCCCCGCCAAAATAATGCTTCCTCTTCTGAGTCAAACCAATCACTTAACCAATTTCGTACATTTTCATAAGAAGTGAAGCGCTGCTCAGCTAGTGCGTGTCCCATAGATGCAAATAGGTGGTAATCGGATGGGGCCAAATCTGGTGAATAAGCCGCATGCGGAAGAATTTACCAACCAAACACTTGGATCGTTTCCTTGGTCCGTTTAGCCGAATGTGATGGGGCATTGTCATGGAGCAAGATCACTTTGTGTATCCTTTCTTGATATTTGGGACTTTTTGGCGCAAATCTTTATTTAAATTTATCATCTGTTGTAGGTAGCATTCCGTATTAACAGTTTCCCCAGGTTTCAGCAGCTCATAGTAGGTAACACCCATCTGATCACACCAGACACAGAGCATTTCCTTCCTCCACAAGCGATGCCGATGGTTCACCAGGAGTTACCCAGGATTTTTTACGCTTAGGATTCTCGAAGTAAATTCACTTTTCATCACCAGTCACAATTTGATGAAGAAATGACTCTTTTTCTGTACCTGGCGAGCAGCATTTGCCATGAGGTTTTTCGAGCTTCCTGCTGCCTGTCATTCAGTTGGTGAGGTACCCATTTTCCGACCTTGTGGATCTTTTCTATGCCTTTCAAACAAATGGAGACGGTGTAACATGTAATAATTGTCCAACAAACGCTTCCGAATCAGCGTTTTCAAAGTTTTTTTGTGGTTTTCCACGGTCTTTGTTTCTTTTATCGAAATCCATCTTTAAATTTTTTGAACCAATCGAAACATTGAGATTTGCCTAGGGCATGCTCCCCGTAAGCTTCAACAAGCATCCTATGTGATAATGCTCCAATTTTTTTCAGAAGGAAACGGAAAATAAATGCTGTCCGCAAATCTTGATTTGTTGGCACAAAAGTCGACATGTTCAACTCCACTAAAAACGCGGTTATAGAATGAAACTGATGTTGGTATCAATTGGATCTTTTTATTACATGTAGGCAAAAGCAGATAACACCACTGACGAATTAGTTAGAATATTATATTGACTGCTAACTCCTATCATTGGCGAATTCCGGTTTCATATTTACACACCTGGTACAGTCGAATAGTGCGACATGGGCATAGGTTAGGGTTGGAAAAATAGATGTGTTTAAATTGTAGATCATTTATTTTAGGAGGTGAGGTGCAAAACTCGTTCGCTCCACATGAACACGTTTTTCATCAAACCCAAAAAACTTAACACGTCTTGCTGTATAGTAAACCCTCATTATTACGAATTCGGATATAACGAACACCTCGATATAGCGAACCAAAATACTATCCCCCAAAATTACCATTATATTTCTGCTGAACCCATCGTCATTGCGAAATCCCTCGGTTAGTGCGAACTACGAACTAAATTTGATGCCTGAGAATTATTATATTCTGTTATAAAGAACTGTTAGAATTTTTATTATTATTATTTTTTTTTTTTTACTTTATTACGTAGAATAAGCGCGGAAAAACGAAGTAGCACCAGTTTCTAGAATTGAGGCGTTTTTTTTACCCTTAACTAATCCGATTTCCTTTACCCCTCTCTCTCTGATTCCAATGACTTTTTTATCAAAACTAGCTTAGTTCTGTTTCGAGTTCTGTATTATTCGAATCAGTGTTCTGTAGTCGTTTATACTGTTGTTTTTTTTAATACACAATGAATTCGTCGGTAAACGTGTGTCACAAACGTAAATCCTCAATCGAGGAAAAATTAAAAATTCTCCAGGATATTGAATTGGGAATTCTAAGTAAGAAAACCATTGCAGAAAAATATGGAATTCACAAATCAACATTGTCACCCATTTTAAAAAACAAAGATAAAATAGATTCAACCGCAGCCCAAGGAATAAATTCAGCATCAAATCAACGACTGCGCTCTGCGGCTCATGAATATTTGGAAAAAAAATTGATAAATTGCTTTAAACAAATGAGATCTCAAATACCAATCTCAGATCCTCTTATTAAAGCTAAGGCTAAAGAACTCTCAATTGAACTTGGCAGGTAAATTAATGAATCTCATTGTTTAATTAATATGTAGTTTAACTAAAAATAAATTACATTCATGCGTTTTAATTTAACTAGTTCTAATGAATGAATTTCCTTCTAAATATGATCAAATTAGTGCGGTCATTGGCAAAAAAAAGAATCCTCGGTTATAACGAATCTCGTTATAGCGAACTATGAATATCAACCCCCCTTCCAGTTCGCTATATCCAGGGTTTACTGTAAAAGGTACAGCTGCGCAGTAGAAGTGAGCTTGGAATGAAAACAATTTTCTGATTTAAAGGTAACGAAAAAAAGTAACAAACTATGCAATGAGAAAGTTTTGCAACAAAATGTTTTAAAGAAAGACTTTTGCTGCACATCACATTGGTACAAACGAGTTTTAATTTACACAGCGTAAGTTGATCTTCCAGTAAGGATAATAATACGAGGTGAAGAAAACAAATGCGAAGTTTTTCATAGAAAAAATCGTTGCCGTAAAAAGTTTCGTTGAACAGTAGTTCATTTATTCAATTATAATGCTACGGTCATTTAATTTAATGTATCGGATACGAAAGTATCAAATAATAGTATCAGGTCCAAAAAAAGTATTAGTATTATTTGTATCAGATACAAGAATTTCAAGTATCAACCCATGACTAACTGGTAACATTGTGAAAACGAAACCTACTACACTATGAAGAATAAGGTTACATTCCGTGCGTTAGAAAGTCTAGAAGGCCAGAAATTCGCTTCAGCCGTACTATCAAAGTGGGCCAAGAATACTTTCCTACTGGTAGTCGTTCCAGGGAACAGGCAACGTTATTATCAACATGTTATTTATTCCCTAATGTACGAGTACTGTATGTATGTATATAAATATGATAATAATGATAATATGATAATATGAGTATGTATATAAATATCCGTCAGAATATTATATAATATTTGTTTGAAGATCAGTAGCGTACCTAAACCAGTTTGGTCAGATACCACGTCACGAAACTTCTTTCTAAATATCGATACTTATTTCGGTATGGTACTTTCCCTAAAGTATCAAGAATCGATATTATCAGAAAAAGGTGTCAATATCTATATAGATATTAAAATAATTTAGCCAACAGAGATGGAATTAATTGACAAAAAAAAAAAAGAAATATAAGTTCATTGGGATCTATTTCATTCGGAAGCGATAAAGGATATTAATGGATAAATAATTTATTTTTACTTTCACTTACCTATATATGAAATATATAGTAAGTGGAAGTATTGCGATCGTGAAAAATTTCGACTTCCGGTTTTCAAGGGAAATACACGTTTTGGGGTCACCTGATACCAAGTCCCGCGAAATGGTCTGTATGTGAACAGATTAGCTCAAAAACTATTAACCGTGCGAACCTTAAATTGGGTATTTAGTGTATGTATATACCCGCGATGTGACAGCAAAAATTTCATCAAAATTGGTCAAAGGGTGGGGGTACTTTATTTAATAAATGTTTACGTTTTTTTTCGGTTTTCATCAAAAACGGCTCTAACGATTTTGATTAAACTAAATATTTGATGTATTAATATGCCCGAGATATGACTGTAAAAATTTCATCAAAATTGATCAACCGGAAGGGGGACTTTACTTAATAAATGTTTTCCAATTTTTACCTTTTCTTCGATTATCTCAAAAACGGCTTCAATGATTTTGATCAAAGTTTAATGAAAATTAAGTGTTAAAAAATATCAGGTAAGTTTTATCAGTATTAAACTTTTCTGAGGGGGCTTAAATGGGGAAGAGCCTTTTTTGTTTTTCTATAAAGTACCTTTGTTTTAGTTTATATTGAGAAATTAACTGTCCCTAATCACGCCTAAAAATAAGAAATGGCTAAATGTGATATATGAAAAAAATCAAGTAACCATATACAGGAGAAAAAAAAAAAAAAAAAATATTCCGTACATTCATAAAACACCTTGGGCTCACGCATGCGCCGTACGCTTTTAATGACAAACCAATGCGTTATAATTAAAGATGTTATGTTCATTTAATGAAAATTATTTGTTTCATGGGAACTAAATGAAATATTCAACAAGTACATAGAGAATTATAAAATCAGACGACTTGGAGTATTATGCTTGCATTGCCGAATTATCACAAGTAAAAACTTTTATTTAATAGTAAAAGAAATTATTGTTTTTTTTTTTTTTAGCAAATGAAAACTAAAGTAAGAAATGAATGTGGAAATACGAGTATATATATAACGGTTTAGAATAGAATCATATTTTAGACCTTTTTTGGAACGAACTAACTGTAGGAAGTAACTGTCATAGCACTTTTTTTTATACACTTTAGCATTTATAGCACTTTTGTCACACCACTCGTATTTATAACTTTGAGAAGTGGCAATTAACAAAACACATTAATTTCTAATCTAAGTAAGTCGGTAAGTGAAAGTTGATTTTTGGGTATTACTTCGGATAAGCAACTCCAAGATGGCGGCTGGCGTGAGTAAACAACAAGGTATTCCGATCACGCCCTGACCGATTTCCACGATTCAGTTCGGGTTTACCGAGAGTTCCCGATTCCCGATCTACATTTTTGGTAGAGAATTCGTTCACACACACACACACACACACCATTTCGCGGGACATGGTTATTTGGACTCAGGGAACCCAAAACGTGTAATTTCGTTGAAAATCGGAAGTCGAAATTTTTCACGATCGCAATACTTTCCCTTACTATATATTTCTTATATAGGTAAGTGAAAGTAAAAAATTAAGTGCCATGATCTACATTGTTTAATGAATCATAAAAGATAGAAAATAAATAGTAAAATGGCTAATCACTTTATTGAATTTTTATAATATTTTAGGAGTCATTTTACACGTTAGACTTTAATAAATAGATTAAGATCCCTATTGGGTGTCGACGTTAACTGCTATAGGCGGGCGCAATCGACTATAGGGTGCGCAAGTAGTTTTGCAAAATGTCGGAAAGAACGGGGATAGACAGTTGATGTGATAGAGATATTTGGTAATTTTAAAAGACCATTAATTGAAGGGCAGGCTATCCTTCATGCAAAACACATAATAGCATGTGGAATAATATCTAAAAGTAAAAAAACAGTTATTTTGCAAGCCTTGTGCCTTCAAACTAGCAATCTTAAAAGGACTGCCCCACCAAATAAAAGTGGAAATCAAATTTATTAATAATAATAAGCAATTTTCTTGTCATTGTACGTGTAAAGTTGGTAGTTCTGGTAAATGCAAACACATAATTGTAACTTTACTCTACGTTTTTCGGTTAGTAATAACATTAATTACCTATTCATACAATCATTGTTATGATAGCTTAGATTCTTTGTCATATTATTTATTTATTTGTCAAAACTTTCAGGCTTCGCATTGAAAACTTGGAACAATTAAGAACAACGGATGTAAGACAAAAATGGGGAAAATTAAAAAAGAAAAACAAATAAGACACTATGGTCCCAACGTTATTTGCATAAAATTAACCTTTTGGAATAATAAAATGTCAAATACTAATATTTATCTGGATAAATATAGTCACTTTCTTTAAAATGAAGACTACATATCGTCATATGTTTCGAAAGAGGCTTATCTATTCTTAATTTTACAATACACTCTTTAAGAAGCTTTTTATTTTTTGGAAATAAATGGAATGACACGTCTTTTGATTTTTTATTTGAACACTGAGGGACCGAGCGATACCTATTAGACATTTTTCAAATGATTTTTTGCTCAATTGGGTTTTAATTATGGAAAAATAAATTAGAAACGCCAAAAACCCTATGAATCCCAGGTAATGGACCGGCTTCTATCCCCGTTTCTCTAGTTCCTGTAAAGTAGCAGCACCGTCGGTTGCCCCCGCCTATAACTATATACTGTTTTTGAAAAAGGATATGGAGAAATAAAAGAATTCATTCATTTTTCGATCGTTGTTCGCAACGGTTCGCTTAGAATTTGATCGACTTGCACTAAAGACGCTTTGATGTGGCGAGCAAACTTGCTCGTACTACATTGTCTTAATCCATTACAGGGGCGGATCCAGTAATTTTCTGAGGGGGGGGCTCACTTTTTTTTTTTTGCACATTTCATGAGTAATGAAGGCCCTAATTTAAAATACATATTAGTACATAATGACGTTGTAAATGTTTAAATACAATTCATTTACAATTAGTGGACTTGAAGATGACTAAATATAGCTCATTTTATATAGAAATAGCTAAACTTTATCAGTGTCCTCACCTCTCAGGGGGATGGGGGGCGCGCTTCTCCCCTGGATCCGCTACTGTTCCATTATCAAATTTAAAGTCACTCTTCTACTATTTTTTTTTTTTTTTTTGTTCTGTATCCCTACTTGGCCATGTGTGGCATACGAGGAGTTTCAATATTTCAATATTTTTAAACTATCGAGACTATCGATATTACTATCGAAAAATTTGTTTTTATTGGCGAATAGTGATACCCTCTGCATATAAGCACCCTTCTGTTATATAGATCAATTTAAATGGAAAATAAGGAAATGTGACAGTGTAATTCTATTTATTTTTCTAACAAAAAATCCTTTACTACTCTATACAAAAAATATTAACTTCACTGAAAAAAATATAAACTCAAATTAACTGATCAGAATCATCCTTACACCATTATGATAAAATTTCAAAGCTGTATCGCGCTATAGGATTCGTAATTAAAAAATTAAAAATCTGGTGCGTGCGCGCAACACACAACTTTCACTTACCCACTTACTTAGATAAGAAATTGACGTGTTTTGTTAGATATCATTTCCCAAAATCACACATTTTTCTATATTCATATCTTATTTTTATTAGTCGTTAAAGCCGTTTTTGAGTAAATAAAAAACCCCGTGAAAATGATACAAAATTTATTAAGTAAAGTCCCCCCTTCGGTTGATCAATTTTGATGAAATGTTGGCTATCACATATTTGGCATATACATACATCAAATACCCAGTTTGGTCACAATCGTGAAAGCCGTTTTTGAGTAAATAAAAAAAGCACGTAAAAATGATACAAAATTTATCAAGTAAAGTGCCCCCTGCGGTTGATCAATTTTGATGAAATTTTTACAGACATATCTCGGGCATATAAGTAGATCAAATACTAAGTTTAATCAAAATCGTTAGAGCCGTTTTTGCATTTTTCCGCTTTTCATACGATTTTCAATTTTGCTGCGTATTCATAAAAATCAGAAGGTAATTATTTCATACTTTTTAGTGCATTTATTTTTACTGGTTTCTAGTTTTCGAAGTCGGTATAATTTTTTTTTTTATAAAATGTTTTTTATTTCATACATTTTAGTGGCGGAAGATAATTTCTAATATAAGGCGGAAGGAAGCAATGCGTTGATTTCTAAAACAAATTCTCTATGCATTTTTAAGCTGTTGTTTTTTTATTTTTTATTTATTTATTTATTTTTTTTATTCGATACCCCTCTTTAGATACTACAAGTGAGTTTGGTTCATTAGTTGGTTGTTCTACCCATGGCGGGAAGGACGAGATCTATTCCGTGGGTCCCTCGCGAAATAAAAGTCAGCCCACCAGGTAGCGCTATACCACGTTCGTCTCTCCCGGGTCTTTATATTATAATTATATCAATTTTAATCAACTTTGTATTATAATAGTCACATTATCAATTTTATGAATATGCACAGAAAATTGAAAATCGTTTGCGGTAGGTGCAGTACATACCTTTCAACACCCTGTCTACTTCTATTCATTTAGGATTTTTTACTGTTATCGGTTTAATGTGCTTTAATCTATTAAAAAAAATCTTTTAAGCAACCCAAAAAAATGTTCTTGAGTTTTATTTCTTGGCAAAATTTTCCAGGAACAGGGTCGAAACAACAATAACTTTGCCGGAACCATGAAGAAGTGTTTCATTTTTCAGAAAACGACAGCGATATTCCACTGATATTATATATCTTTATTAAAATCTTATTGTCGAAAATTTATTTAAGGTTATGTATAAGGTTTGTTCCAACAAGCACTTAAACCATGTCAATAACTAACACACTTCACATGTTCTCCCCTACTCTTTTAATTCTGAATTTGATTGGTTTGTTTTCCCAATCGATTCATCGACCATTAAAACATTATTGAAATCAACCAATCAAATTTAGAATAAAAAAAGCGAGGATAGTACATGATCAGTTTGTTATTTATAAACGTGTTTAATAGTTTGTTGGAGTATACCTTATGATATATATGCCATATGTTTTTCAAATAAGTAAATATTTTGAGCGATAATTAAATAATTATTTTCATGTTTTTTCCCAATAACTTCTTTAATAAATTAAGAACCCAAACAAGGTTATAATGGGACCACATTGGGAAAATACTCTACAAGATGCAAAAGGTTTCGTTCCAATTGGTCCACCCATCTCGGAGTAATCGGTGGACATACATAGAAAAAAAAAAAAAAAAAAAAAAAAAAATAAGGCACATACGTATCGAATTGAGTAACCTCCTCTTTCGAAGTCGGTTAAAAAACCCGTGAAAATGATACAAAATTTATTAAGTAAAGTCCCCCCTTCGGTTGATCAATTCTGATAAAATGTTGGCTATCACATATTTGGCATATACATACATAAATTACCCAGTTTGATCAAAATCTTTAAAGCCATTTTTGAGTAAATAAAAAAAACACGTGAAAATGATACAGTGATAAATAAAGTCCCCCCTCCGTTTAATCAATTTTGATGAAATTTTAACAGTCATATCTCGGGCATATAAATACATCAAATACCCAGTTTGATCAACATGGTTAAAGCCAATTTAGAGTAAATAAAAAAAACACGTAAAAATGTTACAAAATTATTAAGTAAAGTCCCCCCTCCGGTCAATCAATTTTGATGAAATTTTTACAGTCATATCTCGGGCATATTAATACATCAAATACCAAGTTTGATCAAAATCGTTAAAGCCGATTTAGAGTAAATTAAAAAAAACACGTAAAAATGTTACAAAATTATTAAGTAAAGTCCCCCCTCCGGTCAATCAATTTTGATGAAATTTTTACAGTCATATCTCGGGCATATTAATACATCTAATACTCAGTTTAATCAAAATCGTTAGAGCCGTTTTTGAGAAAATCGAATAAAACCTAAAAAGTTATTAAGTAAAGTACCCCCTCCCTTTAAGTAATTTTGATGAAATTTATGCTGTCACATCGCGGGCATATACCTACACTAAATACCCAATTTCAGGTTCGCACGGTTTATAGTTTTTGAGCTAGTCTGTTCACACACACACACACACACAGACACACAGACACACACACAGACCATTTCGCGGGACTTGGTCATTTCGACTCAGGGGACCCCAAAACGTGTATTTCCGTTGAATACCGGAAGTCGAAATTTTTCACGATCGCAATACTTCCACTTACTATATATTTCATATATAGGTAAGTGAAAGTAAAAATTATGAAAAGAAACCCATTTGTAGGCTAAATACTTATAAATTCGTCTAGGCTAAAAACATGAACTATTTGACTGAAAATGTTTTGCTCAAACATGTCTTTCAACTAGATGTAATAAAATCTGGTGCGTGCGCGCAACACACAACTTTCACTTACCAACTTACTTAAATTAGAAATTGACGTGTTTTGCTAATATCATTTCCCAAAGTCACACATTTTTCTACAATCATGTCTTATTTTTGTTAATCGTTAAAGCCGTTTTTGAGTAAATAAAAAAACCCGTGAAAATGATACAAAGTTTATTAAATGAAGTACCCCCTCCTTTTCACCAATATTGATGAAATTTCGGCTGTCGCATCGCGGGCATATACATACATCAAATACCCAGTTTCATCAAAATCATCAAAGCCGTTTTTGAGAAAATAAAAAAAACGTAAACATTAGATAAAATTCTTTAAGTAAAGTCCCCCCTCCGGTTGATCAATTTTCATGAAATTTTTACAGTCGTATCTCGGGCATATACATACATCACATACCCAGTTTGATCAAAATCGTTAAAGCCGTTTTTGAGTGAATAAAAAAAACACGTGAAAATGATACAAAATTTATTAAGTAAAATCCCCCCTCCGGTTAATCAATTTTGATGAAATTTTTACAGTCATATCTCGGGCATATAAATAGATCAAATACCCAGTTTAATCAAAATCGTTAGAGCCGTTTTTGAGAAAATCGAAAAAAACGTAAAAAGTTATTAAATAAAGTACCCCCTCCCTTTGAGCAATTTTGATGAAATTTATGCTGTCACATCGCGGGCATATACCTACACTAAATACCCAATTTCAGGTTCCCACGGTTTATAGTTTTTGAGCTAGTCTGTTCACATACACACACACACACACACACACACACAGACCATTTCGCGGGACTTGGTTATTTCGACTCAGGGGGTCCCAAAACGTGTATTTCCGTTGAAAACCGGAAGTCGAAATTTTTCACGATCGCAATACTTCCACTTACTATATATTTCATATATTGGTAAGTGAAAGTAAAAATATAAATAAAACTACTGATTCCTTATCGATATTTGTTTCGATCGATGAGACTATCGATATTTTCACATCATTAATGGGAACATACTTTAGTGGACCACTAAAATATTTAAATCTGTCCCAGGTTGGTTGGCTACGCCATTAATTACGAGCGCAGTTGAAATGTATACATATTGCAGTTTTTTTTTACATTAAATTATGATTTTAAATTTTTGAACTTTTTTAGCTGAATGTAATCATCTGTTGCATTCTGAATCTAACAACCACCTGTTCATTTTCTTTTAATTCTAACACTTTTATTCCTCAGATAAAAAAAATAATTCCTTTCTTCTTTTTCCTAATTTTTCTTTGGATGATTCTTATTTATTTTATTGTGTGTCATTTATTTCACATTCAATTTTATTGTTATTATATTCTTTTTATTATCCATCTGTGCAACGTTTCGGACGATTGTTTTTTTTGTTTTTTTTTATCCCGTATAAATTAATATATAAATACATAAAAATTATTTTCTAACAATTTACAAGCATTGATATAAAATAATAACATTTATAAAATTTCTTATATCTACTAGAACTATTCTGTATTATTTTGGAAAATAGCCAATATTATCATTCTTCATTCATCATATTCTTTCTCAAGGCCTTTTTTTAAGCGTTACGCCATAACTTCCTTAATACTTCATCAAATTTTCATGAATGAGGCATCATTTTAAAACTTTCTTTAGCCTTTACATATAATAATATAATATCTATATTATATCTATCTATATCTAACTAATTTAACTATATCATCTAACTAATCTAATTTATCTATATCTAGTATAATATAATAATAATATAAATATCATTAATTTCGCCTTCGATTGCGAGTTATAAGTGCAACACCACTGTTTTTGCGAGAAAATCAAAATGGTAGTAGAGGTTTTTAAATGGTGCCAATCTTTTCAGGTTTTCAAGGAGAACAATTTCGGTCATATACATTTTTCGATTAGCCCTTTCGTTTGCCAGTTTTAAGCGAAAAACTGCAATTTTAAGCGAAAATTACAAAATGGTTACAGGGCTTGTTCGACGGTGTCATTTTTTTCAGTTAGTCGAGACCAACATTTTTGGTTATATACACTTTTCCGGTTTACAAGCAAATACCTGCCATTTCAGTCAATGAAATCTGCGTACTCGCTTTCAGCGAAACCGATATGTTTAAAAAAATAAATAATCTACAATTTAAACACATCTATTCTTAACTTCAACCTTCACCTATGCCCATGACGCACTATACGATACTATATTTACGGTGTGTACTTTAATTAAGTGCGAATGCTTCGCACGGTTCTGTTAGTTACACTGATTTGATATATTCCTTATAATACGTTGATTGGATATTTATAAAAAAAATTACATTGTACGTCCAGTATTATATTATTCACTGGTTTCCTGTGGACTGTGGTTTCCCCTTTCTCATCAACCCTTAGACTCTCTCATGTATCCCCACTTTTATTATATTTTTACCTTCCTATCTTTGCTTTTTTATACAGTTAAAAATCTTTTATATTTTAATTTTACAAACTATTTCTGCGTTGAGGGTACCTATTCCTATAATTCCAATTATTCCCATAAGCGTGTATTTTGAGTGATTACATGTTAAACCACCAGGTGAAAAATAACGGAGTAATGATAACCGGTTATTTTAAATAACTGTCATCCCCCTTTCTTGTTTCTTAAGTTGTGTACAATTTAGCTCTAAGAAGTACGTAGATATGTAACTATAATGAAGATATTTCGACAAAGAAATTGAAAAAAAAACAGACAAGCAATGCATAGGATGATCCCAGAACCATCATCCTCAGAACCATCCATCTCAGAACTAATCAAAGAAATTTGATAAGGTTGATTAAGAACCTTAAATGCGTTTAAATTTTAAATTTCCCGCTTTTTTGATGTTCAGCTGACAAGTGAAAGGAGGGATATTTATCGGATCTGTTTACAAATATAAAAAAAATATAAGAGATATTCAATAGTGATGGGTGGTAAAATTAATTTAATTTTAATAACTACCATCTATTTCTAATTTTTATTCTGAGAGCTATGAAAGAATAGTTAATAAATCTTTTGTAAAGGTGCCTTTACACCTTACGAACTTTACCTTCGAACAGCACCTTCGAACAACCTTCGAACAGCCTTCACGTCGACTGTTCGGCTGTTCTGGTTACTTCATCTGTTCGCCTGGGTTTGGGGGTAGCGCTAGTGTCACTTTTGATTTGTGTTTTTGTAAGTGACAGGAATTGTTTGTGATACTAGTGTGGTTTGTGATACGTTGTAATTCGTCTCCTATTTTTTTATTTTACAGATAATATAAAATATATTGATAAAGGAGATTTTTTCTTTATCATAAGTTAGCTTGGGGTGCGTCAGCCATATTGGTTCGCTTAACGTCACGTGAAGTATAAATGGCTGTTCGCTTCACGTCGGTACGGCAAGGTTCGAAGGAGAACTTGTTCGAAGGTGATGTTCGTAAGGTGTAAAGGCACCTTAAATGTTTGTAATCAGTGGGAACTAGCGTCAATCAAGTAACCAGTGAACATATGTTTGGGTTCCGCGGCCAACACTGGCGACTTATGTTTCAGGTTTTAATATTTTGAGTTGGGTTTTTATCATCTTTTGGAGTTTTGAATTAATAATGCCTGCAATATTGATGAGGAATGGATATGTTGTTGAGTCAGCACTCTCGAGAATGCTTTTTTCATTCGGTTAATGAGCATCTGGATACCTCTTGTAAGCTTTGAACTAGCGTCAGTCACCTTTTTGAATATTTAGTGGTTTTAATTCATTAATGTTTACTGAAAAATCCATCTCATAGATTTTTTAATGACTAGAATTGGTTCATGAGATTTGTAAGTTTCCATAATATGCGTTTCTGTTATTCATTAGATGATTTACTATTCATTTCTTTTTCATTTTTATTATTTCCTAAACGAATAATATTATTCCTGAACATTTTTAGGAGGGGTTTTGAGATTTCACATTGTTAAGAGCAACCACATTTTAAAATGGCTGATAATAGGACAGGTGAAACTCCTGAGATTGCTGCCAGTAATTCTGTCAAGCCTGAACAAGTTCGAAGTCAAGGGGTAAGTTTAATGTAGTAGGTTGTTAATGATGTAGATATTCTTCTTTACTTTATATCTTTAACGATTATTGAAAGAATATTCCATTCTATATTTGTCAAGTTTTGATTATTTGTTATTATTTTAGGGAGCTTTGCTGCGAACTATACCCGGTCCAGCAAGATTCGTAATGGCTACACCAGGAGGTCATTCAGCCGCTCTCATAAGTTCTACTACCATTCAGACTCAGGTGCTCCCTAAAGGTATGTTACATTTTTCTATGGCGTGAACAATCTCCACTTAGGTTTTTATAAATAATAAACAGCAATTTTGTATGAATTATGAAGACTGATTATATGAGTCTTTAATTGATCCTAAGCTCCTGATTTTGTGAAAGCTTGATAGCTGTTTTGATTCGATCATAAATCACTATTTCAGTTTTACATCATTGGGAATGATAAAGCTTTTCTTTTTATTAATATATCTTATTTATTATTTGATTTGTAGTGTCAAGGTTTAGCCCAATCATCAGCATCAACACTACATATAACTTGTTTTAATAATTTTTTTTTTTAATAACTTCTATGAAAGTTCTCCATAATGGGCTGCGATGGGGTAGATAATTTTGTCTGTTATATAGATGTGTTCTTTAAGAAGGGTAGAATACAGTAATGCATAGGTATCAAAGCAGAATAAAAATACAGAATCACCTTTCTAAAATCTGAAGTGTTTTTTATTTGTTTTCACATTTTAAAAGCTATATTATTTGACCAAAATTTATCCACATATTCTATGAACTGTAAATAAATAAATACGTACAATGTCAAAATTCAAATTTAAATAAAAAAAATACAAATATATTGGTTAGTGTAATGAATTTGGAGAGCTCCTTTTTTTGTTCATAAAACAAATTTAAGATTCCCATTTTTTATTTTGTTTAAAAAAGAATTATATGGATATTTGTGTCTGCTGACTTTAAATTCAGCCTCTATACTCCGAACTGATCCTCCTTTTCATTTTCACCTTTTCTTTGATAGAAAAGTTTTAACTTTCTAGGTTCGAAGGAAGCTTCATCGTTTGGGATAATATTGAACAGAAACTGGCTAAAGGTAAATGCTGAAAGTGATTAAGGTCATAGTCTTAGAGAGGAAGATTGTTTGTGGAAAGCTTAGGAGATATAACAAAAAAAGAAGTCAATAGAAGGTTCATTTTTTAAGTCCTGAATTCTCAGAATGTGTGATTCTCGTATTTGTTTTAAAAGTTGAAATTCTGTTACTCTCTTTGTGTGTGCTTACTTTAAAAAAAAATGTAAAATTTTGCTATCTTTTGCTAATTCTAAATTTTGCTATATTTTACAATAAATATGTACGATATAAAGCTTACAAAACATTATAAGATCGTAGTAAAAACAAATAAATAAATTATGAAACTGAAAACATCTTTGCAGTAATATATGTTTTAAACATCAAAGCTTTCGGTAACATGCTCAGTGCCAATGGGCATTCCAGAAGGATCTAACATTTTTTCCCCGCTTGTAGGTGAGCCTTGGAAAATGACAGGCCATCACCTTCCCTTCATTTTCAAAGAGCTTGCATGTAGAAAGGATTGACTTTTAACTACCGTCAATGACAGTTACGTGCCATAAAAAAATCATGATTTTTGAACACATTATGTAGGGAAAGGAAGACTTAAAATTTTATACGATTTTCAATTTAGACATTTTAATGTGCTTGATGATGGGCAAAGGGTGCGAAACCTCGCACATAAAATCGTAAAAATATTATAACAGAAATATAGTTGGATGTTAATCACCAGAAATAAAAGACGAATAAAAGAATATATTTTATTTTATTCCTTCATTTCACTCTTGTTTCAACCATAAAAGCTCTTGTTGCTCTAAATCTATTTCTGTTTCCCATAAATCAATGATATATTTAGAAAGTTTATTTTTTTTTTTTTTTTGTACTGCGCATATTTTTCCCATCATGTATTTATTTGTCTATACAAATATACTTTATATAAATTTTTTTTTTAAGGACTGTAATACTTGTATTATTAACTTTTTTTTTTAATTTTTATTTATTCATGGTAGAAAAGCTTATCATTTAATTATTTTACTTAATGTGTTTCCCCATCTTATATTAACTTTGGTTTAATTCATAGTTAATATAAAACTTGTAATTCATTATTTATTTTTAATATAAAACTTTTGATAATTAGGAATAGAAATGCTATTCATATATCTTGATTATGTTTATTATTTATCGAAAGAGGAATACATATGACAAGAGTGCTATAAAATTAACTATTTAAATAATTCAAAAAGTGTCTAGGACTGCCATTTGTAATCAAACGCCAATACCGGCGAGAGTCAGAATCAAATATCAGATAGGAAATTTCTTAGGAATAATGTTTTCTTGCATCTGGATTGTTTGTTACAATGACAGATTAGCACTTGTTAAGGCTTTTCTGCAAAGTAAATTTGGAAATTATTTCGTAAGGAAAGTTTTATCTTTCTTGACTTGAATATAATGGAAACCTCTAATTTTTATTATTTTTATAATTGTATTTATTATATTATCTTTATTTTTTTTCTTCCAATTTTTACTTTCACTTTCCTATATATGAAATGAGAATCAAGTATTCTTTATTATCAGGTAAACTGTATCATTAAAATGTTCTGAGGGAGCATAAATGAGGAAGAGGCCTTTTTTGTTTTCCTATAAAGTACCTTTGTTTTTGTTTATATGGAGAAATTATCTGTCTTGTCTCTTGGTTCGTCTAAAACTAAAAAATGGCTAAATATGAAATATGAAAAAAATCAAGTAAACATATAGAGGAGAAAAAAAGAAAAATATTCAGTCAACTCATATAACAGGCTGAGCTCACGCATGTATGCAGTACGCCTTTAATGGCAGACCAATGCTTTATAATTAAAGCCGTTCTGTTCATTTAATGGAAATTATTTGTTTCATGGTAACTCAACGAAGTTTTCAACAACTACATAGAGAATTATAAAATCAGAATAATAAGTTGGAGTATTATGCTTGCATTGCGGAATTATCACAAATAACAACTTTTATTTAACAATAAAAAAAATTAGTGTTTTTTATAGAGCAAATAAAAACAAAAATAAGGAATGAATGTGGAAAAATGTGGGACTTTGAGAATTGGCAATTAACAAAACACATCAATTTCTAATCTTAATTAAGTTGTTAAGTCAATGTTGTGTGTTGCGCGCACGCACCAGATTTTTTTCTTCAATTTCTTTTTTTTTTTAACTAGAAAAAACGTAATTGAAGAGGAAATTAAGGCTAAGTTAAAGGGGGGAGAATTCCTATTATTTTTCGGTTGCAAAATTACTTAGCTCTCTCTCATGCCTTCTATCCCGAAATTAGGATTTACAATAGTATAATTCTTCCAACGGTTCTTTACAGATGTGAAACATGTCCGCTCAGAGTAAGGGATGAGCGACGCCTTAAGGTCTCTGAAAATAAATTGCTGCATAGAATATTTGGGCTGAAGAAGGATGAGTCAACAGGAGAATTTAGACTGCTGCACAATGCAGAATTGCGTTAACTTTACAGGGTAAATTTAATTAAGGCTATAGCTATAGCTTTAATCGGTTAAAGTGGGCGTGCAAAATTGCAAATATTAGTCGCGAACGAATACCTGAAAGATTGATAAACGCTTTACCGACTAGAAAACGACCGAGGGGTAGGCCTAGGCGAAGGTGGGATGAATTGGTGAAAGCGGGTCTTGTGAATTTGAGAGGTGGTTGGAGATATTTAGGGAACAATTGGTAGTGTCGGCATCAGGCCTTTGGGTCTGTTAAGCTTTATTCTAATATTCTATTCTTAATTTATTTTTATTATTTTTTTTTTTTTTTTTTGTGAGAATATATTAAAATTAAAAATGCTTGACTATTATTTTTTTTTTCAGTTTCTGGTCAAGTAGGTGGAACAGGCGTGAGTAGAATAAACACAGTTCCGATACAGGCCACTACCACGACAGGCTACCATGTTCCCAGAGGTATATATAAATTTGTCTATCTCAGTGTAATATGGAATGGCTATTCTTAAGTCTTTTGTGTTTGTTCTCTTCTATACGAAGCATTTAAACGAATAAACATTTTTTTTTTTTCAATTTTTAGATTTGTGAATACTAAAGTTGTATTAGATTTATTTTAATATATACTGATTTTATTTTATAACTTAATATAATACTGATTTTATGGTTTAATTGCTGCTTGTTTCGATAGGTGCAGCTGCTGTTGCTAACATTTCAGTTCCGAGATCTTCTGTTGCTACGCCGATTATTCGGGGACCTACTACCTTGCAGACGATAGGAGTTGCTCAGCAACATTCGTTATCTTCGTGCGTATAAATTTTTTCTTCTACTTTACAATATGATTTTTTTTTTAAATTGTTTTAATTTTTAATAAAAATATGTTCTTACAGATCAGCTACTAATACTGGGAGGTCAGTTGTTGGAGTCACCTGTTTATCTGGGCAACAGAGGCCCTCTCCCATTCCTGGTAATTATTTTTAATTTATAACAATTTTTTTTATTTTTCAAAACTTGCATGGTCTTAATTTGCCCAGTGAATCACATACATAGGGTCGTAGCCTTGAATATATTGGGTTGGGGAAAAAGTAATTTCGGTTTATTCCAATAGTCGCTTATCAAAGTCACTTATCGCTTGTTATCCTTATTAAGTGGAGCCATATTATACCACGTTTGAAAGGTCACAGTCCAGAGAATATTCAATATCAACAAAGTGTCATTCATTTACTCAGTCAAACGTTATTGGGCTTTGAAAAGGCGATTCCAGAAGGTCTTTTCGTCATGTTATGCTTGTTTACTTCTGAAAAGGGAAAAATGCAGATATGGCGATGTGCGTTTAAGCGAACGTAAGTGTCAGAACAAAAAAAAAAAAGAGTTAAAGCGACACATGAGCTGCTCGAACCTGGCAAAACCATTGATATGATTCTCTCTACTGTCAACAAATAATGCGGTTGAAGCAGAAGATTCATGAAAAATCGCCAAAATTGATCAAAAGGAAAGGCGTTGTATTCCATCACGACAATGATAGACCACACACGTCTTTGGTGACTCAACAGGAAGTTTTGATGCATCCACCATATATCCCGAAACTTGCACCGTCTGACTATTATTTGTTTCGTTCTCTTCAGAACTCTCTTAAAGCTGGAATCAAAAAAATTCTTGTGCAAATCACTTGGTTCAGTTTTTCGCCCAGAAAGCACAGAACTTCTATAGTGACGGTATATTGGTTTGACACAGAAAAAATGGCAAAAGGCCATTGATGAAAACGACACATATATCATTGATTAGTATTTAAAATTTATATTAAAAAATTCTCTTTGAAAAACATGAAAAATACCGAAATTACTTTTTCCCTAACCCAATAATAAATACTCATTTGAAGCTTTAAAAAATGTATATAATAAAATTAATTTTTTTTAGCCTTATGGTTTAATCTACCTTAAATTAATTTTACCATCAAAAACGTATTTTTATTTTTGTTAAACATATAAACTTTTAAATTAAATAAAATATGATCAAACCAATTGAGGCTTTGAAAAAAATACATAAATAACAGCAATAAAATGAATTATATGACAGTAGTGGACTCATAGAATATTGTTTGTGCTCTTTCAAAATATAAACTTTTAAATTATAACTCACTACGAATCCAAAAGAAGTGCATTCATAATATAGAAAAATCTAAACTGGCTGCCCTTAATTTCTAAGCATCATTTACATTAAATTAAATCCATTATTGTATTTTTTATAACTGAATCAATTAAGTGGACATTGCCTATAGAAAAACAATAAATTAGCTTTAGCCATGGAAATTTATAAAAACAGTTTTTAGATCATATTGAAAAAATTTAAAAAAGAGGAAAAATTTTTAGGGTTTTTTGGTAAAACCCCAGTTGCGTCATTACTCCTTTGAATCCTTTCAATTCAATATATCTTTAATTAATTTTATCTTAAAAAAAAAAAAAACATTGTTTTCACTTTTTTATTATTCATATAAATTTTTAGATAAAGTATTGGGTTGTAAAAAAATTTTCATTATTTTAATTTAATCTAATTAATCTAATCTTAATTTGTGGCTGACCACCATTTTTAAATTATTTAATTTTAATTTAATCCTTTCTGTGTTTGTTAATCCTGTTTACATGGTCAATAATGTTTACATATCCTAAAAAGGGATTAGATAACGTTCTTTTATGCATCAGTTTCAACCGGGATCTTCTATTGTTCAAGTGTATTGTGTTAGTCCAAAATGCAGGAGGAAAAAATTTATTTTCGCCATAAAATGCTATTTTATTTCCAAAAAGGAAAATCCGCTGCACAGACGGTCAAAAAAATTTGCAGCGTTTATGGAGATGACGCCGTAGGGGAGAGCACCGTCCGTAAGTGGTTTGCTCGGTTCAGAACGGGAAATTTTGAGTTGGAAGACGCCAAGAGCTCTGGTCGTCCTTCAACTGTTGATGACGAACAAATTCAACAATTAGTGACCGATAACCCTCACTATACGACCTGGGATATCGCAAAAACACTTGGCATACCACATACAAGTTTTTCAAATCATTTGGGAGCTGCGGGATATGTAATCGCAAAGGCATTGTTTTTCACCACGACAGCGCCCGTCCTCACGTGTCTTTACAGACTCGGCAAAAATTGTTGGAGTTTGGCTGGGATGTGATAACCCACCCTCCCTATTCACCAGATCTTACCCCAACAGATTACCACTTATTCCGGTCTCTCCAAAACTCCCTCAACGGGAAACAATATAACTCGCTCGAGGACTGTAAAAAGCACATAGACATAGAAGGTGATTTTTATTTTCTGATCAATATTTTTTTGATCGCTGTTTAATCATTATTATTTATTTAATAGAGATAAGAGATGGTCAACTGTTCTTCAATTACGATAGGTTAAATGATGGTCAGGATTTCCTGGTAGGTTAAATCCTGACCATCATTTAACCTATCGTATTTATTTAATACTGTATCAATATATTCGATTCAATCAATAAATATCATAGATCGATTTAAATTTTTATTTTAAAATCAAGAATGATTTTTAAATTTAAAATTAGAAATAATCATTATTAAATGATATTTTGGAAAAAATAATTATCGATTTCAAACCCTGGTAAAAAGTTATTCATTTTAAAAGTCTCTTATTTACACTGCAGAATTACCTCAATTACAATTTACTAGCAATATTTGCTGAGGACACTGCGCTCTTCACATCCCACAAAAACCCAGACGATGATGGTTTTATTCTCCAGTCACCTAGACGATATTTTGGCCTGGGCAAAAAGATGGAGAATAAAAATGAATGAATAGAAGAGTATGATACTTGGGACTTCACCTGGTCATAAAAAACCCACAGACTAATAAGAAAGCAATCAAACAAACGATATGGACTATTATCAAGATTACTTGACAGACTCCAAACTATACTACTAAAACCTCCATCAAAGACGAACTTTCAACATGAACCCACTAGCAGAAACACTTAAATCCACCACAAATCCATACAATCCACCTCGACGATTGTTGAGGCTGCCTAGAGACTTATTACAAAATTTAACGCAAATTGGCGCCGCACACTTTGCTCATTGCAAAAATATGCAGATAGCAAATTATAAACATGTGACATAAAATAAATAATTTTAGAAGTTTTCCTGCAATTATTTTCCGTGCCTATATGATTTAATTTCTAATGAGATCATTATAAGTTAACTTTCTATATTGCTAATAAAAACATGCCATGTATGTATTTCTGTTGATAAACTCTCAGTTTAGATCTTCTTCTTCTTATCTGGCATCACGACCCACTTGATGAGTCAAAGCCTGCTCCAATAAGGATTGCCAGTCCTCTCTATTGCATGCCACTGCCTTCCAATTTCTTAGACTAAGCAGCTTTCTTGAGTCGGTAGCCACACAATCCTCCCAGCAAAGCTTGGTCCGTCCTACTCGCCTTGTTCTATATACCTGCTCCGACATAATTTTTATAGGGATCTCGCCCTGGTTCATCTTTGACGTGCCCAGCCAAGCGGAGTCTACAGAAATTTGATGTACGTGACGACATTGACATCTGTATACGTACCACTTAGTTCTGCATTTTTTCTTCTCCAGGATCCTTGCTCACACACTCATCCATATATCCTGCGGAATACTTTCCTTTCGAATCAGTTTAGATAGCTTGGCATTTTCTTTGTTGTACATTAAAATTATAAGTGATATTAAGGAAATATTTTTATTTATATTAAGCTTTTAATATCATAAAGAAAGTCTATTTTATGACATAAAATTAGTTTATTAAGCAATTTATTAGGTGGATCTATTAACTTTTTATGGTTTTTAAACGGTGAAATTAAACAAGTTTTCTTTTGTACTAAGAATAAATTAAATTCAATAATGTATTCCCCATTTTCGCTAATGATCTCTTTCCATCTTTCTACCCATTTCATTATTCCTTCTTTGTAAAACATCTCTGGCTATGAAGCAAAAACTGATTGTAAAACGTTTTCACATCTCTCATCAGCGAACGATTTTAGGGATTATTGGTGGGACTTGTAAAACGTTTTCACATCTCTCATCAGCGAACGATTTTAGGGATTATTGGTGGGACTGGAAGGTCCACATAATACTATTGGGGGCTAAGGGCTTAGTAAAATGAACAAATAATACTATAATTAATTAGCAAATAATTTATTAGTCTAATATTTACAATTGTGTCTACTGCCTTATTATTAAATACAGAATACAATGACTGTGTGATTATGTAGACACTAATTACTCACAACAAATCACAATGGTTAAGCACTAGAGTTCCCCCCAACATACACTCTTATCACAATGAAACTTACCACTTAGAACTGTACTCGACGGGTTTCAACATACAACTCCACTGAGGCTTGTGCTGCTTTATATAAGTCTTTGGGAAGATTCTAGAATAATCCAGTTTCTCGTAGAACTAAGGCTCTTGATCTTAGCCGGCCGCCAGTCCCGTGCAGAAGAATGGCACGCGCGTTCTCTTCCTCCACTTACCGCAGCAATACGTTGGGTGTGGTAAAATCTTGCAGTCATGTTGCACTAAGTTTTGTTTTGTGACTATTGCTGGTGTGATATGGCGTCATGGAGGAATACGACAGCTTTGCAATAGTCTATTTCTTGGCGTTAATGCCAATGCTTGGTCCTGTTTTGTTAGCTACATGCTGTAGAATTTCGAATCGATTGCTTTTCCTTGTGTTAGCAATTCAGGAAAATTGCACACCACAATAATTCAACAATGTGGAAATTGAAATATTTTTCAGATGTAAGGGTGGCTCTTCAAAAGTTGTATGTGATCTCCTGCCCACTTCATTGTCGTGCCTGCTTTCATCTCCCATCACTATTCATTTTTTGGAAATGGGTCACTTTTCAGTTCAGGAAAGAATTTCACATTGATTTCTAGTGGACCTAAGTATGGTTCAGTCAGCACCTCAAATGATATGCTCTAAACCTCATATTTTGGTCTAAAAACTGTAAAATAAGATATTTCTCTATGTGATCCGTTAACTTTATCATCCTCGACATTTTTAAACATCCCAGTTTTTATATCAGTGCTTTAACTTAAATCCTGGTTAAATTTTGCGGATGAAATATGTGATTTGTCGCATTTCTGTGAAATTCTCTTATATTTGGTAGCTTATTTATCAAAAAACATAAGTCCTGTTAAGTTCTTCGTTTTATTTAAAACGTTCATTTGTTGTTCGTAGTTGGAGCTCGGTTGGTGAGCAGCCACCAGATGAGGCCGTTGAGCGAAGTACAGGCTCGGCCAGTTCTAGTTCACACCGCCGCGACCACCCACAAGCAAGTCACCCTCACCCAGCAAGCTCAAGTTCAGGTCTGTATCCTATCTTATTATGTTTACTTATTTACCTCTTTATGTTTATAGATCTTATTTCGAATACGAGAATATCAGTGTTATTGAGTATATCAATATGCTATCCAAAACTAACTAATCAGACACCGCAACTAAATGAGCATGGTGCTACTTGGTGACGCTTCCTGCTTAGTCTTTCCTTCCTTCCTTCCTTGAATCTTTTTCCTTTCATAATATGTCATGATTTCTCTTTTCAACTTGTTTCTACTTGAAGAACAATATGTTTTTCTCCTAAACATTTCCAAAAAAATTTTTAGGCCGAGCGATGTTACTTAAATGTGGGTCTACTTCTATAATTCTTTAATTTATCAATAACAGTTTAAGCCACATTTAATCAACTTATTTATTTTCCTTATCATTCCAGATGGGTGGAACAGTGAAGAGTTATTCCAATGCGGCCCGACACCCGAACGCTCCCTCCTTGTCGAGGATAACGCCGACACGCTCCCCCGGGATGGTTTCCCTTCCGACGGCTGTCCTTTTGCCTTCACAACCAATGAAACAACCTCAACACAAGGTCAGCTTATTTAATTAAATTATTTAATTTATTATTTTTTTTTTTATTTTTTAGATTTTATTTCTTACCTTTACATTTCATCAAAAGTTAGCGTATGATAGTATAGAAATTTATATTACAAATCAAACTTCAAAACTGTTTCAAATATTTGAATTTTATTTAGTAATCAAACATTATGGTCAACATTAACTTCAATAGAAGATCCCACCACTGATAGTTTCTCTGAAAATGATTTATTTTTCGTATCAGGTCTATTGCAGTGTAAATGGCTCTGAGAACATTTTGCATTGCATAATCATTAATTTTGTGAATGTCGATAATTTGAAATATCCATGAAAATGCAAGTTTGGATAAAACATTTTTTCTACCTTATTTAGCTTTTATTAAAGCAATTTTGTCGCTGATAGTGTTGATTATTCCTAATAATCAATTTAGTATACATTTTCTTTAATTTATTAATTTTTTTAAATTTTATCACTTTTCAGGTTATCACACAGCAGAGCCATGGGACCAGCAGCGTACAATTGCCATCCGTCGCTGCCAGTTCTGTGCCGCAGACTATTGCTATCGGTGCTGTTAATAGGCCAGGTATCATATCAAATTATAATGATACTTGTTTTGGTAACATCAAAATCGTCATTATTAATTGATTTTTTTTTTTTTTTTTAAATAATAAAATAGATCACAAGAGGTATTCTGAAATGCCTTTTTTTCTCCTTTCTACATTTTTTCAGTACATCATACTGACAAGTAGCACACGGCATTTGTAGCCAAACCAATTGCATTTAAGCTTCCTTCCCTGTCAGAAAGGTTGCATTATATGGATGTAGCATTTTGCGGTGAAACTGATGTTTAATTTAATCAATATTAACTAGCCGGTTTTTTATCTGAAGTTGTCAAAATTGTCTTGAATTGATCTTGTTTATTTCCGATTTTTATTTTGGGTTCACCTTGTGTCTTGATTTCTCCAAGAAAAAAATTCTTGTATTTTTTATACTAATTTAAACTACATTTCTGATTTTTCTCGAAAATATTGTTTGGTGTAATGCATTGTAGATGGGGGGTTTGAAACTACCTTAAAATAATTTAAATTTCAAGTAATTTTTCTATTATAAAATGCCATACATTAAAATCCAGAGGTAATATTAGCGTTGCTGTATGAGGCTTAAATTAAATTACTTCTTGATCTTTTAAAGAGTGGAATCATTGATCTTATTTTGGATTTGTTATTGAACTTAAAAAAAATACTGCCTGTACCTCTTAATATTTTCTTAACTATGCTGAGAAGATTTACCATTTAGGTAAACATTAGGACATAGTTACCGTTTGAATCAGTGGATGTTGTTACAGTCGTGATCGGGAGTGGAACTGCCGGCACTCCAGTGCGACCCGCTGCTAAGCCAGTCTCTACGACCCCGACAGACACTAGCCAGCAACTCTACATCCAAGGTGGCCGGAACACTTTCCTCCTCAGGGAACCTGCGAGACCGAAGGAGGCTGAACCGCCAACACTGAGTGAGTATCTATCGTAATAGTAAGAAATTGTTTTGGAAATATAATTTTTCACTTTTATTATTTTAATATCCATTGATTTTTCCAACTTTTTCTCCTGTCATCTCAGATAACTTTATAATTTAATTTCCTCTTTCCAGATGTGAGCTCTGTGAATTGCAGTGCCCCTACGACTGCTACAGGCGTGAACACCATATACACTCTTCCTGGGGCTGGCTATTTCGACAGCGGAGCTTCGAGGCCACTGGTTACCCTGGCTCCGGCTCGAACAAATCAAGGTGAAATGTCTTGCAAAGTTATGTAGGTTTAAGTTGTGCTCAGATGTTTGAATTTTGATTATGTGTGCTAGTAAGGTATGAATTAGTTCTAATTAATTATTAGAGCCAAAACTTAGGCCTTGGTGTTTTTATTTATGATTATCCACCCAATTCAATGCCCCTTTGTTCAATCAATGATTGTAGGCTTTTCAGAAGATTTTGATGATAAAAGATGACAGTAAAATGTTCATTTAATTTATTAAGAAGACCTTTGTTTATTATTTTTTTCATTTTAGAAAATATTGCTAAACTTACAATTGTGGCTGGTGCCGCGACATCCAAAAAAACATATGTTTTAAAATAATATTAATGTCTAGTCATGTTTTGTGAATTGTTCTTAATCAAAGTTCTTATTGTGTTATAGTGAGTTTTAATTAATGTTAATGTTTAAAAACCACTACATAATAAAATTGAGAAATGTTTAGGAAATACATACTGTTTTTATAAAAGCTCTTAAATAATACACTTAAGTCATGCATTGAAATTTAACCCCTAGTAAGATGTTCTGAAGGAATAATATGGGTCTCCAACTTACATGTTATTCGTTTTTGTTTGTATAGTAATTATTTGTGAGTTTTTTTTTTTTTATTCGCATGCTATAATATATAATGATATTATGAAATAAATAATTTATTTGTTGATTATTTAGGAGCCGCTACTACCACGCCCCAGATGATGCTGAACTCCTCGGTGATGGTGGTTGAGCAGCCAAGAATTCATACGCTTGTTCCATCAACTTCTTCTGATTGTTCTCAAGGTAATGACTAGTGGGGTTGAAATTCTCATATCTTCCCTCATTTTTATAAATGTTTTCAGCTGTTATGTCTCTATGCTTATTGTCCGTATTACATTGAATTTCTGCCAAGTTCGAGTTAGGGTGACCAGTCAGATTGCTTTCAGACTCATAAGGGACTACGGCAAGGGGACACAGCCTTGCATGTCTGTTATTTAACTTGATCCTGGAAGGTGCCATCAGAAGATCAAAGATCCAGGTCAGAGGGACAGTTTTAAATAGAGAAGCATATATCCTGGGATTCGCTGATGATCTGGATATAGTTGGAAGGAGCCTTGTGGCTCTTAAGGAAGCATTTATAAACCTCAAGAAAGAAGCGGCTGAAGTCCCCAAGGTAGAGGAAGGTATCCCCGAGAAATCAATATAGGTGACAGTTTGAGTGGGTCAACGAATTGTGTACCTCGAAATGCAAGTGAACTCCGAGAATGACATAAAGCCAGAAATCCAAAGAAGAATTCTAGCTGCCGACAGATGCTACTTTGGAATGCTTAAATGCTTCCGCAGCTTGACACGTACTACTAAGCTCCGCCTCTATAAGACCCTAATCAGGCCAGTGCTTAAACATGGTTCGGAATGCTGGACTATTCTAAAGGCCCAGGAACAAGCCCTCCTATGTTCTGGAAGAATTCTGAAGAGGATCTTTGGAACAGCATGCGTCAACTCTCACTAAGAGGCAGCGCGCCAACGCAGAACTCAAAGAAGTATTTGCTGAGGCTGACATTACGAAATTCATGAGTATAGCTCAACTCCTCAAGTAATTTACCTGGGAATCGCATGCACGAACTGTGACGTCATTTTAGTGGCCAATAGAAAGGCACTATAACAGTTAGGGTACCTTACTTCGTTGTTAGTTTTTGCTCAACTTTGTTTTTGTTAGTTTGATTTTTTGAGATCTAACCGCTAAAATCTCAATACCCTCATGCAGTTACGAGACTCCCAAGAAGAAAGAGACGGGAAAATCTACTAAAGTGATCAAAAGGGAGGCTAGTTTTTTTTTTTAGGCTTATCTAAAAAAAAACAAGGAGTTACATAGGCTAGATTACAATATTTTTGATGTAGTATGTGAAATATCGCAGTTTTCGAATTATTATTGTGATTAAAATAGTGAAACAAGGTCAGGAAATGTTGAAGACAGATGGAAAATTAAATTTTGGATGGTTAAAGAAAGACATTGTAGACTGGCTTAAGGTTAACCAAATACCCTACAGTATTGAAATGAAAAAGCCTGAATTATAAGAATATGCAAGAGATTAAATATTGAAAAGAAATTTGTTGTGGAGGAAATGTTGAAAGATAATGGTCACAGTCTATTATATTTGCCACCATATCATCCTGCATTGAACCCCATTGAACAGGTGTGGGGTGATATAAAAAATAGGGTAGCACAAGGGTACCTATCTACTGCATTAAATGAAAGAAGAGAATACCTGGAATCAATGTTCAGTAAATACACCAAAGAGAAATGGAAAGCATGCTGTGAGCATGTAAAGAAAATTGAAGAAGAATATTGGTTAAAGGATGGTGTCATTGAAGAAATTATTGTTTCATTAGGTGACACTTCTCAATTTTTCAGAATCAGAATTTTTCTATTGAATGCTGAATAAGATGAAATATTTGGTCATATTAAATTTCTTTTCACAAAAAATAAATAAATTTCATTTAATGTGATAGATGTGTTTATGAAATTGTTTAATTTACTTCATATCAGTCTTATTTTATTCTATAAAATCATGATTTACTATTTATTTATGTTTTTTGTAAATACTGCATGAATGTGATTAGTGATCATTATAATATCATTGTCCTCCACTGTTTTGAGTTTTACATTTTCAGAAAGAAAAAAAAAATCATGTTATTGAATTTTTGATTTATTGGACTTTTGTATTTTATTTTATGAAAAATTGTATTATTTTTAAGTTTGTGATTATATTTTGATTAAGATCGATGCATTTCATTTTATTCACATTGGAAGCAATTAGTAGTCTATTTATGCATAATTGTAAATAAATCTTTTTAAAAATTTTTTTTTTTGTATTTTGACAATTCAATTTTTTATTAGAATTTATAAAATTTAAATATTTAGTTTTAGGAAATAATGTTTTGTAATAATAATTTGAATATTGGTAGTAAATTTATATCTGAACCTTTTTTTATTGCCAATGATAATTATTTCATGAAATATAGTATCCTTGTATTGATTTCTATGTCCTCTCTATCTGTTTGTCATCATTGATAACATAACCTGACACACTTCAAATTTAGCGCCAAAGGAGAAGTAGGCGTGGCTTATTTAAGCTCCGCCTTCAGGTAAATTACTCAAGTTGTTGCACTATACCGAGCAGTTGAGATTGGCTGGACATATTGCCAGGATGAGGTTGATGACCCGGGATGAGGCCCGGGAACATCTTGAAGAGAAGCTGTTTGGAACAAGTATAGTGGACAGACCTAAGCTGCGATGGGCTGATGGTATGACAGTTGACGTGCGGACCTTTTTAGACATACGTAATTCGAGATCAGCTTCACAGGATAGAGAGGACTGGCAGACAAAGTTGCAGGCGGCCCTGGCTCTTCGGGAGTCGTAGTGCCATCAAAGAAGGAAGGAAAAAAAAAAAAAAAAAAAAAGAGTTGTTGGATTGCTCATAGATGTGTATTCCTTAATAATGTTTGGGTCTTTTCAACTTTAGGACAGACAGGTACTCTTTACTGATGTCTGTTATAGTCAACTCCTGAAATTCAATTTATCGAGTGTTAAAATTACCAAGGAGAAATAAAAATTATTTCAAAATCAGCAGTTGAATAAATTTGCCAATTTATAGAAAAATCTAACTGAATACATGTAATTCATCGAAAAAATTGTTTGCGAGAAAGTCGATGTATTGAGCTTCAAATTCACAAAAAGTTTACTGTATCATCTAGGTTATTTTTCATATTGGATAGATGATAGTTGACCGGATATAGAATTAGGTAGAAAATAGTCCGGGGAGGCGGTCTATAAAATACAAAATAGTATAAAACTATTTTATTGTTGCCGACGTTTCGACCCAACTATGCAGGTCTTCGTCTGGGCTAAATAAACAAGACACAGACAACAACATGAGTAATTAGGACAAAGAATATGAACTGGCTAGATAAAATATAAAAAATATGAATGAAAAATATGTTTTCATATTTTTTATATTTTATCTAGCCAGTTCATATTCTTTGTCCTAATTACTCATGTTGTTGTCTGTGTCTTGTTTATTTAGCCCTGACGAAGACCTGCATAGTTGGGTCGAAACGTCGGCAACAATAAAATAGTTTTATACTATTTTGTATTTTATTGACCGCCTCCCCGGACTATTTTCTACCTAATAGGTTATTTTTCAGTAACTGATTTTTTTGTTTAGGCATTCATCACTAGAATCAGCATCATCTACAATTATCGGTTAAATTATATGTTACAAACTAAGTTTGTTTGTCTTATTGAATTCGAAAAGTTTGTTGTAAGTGGACACCCGCAAGCCTGGCATTCAGGTTGAGGTTCACATGCCTTGATATAGCTTTGAGTTAATCCTGCGTGTCCAATCAAGTGCCTGAGTAGCCTTCTCCCTCCGCTTGCCTCCTATCGAGGATATCCACGGGGAGGCAGCATTTTTGATTTATATTAATTTATTTCCCATTTGCTGAACCACATCTGTTTCCATCTCACTGTCGTTATTTTTTTTATTTTATCGTTCTTATGTCGGAAATTAAGGCCTCAACAGGGACCTCACGATATGTGAGGAAAAAGTGTTTCATATACTGATCAGAGCTGATAGTAAGTCTGTAATGTAAAGAAGATAATCTGTTTTGTTTTGTGGATCAGATGACATTCAGACTTTGTAAATTTCTAACCATTTCTGCTGATAATTTCCACAAAATATTAGATATTGTCGATCAGTACACACAACCAAGACTGACTCCCTGTAACTAATTAAATCATATGACGACAGGTTTCATAAAAATTAACAATCTACTAATCTGTTTTAATGTTTTATAATCATATATGTAAGTTTCATGTTAATTACCTAAATATTTTTAGATGTAGAAGATTAGGCCTCAAAGTCTAGTATTATTTCCAAAACTCACCTAACGATGCAGGTATAAGCCAAATTTCTGCGTATTCAGGCATCTTCAGGGCTACTAACGTTCTACAAGCAAGATAAAAACAGACTGAAACCTCAGTTTCTGTCTTTTATAGTAGACCTTGAGACCTAACCTTCTATATCTATAATTCTAATAAGTCTCATCCTACGCACTTGTTTACAAAATATTTTTATCATTTTGTAAAGTATTTCTGATGAAAATCCGGCCCCTTCTTATTGCTTATATCTATTCACTGTGAATTATGAAAAAGCCTTAGTTGTGACTAAAGTTAAATGAACGTTGTAATTTAATCTGCATATTTTTTATTTGTACTGCAATGATATATTCACAATAATCCTGAATGTATGATTTAAGATATACATAAATTTAAAGGTTGTTTTTTTTTTTTTTTTTTTCATAGGAAGCACTTTAACTACGTCAGAAAGCAGTTGTCCTCCGGCTTGTTCCGCTGCCTCCGGCGTGCCGGTTTTACTGCCAAAGCAGGTCACCTCACCGCGGCCGAGCATCCTGAGGAAGAGGGATCCCGAAGGGTTAGTCACTTCTTCCATCAGTGTTCCCAAAAAGTCTCGGTACGAGCGATAGGTTTTTGAAATTAGCTTGAGAGTTTATTTTAATACATGAAAAATAAATGGGTCTTGTGTTATCCAAGTAGTCTTAGAAGGCCTGAGTTGTAAAAAAAAGCTACGACTATATCTCAGTATCTGTTAAATGAAAGAAATCGAAGAAAAATGGTTTGAGGTCACCCGGGATGTAGTGGCTAGCATATCCTATCAAACCAAAAGTTGCGGGTTTCGCATCCCACCAGGTGGGCATAGTATTTTTTTAAGGGAATAAAAAATGCTTAGTTATGCCGTCCTTCGGATAGCATGTAAAATGAAGTTCCCGAACCTGTACGACGTCAGGTGTTAAAGATCCTTATCCTGATTTTACTTGGATAGGCAAAATTTAGGACTCCCACTGTAGCATCGTTCGATTAGCCTTAGTGGCATAAAGTGACGTTAAATAAAGAAAAATGAGGTAAAAACTAGTGGTGGGGTCTAAATAACATAACAGCCTTAAATTACCTATTATTATAAAATAACAGTGATTGGAATAACCTGTTACCAGTATACCGACGTTATTGAAATCACTCCTTCAATTATTGAGCAACCTATCACTTGCGCAGGCGCGATAACAGGAGAGAGCGTTATTACAGGCTAAAAGAGTGATTGGGTAACAGTGGTCTGGAAAAGTGATTGGGTAATAGTGATCGGGCAACCGTTGTTATCACTGGCTGTTATAACAGTGCGAGGAGTGATTCGGTAACAGTCGAAGGAGTGATTGGGCAGCAGCTGTTATCGCTAGCTATTATTACAATGCAGAGGAGTGATTGGGCAACAGGTGTTATCGCTGGTTGTTCTAACAGTCTGAAAGAAAATGTTATTCCCTCACTGTTATAATGATGTAATAGCTATTACAAGGGCGTACCCAGGATCAAAAGTAGGGGGGGGCAAGCTATGGTCGTTCAGGTTGTAACACCTTACCGCGGAAAAGGTGAATGAAATCAAAATTATGTATAATTATAGCAGTCCTTTATAAGCCATGTTATTACAATTATTTGCTTGAAAAAAAATGTATTCTATTATTGCTTCCAGTCTTAAAAGCCTAAAAAATTATTGCTTCCAGCCTTCCAGGGGGGGGGGCAGCTGCCCCCCGCTGGGTACGCCCATGAGCTATTATTTGACTCTTCTGAATGACACATCCAATAACTTAAAATTCAAAATTTATACTCTTTATTTTGAAATTATTTCACAGTAATTAGCGCAATGTTAAGCCTTAGAGCTCCGAATAATGTAAACGCTAAAGTAGTGATTAATTAAATAAGTTTACTACTTGTAAATGAGAATTATGATAAATATGGACTCCGACATACACATGAATATATGAAATATGTTCTCCGACTTTTGAACTCATCGCCCTCGGCTTTCATACCATTTTTAGAATTATCAGTAATTCCGAAATCGATTGGAAGTTTTTAATAAAATTAAGACTTATTTACTTCATAAACTACGGGATCCTTTATGATCCAAAAATTAAAAAAAATGCGCCCCCCTCAGAAAATTTCTAGATCCGCTACTGAAACAAAGCCAATAACAGGTAGAGTAGCATATGTTACTAAAATCACCTGTTATCACTCGATAACAGTTACTGGGTAACCTGTTCTCGAAATTTCACTGTTATGCCCATCACTAGTAAAAACCCTTGTGGAAATGAGTTGTTTTCGTTGCTTCTTAGGATGTTAAAGGATTTTCGCCAGGCCAAGATTGGGGGGGAGAACAAATGCTGAGTTTTTAAAATCTCCCTGGCATATGAGACTCAAATTGATTGGCTTTGATAGCCGACAAGTTATCTAGCGAATTTAGAGATATATCACCTTGTCAGCCCGCTCACTGCTGCTGAGCAAGAAATAGTACTTCCTTATGCACTACTGGACCCAAGAACCTTCATGGGTTCTAGTGGTACTGGTTTTTTTTTTTTTTTTTTTTTTTTTTTTTTTTTTTTTTTTTTTTTTTTTTTTTTTTTTTTTTATTAATTATTTATTGTTGAAGAATTTTTGAAAAATCTTTTGATTATCACACCATTCATTTCATATCTTAAAATTGGTTTAAAGGCTTAATATTGACATGGAAATGCTGTATGAACCTAAATACAAAATATTCTTTGATTTATTTGTCTACCAATAAAACCTCTTATTCTTGTTTTTTCAAATGTTTGCTATAAATGCATACATGGTGCCCTTAAGCACTTAAATTAATTTAATCACTACCAATGTATTGGTTAAAAGCCTTCCTTACCTACCTTCATTACTCGATGAAATGAATCGATATTTCATGTGAATTATGAATAAAAAGTCACAATTTTATTGTCATAATTTTATTTTCAGTTGACTAATTCTAGCTTTGCATTTGTTCTCAAGGTCTCCAATGAAGGGGCAGAAGAATCTGACTCCGCTGCTGGCGACGATGAGCAGCAGCCCGCCGACGCTGCCCCCGAGCCCTCCCCCGAAGAGGCCGGAGTCGTCGTCAGGCGGGTCGACTACCGTGTCGGCCAACAGCTCTCCGGGGGAGAGTCCCTCTGCCCCGCCGCTGTCCAAGGAGGAGGAGGAGCCCCCTCCCAGTCAGCTGGCCCGTGTCCTGCCCATCCCCTCGGAAGTCAGTCCTAGGAAGAAGCCAAGGAAGCAACAGCTGTGAGTACCGTTTTGTAGAAATATTAATATTGTTGGTTAATTTTGGAATCTTATATATAAAAATTATAGTGTAGTATATTTGTTAGTTGAGTTCGCTGTTAAGTCGTGCCGTAAACATCACTCTGTATTAACCATTTTAAGTTTTTTGTTAATTTTGAACGTTGACCTTTGACTTTTGGCAAGTGTAGAGTTAAATGTTAACAGTTTAATGTTTTAAATTTTCAGGAACTTCTACCGACAGGTTTGCTAGATATTAATTAATATTGAATGTTATAATTCTGTCAGTGAGGCAGCCTGGGAGTGTGGTGGGGGAAGCTCCATTAGAGCGTATTGATATCGCAAACTGCTCTGTTTACAATCATTTTTATTATTATTATGATTTTTGTATCTTCTGTTTATTAATAGGCTCCTTTATTAAAATTTGAAAAGAGCTTTAATCGCGCGATTGTATCAGAGCACTTTCTTTTATACAAAGTTTTAATCTCGGATTATAAAAACCGCGTTACTGCATCTCTCTCCAAAGATTTGAATTTTTTGGAAGTAAAATGGCTGCTTAAATTGAGGGGAGAGCTTCTTTATTTGAATTATCTTCCTTGGTTTCAAAATGATCCCGATCAGTCAAGATGTTCTCTATGCAATTGTAGTTATCCTGAAGATTTGTATCACTTCTTGGGAGAAGACTGAGTTTCGTTTACTTTATTTTAACAAGCGCACTCTCACAAGGGATAAGATAATTTCTTTTCTGACTGGTCTCTCTCATCCTCGTCCCTTGATCCGTTTTGCTCGTCACGCTTGGAGGGCTAGGTACTCCTGGATGTCTGATATTTAACTTTATAAGTTCTATTCTGTACTTTATTATTCCTTCTTTACTATGGTATATTGAATTTAAGATTTTTTTTTTTCTTTGTCTTTTTATTTATTGTTCCTCAGAGTATAACTATCCCTCTTTAATTATTTTCTTTCTATCTTTGTTTTACGTTACTTAATATGATAAAAGTAACTCATAAGTTAATTAATTTCATGTTTTATTTTCTTTATTGTAATTACATAGTTGTATTTTATTATTGTTTACCTGAGCTTGTACACTTCATACTTTCAGTGAACTCTGGCAGACGGCTATTGCCATTGCCACGTATACTTTATTTTTTAATCCTTTTGCAAATCTCTATATATATAAGAGGCTTTGTCCTGACTGACAGAATCAACGCAGAGCAAAAACTACTAATTATAGAAACTTGAAGTTCGGAATTTAGATTTTAAACGCGATGTAGGTGACCACTAAGAAAGGAATTTCAAAAATGTAACCCCTAAGGTGCTAAAATGGCGAAATTGTCGTTTAACTCTAACAGAAATCTATTTTTGAGATTTTAAACCATATGTTTTTTATTTGAATATCGATTTAACGTTACAATATTGTTAAAATAGACATTCACTTAAAACTGATTATTTAAATATTAGTGGTAATCAAATTATGCACACTGTGATTCCCATGATTGGGAATGGTGCGTGTTTATTTCGATCTCTTTTCCATATATATAAGAGGCTTTGTCCTGACTGATAGAATCAATGCAGTGCAAAAACTACTAATCATAGAAACTTGAAGTTCGGAATTTAGATTTAAGGTAACCGCTAAGAAAGGAATTTCAAAAATGTAACCCCTAAGAGGTTTAAAGGGTGAAATTGTCGTTTAGCTCTAACGGACACCTATGTTTGCACTTCGAGAAAAAATATCTAATTTGGACTCATTTTAAAGATCTTGATACAACGAATTTAACTCAAAAGCCCTAACGGGGCATCGAAAACCATGTTTTAAAGCCGAAAATGAAGCGTTCACGACGAGTAAGCAATTTTTTGTTACGGCGGTTTTAGTGAACTCTCTCCATTGCACGTCTCCCTCTCTTCTACCGAGCCGGCAGCTTCCCCCTCCAAAATTCCACCTACCGGAAGCTCCGATCCCTGTTATGTTGTGAATATATAACATATTATATTAAATCAATACTTAGATAATGATCACAGAATTGATTTTAAAGGCTCGCGGGCAAAGCCGCGACGGGGAATGCTAGTTTTGTATATAGCTAACAATAAAGTATTATTATTATTTGTTACTTCAAAAAAAGAAGCAGTGGATGGATAAATATGAAACTTTTACAGAATGTTGCTGTTCAGTCGAATAACGACCATATTTACTTTTTGTGTTAATAGATCTAATGGAAAAAAATGTCACAAATTTTTTTCTTTACTACAAAATGAAAAGGAAATCACTGAAATTGGACAATTACAAACTTAGTTACTGCTTTTTTTTTTTTTTTATCACACGTTTTTCTCAAGGCTGTACATTTTTTAAGGTGTGTTTCTAAGCTCAAGCAACTTATATAAGCCAGTTTGTGCAAATGAATTGAATGAAATATTTCCATTTACATGTTCAGTTCAATTTTACAAAACTAATGTAAGTAACCCTAAAAAGTGTGGTTTTGTCATTTGTTAATGTGAAGAACGTACTAATTCTAATTTCCCAATCGTTGGTAAGTAGCGTATAGTTTTATAAAATGGAGAAGGTAGGGATGAAATAATTCTTCAGCATTTAAAAAATGCCAGTGAAAATTTATAATTAAGTAACTTTGGTTTTTTAACAAGTTTCTTACTGTTGTAACTTTGATCATGCAAAATACAAGTTAAAAAATTTTCTTTGTTTTGTTATCTAAACTTGGTTGTAATTAAACTTTTGATCATGCCTTATTAGAAAAACCAATTTCTGATTTTATATATTAAAAACTTTTGAGTGAGAAAGGTGATGACAAAGTTACAATGGAAGTTACAAATTCTATAAATTAAAAAAATACATTTTATCCTAATGGAGAGTTAGAAACACTTTTTTTCTATTGAATTATTATCTAAAGTGGTGTTGAATCTTTGCCTAACCAAGGTGGGATATTGCAATGATGTTATTCGTCTTTCTAATGTCCATTTTCATTTCTTCAGGACCGGAAATCAGATGACGGAACCAGCTTTCAGCGAAGACGAGATGGAATTTATTTCGGAAGAGAAAATTAAGAAGGAAGTGAAAGATGGTATGTTTTCTTATGAGTATATAATGTTCAATAAGTATATCTGATTGTCCACATTATTGATTTACTATTTGCATTATAATTTTTAATCCATGAACCCATGATATTATTATCTAATGACCTTAGTATGTTATCAATTGAAGGATTGGGGCAAAATAGTGCCAAGCAACATTTTTAACTAAAATGAACTTTAGCTGCAGTAAATGCCACCTAAATATGTCTATAGAGGTTCTATACAGTCATATTTAGGTGGCATTTCCATCATAGACAAATAGTCCTACGTAATATACAGCAGAATGCAGCTACAGTTTATTTTTGTTAAAAATGTTGCTTGGAACTATTTTGCCCTGACCCCTTCAATTATATTACATTTTGTTTCGAATTGTGCTATTAGTTTTTTGTTGGCGAAATTGACTAAAGAATGTTTAAAAATAATTTGCTTATTTCTAATAACTTAGGTTATTGCAGCTGTTTTTTATCATCTAACTGTCCTATCTACATTTATGTTCTTTGAAAGATTATGTTCATAATATATTCAACCTCACCTGTAAAGTTAATACAAATATTTTAATCATTTTCAATGGTGAGAAATTTGCGGGATTGGCTATAATAGTATTGAGAATACTCTAATTTTTTTTAAATTGTTTTAAAAGTTTACATGGAAAAGATAGAACAGAATACAATAACGTTGATGAAAGCCAGGAAAGAAGTAGGGCTAGAACTAAATTCAGAAAAGACAGCTATGGTTAGCTGTAGAAACAGTGACGATTTTGGCGATATTGAAGTAGGAGAGGAAATGTTTGAAGTCGTGCAAAAATTTAGGATCTACAATACCTAGAAAAAAGACTAAATTAATAGGAATTTAGGGCTAGGCCATAGTTATGAAAATCTTGTTATTTTTCAGTTGCAAAATTACTTAGCCGATGCCTTCTATCCCGAAATTTAAAAATTAAAATTTACAAAACTATAATCTTACCGACGGTGTTAATTATACATATGTGTTGGTTTCTAGTATGTACAAGTAAATAAAATAAAAAAACCTGGTAAATAATATTTCCACTTTACTTTTATTGTATGACATTCAAGTCAAACTAAAACAACCTCTATACATAAAAAATCTCGTTCGTGCGCGCAACACACAACTTTCACTTACCAACTTACTTAGATTAGAAATTAATGCGTTTTGTTAATTGCCACTTCTCAAATGAAGAGAACGGCTTTAATTATGTACAATGGTTTGTCATTAAAGGTGTATGCCGCATGCTTGGCCTCAACGAGTTCAATGAGTTGACTGAATATTTTTCTTTTTTTCTCCTCTATATGTTTTCTTTACTTTTATCATATCTCATATTTAGCCATTTCTTATTTTTAGGCGTAACGAGAGACAGTTAATATCTCCATATAAACAAAAACAAAGGTACTTAATAGGAAACAAAAAAACAAACAAACAAAAAAGGCCCTTACCCCATTTAAGCCTCCTCAGAACATTTTAATAATGATAAAGCTTACCTGAAATTAAAGAACACATAATTTTCATTAAACATGACGAATTTGATAAAAATCGTTAAAGCCGTTTTTGAGATCATCTAAAAAAAGGTAAAAATTGGGAAAAAAAAATATGAATAAAGTGCCCCCTCCATTTGACCAATTTTGATGAAATGTTGACAGTTTAAAAAGGCCCTTGCGCACTTTACTTCTCCACACTGGCGCACGCACACTACAACCAGGCGCATTCCCCCCACCCGACATAGCGCAAGCGCAGTTTACACGATACATAAAATATCTTTATAAATATATATGTATACATTAATGTAACAAACCAAAAATGATCCAAATAAAAAAAAAGCTATTTAAAATTTTATCACCTTAGCCTATATAAAATTTAACATCGTAGTGTCACCAACAGACGGTTCTTTGCATACCTGAAACACTTGTTAGGTATGAGAAACTCCTTAAGTAAGGTCTTTGAAAATAAAGAACTGCATAGAATATTTGGGTTGGAGAAGGATGAGTAGGCGGCTACACAATGCAGAATTGCGTAAATTTTACCCACAGTAAATGTAGTCAAAATTATTGCTGCGCATCAGTTTAAGTGGGCATGCAAAATCGCGAGTCTTAGTTGCAAAACCAATACCTAAAAGATTGATAAACTGAACGCTTTGCCGACTGAAAATTTCCGAGGGTAGTCCTAGGAGAAGGTGTGATGATTCGGTGAGGGCTGATCTTGTTAATTTAGGGTTGGACGGGGGGGGGGGGAGAGGGGGGGGAGGAAATGGAGGTGTAGGGAGCAATTGGTGGCCTTTAGGTTCGTTAAGCCTTATTCTATTCTAATTTTAAAAATTGTCACGAGACACCAAAATAAATTTATTCTATCTATTTTTGTATATTGTAATTTATTGAGGGTATTAAACATAATTTATATCCCGTTACCTACTATGATGGTTATGAACAAATATTATTTTGAAATAATTTATTTTTTGAAGAGAAAAGATTTGGCTCTGCCGGGAGTCGAACCCGGGTCTCCTGCATTACATGCGAGGATGCTAACCGCTACACCACAGAGCTCGGCTCAAGGCAGAGCAAAACCTTCCTCTTCACTGATCTTTTCTCTTCAAAAAATAAATTATTTAAAAATAATTTAAAATTGGTGGTCAGCCACAATTTAAGATTGGATAATTTAAAATATATTATTTTGTTTACAGAAGAAATTGAAACGAAGGTTATACCAAAGAGGAGGACCATGTCACTGCTCAGCTCCTACAAAAATCTTTGGAAACCGAGAAATAATCATTTTATGAGGTACTACTTACTTTAATCAGTTTATACTTATGGTTTTATAATATATAAAATAAGTTATGCAATGAGGAGGAGAGTGGTTGCGGAGGAAATATTTGGTTGTGTAGGAGGGTCCTCTTCCATTGATAACATTAGATTGATTTCATCCCTTTATCGCATTTATGTTCATTCTCATTTTACTTTCAAGAATTCTATTCCTCAGTTTGGTATATTTTTGAAAGTGATGATTTTTTAGCTTAACTGCCATTATTTATGCTTGGAGGAATTTTAACTATATTCTAGTCAGGGTCATTCCATATCAAGTGGCTGCTCAAAAAAAATTATAATTTTACCACCAATTACGTATGGAATCAGTAGTTCAAATAGATGTTTTAAAAATTTTTAGGATCAACCGTTTCAAAATGGCAGCCATTTTTGTTTCTCCTTTCAGGCCGATTTTTGAGTTTTTAAGCTCTCACAGAAAACTCATTTTTTCAAGACTGGTAAGTCATAGACTAATAATTCAAACACGATTGTTTTTCTTAAAGTCTGTTCTATATTTCTGAAAAGTGCTATTGAAAACAACTGCTTTAAATTCTCAAAACACCGTTTTTGAGGGTACGTTTTGGTTAAAAGGGCACGTACGCCAAAGCTGATTTTTGGCATGATAATAAACCTAACTAAGTAGCTTTCATTACAAATACTCTTAACCCGTATATTCTTTACTTTATTTTTTATGAATTTTTAAACCACATTTTTTAATGTGTTTTAAAAAATTGGATAATAGGCTCTAATATCTCTGGTGGGCTAGATGATAAAAATCTCATTTTTGTACATGTTATGCTTACATGCAACATAAACCAACTGTATAAAATTTTAACCTGTTAAAAGCTACTAATTTTTGAAAATGCTCATTTAACAATTCGTAAACTTGATCATACTTCATTAAAATTTTACTATTTGTCAATTTTTCACTTTCAGCAATGGCTGCCATTTTGAAATGCTTGATCCTAAAAATTTTTAAAAAATTTATTTGAACTACTGATTCCGTATGTAATTGGTGGTAAAATTATATATTTTTTCTAAAATGATCGAGCAACCACTTTGGACCACTTGATATGGAATGACCCGTCTTTTAATTTTCTGAAAAAATTTTCAGTAGAAAAAAACTTATAGGATCTCAAAAGAATTGAATTGAGTAAGAATCCTATTTTATTTTGCCTACAATTTTTTGTTTTATTTAAGAGAAAAAATGCAAGTAGATGGAAGTCTGATTTCAAACTGCCTCTCAAAGGAGCGTGATAAGACATTGCGAAGTACTTACCGGGAAAGTCTTCTCATCTAAATGTGATCGTCATAAGGGGTATAATATTAAAAGAAACTTACATAAAAGAGGTACATGAGTTATTAATTTAAATAATACCATGTACCTCTTTATTTCCATCATTTTTTCATCAAAAATAATATTTATAATTATAAATAATTATAAATAATATTTATAAATAATTCATCAAAAAATGCATTTTTTTTTTCTTATTTATTCTTTTTCTGTACGTATAAGTCTTACAAGATCATTTTGTGATAACCCCATGAAATTGTTAGCAGTGGACGTGTGCCAAAGTTAAATCAAAGTTTAGAATTTGAAGCAGTGTCGCACTTTGACAGAAATATACAAGTTTAGCAAACTTCCTTCAGAAAAAAACATAAATGTATAGGAAAGGTGAATAAATGAATATATATGACTCTTTTTTTCATTTAGTTTATAAACTTTATTAACTCTTTAGTAAACTTTGTCAAACTACTTATTCGTCAACTAAAATGCTCCTGGAGTGAACTTCATGTTTCCCAATTCAAAGTTGTGTTGCCTTAAAACATTTGTTTTCCTAAAATGTTTTGTTTCCCGAAATCTAAAGATTGCAGGTATTTTTTCTACATGACAAGTAAATTTAAATGAAGGTTGTGTTGAGATTAATATTTTTAAACACATTCTGTTGATATTAAAAAGGGTCAACATTTTCAAAGTAATGTCAAAATTATAGTGTAGTGTAAACGATGCCTCCCTACTCATGTTTTATAAAAACTTAATAAACACAGAGTTAAATAAATGGTAAAAATTGAGCTAAAAGTGTACAAAAAAAAAAAAAAATTGATTTCAAAACTTTTATTATGGCAATAGCAAACCGTATTTAGAAATATTAAAAAAAAAATCCCTTCTGAACAAAATAAAAGACAAATCAATGAAATATGTTGAATAGTTTTGGGGGAAACTTATTTTGAAACGATGGAGGTGAGGTGTGAGGTAGTGAATACACGTTTTGGGGTCCCCTGAGTCCAAATAACCAAGTCCCGAGAAATGGTCTGTGTGTCTGTGAACAGACTAGCTCAAAAACTATAAGCCATACAAAACTGAAATTGGGTATTGGTGTATATATATATGCCCGCGATGTGACAGCAAAAATTTCATCAAAATTAGTCAAACGGCGGGGGTACTTTATTTAAATTTAATTAATTAATAATTAAATTTAAATTTAAATCCTTAGATTTTGTCTATTTTTTATGTTTTTCTCGATTTTCTCAAAAACGGCTCTAACGATTTTGATTAAACTCGGTATTTGGTGTACGTATATGCCCGCGATGTGACAGTAAAAATTGCATCAAAATTGATCAATTAGAGGGGGCACTTAATAAATATTGTCCCATTTTCACGTGTTTTTTTTTATTTACGCAAAAACGGCTATAACGATTTTGATAAAACTTAGTATTTGGTGTATTTATAAGCCCGCGATGTGACAGTAAAAATTTCATCAAAATTGATCAATTAGAGGGGGCACTTAAATGTTCCAAATTTTGCTATACAGATACCATATAGCTTATGAAGATATACAAACATAAGTATATAAATGTGGAAAAATGTGTTAAGTTGAGGAATGGCGTTTACATATTATCAAAACAAGTCGATTTCTAATCTAAATAAGTTCGTAAGTGAAAGTTGTGTTGCGGGCATCGCACCAGATTTTTTCATAAAAAACTTATTAACAATGTGAGACTTTTTTGACTAAATTAACATTTACTCCTATTTAAAAACTTTAGAATTAAATTAAAAAGATATTATATTATTATTATTATTATGATTATGAGCATTATATTAATATAAGTTCTTTTCAGGTACACTGACGTTAAGCCCAAGGAGGAAAAGGCTCCATCCTTGAGCGAGATAGCAAACCAAAAGCACGCCTTACAGAAAATTAATGGGTGGAAAATATATCACCTTGGGTCTCAAATTGAGGATGTGGTAATTATAATTTACTTTTACTTTGTCTATTATAACTTTTTTTAATTTTATTTTTTCTAATCCAGCACTTGTGATATTACAATAGGGAGTAATAAATTTCGAAGTGGTGAAAAATATATTAAAAAAAAAAAATCTTGTGAGATAATTTGATAAAAAAGTATAACATTTATTATAATTTTTTTTTTTTTTTTTAATTATTTCTGAATATAACATCTTGTGTTATCAAAATATATTTTTATGTTTGTGTTAAAAGTTTTTCAAGGATTTTTCTTTAATGTCGTTTAGCCTTAATTCTATTTTGGGGTGTGATTGATCATTTTAATGAATATTTATTTTTTATTATATTATATTAGCCAAGTTAAAAATAAGCTTTTTTAAAATAGAAAATGTTAATAAAATATTAAGAAATAAAATGGAGATATCGTCAACGCAATGGTAAAGTTCTGAATTTGTGATAAGTTTTCTGGAGAGCAAAGAGTAACTTTAAATCAAACAACCGGTTACGCTAGTTTACCACAGTATACCATAGGCCCTAAGTTTAAGATTTAACCAAAAAACCGAATTGTCGTGCCGACTATATAATATTATGAAAGTTAGTGCCTCAAATTTACTTTATGTATTTTAGATTTATTTAAAGGATTTTTTTCCTATTCTTTTTTTTCAGGTGAGTTCGGAAGATGAATTCATTGAATTTTACAATTCATTATTGTGTGTATTGGAGATAAATCAAAAGAAAAACAAAAATAAGGAAATCGATAAGGAATACAGTCGAATAAATGAAAGAGTGAGGGTAAGCTATTTTTCTTGTCATAGTCTTTGTTAATACAATTATTTCCAATCTCAAATCTTATTTTTATTTGAGTCCTTCAGTTATACAATATTACTAACTCCACTTTCAACATGTAGTCTAGCTTAATTTTTTTTTTTTTTTTTTTTTTTAATGTAAGCTTAAATATGGTAGCTGGTTAAAAATTATTTATTTTATTTTATTATTATTTTTTCAGGCAAACTTCCAAAGAACGAAAGTTGCCAAAGACCAAATGCTAGACGCTAAAAGTCAAATCATGAAATTTTTCGACCATAAGAGCTACGTCGCTGATATAATAAACAAAAACATTTCTAAAAGAGGAACTGGAAATAAGAAAAGAGACAGGGTATAATTGAAAGAATCGGTTGACTGCTCTCAATAACTAACGGAAGGCGACCCTAGCCGACCAAACATCCTAACGCAGGCCGTTAATAATGAACTTAATGCCTACATTTTTATTTTATTTTGAGGTAATTACTATTGTAACCATTTAACGCGAGTATAAAGAAAAGAAACTAGTGCTTATAGGTTGTATGTATACGTTTTAATTTAAGTTACGAGATAACTGTTTATTTATTTATTTTATTATATGAATTATTTAATCCGAATGGGAAGCAATAACAAAAACAAACATATTATGTGACTAACTAAACATTATCTGGAATATAATGTGCCATCACGAGGGAAAAAGAGTGTGTAGCTAACATGTTAATATTTCTACTGTAAATACGAGTAATATAATATATTTAAAACTAATTATGTAGTGTTATATATATAAGATGTAAATGCCTGTATAATATTGTTGATACATGTATAGAGAGAGATAATTATTTAATTTTTTGAAAGACAGCTATTTATTTATTATGTGTACAGTCTCGAATGTATTAACATTTTAATGTGTCAAAGAAAGTGTAAATATATTTTATTTAATAATACAATTAGGATTTTTGAAATTTGAAATGTGTTGTTATTTATATTGTTCCTGCTCTGCTAAAGATTGCATCGCTCTCAAGATTAATATTTTAACACTAACATTTTAAAGGAAACTTGGCCTATTTTTTTTTTTTTTTTTTACCTATACTATTATGAACAGGGCGATTGAGTTCTTGGTGGCCTAACTCTGGTAGGCAATTCTAGACATAATTTGATGCATGTTTATTTAAAAAAGAAAAGGAGTTAAGTCCAATTTTGTGTTCATTAGGGGGAAATTGAGTTAAGAACGTATTGCTTAAAGCAGCTCCTAGACGATAAATATTTACTTAAATATACTGAACAATATTTTGTATAATATTATTTTTGGCCATCCCACACGGTGCTACATTACTGCTCAATATTATTGCGAAGTCAACATGTGGAATAAGAAGACAGCAAGTTGTGTGGCTATAGCATTAGTCATAGCTTCGAAAAAGAAGCGCATGTGGATGAAGGAATGGTTTAAAAAAAAAAGAAATAGGTACACTCATGAAAATCTGTTAAGTGAACTATGAATCAGTGAACCTAGTGAGTGACTTCCAAATTTACTAGAACTAATCTGTACGGAATCCATGTGCAAAGTGCCTATTTGGCTCTCAAGCAATATATTATCTTTGATAGCCTTTTTTGCAAACATTTATTGCTGCGATGTCATTTTTTCGACATTTTCTCTACTGCCCAAGTTGAAGTAATTTTTTTTAAGCCAGTTTGAGGTTGTTAAAGATGTTTGCGTGTTAGGGATATTAATTCTTCGGACTCATCAAGTTTCTTGGCCTTTTTTTTGGAGGACCCTTCTTGTGCTGTAAAAATTAAACCTATTTCAGTAGTATTGCGCAATATTGCCAACATATGACGCAATATATATATTGCACAAGAAAAATCGAACGGTTTTTGATTGACCCAATATATTGCACAATTTTCCAATGTGATTTACAGACGCTCAGTATTATTGCACAATGTCAGTTATTGTGCAATATATTAACGTATATATTGATCATCTAGGGGCCGTTTTATATAATTAATTTATAATTGCACCACAGTAAAGTTGACGGAATTTCGCTGTAGAAGTTTCTATATTTTTACTTAGGTCATTTATTGATAAGAGGGACTTTGCGGAGGTCAAACAACAACAAAATGTCTCGATAAATGTGAGGTTTCCCTACAAATCCTCCCTCCTTACTTAATGGAAAACTTCAACAGCTAGTAATGAACATGTTTAGTGCATAGTGAACCACACCAACATTTTTGAAATTAATTTATGAACTAATGATACTTTTTAGTGACCCTAATTGATGAGATGGTAGACCAGAACATCATTCCTGCCAACCATTTAAATGAAACAGGCAAATATAGGCATATAGGGTATCACTCATAAAAGCTTTAGAAACTATGCATTTCTTGATGGTGGTTCCAACCTAGCATGTTTATGACACATCACGGTACCGTAAACCATGGAAAGATCCATCTTCTAACACACCTCTAAAGCAAATGACTAACACATTGGAAAGGACATCCATGCAACCAAGCTCTAGAAGTGCCCATTCAACTCCCAAGCCAACTACTGATAACTGAAGGGACACAATAGAGCTTTAGAAGCAACTCTGTTTAGCATTGTCTCTATTAGAAAATATCTTATCGATTTATTCGTCGTTTTATTATATCCTGTTGTCTACATGTATCGGTCTTCTTTCTTCCTCTTGTTTTTATTTCACCTATTATATTTAAAGATTATTTTCATTCTTTTTTTTTTTTTTTTTTTTTTGTAAATATTTAAGATCAATAATATACGGCCATACTGGCTAGATTTCTGTATTATGTATGTAAAATTTATTCTAAAGGGACATCAGTCCCAGGATAATAAAATTAAATCTACTTTAAATCGAGTGTGACCAGAGGAAAGGAGGAACTCTGTGCTAGAGGAACCCAATGGTGGGTCGCTAATGTTTTTCTCTTAATAATAGTTCATTAACTCAACTTTTAAACCACCTAACATCAACATCACATAATTCTAAAAAGCATTTTTTCCTTTTAGAGCAGTTGCGGTTACATCAGTCGTCGGATAATCCGTTTTTTTTTTGATATTCTGTAGAAAAATTATAGGACGGAACCAATTGGTCCTTTACAATATATTTTTTATAAGATAATCAGTTGTTACCTTCCGGTTAATCTTTTGTTTGTGAGGAATTTTTTTTTTTTTCTGTGAAATTCGACAACAAATGTGTAGCTATTGACAGTAGTTTCTTTTTTTTACTTCCTGGAATACAATAGAAGAAATATAAACTATATAAATTTCATTGCGTTCTATGAATCAATTAGGTAGCAATCCCATTCATTTTTTAACGTGATATTTGTAAATTTTGATCGAATTGCTGTGGTAGAGGGGACTGATTATATTAAAACAGTTAATATAATCAGTTATAATGACAAATAAGTCAAGTTTGTCATATCCAGCCATAAAAGAGAGGATAGGTCTGTTACACGGAAAAAAGAATTTTTAGCTGAGTATGATAAGTTACGAAAATTAGAAAAAAAAGATGCTGCATTAAAATTAGCAATCCCAGTTTCAACACTTTCCGATCTAGAATATAAACATATATCTTCTTTGTATTTAGCCCGATATCTACTTATGACAAATTAAATATGTTTAAAAAAAATAAGAGAATGCTCATTTAAAAATTTACCCTCAATTTCTCACTTTTCATTTAATACATTGAATTTTATCCTGACCCGATTGCAACGGATGGAAAGGCAATCACTTTACAAGTATTCTTCCCACCGTATGATATATATGAGACATTTATAACTCACTAAAAGAGTGACTGCCGTTAGTTAAATAAAAAAACCTAATAACCTATTGTTCAAAAGAGCAAGGTTACACTGATTTTGTAAATTTTTGCTTCAAGGTAGTTAGCATTAAATACACATAATCATTTCACTAATTGTTTGTGTTAAAGAAATTTGATAAAGAAATAGGACTGTGCTTTACTTTGTTTTTCCAAGCAATGATCTAGAAATGATACAGCAACTGTTGCAGATGGCCGATGCTCTTGCGATCGATACGGTTTATATTGAATGCAAATTTGGACTGAACTAAGAAAAAAAATAATTCTTTGAAGAAAATGAAAAAAGCTGTAAGCTGTAAAAGCTTTTTGATTGGGATTTTATTTTCAATCTTGGAACAATGCTGCTGCTGCTGAAGTGTATTGTACAGAATTAGACCATACAAATGTAGAAACGGTGTAAATAAATAGAACAGAAAATAAACATATAAAAAATATATTGTTTTTTATATAGAGCTATTTTTACAATGTTGTGTGAGATTAATCACAAAACTCTCTTAACTTTGCTATCAGTGTTCAAATTAATGGAAAAAAACATTTACTATAATCCTCCACGAATCACCAAGACCTGATCAAGCTTGGATCGAGAGTTAAGCAAGTTAAATAAAGAATACTTTTTTGACCAAAACCCGACTATCATTTCAGAAGGATTTTTGAGAAAACAGAAAATAATTATTATATCTTTAAATTTACTGATACAGTAGGGTTCCGATTAACCGAGGTGCCAAGTCTTAAGGGGGAGGGGGTATGAGTATGTATATGAGTTCATTTAAACAAACTACAATAAAAGATTTCTTTTTAAGAAAAATAGTTTCATAATTTCTGTTATGAATTATACATTACTAGCTAGGGTGCCCGGCTTCGCTCCGGTAGTTGTGTGGTAGTTTTAAGAACAGAAAAACTTTAAAATTAAAGGAAATATAGAACAAAATTAGCCCTTTCTTGAAACTTTTACATGGTATCATTATTAAGATCCGATATCTGCAGAGTCCGCCCAAATAAGGAACCCTATATACTTTAAAGGGGGTTGAAAATGGTGAATGAACAATTAATTTTGCTGAAACTTTGTCGAGTCATGCATCGTTTTTTATGGTTTCTGTGGTTCTGAATTCTATAAGCCCATTCCAAGCAGTCAGCAGATAATAAGTTATTAGATTATGGTTGAAAAATCTATTAGTTAAAAAACTATATTTCGATTATAACTTAAGCGCCGACTATGTGATGGTCCTATTAGATCCAGAAGTTTAGAAACTACCTAAGATTCATAGAAACTTTTTTTTTAAGACCTTTCTTCCAGTTCAATCTCCCTTAAGATATCCCTCCCCCCCGTAATTTGGCCGGACACTGCACCTACTATTACAAAGTGAAAAACAAAATATCATGAGGGCACAATTTTTTCATCATATTTATTTTAATCCTGAACTATGAGGGGTGATAAAATCTTATTGAAAAAATGCTGTAATTGGAGTTAGTCACTTTGTCAACTGGAATGCTCATCATACACAATAAAACCATTTTTCATAATTACATACAATAAGAACACTTCAAACTTTTTATTTTCGATTTATAATTTAGTCAATTTATCTCTTTTTTTTTAATGCCTGTTTTTATTCGCTCACTGTACTTCTAAGGAATGTTCACTCATATTGGATTAAATTTACTTAAGCATATGTTATATATTGATTAAAAGTAATATGTTCATCAATTAACCTTCTTATGAGAAAATTAATTTTGTTAAGTATCCAGTCGGTTTTCTAATTGATTGTAGATATGTAAAATCATTATTTTATTTTTAAAGAAAAGGTGAAACTAATTATTTTCGCTTGATTTTTTTAGTAATTTAAAAAGAACAGCTGAAAAAATACATAACCTTTACAAATTGAACGGAATGAATGAACAATAAACATTGAGTGAAACACACCCTAGCGCTTTCTGGTAGTCTGCAGCTCGAACTAAATTTTTCATTCATAAACTCGTATGTCATTCTCAGTTAGGCTAATTACATGGTGCGAGAGGCTTAAAATTCCAGTCCTTTTCTCTTCAATTTTACACCCTTAAGAGAAAAACAGAAACCTTCTTCTCCGTTAGGGGTTATATAGCAACTCGCTGACATAACTTTCTTAAACGTACGTTGAGTCGTTTTTGAGCCTTATCGGCACGCACATTGTACGCTTTGCTTTATAATATATATTGATTATTATTAAACATTTATTAGGCGTTTAACATTAAAGGAATTTTTTTTTTTAAAATAACCTAAATTTTCAGTTGGTATTGGTATGGTTCTGATTAACTGATTATTTTGATTAATCGAGTAACCTTGGTCCACATCGACTCGGTTAATCGGAACTCTACTGTACATTACATTATTAAATTTGACAAATCACTTTTTCTTTTTAATTTTAACTTAAAATTGTTCATTACACAGGACCAAGCAATATGATTTAAATATCATAACAGAAATAAAAAATAAAATATACTTATAACTAAATTTTAAAATTTATAACCAAAAAACAACTTTTTACTGTCACTTACCTATGTATGAAATATATAGTAAGTGGAAGTATTGCGATCGTGAACAAATTCGACTTCCGGTTTTCAACGGAAATACACGTTTTGGGGTCCCCTGAGTCCAAATAACCAAGTCCCGCGAAAGGGTCTGTGTGTACAAATACAAGCAACTGAAACTCTTGAAGAACATCAAAATAGGATTGAACAACAGATGCTTAGAGAGGCAGAATCGCGGGAAACTGAGCATATTAAAATTGCATAACTTCAGCCAATCTCTGGGTATATTCTTTATTTTTATAAAAATCGTTATGATCTCGCTTTACATTGGTTTTTACAAAATAGACAGTTTGAGACGTCGAAAAATGAAATTCCCCGGGTGAAACCGGGATATACATCTAGTTAATAATAAAACTTGACAAATAATATTGACGTTTATGGAGTTTCCGATGATCTAATATAATGATCTTATTCATTTCTTATACACATCAAAATGATATTTTTAAGATATATGGTTCATTGTTCTATTAAGCGAAATGCAAAATAAAAACAACTATTAATCAACAAAATATTGATAACAAACTATAGTCTGATAAATATTTGTACGTCATTCGTTACGCAATGATTATAATAGAGATGTATGTATAATTTAAATAGAAGCAGTTTAACTCCCCCCCACCCTCTTAGGTGAGGACGAAAAAAAAATCGATCTGTTTATACATAAAACGTGCTTTCATTTAGCAATATTCTAAGTTCTTAAATTGAAGAAGGATTGTGTGAAAATAATTTAATTATGATTCACAACGTTGATATGTACTTATATTTGAAATTAAATCCCTCATGAATCGTTGCATTACATTAAAAAAATAAACAAAAAATAGTGCTTCGCCTCTCAGAACATATCCGATATATTTTTACCGCTATTGGTTTACCTTATGTAATTTTTATTGGTTAAAATGTTTCCCATTTGGACTTCAGCCTTCCAGAGTTTCGGAGAAGGGGTCTTTTTACTTTCACTTACCTATATATGAAATATATAGTAAGTGGAAGTCTTGCGATCGTGAAAATTTTCGACTTCCAGTTTTCAACAGAAATACACGTTTTGGGGTCCCCTGAGTCAAAATAACCAAGTCCCGCGAAATGGTCTGTGTGTCTGTGTGTGTGTGTGTAAACAGACTAGCTCAAAAACTATAAACCATGCGAACCTGAAATTGGGTATTTAGTGTATGTATATACCCGCGATGTGACAGGAAAAAATTCATCAAAATTTCTCAAAGGGAGGGGGTACTTTCTTTAACAACTTTTTAAGTTTTTTTTCAATTTTCTCAAAAATGGCTCCAACGATTTTGATTAAACTGAGTATTTGATGTAGTAATATGCCCGAGATATGACTGTAAAAATTTCATCAAAATTGATCAACCGGAGGGGGGACTTTAGTTAATAAATTTTGTATCATTTTCACGTGTTTTTTTATTTACTCAAAAACGACTTTAACGATTTTGATCAAACTGGGTATATGATGTATGTATAGGCCAAAGATGTGATAGCCAACATTTCATCAAAATTGATCAACCGGAGGGGGGACTTTATTTATTAAATTTTGTATCATTTTCACATGTTTTTTTTTATTTACTCAAAAAAGGCTTTAACGATTTTGATCAAACTGGGTATTTGATGTATGTATATGCCAAAGATGTGCTAGCCAACATTTCATCAAAATTGGTCTAATGGAGGGGGCACTTTATTTCATAACATTTTTACCTTTTTTTCGATGATCTCAAAAACGGCTTTAACGATTTTTATCAAATTCGTTATGTTTAATGAAAATTAGGTGTTCTTTAATATCAGGTAAGCTGTATCATTATTAAAATGTTCTGAGGGGGCTTAAATGGGGTAAGGACCTTTTTTGTTTGTTTGTTGCCCATAAAGTACCTTTTTTTTTTGTTTATATGGAGAAATTAACTGTCTCTCGTTCTGATAATGTTAAAAGAAAATTCCACACAATATTCTTCGAGCAAAATAATAGATGATGTTATAATAATTAATATTTAAGCCCATTCAAATTGCATTAAATGATGGCCTGCTTGTCGAAGATTTTTAGGTGAGGAATAATTCATTTTTAATATAAATTTAAAAACATATCTTTATTTATAACAAAGTCTCTTAAATAATAAAAATTCTTCTATACTTAAATAAACATACTTTTTTACATACATTACTTCAATGCTTCTATTCTATCGACTAGATTGTCTATTTTACTCATGTTACTGTCATCATCTAAGCAATTTTCTTTGAGCGAATTCAAAACATCTGATAATGATAATAAGTCATGTATCATATGATTCTTACCAAAAGAATAATCCGAATAATTTAATTTTAATAAGCTACCATTATCTAAACAATGTAATCTCACATCAGCAATATAATAAATAAAATTGAAAAAATCATTAATATCCATTCCGAAGACTGACTTAAGTATTAGTTGACACTGTTTATCCCAATCTTCCATGTCTTGACAATCGGCTATCTCTTGCCTAATTTTCTTCAAATTATTCAACAAATCCTTCCACACAATTCCAATATTGCATGCATTAATCCAATTATGATTGATTGATATTGTGTCTTCCTGTAAAAAATAAAAAATAATAAATAACAACAATAATAGTATAAATTAATAAAGACTATAAATTAATCCAAGAATTAGTACAGTACATCCTCCTCATTTTACAAAACTATACCAGGTCTGCAAGTTTAAAATGTCGTTTTAATTCCAATAGAATGCGCTCTTAGCCTATTGAAGGATTTGCTTATCTCTAAACGCTATTTTGTTTGTTAGTCATTTGTTTACAAAAGTCAGTTGTTTTTAAGTCGTTTACGTGGACGTATCATACCTTTCTTTGGTGTTAAAAATGTCTAATTTTAAGCCAAATAAAGAGCATTTGCGGCATGTCATGATTTTCTTATTCAATCAAAAGAAAAAGGCATCTGAATGTCATCGAATTCTTGTTGAGACTTATGGCGATCTTGCTCCAACCGTCAAGACATGTGAACGTTGGCTTCAAAGTTTCAAACGTGGTGATTTTGATGTTACTGATAAAAAACGAGAAAATCGACCAAAAAAGTTTGAGGACGTCGAATTGTACGACGAGCTTCTCAAACCTGGCGAAACAGTCAATACCGACCGCTACCGACAACAAATGATCAATTTGAGTCACGCATTGATCGAAAAACGCCCAGAATGGGCTCACAGGCACGCCAAAGTCATTCTTCAGCATGATAACGCTCCTGCACATTCAGCCAGATTGACTAAGGAAACGATTTCTTCGCTTGGTTGGGAACTCCTACCCCACCCGCCGTATTCACCTGACCTGGCGCCTTCTGATTATAATCTCTTCTCATCGATGGGACACTCATTGGCTGAGCAACACTTTAACAATTTGGAGGATGTAAGAAAATGGCTCGATGAATGGATTTCAAATAAAGATGAAGCATTCTTTTGGAATGGTATCCATAAATTGCCCGAGAGATGGACAAAATGTGTAGAAAGCGAGGGCCAGTACTTTGAATAAAATATATTATACTTTTTTTTTAAATTACTGTGTATATATTTTAAGAAATAAACGACATTTTAAACTTGCAGACCTGGTACACTAATCATGCAACCGTTGCAAAAATTAGTACTTCTTCCAATTAATGAACATAGAAAATTACACTTTTCAGGTTCCTCACATGTAGTTGTGTAAAATTGAACTGAACGTGTAAATGGAAATATTTCATACAAGCCATTTGCACAAACTGAGCAGCGCAAACCAGTTTGTGCAAATGGCTTGAGCATGTAAACGCACCTTTAGACTGTTCTCAAACTGAAGTTGAAAGCACCAACCATATTGGAGTGGCGATTAAGAACTAGTAATATTTTTGTTTGAAAAACATGATACAATAGAGCCTCCATTATCCGGGATAATGATGGTTATGGGGGTCCACGGATAATCGAATTAAAACATTTTATTGACTTAATGTGATAGAAAAAAAGGTTGAAAAATCGCTTTTAAGATATAATCACTTTTATTAACAAATGAATGTTTTATAGACATTAAATTATAATATACAAAAATAACAAAAAAAGTAAATTTATGTTTTTATATATTATGGGTCGACGACGATACAAAGTCGAAAATGTCTCTTTTCTTCTCCAAAATATTCCGTACAGTTTGTTCGCCGATTCCTAATTTAGCAGACAATTTTTTAACACTTTCACCCTTTTCTAATCTGTTTATAATAGTTAATTTCTCTTCGCGTTAAAACAACACGTTTTTTTTTTTTTTCCCGACATTTTGCTACTTCGTATGTATTTAAATCGAGACTAAATCACAACTGACAATATTTTGTTTTGTAGCCAAACAGGCCAGAGTAGGAGTTTCCTGGAAAGACTTGAAAACAATACCGTTCCTAGATTATGAATCGGAGTATTAGATACCGGAAACATCTCATAATACAATACTCGCTTTCTGTGTTTTTCCATTTATTGTTTTATTTCATAATAGATAGTTAACCATTATGTAATCGTTAAATATTTACGTATGTATATATTTTTTAAATATTATACATACAAAATAAATGGCATACAAATTAAAAAAAGCTTATTAAAAAATTGACTCCTCGGCACCCCGGTTAATTGGATCCCCGGTTAATCGAGGCCCGGAAAATGGAGGTCCTGCTGTTTATACAAAAATATAAACTTAACCTACCAAATTCCAAACTTGATGATGCCATCCTGACGGTACAAAAATAGCATCTCCCACTTCTTGTATCAATACGTGAGGTTTCGCCAAATTTTTATAATTAGGATACAAGGAAACATCTTTCAAATCCTCACTTTCTACAGAATAGACCAATTCACCAAATTTATCTTTTAAATTGAATTCTCCCCCCGGAGGGAAGAAGACCCATTTCTTTCTTCCGCAAACATTGACGGACCAGCTAAACGATGAAAAAACATCAGCGTGTAGAGGCGTCCTAATAAAATAAGAAATACAAATGAATTAGATCTGAAAATAAAGAAATCATGAAATAAATAATGAATTGTTTATTAGTTTCATGAGAAATTTAAATAAAATGGTTTATTTTCAATTTTGATCATTACCACCTCAGTAGTATTTGTTTATACTGAAATTATGAAGTCTCAGCTGGTAATGATTTACAAAGGTTGAATGTGGGTAGGCATTCCCTCCTGCCTCATAGATAACTATGTGAATCCAGGTGCTTTAGTAATAGCTGGTCACAAACAAACTGTTACTGCAACTTACCCTGTTATCTACCTATCTATTATTTTGTCTTATGTTCTCTTATCTTTCTATTGTTGTTTTCTTAAGTTTAGTTAGGGCTAAAGTATTTTTAATTTGATTTATTATCTATTTGTTTATTACATATATTTTGATGTCCTTTATTAGTTCTCACCTTCCGACTTCCACTTTCTATGCACACTCAAATGAGATAACAAACCTCCAACTAGTCCTTTTAAGTTGAGATCGGGGTCATACTAATTGGTCGTTTTCATTTCGAAGTACTTTAAGATTACGAACCTATTAACTGTGGATAAGGGCGACCAATTAAGTCTCAACACTATTTTTCTTTGAGCTTTATTTATGCAAACGTTTCGGCCATTTCGGCCATCTTCAGTGCTAAATTTGATTGATAAAAATTGTCTTCTAAAAATCCACCATCAGTGGTTTGTCAATTAATAATTAAAAATTAAAATAAATAGGTATCTGTTACCCTTGTCCAACTAACTACCTGTTTAATATTTTCATTGTTCAAAGTTCAGGGAGTTCAAAGTTCAATCCTCCCTGAACTTTGAACAATGAAAATATTAAACAGGTATTTAGTTGGACAAGGGTAACAGATACCTATTTATTTTAATTTTTAATTATTAATTGACAAACCACTGATGGTGGATTTTTAGAAGACAATTTTTATCAATCAAATTTAGCACTGAAGATGGCCGAAATGGCCGAAACGTTTGCATAAATAAAGCTCAAAGAAAAATAGTGTTGAGACTTAATTGGTCGCCCTTATCCACAGTTAATAATTGGATAGTCTCAAGAAGTAGGGAGATAAATTAATTACGAACCTACTCTATCAAAAGTATTCACTCATTTACACCATAGTTTGGTTCCAGGCACAGAATAAAGCAAAAAGGCATTTTTTATTGAAGATTAATCTTTCAAAAAATAAACCCAGTAGAGGTTACTCCACTTTAAAGTCGATTTATGATGTTTTTGAATGAAGAATAATCTCTCTGGGTTGTAATTAGACATTTAAATCTTTTATTTACAAAGTTTTTCAAAATTTCAATAATGTCCGAAGCTGTATTCACACAACTAAACAAAATCTGGTTATTTTAACAGATAAAGAATTTCTAACTCACTTGAATGGTATCACCATTTTCAAGATCATAACTGGAAAACTCGAGGTGGTTTTTAGGTAAAAAAGCCAAAAATAAAAACAAATTATAATACTTAAATTTCTATCAAAACCAATAAAAATAGGATGGAGATTATTAGAGACTTCTTCCATATTTAGGCCCAGAAATTTTCTGGTACTAATACAGTATACAGCCCCATATGTAAGACAAAGTAAAAATATATATTGAAATTATCCTGCTGCACAATCTCTTAACATTTCTTAAACATTAATATGAGAATAAATAGGGAATATTACCAACTGCCTTTAGGACCTATATAGACAAATCGGTAATCATCAAAATCTGGCCTGCTCAACAAATATTCATTTAGCCAATCGGATGCAAAAATCGATGGAACTTGGTAGATTTCATAATCAGGAAATTCTTTCAAAAAATGCCAATCCTAGAATTAAAAAAAGAAAATAATTAAACTATTTTATAAAAGAAACAAAAAATGTCTACAAATAATCATTAGTAAATACCACCTTGAGATATAGGCATTGGTTATCATCAGGAAACTGTTTATTTTTATGCCAATAATTAACTAAGTCTCTAAATTTCATGGTTGTTTTAGCGTGAGAATTGTAATACTTTTCGTTACAGTTGGCTACAGGTACACTCGCATTTCCTGCCAAATTAAGACCCTATATTTGATAATATATTACATATTTTACTTTAACAAATAACTTTTTGGTTAAATCAAATTTATAAAGCGAAATGATTGAATTTACTCTATTAATTAATCTATATTAGAAAGTTTTTTTTTTTTTTGACGGCTATTTCACACGTTAATGTTTTATTTAACCTAACATCTCATATAGCAAATCATCTCCTAGATTATTTGACTCTGTAGAAAACATTAAATAATAAATTTATAATAATTTGTATTTAAATCAACATTTACATAGAATTGATTCGGTTTATCGATTGTAATAACTAGTGTGTTACATGTGATATAAAGAAATTATAATAAAAATTGTATTCAAGTGGAGTCGGAAATTAAATTGTATTAATAGTTATTTTGTCACAAATCATTGCGTATTTAGAAATAATCCTACAACTCTCTCAATGGTGTTTTGAATTTCATTTACGATCAAATACCTCATATTATTAACCCAGAAGGATAATTTTTAAAAAGAACTATATGACTATATCTCAGCTATGTAGTCTTTTCTGGAATATCAGCAGTTGCTAGAAATTTAATATTTTTTGATTCCCTTATCAGTGTATGCCTCAATAGTTTAGTTAGCCGTGGTTTCCATCGAGAAAACAATTTTATAGCATCTGATTTAGCATCATCAACATTAAATAAGACGAGTCACTACATCTTTTGAACAATAGTTTTTGTGTAGAATATTATTTTACACATTGTCATGTATGTTTGTAATTCTGCACTATTAATGGGCATTAATTCCTGTTTTTCAAAGCTTTAACAACATAACTACTGTTTCCTATAAAACAAGCAAATGAGTTACTTTGGTATCGACAATGCATCATGTAGCTTTAATAAGAGAATGTACAACTAAACAGGAATTTATACATACTTGTAATGAAACAAAGGGTGCAGTTGACACATTTGATCAAATGCGTTACAATGTGGATTGTAGAATAAATAAAAGGCAATGGCCAATGTTTTATTTTTTAATATGGTAAATATGGCTTGCATTAATCATAGGTTATTTATGCTCATAACTTATATAGTCAGAGGAAATCTAATGAAAAACCTTTAACATAGATTGAATATATGTTATAATTAAAAGTAACAAAATAATGAAGAACCAAAGATTATATTTCCATACCCATGTTTTCTAATGATGTTAAATTGATTTTTTGACAAACGCAGAAGGCAATCAGTATGCTCCAGGAAAGACAGAAGAGAAATAGAAGTTTGGAAAAAAATCCTATATGCCATTACAGCAATGCGAAAATTGGAAAACACATGAGGCAAGCCTAGCCATAAAATTAGGGTAACGCAAATGTTATGTCACTTCTCGCCATGACCTATGTTGACTAGCCATGTGACCATTATACAAGCGACCTTCGACAATGGCATTTTCAGTTAAAAAGGGGCTTGATCATCTTTATTGGATTCAAGCTAACGACTCCAGCTTACTTTTCAGGGCTAACAAACCCCCCTATGGGTTATTTTCAGTTGAGATTGGGGCCATATTAAACAGCTGCATTTTGGCCACCCTCAGAAGTAACATCTAGAAGCAGTTAACCTTACTGTATAAACATTGGAAAGTGAAAAGTTAAATGTGTTTTCTTAAACGCTATATCATTGTATTTTTGCTTACATATCTGTAGAATTACAATGCTTAGAAAATTTAAATTTAAAACGGAATTGATGAGTTGGTAAAATTAAAAACAATTTAATTTTTTTGTACTATTCTATTTAAACATTTTCCAATATATCCGTTTCATTTATCATTAACTTTTCATTAATTATGCAATGTGATAACATGAAAATGTTTTAGTTTTACGTTAATCTTTTACTGTCCAATTATTCTTTTACCGTCCTTTTCTGTTATAGTCACGCCCAGAGAAAACGTTTTTAATTTACTTAGTATGTTGCTTTAAATAAATAAAACACATGTTTTCTGAATAAAACACTTTACATGAAATTTAATTAAATTATATATTTTCATTTTATTATAAACATTGAAAAAAAAAATATATGTGAGAAATGTCATTGTAAAAATATTTCAATGGAAAAGGATCTTTTTCTGCTAACCTTTGGCGCCGCATAAATTCTGCTAAATAAGATTTTTAAAAATTAAAAAAAAAAAAAAAAGCGATAACCCTGCTTCTCCCTAAAACAATGTACTAACTAAATTAAAATCATTTTCTCTGGGCGTGACTATAACAGAGAAGTACCTCCTTTTCTTTACTGTTATTGAAATAAAATATTCTATCTATATCACCAGTGAGTACATTATTAGTTTTAACCGCTTACTCTTAGAACACTAGTCTTCCAGGATTAAATTTGAAAATAATATTGGTATAAATCAATAAGTGGTCAATGCATACCGAAATGTGTCTCCAAGTAGTCTAAATTTGGAGCATTGTTTAGCACCCACATTTTCTGACATTCCCAATCTTTTGTAAGATTTCTTATAATACATGGTACGTTCCGGTGAAGGTAGTCTTTATAGAAATCTGAATAAACAACATCTTCATAATTTAGAGTTTTAATTTCATTCACTAAATTCACTTTATCACAAGTCAAATATTTGTTCTCTAAGTCAACCAACATAGCTAGCTATATTTTTAGTTCATTTCATTTATTTATTTTTTAAATTTTAATAAGAATTTCTTCCTAAACAATAATAGTTCAAATTCTACAAAACTGAACCTCAACATTAAACCTAAGTGTAACCTCTCTACTGCCAAATGTAAATATAACCTGTGCAGCCTTTGTTGTCATTCTGGCCAACATTTGAACTTGGCGGACAACTCTAGAAAATTATTGAATAAATAATGAAAAAGCATTTACAATTTTTCAATGGCTATTTTAATTTGAAATATAAACTGAGTAATTATTTTTTAAATATCCCACTTCTTATTCATGTTTGTCTAGTTTTGTTGCTATGCAACAGAGATGCCAGTAAACTGATGGCATTTAAAACATTATTTTGTTTCCCTTTTGATTATCATGCAATTAAAAATAGAATTTCCAAGATATGCTGAACATTCTGATATAGTTAGTTGTGTTTCATGGAATAACACTGAAGAAGTTCTTTCTTGTGGGTAAGGTGACTTACATATGGGCATTGACACCAGAGAAGTTGGGTTCAAAAATAGTTTCTTCAAATGAAAAGAACTTTTGTTTTTATAGGGATGATCATTTATTAATGAAATGGAACCTTATTACGGGTGATTCTCAAAAAGTTTGTGAACTACCCAATGATGTATTCCCCCTGGATTTCCATTCTTTCTCCAGGAACATTGGAGGAAGAAAACAAACTCAAGAACAGCTTTTAATAACTTCATCTGATGGTATTTTAAAAATGTGGTTGTGTTTTCATATGTATAGGAATGATTTCCTGTTAAATTCTAAATATGTTTATTAGGAAGGTTTCATCTTATTGGTAAAAGTGGAAGAATAGAGAAGAGTGTGGAGGCCCACAAAGGAGCTGTTTTGGTCGGACAGTGGAGTCCAGATGGCTCAAGCCTATTAACGGGTTCAATTTTGTCATTAATCTTTTTAGTTTAATCTGCGTTAGCACTTCTGCCATGTCACTTCTAGGCGTGGTATATTCGGAGCTGTTTAGTGTTGACCGATTTCAACTGAAAAGGATCCAAGGACCTCTTTTTAAGCGACAAAAGCTAGAAAAAACAGAAAGCTTTATTCTAATAAAGCTAATTAAGGCCATTTTTTCGACTGAAAATGACACAATGGAAGTTTCCTACATCACAGTCAAATTGAGCCATGCCAAGAAGTCACATAGCAGTAGTGTTGGCCAAATCAGCAAATAATTATTTAAAAATATGTTTCTTACTTTTTCACAAGCTGTCTTTTTTTATGAAGTCTTTTTATAGTTTTAAAATTCTTTAGTTAATTCTTCAAAGCACAAGTTGGTACTTAACCCTTAACTACTCACCCGAATCAATTTTACTTACCTACTCACCTCATGTGACCTCATATGACGCAGAACACAAAAAAATATTTAAATAACCTTAGGGTGTGAGATATTAGTTTTAACCAACAGGAGAAGGCTTGAAAATATATAACTATTTATGTATACAATAGGTAAATGAAAGTTTTAAAATATGAATAACATGTTGAATTATAGGTCTGAAATGAAGTACTAAAATAAAGGAACTCCTTAACATTACTATTATTAACATAATTTCTTTTGATTTAAAATTCAAAAATTTGTCTACAAACAACCTTTGAAGTTGAAACAAACAAGAAATGAGTTTTTTTTTTTTTTTTTTTTTTTTTTTTTTTTTTTTTTTTTTTTTTTTTTTTTTTTTTTATGAGTGGTTTTTACAAATGCAATCCTCGGATTGGACACAAAAGAATGGCTTGCACAACTACTCACCTCGGGTCAAAATAACGATTTTGATAAAATAAACAGCTCCTTTATTTTCCAGACATTGGCAAGAAGTTACGGGAGCCAAAACAAAGGATATGTCAAAGTTTGGTGATCATTCAATGCCAAAGAAGTATAGATAGAACAAAATGAAACTTGGTATGGGTCAATATGACCCGACGTGAGTAGTTAAGGGTTAACTAGAGCTCTAAATTGTTGGATGTTTCAAGATTTCATGATCTAATAAGATGGAAGCAATTTGAAGATGCCCTGAAAAGTGGATTGATACTTGTGTAGTTAAACCTACATATTGAATCAGATGGATGATTTTTCATATTCATATACTTATCTGAATTAAAAGGGCTATATTGATTATGAAGCAACAAGGTGTTTAGGAATAGATGGAAGAGTATTTCATTATTATCTTTCGAACTTACTCAGCCATTACTGGGAATTTTCACCTACCCGGACTCTGTTTCATAAGTTTGGTCCTGCTTATGAAATATTTAAGAACTTCCTGAAGATGCTTTATCCCCCTTTTCGAAGATATTATCAGAAAGTCCCATTTCATTGCAACTGCTAATTCTTTGGAACCAGTCCATTGCTGGAGATAATGAATGCTATCACTTTTGTGCTGGAGTTGCTTCTGCTCCTTGCAGAGTAAATGATATTTTCTCTCTGATGGCTTTATGGATATTACCATCATTAGAGACGTCATATCTATTATTGCAGAATTTTGTTTCCATTATCCGCTGTGCTAGGATATTCGATTTATTGTTTGGTACCATATGGCCAGTTATTGTAGGATTGACTGCGTGGAATAACGATAAAAGGTTTTGAGTCGTAGGTAAATCTGTAATATTTAGCAAGAAACTGGCGTATTACTTTTACCAAATTTTTATGCCTTTCAAGGTTATTCTCTTCCTGCTAATATAGTGCAGCCTGATATAGTACGGTGCATAAACTCGATCGCTCTTTTACATAGTCTGCATGTATCAACTATATAATTATTATAATTATTTTTAAGTTATTTAATTAGAAGATAAAAGATTCGACCACGGCCGGGAATCGAACCTAGGTCCTCTGCATCTATGTTGCAGCGCTCTTACCACTGAGCTAACCGTAGGGTGGTCCCAACCGTGATCGAATCTTTCTCTTCTGTGATCCCATCCTCATGTGAAACAGCGCTGTGTAACACGTTAGGTGCGGCGGCATATTTTAGGGGTATCCAGAATTGGACGGTATCGGTCCCGGGGGTCCAACTGCTGGCATGAGCCACAGACTGTATCGGGCGTCGGGGTCCGATATGAATGCTTTGACGAAAGCATTATTTTTTTACTGAAAAATGAATTAAATGAGCTTCTCAAGGGCATTATCTCTTGGTAAGGTTAGACCTAGACATAACAGGTGCAGGACATGCCCCCGAGGTCCGATACAGGATTTACTCCATACTTTATCGAAAATAGCATTAAACTGCTGGAATTTTAAATTACCGTCCATATTGATAATTTTTGCAATGTCAAAACAATTTTTAGGTGTCTTTTACTGCTTTACAACCACTAACTCTATGATAAAAAAAAATTTTCATTAAAGAAATGAATAAATAAAACAAATATCAGCAAGTTTTATTTATAATTACAGACTTAGTAAGTGGTATTTAAAAAAAAAATATATATTGTTTTCTTTCTCATATTTATGCAATAATTAAAGAATGACAAAGAAATTAAATAGAAATACATTGTATAAAATCAAATACATAAAATTAAAGAAAACCATAAAGGTAGTCGTTGCAATATTATCGGACGCGGAAGGGTGATGCCGTCCAGTAGTCTTGTTTTATTACTGATGGCCTGTATCGGACCCCGGAGTCCGATTCTAAAAAACAACAGAATTTCATCTGTTAGCAACTTTTGCTGCACTAAAATGCAATAATCTCATTAAAAATCTACTAAATTGAGTCTTTGAGGTCTTCGGCCTTTCGAACATTTTCATGTGAAAATCGGCTTTTAAGATGAGAATGTAAGACATCGGACCCCGGGGACCGATGCCGCACCTAACCTGTTAATGTGTAAATTTATTGATTGGTATTGTTTGTTGAAAATAATTGGTGGGATCAGAGAAGAGAAGGATTCAATCACGGCTAATCACGGGACGGCCCCGTGGTTAGCTCAGTGGTAAGAGCGCTGCAACACAGATGCGGAGGACCTGGGTTCGATTCCTGGCCGTGGTCGAATCTTTTATATTCTAATTAAATAGTTTAAAAATTATAACTTAATTATCTAACGATAACTAATGACTAGGGGCCCGGTGTGGCTGTGCGGTAAAGCGCCGTACTCCCATGCCGGAGCTGCGGGTTCGAGTCCCGCCCTGGGTGGTGCTTTTCTTTCGTAGGAGAAGTATCACCCAGTGCCATGGGTGTTAGTATGGGCAGTATAGGGCTTCAGTTGAAGCCTTAAAGTTCCAAAAAAAAAAAAAAAAAAAAAAAAAAAACTAATGACTACATAATATTATAATTATTATTTTTTTTAAGAGTTGAAAATTTAATTTATTTCCTTTAATATGCTCTATTGAAATTATTTCCTTCTCCCCCTTTTCTATTCAACGTAATTTTCTGGTTTAGGAGGTGAAGATGGAAACCTGAAAATATGGTCAAGAAGTGGCATGTTAAGATCATTGGCCGTTCAAGGCTCTGGTGTTCCTGTTTACAGCGCCTTTTGGAGTTCAGACTGTACGCAGGTCTTGTACACTCAGGGAAAGCATTTAGTAATCAAGCCATTGACACCAAATTCAAAATCTAATAGGGTATTAATTTTATTTTTAAAAAATAATTATTTTCATTGAGAATACATTTTATAATTATTATTATTATTATTATTAAAACATTTCTACTAGAATAGAACAATGTTGATCTAAGCTGTTAAATAAAAGAATGGCTGGATATGGCAAAGAATATAGTTAGTTGCTGAAATGACAACTATTTAGTTACTGTAGATAGGTATAGAGTGCCTAAAATTATCAGAAAAATCAAAATTGCTGAGGAAATTATATGTAGGTGAAAAGTGCTTATTATTCTTCTGTTATAAAATTAATCAGCTCTCGCCTCATGATCCAAGGCATTAAAATTTGTAAAACTATTATCCTTTCTGGTTTCTTTACTAATGCAAAATGTTGTTACTTACATTGAAAAAAGTATATATGTAACTTTTAAACTGAAGAGAATTTATATGGGCAGACAATGCTTTAAGTTTCTTAAACTAAAGTGATAATTTAAATAAAATACTAGTAGGGTCAACTGTGGTGTAGTGGTTAGCATGGCAACCTACAATACTAAAGGTCGTGTGTTCGCGTCCCGAGGTGGTCCCAGGATTTTTCAATGGGAGTAAAAATTTGGCTATGGTATATGGTCCCTCGGGTAGGACATAAAATGGAGGTCCCAAGCCTGTACGATGTCAGATACTCATTAAAGATCCCTATCCTAAATATACCTGGATAGGCAAAATTTAGGACTCCCACTGTAGCATCGTCCGATTAGCCTATTGGCATAAAGTGACCCTAAACAAACAAACAATAAAATACTAGTAATATCTTCCATTACCATGCTGAATGGAAATGAGAAGCTTACTCGGAATATAATGTGGAGAAATTACTCTTAATAATAATACTTTCATTAAATATTTGAACCCTCTTATACTTTTATGGACCCAATAAAATTTGAAAACCTCTGATTTATATCTAATTATATCTAAAGTGGTGATTCCAATACCATATAGTACCATATAGCATGGGTGGGTTAGACCTCTTCATATATTTTAAGCCATACGCGGGCAACAATCAGCCCGCTATTAGATTTGATTCGGCCCGCGAGATATTTTGAAAAACCCAATTAAAAAAAAGTAGTAGACTACTTACTCGTACTCACTGCAAATGAGGAAGATTAAGATTAATAAGTACATCATAACTTCGGTGTGTATCAGTACAGCTTCATTTGAACATTAAATTACATATGTTCAAAAAATGTATGTGCAAAAAATACACTACTTTGCACTAAAAATGCATACTACTGCCCACAATTGTATTTGCTCACTAAAGTTTGGCCCACAACATGTCAAAGGTTGCCCTTACCCGTTTAAGCAGATGAGAGAGAGCTAAAAGTGTGTTTGTTAAAAATTCCGATGTTTTACATTTCCTTCTTAACAGCCGATTTTCACATGAAAATGTCCGAAATTCCGAACACTTCAAATACGCAATTTAGTCAATTTTTAATGAGATTATTGCATTTTAGTGTAGAAAATGTTGCTAACAGCTGAAATGCTGTTGTTTTTTAGAATCACCCTTCCGCGTCCGATACCAGTGAGTGTCCGAACAGGTCTACTACCTTTACGGTTATCTTTAATTTTATGTGTTTGATTTTATACTATGTAGTTCTATTTAATTTCTTTGACATTCTTTAATTATTGCATAAATATGAGAAAGAAAACAATATTTTTTTTTAATACTTCTTACTGTCTGTAATTATTAATAAAACTTACTGATATTTGCTTTATTTTATTTTATATAAATCCATTTCTTAAAAAAGAATTTTTTTTTACCATCGAGTGAGTAGTTGTAAAGCAGTAAAAGACTCCAAAAAATCGTTTTAACATTGCTAAAATTATCAATATGGATGATAATTTAAAATTCCCACTGTTAAATGATATTTTCGATAAAGTATGGCATAAATCCTGTATCAGACCCCGGGGGCCTGTCCTGCGCCTGCTTTGTCTAGTTCCAATCCTTACCAAGAGATAATGCCCTTGAGACGCTCATTTAATTCACTTTTCAATCAAAAGATGCTTTCTTCAGAGCATTCCCACCGGACCCTGACACAGGATATCGTCTGTGGCTCCTCCTAGCAGTCGGCACCTGGGACCGACCAATGCCGTTCTATTCAGGATACCCCTAAAATCAGCCGTCGCATCTAATGTGTTAATTACTATTGACTTTTGTAAATGAGATCATTATTATTGTTGTTATTATAAAATGGTCAGCTGTACATATTATTTTTTTTTTTTTCTTAATCGGGGCCCATGATAGGGCTTTTTATGCTGTTAAATGATAAGGCTATTTTCTTTATTTTAAAAGTGTAGGTGTCCTTTTTTTTTTTTTGGTGACCGAAGATTCTGTTTCTTATTTTTGAATGATAAGTTATTAATGAAATAGATCTACTCTAAACCACAAATGGTTTTATTATGACATTTAATTTCTTTTGCCCCTCTGGCGTTTTTGGGATTTCCTTGTAGCCACATTTTTTTATTAATAACAGAGTGAGGCAAATTAAATATGATATACAACCAATTTAAATGAGACAATGGGCCATATGCAACCAAAATTTAAAACCAAATTTACTGACAATTTGTATAATTTTATTGATTTAAACATTAAATTTGTTCTTTTGTATTTTGCTAGTGGAAAGCTCATGATGGTTTGATACTTAAAGTTGCTTGGGATCATGTCAACGGCAGAATCATTTCAGGGGGAGAAGATTGTCGGTATAAAGTAAGCGAAGCATTTTCTTTTGTTCTAATATTTATTTATTTATCAAGTTTTACCCATGTTTATATCTTGAAAAGTATAATTATTTATCTATTCAGGTTTGGGATATGTACGGGACTCCGATATTTTCAAGTTTACTTCATGAACATTCGATAACGTCACTAGCATGGTCACCGACTGGTGATTTATTTGCTGTTGGATCATTCAATACTATTCGCCTCTGTGATAAATCGGGAGTGAGTAAAATTAATGCAGTATTATGGTTTATTTATCAGTAATATTTATATAATTATAAATAATATAACTTTTATAGCAACCCCAAAGTCGTGCATCACCAACTGTTTAGTCTAGGTAATTGTCATTGTGACCAATGTTACTGTCTACATTAAGTTAATTTTAAAGATAAATTTCATTATAGCAATCATTGTTAGCATTATGCAAGTATTTTATTTATTTTGATAACAATAGTGAACTTAATTTTTTAAAGTAAAACTTACATAAAAGAGGAAATTATTTGTAACAATATGATTGTATAACAATTAAGAAATAAGCATAATTTAAAAGTATATACCTATAACTAGTTATAAGTATACGGTAAAAAGTTTTACTTTATTTTTGTGCTAACAAGTAATAACTTATGTGATAAACTATATTCTTTTTTTCATTTTTGAGATGAATCTTTTCTAGACTCATGTGATGATTGCCTTCTACTATTGGGATTTTTTTTCTTAAAGACATTCATATAAGCAAGTAATTATCTGGCTTATTTGGATTTGGAAACATTTAAGTAAAAGCTATTTGATTTCTTCGTTGGTGAAATGACGGCATAATCTAATTTTTAACATTTATTGTTTTATTATTATGAACAACAAATTTATTGTTCATAATTGAAAATATGGTGGAGTGGTATATGTTTGATTCTTTAGTTAAGCTGTCATTCACGTCACAAAGCAAATATAAAACTACTCCTCTAGGCTAGATTTTCGTTTAGACCTGATTCAAAAATAAGCAGTAAACACTGCATGGGTATTAATTTTATCTTCCTTTGAAACATTTAAAGTTTTTAGTAAAAGAACGGTTAAATCAAAAACATGTTTTCATATTTGCAAGGACTTATGGTACTGAGAAATGCTATTGCTGAAACTGATCCTTGTGTGATAGGTCATCATAAAATAGTGATGTGTATATCTGACAAACTATAAATTGCTGAGGCTTTTGGATCAGGAACTATTTTTCACTATACCAATATGTCATTATTCAGTGATATCCAGTATGTATGCATCATTGGAGTATAGTTTTTCTGCCATAATTTTTATTTAGTACAGTTTGCCTGTGATAGCCATAATTTATGAAAAATTCTCTAATTAAGTTAGTATTATTTTATATGTAGTAAACCTACTCTGTTACAGTGGTCATATTGCTTGGAGAAACCTGCGACAGGTAGCCTGTACTGCATAGCATGGTCGACTGACGGAACACAGTTGGCTGCAGGATGTGCCAATCACAAGCTTTTGTTGGCTCATATAATCGGGCGGTAAATATATATATATATAACAGAAATAAGTTATAAATTTATTCATTATTGAATTTAGATTTGTAACGAGGTAAATATATTTTTCAGCAAAGTAGAATGGGGACAATTCGAAGGCCTGACTACAGGAAGAAAAACTGTGGTTGTTCACGATGTTTTATCGGACGGAAGCGATGCCTTGGAATTTTCTGAAAGAGTGATACACCTCGCTTTGGCCTACAAACACCTCGTTGTGGTGACAACGACACAGGCTTATATTTACTCAACCTCTAATTTTAACACTCCTATTATTATTGATTTGCGGGAAGGATCTGTTTCTAACGTACTTCTTTCAGAAAAGTAATTTTTTTTTTTTTAAATTTATTATTATCTCTCTATATATATAAGAGGCTTTGTCCTGACTGACAGAATCAACGCAGAGCAAAAACTACTAATGATAGAAACTTGAAGTTCGGAATTTAGACTTTAAACGCGATGTAGGTAACCACTAAGAAAGGAATTTCAAAAATGTAACCCCTAAGGGGCTTAAATGGCGAAATTGTCGTTTAATTCTAACGGATATCTATTGTTGAGATTTTAAACCATATGTTTTTTATTTGAATATCGATTTAACGTTACAATAGTATTAAGGTAGACATTCACATAAAATATGGCTACTGATTATTAAAATATTAGTGGTAATCAAATTATGCACACTGTGATTCCCATGATTGGGGATAACCATATGTTTTTTATTTGAATCTCGATTTAACGTTACAATATTATTAAAATAGACATTCACATAAAATATGGCTACTGATTATTTAAATATTAGTGGTAATAAAATTATGTCCACTGTGATTCCCATGATTGGGGATGGTGCGTGTTTATTTCGATCTCTATCATATATTATCGAGAATTCTCAAGAAAAATGTTGTCCTTTTCGGCAAATTGTAGTACAACATGTCATCCGAATTGGGACAAATTTTCTGCGTTTACTCAAAATGATTACTGTAACAATTATTCTGATTTCAGTAGTTATTACACTCATATGTCTCAGCTTCAACCCATGCCGGATTTGTGGAACTAACGGCAGCTGGGGAATTGTTTCCTTACGTTTTTGAAGTATATCGCAATGATGAGCTTTATGCGGTTTTTGGCAATTATTCTAATCTCACGAAAAGACTACGTTTTACTGGTACGCTATGTAATGGCCATTTTGACGTGTGTGAAGCTCTACTACTGCAACTTTCTTCTTTTGGAGAAGAAGCAAGTTAAAAGCCGACATGTCAGGTACAGCAATGCAACACGGAAAGACCAATTAAAATCAGCTAAAAAAAGTTCGGAATTTAGATTTTAAACGCGATGTAGGTAAACACTAAGAAAGGAATTTCAAAAATGTGGCCCCTAAGGGATTTAAATGGCGAAATTGTCGTTTAACTCTAACGGACACCTATTTTTGCGCTTCGAGAAAAAATATCTAATTTGGACTCATTTTAAAGATCTTGATGCGACAAGTTTAACTCGAAAGCTCTTACGGGGCGTCGAAAACCATGTTTTAAAGCCGAAAAATGAAGCTTTCATGAGGAGTAAGCAGTTTTTTGTTTCGGCTGTTTTAGTGAACTCTCCATTGCGCGCCTCCTTCTCTTCTACCGAGACGGCAGCTTTCCCCTCCAACATTCCACCTCCCGGAAGCTCCGATTCTACTAAATCTCCTTATCATCAGTTAACATATTATATTGAATCAATACCAAGAATGATCACAGAAGTGATTTAAAGGCTCGCGGGCGAAGCCGCGACGGGGAATGCTAGTTTGTTATCTAATGCGGGAAGGATCTGTTTCTAACGTACTTCTTTCAGAAAAGTAATTTTTTTTTTTTTAAATTTATTATTATTTGTTATAAATCTTTAAATTAGTTGTACTGATATACTCAAGAGAAGACCCAGCCATTGTTGGGATAGCTCCCAAGATTAGCTGAATGGTTAGAAGTACTGCAACAGTGATGCAGAATCCAGGCTGTGGCCAATCTTTTATCTTCTAATAAAATTATTTAAAAATAATGAAAATTTAAAAATAATCGATGAATTATTATCAGGGGTCGAAAGAGTCATTAACTTTTTTAAATAAGTTTCATTTTAAAAGTATTTGAAAAACTTATTACTAAAAAGTTTTATCAATAAAAGTTTTCCAATAACTTTTTGATAAAAGTAATCCTTCAAAAAGTTCAAGGTTCCCCTAAACATATGGAGCAATTAAAATTAAAGTTTGTGCTAAACAATAACTTTTTCGCCTTGGGTTTTGATCATAAAAGTTTTTATCATATAAAAATAGTGTGTTTACAAATGAAGAGTCCACGGAAGAAAGGGGGAGAGTCAAATTTTTCCGAATTTTAGTTATATACATATAATTGTTCGTCTAGATGAGTAGAATATGTTGGTGAAAAGAAATAGTCAGAAAAAATGACAGTGGTTGGTTACAAGCGATGGAAAGAACCACGTACTCGGAAGAAAGGGGGAATGTCCTTGCGGAAAAACCTAGAATGGTGGAGAGTCATGTTAGAAGTTGTGTGGATTGGGTATTAATATCACCATTTCATCAATAAAACAGGGAAGAAAGGGGGAGCGTCCAGGACTATCCCCTTTTCTTTTAAGTTTAAATTGTTTTTTTTTACTAAAACATTTTTTTTTTAGAGCGTGATATGTCTGTTTCGGGCAAATTTATTATTTTGACACGCAAAACAAAAAGGAAAAGGAGATATAAAAAAATTGAAGAAAAATGATAAAAAAAGATACTTAAGCAATTAAAGATCCAAACCTAAAAACTGGATTTTCTTGGAAAGCACTCCAAATGACATCCCCCCTTTCTTCCGTGGACTCTTCAAATATTGTTTATTTTGATGAATAATCCTGTGATAGGATTAGTTCAAGGTATATTTATTCATATTCTATTCTTTCTATTCTATTCTTCTCATATTATTATTCTTCTTCTATTCTTCTCGAAGAAAAACCAGTCTAATGTCCAGTCTTAAGTCATCTCTCCAGACCGTTTCATTTTAGATTTATTTATTCCTCGGGAGTAAATGGTTGAGTGCAAATTACGATGGTGCACAAAAAAGACTAAGTGATAATGAGTTTTTTCAAATACATCTCAAAAACTGTTGTAATTTTTTAACGAATTTAAAAAACCATTTATTTAGATTCCATAAAAATGTTTTTTACGTATTATATGACTGTAATAGTGACTTGAAGTGTGGCAAGAACAAATTAAAACCCATATCAGTTTGTAGTTTAAAAATAATCAACATATTTAAAAAATATTAAAAATTGTAATCTCATAAAATAAATTTTTGCATTTCCGAAATTATTTTCATTGACTAAAATCCTTTTATGAATAAGTTTCAGAATAACTTTTTTAAATGGACTTTTATGCTAAAAGATATTTGGATAAAAGTTTTTAGATAACTTTATCAAAAAGTTTTTGTTATGAAAAAGTTAATGTTCAACAAAAACTTCAAGTAGGGTAAAAAAAATACATAAGTCTAACTTTAACTTTTTTAAAATAAAAGTTAACTTATATTTTCGACCCCTGATTATTATAAATAACTTTGTAATTTAGGCACCTGGTGCTGGTCGAAAGGACCAGTCTGAGTGTCTACAACTTCGAGGGTCGACTGCTGTCCTCGCCACGATGGGCCAGCTTGAACACTTCCACCCTCAACCCTTCCCACATAACTCTCGGCCCTGATACGATAGCTGCGAGGGACCAAGCAGACGAGAGATGTGAGTCAACTTATATTTTTAATATTATAACATTTTAACATATTTATAATTTATAACATAAATTTCTTTGGTATTACTTTTTATATAGGATGATATATCTGAGCTTTATCAGAATAATTTTTTTAAAAGAATGGTTGGTAAAAGCATGATTAAATAATGGGTTTTTAACTTATTATAAAATTAAAATCATGTTTAAAAAATAAACAAATCTGGTGCGTGCTCGCAACACACAACTTTCACTTACAAACTTACTTAGATTAGAAATTAATGCGTTTTGTTAATTGCCACTTCTCAAATGAACAGAACGGCTTTAATTATGAATAATGGTCTACCATTAAAGGAGTACTCCGCATGCGTGGGCTCAACGAGTTTTATGAGTTGACTGAATATTTTTCTTTATTTCTCCTCTATTTATTTTTTTCATATCTCATATTTAGCCATTTTTTATTTTCAGGCGTAACGAGAGACAGTTAGTTTCTTCATATAAACAAAAACAAAGGTACTTTATAGGAAACAAACAAACAAAAAAGGCCCCAACCCCCCTCCCCAAAAAAAAGCCCCCTCAGAACATTTTAATAATGATAAAGCTAACCTGATATTAAAGAACACCTAATTTTCATTAGGCATAACGAATTTGATAAAAATCGTTAAAGCCGTTTTTGAGATCATCGAAAGAAAGTTAAAAATTGGAAAAAAAAAACTATGAAATGAAGTTCCTGCTCCGTTTGACCAATTTTGATGAAATGTTGGCTATCACATCTTTGGCATATACATACATCAAATACCCAGTTTGATCAAAATCTTTAAAGCCTTTTTTTAGTAAATAAAAAAAGACGTGAAAATGATACAAAATTTATTAAGTAAAGTCCCCCCCTCCGGTTGATCAATTTTGATGTAATGTTGGCTATAGCATCATTGGCATATACATGCATCAAATACCCAGTTTGATCAAAATCGTTAAAACCGTTTTTGAGTAAATAAATAAAACACGTGAAAATGATACAAAATTTATTAAGTAAAGTACCCCGTCCGGTTAATCAATTTTGATGAAATTTTTACAGTCATATCTCGGGCATATGAATAGATCAAATACTTAGTTCAATCAAAATCGTTAGAGCCGTTTTTGAGAAAATCGAAAAAAAACTTAAAAAGTTATTAAATAAAGTACCCCCTCCCTTTGAGCAATTTTGATGAAATTTTTGCTGTCACATCGCGGGCGTATACATACACTAAATACCCAATTTCAGGTTCGCATGGTTTATAGTTTTTGAGCTAGTCTGTTCACACACACACACAGACACACACACACACACAGACCATTTCGCGGGACTTGGTTAATTTGACTCAGGGGACCCCAAAACGTGGATTTCCGTTGTAAACCGGAAGTCGAATTTTTTCACGATCGCAATACTTCCACTTACTATATATTTCATATATAGGTAAATGAAAGTAAAAAAATATCAAAAAATGGTGACCTTATTATACATTGAGTATAAATTAATTTCTTCGTATGACATGTTAATATTTGAGTTGTCAGTTACCAAAATCCTATATCTAATGAAATTTAATTATTGAGACTGTTTGGTACTCAAACTTAGTGAACTGTATTTTTTTTTTTTTTTTTTTTGAAAAAATAAATTAGTATCATGAACAGTTTTATATTTAAGAAATAAAATTACAACAACATTTCTGTAATCAAAATGAAAATAAACCCTGAATATTAAATTAATTACTACAAAACAAAAAAAATAACATTAAATTTAACATTGAATTTGAACAAAAGAAAAGCAGTAAAGTAAAAAAAAATGAAGAAAGTGAAACAATATATTAACAATCTATAAACTAAAATCACTCAAATGTCCCTCTAAAAACAATAATTAAAACAAAGCGCTTTAATTAACTGATACTAGTACGTAGTAGTGTGCGTGTTGCCGTTTGGTCTTGACTAAGGCGATGTATACATGCAATAATAGAGCAGAGCGTCCTTACAGGGCTCCAGTCAGGCTAATACTAGTACTAACTGAATTGTTTACATATAGGAGGCCCTTGGTATGAAGACGGGCTTGTCCTGAATGTTTAATATAAACATAACTGTAAATGTAAATGTATACAATTGATTAATATTTAAATAATTAACGTTTTATAACAAAAAAAAAATAGTAAATAACATTAAATAAAATTTTATATTTATTCGGTCCCGAACAAAGACATTTATTTTTTATTATTAATAATGATTTGCTAAATTTTAAATTAGTGTTTAAGTGGTTTTGTTAGATTATATTATAGCTTTTTTTATTGAAAACAAAGACCTAAAAAAACTATATTTGGCTCCATACAGTCTCCTTTTGAGCTTAAATAAACAAAAACAAAAAAAATCTTCATATTAAGAGAAATTTATTTCAGTGATTCAGGTTTTGGATCTAAGCGGTAAAGACATCGGAGGCCCCATACATCACAGCTGCGGCGTCGTAGAGGTCGGACTGAGCCAAGGTGGAAAGACGACGTTGGATATCCTCCTGGCCTTCGTGGACAAGACGAGGGATCTGTTCATAGCGACGGTCTACACCAGGCCGACTGTCTCCCGCAGGATAGAGAAGCTAGGTTTGTCAGTTTTCTTTGTAATAAGGTACCCAGGCTCCTATTTATAAATGTTTTAAAGGAAGACACTTTAGTATCATCTCAATAAAGTTTATACTATTGAATGTACATTACTGAATGTACACTTTTGAACATACTGTGCTATGAATGTACGCTATCGCTAAGGACTGTTCATTAGGGACACCTGATTTTCAAGCAACAATGATGAGTGGTAAAGAGTCAGGAACATGAATCATAATGTCTGCGACAAAGAGTCCGTACAAAGAATCCCTAGGCATTCTAGGATTAAGGAGATTTGTATTAGCAAAACAATTGTATAGCCAGACAGCGGATCATTTTAAATAATCAACTATAATCAAATAAACTATTCAATTGATCTTTTATAGAAAAGTAATGTAACAACTATGTGGGTTAAACAATTTTTTTTATTTAATGAAAATAACAATTTTCAATCTTACAAAAATTATGAAAACACAAATATTTGAACAGGTTACAAAAGTTATCACTTTGCAACACTGAAATAACCGTGTGACTTGAGCTTCAGAACAAGACTAACTCTTTCCAGTCCATAGCTCCTTATATTTAGTCGTAAGAAGACCAGCCTCGAACCTTCTGGGCCAGATACATAGATGGTACTCAAATATCTTAGTCACAAAAACGTGCTATGACAGTTTGTTCCAACTGACAGTTAATTCCAACAAAAGGTTCAGAACTATTCTAAATCATATGTTTATTGTCTTTTGTTTAACCTTACAATATTAGCTTTTTTTAATTCTTGTAAATTTGATATACTGGACTCATGGGTGGACCCAGCTGGTTGTAAAGGGTTGATGGAGCCCCAAAGTCCCCTGGATCCACCCATGACTGGACTTAGTATATAGGAGAGAGTAGGGTAAAGCGGGGACATTTTTTTTTTTCTTCTTGTGAATCCTTCATTTTTCACTTAAAATCTAATATGAATTATAATTTTGAAACTTCAACTACTTATCTTTATAAATAATTTATTTTTTGAAGAGAAAAGGTTTGGCTTCGCCGAGAGTCGAACCCGGGTCTCCCGCATGACATGCGCGGATGCTAACCACTACACCACAGAGCTCGGCTCCAAGTAGAGCCAATACTTCCTCTTCACTGATACCTACTACCCGATCACACAAATTTAAAAAAGGTGGTCACTCACAGATTAAGATTAGATTAATATAAAATAATTTAAAATTGACGTACGTAAATAAATAGCATAAATTGGACAAACTTTGTCCACCTCCCGTTACTCGCAAAATTTGCGTGATCGGGTAGTAGGTATCAGTGAAGAGGAAGGATTGGCTCTACTTGGAGCCGAGCTCTGTGGTGTAGTGGTTAGCATCCGCGCATGTCACGCGGGAGACCCGGGTTCGACTCCCGGCGTAGCCAAATCTTTTCTCTTCAGTAAATAAATTATTTAAAAATAATTTAAAAAAGGTGGTCACCCACAGATTAAGATTAAATTAATACTTATCTTTATGTTTGCTAAGTGTTTTGGATTAAATCGGTACGGTTCGGCTGTAATTAATAAAAATACAAAATAAAAAATATCCTCACTTTACCCTTCGGGTAAAGTGGGGTACCCCTTCGGGGAATGTGGGGGTATCCTTTTTGAATTGCATAAAAATGCTTTATTATCGCTATGAGTACTATATAAAGAATACATTTATGTATTAAAATGTTGGTATACATACATTTATGTATTATGGTGAGAATCGTGCGTTTTATTTTTGGAACATGATCCGGCTTGTAGGCGGTTATTGTATTTCTATTTCTATGCACTGACATTATTGAAATAAAATAGGGAAATATATTAGGCATACAGCACAACAACAATGAGGTAAATGATTTGGTAAATGTAAAAGTTAGGTGAAATAAGACATCGTCGGCTAAAGTGGGAATGTCCCCACTATACCCACCCTTAACGTCCCCACTTTAGCCGACAGGGTGTTTAATGAAAATAAAAATCGTAAAATGGTAACAAATATTAATAGAAACGTTAAAACAAACGGAAGGACATATGAATAGAATGACCAATCCAATGAAATAATAAATGTAGCAATCAAAGAATATGTGGTTGAGTTGTGCCATTTTGAAGTCAGTACTAAAATGAAAGAAAATGCACTCAAATTCAAACAGAACAACTTTTCACTCTAGAACCCCTTGCTAAACTAACACCACAACCAAAGGAAACAAATTTACCATTCAGTTGATAAGCAGTGCCAAAAGACACCACGATCAGATCGGTACCCGACTTTACCCAACTTTCCCCTATGTGATTTCCATAGTTCTATTATTAATATATTTATTTAAAAATAATTCCATTATGTTTTAATACAGGAAGCATTGTTCAATCGTTTAAATGGAACTCGGCCCTGAATACGATCGCGGCCATGCAAGATTCCTCCCTGATCCTCTGGTACTATCCGTACATATTGTTCGTTGATAAGCGGATGACAAAGAAGACTGCTGTTATCAAGGATGCGAGGTGATTTTGTTTTATATTACTTACATTATATTTCATTGTGTGAGCTCCTTGTAAATTATGAGAATGGTTAATCAAATTTATAGTCTACTTTCCAAAATGGGAAATTCCAAATTTTAAAACTTTACAAAAAAAATTAAAAGAAACTGTAAATGGTTAGTCATTGATATTAAAAATTTCTATCCCACTCTAAGGCTGGAAACACACTGGACGGTATACATTCTTTCCGACGCCACATCAGTTGGTCACAGATCTGACACCATGCATCAAGAATATATTCATTTCATTGTCGTTTTTTTATATTATAAATAGCTTTGTGGATAACATGAATAGAGAAAAACTTCTTGCATTATTATTATTTCATCATTGATTGAAGAGGAAGCTAAAAAATAGTCTTAGTAGGATTCATCCGATGAACAAGCAGTACTATATATATATATTTGAGTTACATCAGCGGGTGCGCTGCGGTGTTTGGACCGCATCTTTGTTTTTTATTAGAAAATAAGCAATAACTTACTTTTTTTTTGTTGTTTACTCATTGCTTTAGTTTTATAACATTTTTAATCAGTAAAAATGGTATAAAGAAAAGGATGGCTAAAAAAAGAAAAAAAAAAATTATTATATCTTTGGCGATAAAATCACAAAAAAAACAAATAACAACTTACTGTTGATAGTATAATGTGTAGAGATAATATAATAATAAATTGCTTATTATAATAAATGTTGCTCTCATGATCATGCCATAGCGGGTAGAAGAGAAAGTGTGATCACTTGGTTGTTTTAGCCCTGAAACGGCGGACTCGTGAAACTACGGCGCTGGAAGCGCATCTTAGGCTACCGATTGACCGATAACGTTGCCCGGTTACATCAGTAAACAAGTTGAATTGTAAACAAAACGACTTAATAGACGCATTAAATTCAAAAATCCCAAACCAAGGTCTACGAAAAAATTCAGAACAGTACAATAAAATAATGTCCATGTATATAAAACTTACTGAAACTGATGAAAACAACAGATTCGCCTCCCAACGAACATTGGATTCTTTGCGAGTAACGCTAAAAAGTACTCTTGAATTGTCTGAATTTTTATTTGAAAGCGGCTTCTCTTACATTCTGACCGCGAAATTTAACCAAGATCCCTTGGAGAGGCACTTTGGCATAATTAGATCACTAAGCTGTGATGAACACCCTTCCACCATAGATTTTCTTCATCTGCACATGCTTCAATGCATTTATGTGCCAGCGAAAAATGTCCTATTGCGAAATTCCAATGTTTCTTTTGAGCACGATTCGCAATTGGACAATTTCGTAACGAAAATGAGGGAGCTGAGCAGAAAGTCTGAAGAGGAAAATAAACAGCTAGTAACAAATTTCCACCAATCCATTAAAGAAAAGTGTATTTTGACTGATTTTGATAGTTTAACACCCGATTTTATTGACATATCAGAAGATTCAAGAGACCCTAGAAACTGTATAGTTTATTATTTATGCGGATTTGTCGTCACCAAATAAAATAAGCTGATTCAATGTGAAAAATGTATCGAATTACTTTCTTCAAATGTTCCCCTAGAAAATTATTCCATGTTAACTTCATTGAAAGACTTTAATAGAAATCCTATCTCAATTGGTTTTCTTAAACATCCAGCCACGAGTTTCTTCAACCTTATTTTGCAAATCGAAAATCAAATTGAAAATCAAATGAAATGTAATTTGTGGAGCTCAATATTTCAAAATCTGATCGAACATTTAGAATTTATTGCCATTCCCCCAAAATGCGGTCGCTGCTTAGATCACGCACTAAATTATATCCCTAAGGTAATATTTTTTTATTTAAAGTGCAGATTTTACTTTTATCTGAAATCGACGAGAAAAGAAATAAAATCGCAAAGCATATCGAAATTTTCAAGAAAAAAAGCAAAAATTTTATAAAATAACATTAAGAAGAAGACGAAGAATTGCTTATTTTCGAAAGGAGCATTTCCAATTTATACAATTTTACAAATATACAATCTTGCAAATATACAATCTGGTAAAAGAGTACAAAAATATGTACATAGTATTTTAAAAAATAAATATATCTAATTTTAAAATGGATGATTTTTTTTTTTTTTTTTTTTTAAATGAAAAACAATTGGCCTTTAGCCAGAATGTGGTCAAGATCCATTTTATTTGATAGGGACCTTAGTATAAAGTAATAAAATGTTTATGTCTATAGAATCAAAATTTAACAATGAGAATATTTACAAATTTACTATTAGAAAAACGTAATAATGACATTTTTAGTGGTGACATTATTTGACGAGGAATGTTTAAATTTCTGTTTCCTCTTCTAAATTTCCTTATTAGTGTTTTGATTTAGTTTAAAACACAAAATCTTAATCAACAGTGGTCACCAACAAAATAAAAATAAAAAGAACTCAATAACAATAATCGAAGTTGATTCCATACTGCATAATGTTAAACTACGTGACAATGAGATGGTAGCCTAAGATGCAAAAGTGGCGCTACTAGTGGCGTCCCATGCAAACTAAGCCAGTGATTACACTTTCCCTTCTACCCGCTATGATCATGCACTAATATGTAAGAACCACACATTTTATTTTTGCCAACTTTTCTACCCAAATTTTAGGTCCTCATCTTCCCTCTTGCTCTTTGGCTGATGATGTCAGAATGAACCCATAAGGTACAGAGTCTTGTAATTATAAACTTAGGCCTAGATATATGGGTCAAGATTTTAAAGGAAAATAATCAAATACACAGCTAAATTTCACGATATACTAATTCAGTAAAACAAGGCTAAAAATAATAGTATGTGTAAAAATAATTCCAACAATATTAGACTACATTAAAACCAAATACTTGAATTTTAATTCGTGAAGAAAGCGCAGAAAACGATAAAATAATTCAACAGAGGTTGTCTGAATTTGTAACACGAAAGGGCGCACCGCAGTGTTTGGACCGCACTTACGGATCTACTGCAAATAAGGCAATATAACTACTGAGGTACACTGGTAGACGGTGGGCATGACCGTCTAATCCGGCCAGAACATGTCGGTCTACAAATACCTGGAACCCTCAGCTCACTGATTCAATTAGTATTCCTAATATTTTGATGAATGTTCAGATTGCGGTCCAAATTCCGCAGCGTGCTCGCCAGAGTGTTAATAAAAATGAAAGAGGAAGTTGTAGCCTTCCACACTTTGTTTTCTGATTGAAGAAACGATGAAGAAATGTTTTTCAATTAGTTTAGATTGTCAATCTTGTCATTCAACGAACTCCACAACATGCTGAAAAATCATATTTTGAATATACATTGAAAGTAGGTAGAAAACCGACAAATGTAGTGGCAGTGGGCGGCAGCATTGCCTCTACTGGTGCGGCGGCAACGATAAAAAATCCAATCAGTAAAAAACGCCAAGTGTGTCCCGGCACTAAAAGTTGACACTCGAAATAATAGTTTATTGCTCATTTTTAAAAAATTATTTACTCCAAAATAAAATTGTAATTTTATGTTAGGGTAAACCATACAGTTATTGGCACCCCAATTTTAACTTAAACAAATAGTTAAACATATCCTAATTTTATTACAAGATATACATGAGTCTAATGTTTGAAGGGTCCTCTAAGTCATCTATGAAGTAAGATTTAACAAACTAACCATAGGGAAGATTTCACAATTAAATCCTCAGGGTGCCATTAACTAGATTTGGCACTTTTATCAATAAATATTGCCATATTGTAAAACTATTGATCTTTTGACCCAAAAAAACCTCTTGAGTCTTTATAAGGATAGATAAAGAGGAGCTATAAGAACTTTCAACTAGATCCCTTCATGAAAAGTATTTTTTTTAATGTCACTACTGAAATTTAGTCTTAAGGGTGCCAATAACTGTACAGTTTACTCTATGTTTAGTTTAATTGATGTTTATTTTGAACTTTATTCAAGTCTTGAATAATTCTGTTATTAGTGAATTCGGACATCGTCCCAGACTGATCAGTTTCGTTGATAATTATATCGGAATCCAAAGATCTGATGGAGCAATAATCAACAGTGGCATATCGCCCTACATCGGGCTCCTTCATGGCTACGCTTCTACCAATGCCTGGAAGGAGGCCCTCCGACTCTGTAGGATGGTCCAGGTGAATATTATAAACTATAATATTGTTATTATATTCTAAATGTGATAAAAATTTCTAGGTAATAATAATTACTTACTTTCAACTTTTCCTTTGACAAAAATTTTTTTGAGGTCATTAAGATATATCTCAAACCTCAAAATTCCAGAATAAATTTCTAAGAAATTTTTCATTATTGGATTTAATTTAATGGCATAGGTTATTGGATGAAATTAATGAAAAATGAAAAAGTATTAGAGTTACAGTAGGGTTCCGATTAACCAAGTCGATGGGGTCGAAGGAGCCATACCAATACCAACTGAAAATGTAGGTTATTTTTAAATAAAAAACTACATATATGCTTAAAAACCTAATAACTATTTAATAATAATGCTGTGGCCCTCCCTAAATAACCGGCAGATTATTATTTATACTGATATGTTTGAGGGCTCTGAGTTTGGCCCTCAGAATTGGAAAGTTTTTTCCCGCCAATGCTGAGAGCTCTAATACCATGTCTACTTTTGAACCGATTAAGCCAACCTTTACTCTCTTCAAATTTCTCAATAGGATTGTTAAATTTTGAATTAAGGGATAAAGGTTTTTCTTGTAACAATGGACCACTTACCGGGAATCCTTGATGTCTTGCCTGGTCCCTTCTAAAAGCTCGGATGATGGCTTCTTTAATGTAGATCTACAAGTTGAAGCCTCAGTTGAATGCAGATTGATAAACGTTACCTTCAATTAGCTTCCTATTCCTCCTCTGGCCACCCACAGCTTTCTGCCCCACTCCATAATCCTGAGCTACTTTTTTTAAAGACTCGCCCTTGTCTAAGCGATGAATCGCTTCTAATTTTTTTTCGAGAGACACAACCACTCGTTTACGTTTTTTCAACAGGATGTTATCCATAGCACGACCAAACTTTAACTGAGAGTTTTGTTAGAAGGGAATAAAGGAATGGGGATTAGATGTAAACAAAATTCCAGAATCTGCTTCTAGAAAAGGGTTCTTCGTGGGAGCTAAGATTCCCTATTTCAATAAGATTCGATTTCGAATAAGTTCCTCTTCTTTTTTCGAAATTAATGTTTACTGAGATTCCCGAATTTCCACTTCCATTTTTATTATGGAAGACGTTTTTATGAAAAATTCAGTACTTAATATAAAAATATAAGTAAAATTTTATACGGAGATAATTAAATTGTTCTCAGTAATATTGACAACCACCTAATAATTTTAGGTGCTTATAAATTTGTTCCAATCACATCAGTTGATGTTGAAAGATCATTTACAAATTATAAAAATGTTTTAAATTGTCAAAGGTTAGGAACTCTAGAAATAAATTTATAAATGCATTAAATTATGAACTTTAATTCTAATAATTTTATTGATTAATGCATTTGTTTTTTTTATAACAATGTAACAATAGTCAATGCCACACGAATCATAACAACACAAATATTAAAGCAGGTTACAAAAATTATCACTTTGTATCACAAATGATATGGCTTGAGCTTCACCATCAAGACAAAGACTAAGACTCCGACAAACTGTGCAGTCACTCACTCCTTATAGTCGTAAAAGGACTGGCCTGGAAGGTTCCAGGCGTGCGTGGATGGAACTCGAAAATTGCAGTCACCAACACATGCTTTGACGGTTTTTTCCGACAAATTTGTATCTACCTTGACTCAGAAGCTCTGATGAAGATCCACTATGTTCCACATGAAGATCGAAACGTTGGCTTTCGAAAATAAAAAAAATATCAAATTGAAAATCCTTATCATCATTTAACCTATCATATGTTTTTTTTTATTTATCGCTTTAACGTTACAATATGTTTTTTCAGATTAAACAAAATTTAAAATCACGTTGGTTTCATTTCTTTTCTAAATAATCTCCTCCACTTTCTTTCCTGTGAAATATTTTATGCACATTAGCATCTTTGTTGTTTGTTTGTTTAACGTCACTTTATGCCACTAAGGCTAATCGGACGATGCTACAGTGGGAGTCCTAAATTTTTCCCTTTCAAGGTATAATTAGGATAGGGATCTTTAATGAGTACCTGACATCGTACAGGCTCGGGACCTCCATTTTACATCCTATCCGAGGGGCGCGAACCTGCGACCTTTAGTATTGTAGGTTGCCATGCTAACCACTATACCTCAGGTGACCCCTAATTATAGCATCTTTGAATATTACAGTTGTTTAATAGCATATTTTTAGATTTTATGTTGCATATTTTATAGTTAAATATGCCATATAAAAATAATTATATGGCATATTTTGACTCTTTTTACTGCATAATAATCCGGGCTGTGACTGTAATATATCAATATATCAAAATATCAATAAGATTTATTAAATTATACTTTTTCTATAAGGAACAATATTGTAACGTTAAATCGATAAGCAAATAAAAAAAAAAACATATGGTGTAAACTCCCAAACTGTTTGTTGGAATAAAATATGCGGTTGGAACGAACTGTTTAGGCCTAGATCTTTCTGTGGCCTAGTCCACGAAGGCTGGAACTGCCCACATTGTTCTGGAACAATTCCAGACCTGACCATTTACGTTTATATATAAGGAGCCAGTGACTGTACAAGTAGTCTAACTCTGTCTGTGTCTTGACAGTGAAGCTCAAGTCATATGATTGTGTGTTATAACGTTATCATTTTTGTAACCTGCTCATATATTTAAATTTTATTAATTCGTTGGCATTTATAACTTTATATTTTGGTTTAATAAATATTTGTTACCCACATAAGTGTTACAATATTTTAATAATTTTTTTTTTTTTTAGGATGACGCTTTATGGTCCTGTTTAGCAATCATGGCTACTCAGGCTAAAGACATTGAAACGGCCGAAATGGCTTACGCTGCTATCAACTCCTACGATAAAGTATTATATATACAGCATATTAAGGTTTTCAAAATATTTTTTATTATTTCAATCTCTATTTAATCAAAATATATTATTAAATAAGCAAATAACTATTCATTTAACAAAATTGTTTCAGCAAAATCCAATAAAGGCCGTGAGGATGGCTGAAATGTCGCTCCTCGGCGGCAACATTCATGAAGCCGAGATGATTTTACTTCAAAATGGGATGGTCTTCAGAGCCATTATGTCCAATATTAATACGCACAATTGGGAGCGGTATATAAATAATTTTTTTCATCATTATTGTTCTTTATTTATATTTTTAAATCTTATTCAAAATCATCTTTACACATTAAATGTGAAAAATGGTCAAACTATTCTTATTTTTTTATTTTTTATATAATGATGTTATTATATAAAAAATCATGATTGTTTGTTAAACTATTAATTTTTAACTAGCTGACCTGTGCGAAGTAATTTGTCTCTGGATAAGGCAGTAAGGGACGCTGATGTCCAGCGGGATAAGAATGTATTTGTCAGGCTCGTTCAGTTGCTAGCCTATGCATATGACATAGACATAGTAGGGTGCTCTTTTAAAGCTGTGGAAGAGACATTCTTAAGACTTATGGAAGCCGCAAAAAGACTGGGACTTGAGGTGAGCGAGGGGAAAACTAAATATATGGTTACGGGGGAAACACCAAGAGCTGGTGAGACAATAAGATTTGGACCCTACCTTTTTGAAAAAATTGTTCAATTTGTGTACCTCGGCTCACTCGTAACCCAGGACAATGCACCAGAAGCGGAGATCAAGAGGAGAATCATGCTTGGCGACCGATGCTACTTTAGCCTCCGTTGGGAATTCACTACCCGTCTTTTGTCCAGAGAGACTAAGATTCATCTATACAAGACACTGCTACGCACAGTACTTTTATATGGCTCAGAGACATGGACTCTTAAGTAAATCAAGCGAGCGAGATCTCCTCGTGTTTGAAAGGAAAATTCTCCGCAGAATAGAGGTGTTTACGATAATGGCACTTGGAGGAGGCGGAGCCGAACATTGTTTTAATGATGAAACTTGGTAGACTAAAGTGGGCTGGACATGTAGTCCTGGGTAGGATGGGTGCAGAGGGAATCCCCTAGCAGGTTTTAACCGAGCCTCTCCACGGAACCAGAAGAAGAGGCAGACCGAAGCTGAGGTGGAGGGATGGTTTGGCTGAAGACACAAGGAAAATCCTGGGTATACGGAACTGGATGGCCGCTGCACAGTGGAGAGATGAATGGAAGAGACTGGTGGAGGAGGCCAGGACTTGTCGCCAAGTTGTCGAGCCGCATTGATGATGATGATGACCTGTGCGAAGCATTAGCACTCTAACCATTTGTGAGTGCGCTGATACTATTCTCTGAAATCGAATGTTTTTGCTTGTGACTCGCAAAGGACGGCGAGAATGTCTCGACAAACTGGAAAAAATGACACCTTTGAGAAAGCCCAGTGACCATTTTGAAATTTTTGCTGAGAATTTCAGTTTTTCGCTTACAACTCGCAAATGAAGTGGTTAATCAAAAAAATGTTTATGACCGAAAATTCTCCTTGAAAACCTGAATAGATTGACACCATTTAGAAACTTCTATGACCATTTTGATTTTCAAGAACCATGGTTTTCCAACTATTAATTGAAGGCGAAATGAGTGATTTGTATATTTTTCCTGTGCAGTGTTTAAGAAAAGCTATAAAATGATGCCTCATTCATGAAAATTGATGAAGGAAGTTATGGCGTGTCGACAAAAAAAAGGCCTTGAGGAGTAATATATACTAGCTGACCCGTGCAAGGCATTGGCACTCTAACCTTCTGAAATCCCACTTAATTAATGTACACACCGTATATTTAGTATCGTATAGACGGAATACTTAATTAAACATGTCGGTATCGCGGAAAGCAAGTGCGCTGATTCTATTGACTGAAATCGTATGTTTTTGCTTGTGACTCGCAAAAGACACCGACAATCGGACCATTTTCGCTTAGAATTGCAGCTTTTCGCTTACACCTTCCAAACTTATTATTACCTCCCAAAAATGTTAATGGCCGAAAATGTTCTTGAAAACCTGAAAAGATTGAGACCATTTAAAAACGACTACGACCATTTTGATTTTCAAGAGCTGCAGTTATAACTCACAATCCAAGGCAAAATGAGTGATTTATATTATACCGGTGTAGCGGTTAAGGAAAGCTTTAAAATGATGCCACATTCATGAAATTTGATGAAGTATTAAGGAAGTTATGGCGTACTGACAAAAAAAGGCTCTTAGAAATAAGTATAAGATGATGATTTATTTTAGTTCCTATTTTTTTTTCCCGCTGAGTGTAGAGTTGCCAAGGATGCAAAGAATAAGGCCTAGAGAAATGTGATTCAAAAGCGTTCCACGAGAAGGGCCACAGAAGAATATAGAAACAAAAGAAAGGAGGAAAAGAGACTACGCAGAAGAAAGAAGAGAGAATGGGAAAGGCGGCAGCTAGAGGAGATGGAGGAGCGAAGAAGACAGAAGGACTCAAGAACATTCTACAGGATGGTGAATGGAAGTAGAAAGTCATTCAAACCAAGGGTCCAGTGCATATTTAGTGCAAGTATTTAGTAGTTTACCGAAAGTGATTGCGCTGATTCTATTCTGAAATTGCATGTTTTTGCTTGTAACTCGCAAACGATGGTGGCTATCAGAAAAGTGTATATGACCAAAAATGTTCGTCTCAACAAACTGAAAAAAATGATACCTTTGAAAGAGCCCTGCGACCATTTCGAAATTTTCGCTGTGAATCGCAGTTTTTCACTTACAACTCGCAAACGAAGGGATTAATTGGAAAAATGTATATCACCGAAAATGTTCTCCTTGAAAACATGAAAACAATTGACACCATTTAGAAACCTCTACATTTTGATTTTCTTCCCAAAACCACGGTTTTGCACTTACAACTCGCAATCTAAGGCGAAATGAGTGATTTGTATATTTTTCCGTTTTTGCAGTTAAGGAAAGCTTTAAAATAATACCTCATTCATGAAATTTAATGAAGTATTAAAAAAGTTATGGCGTACCAACAAAAAATATGCTGTGAGAAATAATATATGAATATATATGATGATGATTTTTAAACTAATTAATTAGTTTAAACATTCTTATTTTTATATACTATCGTAATACAATTAATGAAAAAAAAAATTGGCATATAATAGTTTTGTTTAATCCTCATTTAAGGGACAAATCATTCCACTCTTACTTTACCTATTAAGAAATATTGCCTTTTTATTTTATTTTTCTAAAAGTTGGTACAATTTTTCAAAAAAAATTACTGCCAACATTTTGATTGAACAGATAGACTTAAATGCTGCTTTAAGTTAATCAATCATGTCTAGCTGCTATAAATGATATTAATCATTAAAATTTTATTATTATTTTTCAGTGCCTTGGAAATAGCTGTAAGGCATAAAACGCATATTGATACAGTTTTATATTATAGAGAAAAATTTATGGAACGATTGGAAAAACCTGAAACAAATGAAAAGTTCAAAGAACTTCGAGCTAATGTAAGTATGCTTAAATCTATAATAAAACAACTTTAACGATTTTGATCAATTTCATCATGTTTAATGAAAATCAAGTATTCTTTAATATCAGGTAAGCTTTATCATTATTAAAATGTTTTTAGGGGGCATAAATGAGAAAGGGACCTTTTTTCTTTTCCTATAGGGTACTTTATTTAGTAACTTTTTACGTTTTTTTTTCGATTTTCTCAAAAACGGCTCTTAAAGATTTTGATTAAACTGAGTATTTGATGTAACAATATGCCCGAGATATGACTGTAAAAATTTCATCAAAATTGATCAACCGGAGGGGGGACTTAATCATTATTAACATGTTTTTAGGGGACATAAATGAGGAAGGGGCCTTTTTTGTTTTCCTATAAAGTACCTTTCTTTTTGTTTATATGGAGAAATTATCTGTCTCTCGTTTTGCCTAAAAATAAGAAATGGCTAAATATGAAATATGAAAAAATATTGTAAACATATACAGAAGAAAAAAAGAAAAATGTTCCGTCCAACGTTGGGCCCACGCATGTCCAGTACGCCTTTAATAACGTTATTTATAATTAAAGACGTTCTGTTCATTTACTAAATGTTAAATAAAATCAGACGCGATAGAGTGTTATGCTTGCATTGCCTTATTATTGCAAGTAAAAACTTTTATTTATTTAATAATAAAAAGTTTAGTGTTTAAAGAGCAAATACAAACAAACATAAGTAAATTAATGTGAAAAAATGTGTGTCTTCGAGAAATGGCATTTAACAAACCACGTGAATTTCTAATCTAAATAAGTTGGTAAGTGAAAGTTGTGTATTGTGCGCATCATACCAGATTTTTTATAAATATATTGATTTCATTGACCTAAAATAAAATGGTAGTAGCTCCCTTAAATATGCATTGATAAATAAAGAAGAATGATGTCGATAGTTTAATGGCTTTTTATTCTTAAGTTTATGCTTATAGGGCCTCTAGGTGCAATAATTTTATATTTATATAAAATATTTTGACCAGGAAAGTCCAAAATAATTTTCATCAAGATCGGTGAGAGATTGACCTAGTTCTTCCCTTGTACGAAAATTTGTACAAACGGATAATAAAAAGAATATAATAATAATAAAGCTGGATGTGTAAATAACCTAAAATAAAAGATATTAATTTAACCATTATAGTGGGTAACCACCTATTTTTTAAATAATTTATTTTTGAAGAGAAAAGATTTGGCTCCGCCGGGAATCGAACTATGCGACTCCGTGGTGCAATGGTTAGCATACCGTGCATGTCACGTGGAAGACCCGGGTTCGATTCCTGGTGGAGCCAAATCTTTTCTCTTCAAAAATAAATTATTTAAAATAAAAGATGCAATAAAATTTTATTTTTATTATTAATCTAATCTAATGACGTTAATGATGTGTATTTCAGGTTGATATCAATGCAGAACAGGTTGAGAAGAAGGTCGCCAAAGAGTACGAATTGGAAAAAGAAAAGAGTTAAAACATTTTGAATTTAACTTATCAAACTTTTATTTGTTTTTGTTTTAGAAGATAACCCTTCACCTCTGGATCTTCTTTTTGGTGTTATTTTATCTGTTTTCTTATGTTGTTTTATTATTTTTATCTTTGTTATTATGTTTTTATTTTAATTTTATTTTGTTATTCTTGTTGAAGTAACATATTTTATGATTGTTATAAGAATATTGTTGATAAAAAAATTTTTATTATTATTAACCCGACATTTCATCACTATTAATATGTGTTTAACTAGAAAAATATAAGTAAATAATTGAGTTGAGCTTCAATACTATGAAATACTAGCTGTATATCCTGGTTTCACCCGGGGAATTTCATTTTTCTAATAAACGTGAACAAATGTAAAGTGAGATAATAACAATTTTTTTTTTTTATAACAATTAAGGATATACTCAGACATTGGCTGAAGTTATGCAATTTTAATATGGACAGGTGTTCGCACCTAGTATGAAAGAACCACTGAGTGAAATTTGGAAAATTTAGGGCAAACGGTATGGATTTCTATAAACAACAAACAAACAAAAAGAATTTCATCTTTATTTAAATAGATTGAAATTTTTTCTTTTTTCATTTTTTCTTTTGAGGCTGTTCCTGCAAGTATTATAACAGGTATGTTTCATCTTATCCAGGGGCCATTCTCAACTAATCTGATGCTGTAAATTCACTAAGGTGATTTTTACACAATCATTTTAGTACATGTACCACCATGTTGAAATAGACACTTTGTCTTTGTTTATTTGAATTCTATATTTTCAAATGTTTCCCCATCTTAAAATGAATCTCATACTCTTGCTTATATTAAATACATAATTCTTATAGTCTCATTCATTGGAAAGAATGAAAGGAAAAAAAAATCGTATAATTAATTAGTTTAAACCTAGTTTGTAAAATTCACCAAAAATAACTCAAAATAATACACATGTTCTAATGTAAGTGTTCAATGAACATTATATTCATAAATGAAAAAAAAAGATTTTTTGTTTATTATTATATATAAAGGCTCTTTATATAGAAATGGTGATAGTTTCTTTTTGTCCTCTTGGTCTATAAGAGGTCTTGCACAGACATAGTTGAGGAAAATTAAAAGATAATTCAAAGAAAAAAAAAAAAGAAATGACTGGTAAACTGACATATTTTGAAATACAACCTAAATTTAAGATATTTATTAATATATATTTTAAGGTAAGAGTGCTGCAACGAAGATGCGGAGATCCTGGGTTCGATTCCCGACCGTTGTCATAATTTGTTATGATAGTCGACCATCATTATGCCAAAAATATATAGCATTATACAAAAAAAAATTTAAAATTAAATGAAGCTTTCAACCTAGCAATTAATAGCATTAGTAGCGAAACAGAAACTAATTATACCTCTAAAAAGGAATATGAAGTAAGTGAAATGAAATGAAAACCTATAAGTGACACTATAAACTAAAGTGTAAATAGTAAACATTATTAGTAATATATATTAAGTTTACTTACTGTTCTTATTTTGTGAAAATATATTTGATTTATTAAGAAAATTAGTGTAATCTATTATTAGAAAAAGTTTCTTTGTTTAACGTCACTTTATTCCACTAAGGCTAATCGGACTATGCTACAGTGGGAGTCCTAAATTTTGCCTATCTGGGTATAATTAGGATAGGGATCTTTAACGAGTACCTGACATCGTACAGGCTCGGAACCTCCATTTTACGTCCTATTCGAGGGACGGAGTAGACAAGGATTTTTTACTCCCATTAAAAAATCCTATGGCCACCTCGGGATTAGAAAAAGTGTTTTTAAGAAACTACAAAATCTGAAACTATAGCTATTAAAAACAACTATAAAAACCAATTGTAGTAGTAATTGTGGTTTCTTAAACTGAAATATTTGCTATTCTAAACATAAATAATTGCCTCATGGTGGATTTATAAGATTAAATAAAGGTCTAAAAATGTCATTTTCTCTCAAATAGGTTATTTGGAGTTATTCATTGGAGTAGTCTTGCAGTGGAGGTGAGATTTATAAATGTGGTCTGGATAAAAAAAAAAAAAAAAAGTGAGTTTGTTAGTTATTTCAGACCACATTACTTTCAGCTGAATTAATTCAATTTAATTTTAAAGATATTGTCAGAAATGAACCATTTTTGAGAGTGGTTGTAATTTCAGCATTATGTGAAATTCATTTAGTGTTGGTATCAATTTTGAAAGCGGTTTAACAACTTTGAAATGGAAAGAGACTCTCTTTGGACTGTTTTTGAACTACACTCTAAGCCTGCAAGCCAGTCAATCGAAGGATAAAAGAAATGATACTTCACAAGTTAATTCACAACATGGGGATTTCATATAGTCCTAATTTGGAAGTGGATTAATGCGGTTGAGTTTTTTAAAATTTGTATTACTGAATGAAAAATAGTAAATTTAAGATTGTTAAATAAATATAAGCATTAGAAAAATAAATGAACCGATTCATATTATAAAAAAAAAAATTATTATTGCTAACAATTTTAAAACTGTAAACATTTGGTTTTAAATGTAGAAAACAAAGTATATCATTTCACTCGAAAAGGTCTGAATTATGGAGGGATTTATTGATCTGAAAGTCCTTTTAACAAAAACCTATTCATAAGTGGTATCTACTTTCCAAAAGGATAAATCCGAATTCTTAACATGCATAAAAATGTCAAAACTATGCAAAATATATGTAATTGATATATTACATTTCTTAAATCTCATTCTGTCTTCTTTTTCTTATTAAAAAAAAATATATGTTACTGCAGATTCATATTCGAAAATTAAAATGTGCATTTTGGATATCTAAATTTTAGTTTTCAATGATGCTTTAATATAAGCGAAAAGTCAAAAACATGATGAATTGACACAATAAAGGTTTGTATAAATAAGTCTGCTAGAAAATCAGGAGTGAATTACTATATCTAAATTGCAGTAGGCATTCGGGAAAATCTGATATAACATGTTACATATGTAATACTGAACTCTAATTTATTTTATTGCGACATGTCCAACTCTTAATGATATCAAGTATAAATGGTTTGGGAAGGGAGCTTAGAAAATGGAGGAATTTGAATGGGAAAAAATGGAAAGTTATAATGGGATTTGCAAGAGAGGCATGGCATTATAGTTATAATTAAAATAACTTAAGTTGTTGGATTGCTTAATTATTTATCCGATGTAAAGGAATAATTATTTATTTGATAAAACATATACTTTATAGTGTTTTTTTATAATATTGAATTTGTTCTTTGTATTAATTAATATTATTTATTATGTTGCCCATTGTGTTTATATTGTTTGCGTTTCTATGTATATATGTATATATATATTGTCATTAGTATTTATATTTTTATCTTTATTTATATATCGCTTTTCAGAGTAATGTTTACCTACCTCTATTTAGATACTTAAATAATGTTTGCCAAACTTTTTGAAATTGTAATTTGTAATTTACTATGTTATGTGTATGTTATATTTTGTATTTATATGCTATGTGAACCAGTAGTCATCTCTGATGGTCAGTGACCAAGAGTATGTGCTAAAATATAAATTATAAATGAATTTCATCAACATATTTCAAAACATATTTCTTATTTTGAAAAGAACTCATTTATAAAGTCATATTATGTGATTAGAAAAATAACTTTAATAATAAAAAGACTACCTACCTCTTTGGCCTTTAACTGAATAATACTTTAATTCAATGAGGGAGGGTTGATATGGCACCCCCTGAGGAGGAAGGGAAGGGAGGTAGGAGAGTCTATTATTAGCGGAAGGTGGGCAGTCAGTGGCGGGCCGTCATGGCGATAGCATTGCTCCTTCTGCTACTTCCGGCGGCTCGCCTCGTCACGTCTGTGCGGAAGTGCTGCTCCCAGGAGTCCTCGCTGCTCGTTTCCGGGGCCTCCCCTGGCATCGAGTGCCTTCCCTCCTCGCACACCTGGCACTACATGGACTTCGCCTTCGGGCTTCCCCCGGGCTGCAACAACCACACTCACCACCTCGCCGTGGGGGGCACGAACGCCTCCTGCATCGATAACCTCAACGGCACCGATTCCATCGTCTCTCTCAATTGCGAATCCGAGGAGGAAATGTTCGTTGTACCGAACGTCAATTACCTGCCCAAGTGCTGCCCCATCGACAGGGTATACGACTCCTTCTTCCAGACCTGTTGGGGCGAGCAGGATGCTTCCCTGCCAACCCCTCTCATCAACGTCCTCTTGCACAATGCCGAAGGTGTCGTCGATGTGAAGGTAGGAGTCCCGCGTTGTCCTTTGGACGGCGTGGTGGTGGATCACTTGGTTCCGGTGGGCAACGTCTATCGTCACCAATCTGCTTCCATCACTTTCATATCCGGAGGAAAGAACTACACGATGAGCCCGGACGAAATATGCGTTGATAGGACAGAGAGGCACAACATGTTGGTGGTGAGGACATGCGAGGATCCTAGGATCGCTTGTAAGAACTACACCTGCATCAGAAAGTGTTGCCCCGAGGGGATGAGCTACTTCGAGGGGAAGTCGAAAGACTGCATCAAATCCAACCGGTCCATCCGGCTGATGAAGGTCTTCAACGCTTCCGGTGAGAGACCGAAACCCGTGGTGCCGAAGAGCCTGGCCTACTGGTACGACCTCTACTGCCCGTTCCGCAAGTACCTCGAGGAGGAAACTGAGGCCTACCACCTCGACCTCGACGGCTCCATCCACTCGCCCGATGGGACCAAGACAGAGCTTGGCTTCTTCTGTGTCGAGAATGTGTACAACGAGAACGAGACATCCTTCAAGGATGCAGACTTTGTGTTCTTCTGCTTCTCGCCAATGGAGGAGACAGACCTGCCACTGTGGAACACCCTGGGTATGATGGTTTCTGCCTTCTTCCTCCTCCTGACCCTCTCTGTTTACTGCAGCCTTCCCAGCCTCCAGAACTTGCACGGGAAGACTTTGATGTGTCACGTGGCCTGCCTCTTCGCGGCCTACTCTGGGTTGGCCATCCTTCAACTGTCAACGGACCAGCTTTTTGGAATACTCTGCGTCTTCATGGGTAATTATGGCTGATTTTATTTCTTTTGTTAGTTATCTATTTCAAAATAATCCTTTAAAGCTGACCTAAAACTACCGGTCTTACTTTGTTTCTTTTCAATCTGATTGGACCGTTTACTAACTAGGAATTTGTTCTCTTGCCATGACCAAGAGGAATTGAGCAACATTATACGTTGCAGAACATTTTCGTTGACCCGCCCATGCAAGCAGACAGGTTAAGGATTTTTTTACTGTAGAAGTTCAACAACTGTTCACTAAATCTAAAAGCTTACAAAAAATGTACCCTAGCATCTGATATCTAATAATAACAACCTAATTTGTCAAAAATGTCTTTTCTATTACGTACCTTTTGAGTTGATTTCCAGTTGTGCTGGTAATATGGACACCACAATAAAAATAAAATTAAATACAATTTTATAGTATTATAAAACAAGGTTTTTGTGGAAAAAATTAAACTTAGGACAAATTCCAGATAATTCTTTTTATAATAAAAGTTATATTCAAGTTTACAAACTTAACAGATATTTTTCCGAGGTAAAGTAATCATTGATGGCTCAAATGTTTTCCACACGCTGCATTTTACACTGAAAGTCAGAAATGCCACTTACATATATCAACGTTGAATATAAGATCCCTATCGAAGGGGTCTATAATAAAAAAAAAATGCAAAAATTACCAACTTAGCCATGTTATAAAAAAAAAAATCAAAATAAAAATCTGGTACGATTCGCGCAACACACACCTTTCTCTTACCAACCTACTTAGAGTAAAAATCAATGTGTTTTCATTGATGTGTAAACGTCATTTAGCAACATCACAGAAAATAAATTTTTCCACATCTGTTTGTTTTCCCTCATAAGTTAAATGGTATTATAATTATTGAAAAACTTTAAAGTCCTCAATGCTTGTCGATTTATTATTAGACACATTTTTAATTGTTAGTGGCCTAAAACTATCCTAATTTCATCAGTAGTCGAGTTTTTTTTTTTACTGCGGGCTTGTTTTTTACTGCGAGTTGCTTTTTGTAAATATATCGTGATGTTGAATCGATTGAAGGTCTCTTTATGGCTACTAATAAATTAAAAATAAATTTTCAAATTTTTGTCTCAGTTGCCACTCCGGAAACCGAGAACGATTACTGTTCCTATAAAATCCCGATTTCAGTGTTGAAGGAATTTTAAATTTTACATTTACAAAATGGAAGAAATTTGTATTGTTTTGTGTTATCGGTAATAAATTTTCCAACAGCTATTCCTGAGTGATGTAAATATTTTTCTGAACTGAAGAAAAAAATAAAATACAAATAACTGTGAAAAACTAAAATTCAATATTTAAAGATGTTTCTCATTGCAAATGGAATGGGGAAAAGGATTTGATTTTTTTTGTTTGTTCTCGGTTGATTATCAGAATTTATTGCTAGAGTAGTTTGAGGCGTTAATAAAATGATTATATGACATCTTGCAATCTAGCTTAATTAGCTCTGTTTTTTACAATTGTTGAGAATTCAACAACTGCAATTGCTAACTTTTATTGTTTGATGTATGACAATTATTCGTACACTTGTTCCAAAAATAGAATCGTTACATCTATTTCGACGAAAACCCCTACTATATAAAAAATTATTTATTCTGCCAAGGTTAGCCTTTAATTAGTTTTTAAATAACGTATTCTAAGATGTTGAAAAACCTCTGTTGAATGATAATGTGAAAATTGTTTTTTCGTTCTCTGATAACGAATGGGTCACTTGGGTTTTGATAAACTGTATTGATAATAGTACCAAAGAATAAAGAGATCAGCTGAGAGCTGTTTTTTTTTTAACTAGGACTTAAACATTCTGAAATTGTAACCCTACACCGAAACCATAATATAAAAGGGAAGAATAAGATGGCTGACCACATCCAACGAATGGAATATGGCAATTTACTGATTTGACGGTGGATGGACACCCAGGTGGGCAAGAGAGTAAGGACGATCAACGACAATACTTCATTGGCTGGACGATGTCGATCAGGATCGTCCTGTTCCAGGTGTATTCGTTGGACATCGATGTTGACCCTCTAAAATGTTCTAAACTTTGTCGACGAGAAACAAAGATTTTGAAAACCACTAAGAATTTATTACACTACTTACCTACTAGGTGATAATTTTACTTGGTGAGCATATGTAACAACCTTTGGGTCCATTCCATATGAAATAAAACGAGCGGTCTTATATCTATAGGTCTCGCATTTTGACAAAACAGGTCTGCGATGAAATAGTTATTTTCATCACTAGTACGCAAAGTGTGTGTTTTCGGTACGAGGTATAGTTTTACGAGCGAGGCGAAGCCGAGTACCGAGTACCGAAAACACACTCATCGTACGTGTGATGAAAATTACTTTTCTTTATACTGAGACTATAGATCCTTATGCTATTCTTATATATATACGGAAATTGATTTATATATTTTAAAATGTATATTTTAAAGCCCAAAAAAACAGAAAATAAAATAAAGTAGGTTAGTAATAAGTTGTAATCAGACATAGTTTATGACTAAAATTTTTTAACTGTGAAATACCTAATGATAATTTAAATTGATAGTTTTCATTACAATATTTCGGTAGCAGGTGTTTTCAATACATGGTTTCAGAAAGCAAAGTTAATTTATCACATGATCTTTTCTGTACTAATATTCAATAATAGTACAGAAAAGGATTTTTTACCTCCTAGTACAAAAAAGGGGTACTTTGCGTACTCAAAACATGTATTGAAAACACGTGTTACATATGCAGTGTAATGAAAAAAGAATTTTAGTGATTTTAATGGTATTTTTTTGCTGATTACAGAAGGAAATAATGAAAAAAATTCCATCACCCTCTGTTTACTCACAAATCACACATTAAATTATTACTTTTCAGGTTTCTATAAAACAAAAAACGAAAAAAACTGTGATCTTTGTGAAATAAATGTATATAAATTTTTAATTATAATATTTTTACTTTCACTTACCTATATATGAAATATATAGTAAGTGGAAGTATTGCGATCGTGAAAAATTTCGACTTCCGGTTTTCAACGGAAATACACGTTTTGGGGTCCCCTGAGTCGAAATGACCAAGTCCCGCGAAATGGTCTGTGTGTGTGTGTGTGTGTGTGTGTGTGTGTGTGTGTGTGTGTGTGTGTGTGTGTGTGTGTGTGTGTGTGAACAGACTAGCTCAAAAACTATAAACCGTGCGATCCTGAAATTGGGTATTTAGTGTAGGTATATGCCCGCGATGTGACAGCTTAAATTTCATTAAAATTACTTAAAGGGAGGGGGTACTTTATTTAATAACTTTTTACGTTTTTTTCGGTTTTCTCAAAAACGGTTCTAACGATTTTGATTAAACTGAGTATTTGATGTATTAATATGCCCGAGATATGACTGTAAAAATTTCATCAAAATTGATTTACCGGAGGGGGGACTTTACTTAATAATTTTGTAACATTGTCACGTGTTTTTTTTTTTTATTTACTCAAAATCGGCTTTTACGATTTTGATCAAACTGGGTATTTGATGTATTTATATGCCCGAAATATGACTGTTAAAATTTCATCAAAATTGATTAACCGGAGGGGGGACTTTACTTAGTAAATTTTGTATCATTTTCACGTGTTTTTTTATTTACTCAAAAACGGATTTAAGGATTTTGATCAAACTGGGTATTTGATGTATTTATATGCCCGAGATATGACTGTTAAAATTTCATCAAAATTGATTAACCGGAGGGGGGACTTTACTTAGTAAATTTTGTATCATTTTCACGTGTTTTTTTATTTACTCAAAAACGGATTTAAGGATTTTGATCAAACTGGGTATTTGATGTACGTATATGCCAAATATGTGATAGCCAACATTTCAACAAAATTGATCAACCGGAGGGGGGACTTTACTTATTAAATTTTGTATCATTTTCACGGGCTTTTTTATTTTCTCAAAAACGGCTTTAACGATTAATAAAAATAAGATATGAATGTAGAAAAATGTGTGACTTTGGGAAATGATATTTAACAAAACACGTCAATTTCTTATCTAAGTAAGTTGGTAAGTGAAACTTGTGTGTTGCGCGCACGCACCAGATTTTTATTTTTATATTGGTACTTAAGAAGCTTAACACGTTAGGTGAGGCATCGGTCCCCGGGGTCCGATGTCTTACATTTATAGTACTTACATTCCCCTCTTAACTGCCTATTTTCACATGAAAATGTCTGAAAGTCCGAACTCTTCAAACACTCAGTTTAGTAGATTTTTAATGAGATTATTGCAGAAAATGTTGCTAACAGCTGAAATTCTGTTGTTTTTTAGAATCGAACTCCGAGGTCCGATTTTAGATAAAGTATGGAGTAAATCTTATATCGGCCTGTCCTGCGCCTATTATGTCTAGTTCCAATCCTAACACGAGATAATGCCCTTGAGACTCTCTTTTAATTCCCTTTTAATAAAAAAATTACGCTTTCGTCAAAGCATTCCTATCGGACCCCTATGCCCGATATCGTCTGTGGCTCATCCCAGCAGTCGGACCCCGGGGACCGGACCGTTCAATTCAGGATACCCCTAAAATACTCCGCCGCACAGTGTTTGAAAATCGACTATTTTCGGAAAAAAAACCTTCTCAAACCTGACCTGTAAGCCGCAAAAAAATAAAGTTGATATTAGCATTACCACGATTGAATTTCGTATAAAATGTATAGTTTGGATTCCCGCTTAACCGGTAATTCGGATAAACCGGCGGTGTAAGGAAAATATAAAAAAATATTATGCATCAATTTTCGACTCGAGATCGGCTAGTTTAAACACTTTTGCTGTTTCATGCTATTACTATCCTTGAAAAAATATATATATCATACCTACATGAGAGCTATAAATTATTTTTTCGTTATGTTTTAATTCTTAACTATTAAATGTATATCATATTAAACTATTGGGGTCATCCGACTTTAATATAATTTTGATAGGAGATGGTGGGATAGACAGTTTAATATAGTTTTAATAACTGCAACTCTGTTTGTGAAAATTCAGTTCCCTAATTCATGCTAAATAACAGCTTAACTTTTTTTTAATACCAATCTTCTAAAAAGAAATGGATTCACAAAATATCTAGACCTAGTTTTAGACTGTATGAAATAGCATATTTCAATAAAAATCCCACATGTAAAAAATGGATTTTAAAACTGCGCTCGGCTGCGCTTGAAAAATATGGATTACCAAAAAAATTGTTTTTCTTATTTTCATAGCATTTATTTAGGATTTTATTTATGGGTTAAAACATGGACCAATAGCATCATTTTTATGATAGTGTAATATGCGAGATCGCTTTTCATGATTCTGAAGGAAAATCGCTCTAAGAAACAAAAATGCGAGTTGAAAAAAATTATTATAGTGCTATAAATTTTCCCTTGAAAAATAAACTTTTTCAATGATGTTTTTTAAATAATTTATTTTTTGAAGAGAAAAGATTTGGCTCCGCCGGGAGTCGAACCCGGGTCTCCTGCGTTACATGCGAGGATGCTAACCGCTACACCACAGAGCTCGGCTCAAGGCAGAGCAAATCCTTCCTCTTCACTGAGATAGGGGGAACTAGTGAAACTTGTGAGATAGCGGGAGTAGGTATCAGTGAAGAGGAAGGATTTGCTCTGCCTTGAGCCGAGCTCTGTGGTGTAGCGGTTAGCATCCTCGCATGTAATGCAGGAGACCCGGGTTCAACTCCCGGCGGAGCCAAATCATTTCTCTTCAAAAAATAAATTATTTAAAAATAATTTAAAATTGGTGGTCAGCCACAATTTAAGATTGGATTAATTAAAATAATTTAAAAAATTGACTTATGTCAATAAATATCATAAATTGGACAAAAATTGTCCACCTCCCGCTACTACTCGCAAAACTTGTGAGATAGGGGGAGTAGGTATCAGTGAAGAGGAAGGATTTGCTCTGCCTTGAGCCGAGCTCTGTGGTGTAGCGGTTAGCATCCTCGCATGTAACGCAGGAGACCCGGGTTCGACTCCCGGCGGAGCCAAATCTTTTCTCTTCAAAAAATAAATTATTTAAAAATAATTTAAAATTGGTGGTCAGCCACAATTTAAGATTGGATTAATTAAAATTTTTTCAATGATGGATTTTCAAAGTGTCATAAGAAGTTTAAAAATCGGAATATCTCCGAATAAATTGATGGAATGTGTCAGGTAACTGTTCTATTTATTAATAATGAAAAGGAAACGAATATTTCAATACATTCAAAAATTAGGTTTTTTCCGCCTTTCAACCACTGTGCGCCGCACCTAACGTGTTATGTACTCCGATCATGAATGGAATGTTTGTGGAGATTCAAAAGTGATCTCTATGTTACTAGGTAACTCTGGGTGGTTACACAGTTTCCCTGCTTCATCTGTGAGTGGGATAGACGTGACCTAAAACAACCCTACGAAAAAAAATCTGGTGCGTGCGCGCAACACACAACTTTCACTTACCAACTTACTTAGATTAGAAATTGACGTGTTTTGCTAATTATCATTTCCCAAAGTCACACATTTTTCTACATTCATATCTTATTTTTGTTAATCGTTAAAGCCGTTTTTGAGTAAATAAAAAAACCCGTGAAAATTATACAAAATTTATTAAGTAAAGTCCCCCCTCCCGTAGATCAATTTTGATGAAATTTTTACAGTCATATCTCGGGCATATAAATACATCAAATACCAAGTTTGATCAAAATCGTTAAAACGGTTTTTGAGTAAATAAAAAAACATGTGAAAATGGTACAAAATTTACTAACCCCTCCCGTAGATCAATTTTGATGAAATTTTTACACTTGTATCTCAGGCATATAAATAGATCGAATACTGAGTTTAATCAAAATCGTTAGAGCCGTTTTTGAGAAAATCGAAAAAAACGTAAAAAGTTATTAAATAAAGTACCCCCTCCCTTTGAGCAATTTTGATGACATTTTTGCTGTCACATCGCGGGCATATACCTACACTAAATACCCAATTTCAGGTTCCCACGGTTTATAGTTTTTGAGCTAGTCTGTTCACATACACACACACACACACACACACACACACACACACACACAGACACACACACAGACCATTTCGCGGGACTTGGTTATTTCGACTCAGGGGGTCCCAAAACGTGTATTTCCGTTGAAAACCGGAAGTCGAAAATTTTCACGATCGCAATACTTCCACTTACTATATATTTCATATATAGGTAAGTGAAAGTAAAAATGGCCATTAAGAAGCACTTTGGTTCCTGGATTTAAAAATGTTGAGAAAAAGAGTTTAGTGGATCCTAAAAATATTCTACTTCCGCCACTTCAATCAATTTGGGTCTATTGTAGGAATTTATCAAACAATTGCCTAAAGAAGGAGAGTGTTTCAGATATCTCTGTCAGTAGTTTCCCGGTCTTTCTGAGGAAAAACTTAAAGAAGGGGTATTTGTAGGTCCGGATATAAGAAAACTTAGGAATGATGAAGACTTCGAGTTGAAAATGGAAGACCAGGAAAAGAAAGCATGAAATTCTTTCAAACAAGGGTAACTGGCTTCATAGAAAATAAAAAAGACTCAAATTACAACAATATTGTTGCCAATCTGCTAAATAACTAAAAACGTTTGGGCTGTAACATGAGTGTTAAAGTTCATTTCCTACATTCTCATCTAGACCATTTTAACGGAAAATCTTTGAGCAGTGACTGAGGAACGAGGAGACCGATCCCACCAGGATATAAAAGAAATGGAACGCAGATATCGAGGACGCTGGAACGTTAATATGATGGCTGACTACTGCTGGATGTTTCAAAGAGGGTAAATCTTCAATCCCCCAGCAGGAAAAGTACTAACCGAAGTTTTGAAGGAAAAAGGAAAACTTACTGGCAAGGCCTTTAAATATATTTTAGTAAAGCCTTATTAACTTTCCTTACTGTATTATTAAGATTTAGTTATGTTAAAAACAATTTTAATAACATTGTACATAAATAATACCAATATAAAATATGTTAATTTTATGATTTTCGCTTAATGTGTCACCTCGTTTTGTAGACAAACCTTACGTGATAGAAAAAAAAACAACATTATTTTTTCTAAAATGAGCATTAAAACAATAATCAGTCATCAAAAAAAAAAAAAAAATTTAAAATTATTTTTTTTGCAGGCATGTGTAATTTAGGTTTATTTTGTGAATGCATCGATATAAAGAAAAATAGTTTTAAATTTTTCGACTTAGGGTTTATGAGACATAAATTTCCAAAGTAGTAAAAAAATCAAAATCGGTAAGAATTTGAACTATATCTCAAAAATTCTTTGAGCTAGAAAGCCGGATTCTTTACTCGTTCTTTTGATTTGCAATATTATAAACATATTTTTATAATATGTTCATATAGCAAATCAAAAAATCTAGTATTCCAGCTTTCGTAGCTTACAGAATTTTTGAGATATACTCCAAAAAATATATAAAAATCACACCGATTTTGGTTTTTTTTTTTGTTACTCTGAAAATTTGTATCTCAAAAACTTAAGTAAAAAAATCTATTTTTTTTACTTTTCTTTACATTGATGCATGCAAAACATAACCCAAAATGAACAAAATCCAAGACCTATAGAGATATAAGACCGCTTGTTGATTTGATATTGGCCCAAAGGTGTTACTTATATACTCACCTAGTAAAATTAGATCGGAGTGTTATTAATCAAAATATTTATTGCTATCATCGACAAAGTTTAGAACATTTTAGCTGGAAATGCACTCGGATTAGACAAAATATATGCTTAGCCGTAGAAGTGGTGACGATTTTGCGCTTTTGATATTTATGTAGAAGGGAAAACGTTTGAACACGTAGAGTAATTTAGATATTTAGGGGCGTTGCTAACTAGAAAAAACGAAATCGATGAGGAAATGCTTGCTAATTTTCAGTTTCGAAATTGCTTAGTTCACGCTTTCTGTCCCGAAACTTAAAAATCTGGTGCATGCGCGCAACACACAACTTTCACTTACCAACTTACTTAGATAAGAAATTAATGCGTTTTGTTAATGCCACTTCTCAAAGTTACACATTTTCCACATTCATTTCTTATTTTTGTTTTCATTTTCTCTATAAACCCCTCAGAACATTTTAATAAACGCTTACCTGATATTAAATAACACTCAATTTTCATTAAACATGACGAATATGAAGAAAATCGTTAAAGCTGTTTTTGAGATAATCTAAAAATTAGAAAAAAAGTTATGAAATAAAGTGTCCGCTTCGGTTGACCAATTTTGATGAAATGTTGGCTATCACATCTTTGGCATATACATACATAAATACCCAGTTTGATCAAATTCGTGAAAGCCTTTTTTGAGTAATTAAAAAAAAACACGTGAAATTGATACAAAATTTATTAAGTAAAATCCCTCCTCCAGTTGATCAAATTTGATGAAATGTTGGCTATCACATCTTTGGCATATACATACATCAAATACCCAGTTTGATCAAAATCATGAAAGCCGTTTTTAAGTAAATAAAAAAAAACACGTGGAAATGATACAAAATTTATTAAGTAAAGTCCCCCCTCCGGTTGATCAATTTTGATGAAATTTTTACAGTCATATCTCGGGCATATAAATAGATCAAATACTCAGTTTAATCAAAATCGTTAGAGCCGTTTTTGAGAAAATCGAACAAAATGTAAAAAGTTAATAAATAAAGTACCCCCTCCCTTTGAGCAATTTTGATGAAATTTTTGCTGTCATATCGCGGGCATATACATACACTAAATACCCAATCTTAGGTTCGCACGGTTTATAGTTTTTGAGCTAGTCTGTTCACACACACACACACGCACACACAGACACACATTTATTTCGCGGGACTTGGTTAATTGGACTCAGGGGACCCCAAAACGTGTATTTCCGTTGATAACCAGAAGTCGAAATTTTTCACGATCGCAATACTTCCACTTACTATATATTTCATATATTGGTAAGTGAAAGTAAAAACTTAAAACCTTTTGATCAAAAATATTATGGCTTGTTTCAAAAGAACCTTAGTAAGCGACTAATCCAACCTTACATACTGACTTTCACATGCCAACAGCCTACCAACACATAACGACTTTTTACAAAGGTTATCACACTAACTTATACAGACAAATTAACCTCCTTATACGAAATCTGGCTGCAGATGACATGTCCAAAAATAGTATAAAGGCGTTGGATGAAATATCACCAAAGGAGGAGCCATGAGTAACCTGCAATATAAAGAAGTGGTGAGGTTAGAAGACGAAATACGTAAATACACATATCGGTTTTTCAGAAAGCGAGTGCACTGATTATATTGGTTGAAATCGCTTGTTTCCTATCCTAACTCGCAAACGACGGCGATAACGGAAAAGTGTATACATCCATTTTTGTTCGTCTCAACAAATTGAAAAATCTGGTGCGTGCGCGCAACACACAACTTTAACTTATTAACTTACTTAGATAAGAAATTAATGCGTTCTGTTAATGCCACTTCTCAAAGTTACACATTTTAGACATTCATTTCTTATTTTTGTTTTCATTTGCTCTATAAACCCCTCAGAACATTTTAATAATGATAACGCTTACCTGATATTAAATAACACTCAATTTTCATTAAACATGACGAATATGAAGAAAATCGTTAAAGCCGTTTTTGAGATAATCTAAAAATTAGAAAAAAAGTTATGAAATAAAGTGTCCCCTTCGGTTGATCAATCTTGATGAAATGTTGGCTATCACATCTTTGGCATATACATACATAAATACCCAGTTTGATCAAAATCGTGAAAGCCGTTTTTGAGTAAATTAAAAAAACACGTGAAATTGATACAAAATTTATTAAGTAAAGTCCCCCCTCCGGTTGATCAATTTTGATGAAATGTTAGCTATCATATCTCTGGCATATGCATACATCAAATACCCAGTTTGATCAAAATGGTGAAAACCGTTTTTGAGTAAATAAAAAAAAAACAAGTGAAAATAATACAAAATTCATTAAGTAAAGTCCCCCCTCCGGTTGATCAATTTTGATGAAATGTTGGCTATCACATCTTTGGCATATACATACATCAAATACCCAGTTTGATCAAAATCGTGAAAGCCGTTTTTGAGTAAATAAAAAAAAACAGTTGAAAATGATACAAAATTTATTAAGTAAAGTCCCCCCTCCGGTTGATCAATTTTGATGAAATTTTTACAGTCATATCTCGGGCATATAAATAGATGAAATATTCAGCTTAATCAAAATCGTTAGAGCCGTTTTTGAGAAAATCTAAAAAAACGTAAAAAGTTTTTAAGTAAAGTACCCCCTCCCTTTAAGTAATTTTGACGAAATTTATGCTGTCACATCGCGGGCATATACATACACTAAATACCCAATCTCAGGTTCGCACGGTTTATAGTTTTTGAGCTAGTCTGTTCACACACACACACACACACACACACACACACACACACACACACACACACACAGACACACACACACACACACAGACCATTTCGCGGGACTTGGTCATTTGGACTCAGGGGACCCCAAAACGTGTATTTCCGTTGAAAACCGGAAGTCGAAATTTTTCACGATCGCAATACTTCCACTTACTATATATTTCATATATAGGTAAGTGAAAGTAAAAATTAGGATTTACAAAACTATTATTCTTCCTACGGTCCTTTACGGATGCGAAACGTGGCTGCTAACATTGAGGAATGAGTAAAGGGTGAGGGTTTTTGAAAATAAGATGTTGCGTAGAATATTTGCACCCAAGAGAGATGAATTGAGGCATTTGCTATCAAAACCAGCTTATTCCATATTTTCTGAAATCCACTTTTTTTGCATATTTTGAAAGTTTAGAGGGTCCTTCATAACCTAATATAGCTCAAATCCAGCTCATTTCAGGAATGAAGTCCAGCAGAAGAAAACCAAGAATGTGAGCCGATGTATTACGAGGACAACAATTTCATTTAAATAACGAGCCTTCTTTTTCCTTTCTCTCCTTGTTTTCTGCATTTTATTTACAATATTATTTTTCTTTGATAAATAAAAAAAAACATTCTGTTCAATTTGACGTTGTAATTTATAACTTTTTTCACATTGTACCACAGTTTACGTCTCAACTGTTAAATTTCAGATCATTCGAAAAAGTAAGGTGGATGTCATTTATTTAAAACACGTAAAGACACAAATATTAACTGGTAATCTGGAAAAAACCAATTTCACACAACTTAATTGAACAAATAACAAAAAAAAAACAACATGAAAAATCGTGTTTTTGCATCAAAATCAGTTCATTTCAACCTAATTAGTGTAATTACGCCTAAGATAATGCACCTGGAATGAAAAACTAATCAAATTCTAGGCGGTTATACCTACAATTAAAAAATTTAAATCAAAATTTAGCTTTAGAACTGCAGACGTAATTTTTTTGTCTCTCCTGTAAAATTTCCAAAAATGGAATGAGCTGGTTTTGATAGCAAACGCCTCAATTAACCTAAGAATTTAGAGGTGTACGTTATGCCGAAATGAGTGTACTATTTCTGGTAAATGAACTGCCCCACAAAAAATCTTGCGCACTTAGAAAATTTCAATTTAAATTACTTTTATTGTGATTGTTTGCAAGAAATTAATGTAACTTATGTAAAAATTAATGGAAATTAAGAAAATAGATAAAAATCTTTAAAAAAGTAATACATTTATTCTTTAATAAAAATGAATAAGAAAATATCCTTCCTAACAAAAAGTTTTTTTTTGTTTAAACATAAAATTTTACACTTGTTCTAACTTTTAGTACCTTGTGACTCCTCCTCTTGCCCGAATCACTCCTTCCAGTCTTCTAGGCATGCTTCTTATGAGGTTGGATATGGATTCCTGCGGTATATCTTCCATGTGTTAACCAGTGCTATCCACAGTTCTTGTATGCTTCTTGGAGGGTCAAATCGTCTCCTTAAACGGCGCCCAACTTCGTCCCAGAGTTGCTCAATCGGATTTAAATCTGGACTTCGAGCAGGCCATCTTAGGCTTATAATGTCGACTTCCTGCAGAAACTCATTTACGCACTGTACAATATGGGGCCTGGCATTATCTTGCACAAGGTTGAAATTTTCTCCAATAAAAGGAGCAAATGGCACTACATAATCCTGCAGGATTTCCCTGATGTACAAATCTGCATTAATTGATGCCCTGTTGAAAATGTGGAGCTCTGTTTTCGCTTCTAACCAAGTGCCGCCCCACACCAATATACCCACCACCAAATTGAACACAACCAGTTATGTTACAGGGGGGATAACGTTCCCCTGGCCTCCTGTATACTCTGAGTCGTCCATCAGGACCATGTAGAACGAACCTTGACTAGTCGGTAAACAGTACGTTGCCCCAGTCTTCCTCATTCCAATCCCGATGCTCTCGAGAAAACTCCAAGCGGGCTTTTCGATGGTCTGCTGACAAAGGAGGACCAGAAGCTGGCCTTCTAGCTCTAAGGTTCATTTCGTTCAGCCTTCTACATACTGTCTCTGCACTTAAATTAACTCCTCGAGCATGCATTAAAGCCTGAGAAGTCTCTGAAGCTGTTGAAAATGGAAAGCTGGAGCAGTCCACTGTAATAGAGCTAATTGCAGTGGAACGAACAAAATGGACGTGTCAAATTGCTGAACTAGGTTGTGAGCGAATCCGAAAAAGATTAATAAACACGGGACCGACTGGGAAACGTTCGGGGGTTAGACCGAGACGGAGGTGGGAGGATTACATGAAGGCAGATCTGTGAAGTTGGTTCGGTGGATAGAGGTGTGAAGGGTGCGAGCTGTCGGCATCGAACCTTCGGGTTCGTTGAGTCTTCGTTATTGTTATAAATGCAAACACTCCCATTCTGTACATGTGGCTGACCGTACATACTATCAGAAGGTGGATATGAACAAATATAAATATAGATATACAAGGAACGCTACGAGATAGATATTTGCAGAGATGACTTCCTCCATATCGGCGGATATTCCTGGAAGGCCTCGGTTGTTGACACTTCGGAGTTTGCCCCGCACCAACTGTTCGGGATTGGCGGTGTCCTGAAGGGAGGGTCAACACAGGATATTGGGGGAATCATCTTCACCTACCCTCAGTCACTCGTTTAGATCACTTCAGATAGGCTTATCTTAATTTTTTCTTTTCATTTCTAAATTAATATTTGTTATAACCAGAGCTTTTATGCAGTAAAAAGCGTCAAAAATATGCCATATAATATGCAGTAAAAAACAATAAACTATGCAGCAATGCAGCAAAACTAAAAATATGATATTAAACAACTGCAATATCTATATAAATAAAGTTGAAATTCTGTTTGTTTGTTTGTTTATTTGTTCTTTATAGAAATCCATACCGTTTGCCCTAAATTCTCCAAATTTCGCTCAGTGGTTCTTTCATACCAGGTGCGACCACCTGTTCATATTAAAATTGTATAACTTCAGCCGATCTTCAGCTGATATTCTATATTGTTATAAAAATCATAATGATCTCACTTTACATTTTTTTTTTTTTTTTTTACGAAATCGACCGTTTCCTTAGAAAAATGAAATTCCCCGTGTGAAACCGGGATACACAGCTGTAATCTATGTAAATAAAGATGAAATTCTGTTTGTTCTTTATAAAAATCCATACCGTTTGTCCTAAATCCTTCATATTTCGCTCAGCGGTTCTTTGATACCAGGTTCGAACATCTGTCCGTATTAAAATTGCATAACTTCTGCCAATCTTTGGGTATATTCTTTACTGTTATAAAAATCGTTATGATCTCGCTTTACATTGGTTTTTACGAAATCGACCGTTTGAGTCGATAAAAGTCTCACTTTATAGATTTAAAAAATGAAATTCTCCGGTTGAAACCGGTATATACAGCTAGTTAAATTTATAAAACAAGTAAAATAATCAATATAATTAATTATTAAATCCATATCTAAATGTGGGTACTCTTATACTAAATTTGGATATTATTATACTAAATTTTTAGATGCATTTCTAAATTTGGGCATTCTGTTCTGCATTTCTAAATGCACTCTTAATTGAAAGTGAAGGGAAAAAACCTGGTGGTTGAGCGTGATCATGACCGTGATCACCTCCTTGCACGACTGCTGGCCAAGATAAAGTACTTCCTTACACATTACTGCACCCAAGACCCTTTAAATGGTTGTAGTAGTACAGGATTTTTTTTTTATTTCTAAATTTATTTCTGTGGATCTTAACCTTCTATCGTTTGAAATATTTTCATAATTCGAAAATGATCTTTCGACGATGAGCTGATGTGATTGGAGGAAATATATAAGCGACTAAAATTATTGGGTCGTTGTCCACGTCGCTGAAAACTATTTAATTATCCCCGTTTAAAATTTAATTTATATTTTCTAGGATTTTAAGCCCTAAATTTTTCCTAAAACGTCTTCCGTTTTTTTTTTTTTTTTTTTTACACTTCTCCAACTTGGCCTGGAATGCGATTTATATTTTTATTTACTAAAAACGAAGGTGGAAAGTCGGGAATCCCAGTAATCATTAATTCGAAGGAGAAGAGAAGACTTATTTACGGTGAATAACCCAGATCGAAATTGGGAATCTTTGCTCCCACGTTGGATATTACTTTTATATTTCTTAATGTATTGTTTATATAGGTAGATATAGGTTGAAAATGACCCAGGTGGTTGAAAAGTCCGAAAATTTTACATTAATAAATTAATACTTTAATAGATCATAAAATATGCAGTTATCATCAAACATGCAAAATAAAACTTAGACCAATTAGATCTCCGTACTCTAATTCATAATCATATCTGATCCACTATTTTAAAGAAGCACGCAAACAAAATATACAATTGCTTAAAAATCCCGGTCCTGGTTATAATAAATGAAAAAATCTGGTGCGTGCGCGCACCACACAACTTTCACTTACCAACTCACTTAAATTAGAAATTGATGTGTTTTGTTAATTGCCACTTCTCAAAGACACATTTTTCCACAATCATTTCTTATTTTATTTTGATTTGCTGTATAAAAAAAAACTAATTTTTTTATTATTAAATAAAAGTTTTTACTCGAGGTAGTTCGGCAATGCAAGCATAATACACCAAGTCGTCTGATTTTATAATTCTCTATGCAGTTGTTGAAAACTTCATTTACCATGAAACAAATAATTTCCATTAAATGAACAGAACGGCTTTTATTATCAACAATGGTCTGTCATTAGAGGCGTACTCCGCCGCATGCGTGGGTTCAACTTGTTTTATGAGTTGACGGAATCTTTTTCTTTTTTTCTCCTCTATATGTTTACTTGATTTTTTTCATATTTCATATTTATTCATTTCTTATTTTTAAGCGTAATGAGAGACAGTTAATTTTTCCAGATATACAAAAACAAGGGTACACCAAAAAAGGCTCCTTCCCTATTTAAGCCCCCTCAGAACATTTTAATAATGATAAAGCTTATCTGATATTAAAGAACACCTAATTTTTATTAAACATGGCAAATTTGATCAAAACCATTAAAGCCGTTTTTGAGGTAATCGAAAGAAAGGTATAAATTGGCAAAAAAGTTATGAAATAAAGTGCCCCCTACGTTGGAACGTATATTGGCTGTCACATCTTTGGCATATACATACATCAAATACCCAGTTTGATCACAATCGTGAAAGCCCATTTTGAGTAAATAAAAAAGCACGTGAAAATTATACAAAATTTACTAAGTAAAGTGCCCCCTGCGGTTTATCAATTTTGATGAAATTTTCACGGTCGTATTCCGGGCATATTAATATATCAAATACTAAGTTTAATCAAAATCGTTAGAGCCGTTTTTGAGAAAATCGAAAAAAACGTAAAAAGTTATTAAATAAAGTACCCCCTCCTTTTGAACAATTTTGATTAATTGTTTGCTGTCACATTGCGGGCATATACATACACTAAATACCTAATTTCAGGTTCACACGATTTATGTTTTTTGAACTAGTCTGTTCACACACACACACAGACCATTTCGTGGAACTTGGTTATTTGGACTCAGGGGACCCCAAAACGTGTATTTCCGTTGAAAACCGGAAGTCGAAATTTTTCACGATCGCAATACTTTCCCTTACTATATATTTGATATATAGGTAAGTGAAAGTAATAAAACTGTTTTCTCTCATAAACTTTATATACTTTACGATATTGCGTCTAGATTTTTATCAGCTTTAACATTTTCGAATAAAACGTTTTTATTCACTAAACCGCCCGATTAGCTTTAGTAGCATAAACAAACAAACAAACATCCCAGAGTTTTTCCATTAAACCCTGAACCTCCCTGTATATGTAGACAGAACCATATAACGCGGGACTTTGTTAAGTTCCAAGGAAGCAGTTTTTAACCGACTTCGAACGAAAGAGGAGGTTACTCAATTCAATACGTATGTGCCTTTTTTTTTTTTTTTTTTTTTTTTTTTTTTTTTTTTTTTTTTTTTTTTCTATGTATGTCCACCGATAACTCCGAGATGGGTGGACCAATCGGAATTTGCGGGTTCTCAATTTATTTAAGAAGTTATCGGGAAAAAACATGAAAATAAATATTTAATTATCGCTAAAACCTTTTACTTATTGGAAAAACATATGGCATATGGTAAAAATGCGCCGCCTCCGAAAAGATTGTGTTGAATTGAACATAGTATTTAATATTTTAATTTCACAATTTTTAATAACAATTAGTGTGTATTTGTACAAATATCAATAAAATTATTCGTCTTATTGCATTTTCCCGTTTTTTATATCATTTTCAATTTTGCTGTGTATTCATAAAAATCAAAAGGTAATTATTTCATACCTTTCAGTGCATTTATTTTTACTGGTTCCTAGGTTTCGAAGTAGGTTTAATTTTTTTATAAAATGGTTTTTATTGTAGTTAATAATTTTAGGAGGAAAATAATAATAATGATTTGTAAATGTGCTATTTCCATTTGGCGCGAGTTTTAGAATTGCCCCTGAGGGAAATTCAAGTTTAACAAGCCTGAGAAAACCTTTTGAATTCAAATCATCTTCTTCCCCTACTTTGGAAATATTTTCCTTGGTAGCCTTAAAAATAAATAGAATTAGCATTCCAATGCCGGGGCAATTTCTTCGCCTCTTTATCAGATTTTTCCTTATCTCTTGATAAGCCACTATGTAACTCAGCTGTGTAACCAGTTCTTTTTCCAAGCATCTTATGTTTGTTTAATATTAACGAGCTTATATTAACAACTCGATTCTCATATCTGAATGATAGCATATAATAAAATTGTTATAGTGGTTGCCACTTAATTCGACATCGGATAATCCGTTTTTTCGGATATTCTGTTGAAAATTTTTAGAACGAAACCTTTAGGTTAGTCCATTGCGACGGTACTTGAATCCAACTTTTAGTCGGTCTTGGAATATTATATGGAAGACATTATCCTGTTTATACATATCATCATACTATATGAATCAATTAGGTACCGATCCCATTCCTTTTTCAATTTTCGAACGCAACATTCGTTGAATTTAAATATTGCTAGGGGAGGGGACTTTAATTTTTCACTTCTTAGTGTTTCAATCCATTTCGATTAGTTCTGAGATACTACAGCCTAAAGTTAACAAAAAATTTGATTAATTTATTTTTTGAAGAGAAAAGATTTGGCTCCGCCGGGAGCCACCTCTTCACTGACACCTCTCCCTAGATCTCGCAAGTTTTGCGAGTATTTACGGGAGATGGACAATTGTCACGCGGAAGACCCGGATTCGACTCAGCGGAGGAGCCAAATCTTTTCTCTTCTAAAAATTAATTATTTAAAATAATATAAAACAAGATGTTTACCCACAATAATGATTAAATTAATAAAAAAATTTATGTTTGATAGTTCATAATAAAATAAGGTAACAAATATCAGGGTTAAGAGTACTTTTATTAAAAGATACTTAGTTAGGTTTATTATCATGCCAAAAATCAATTTTGATGTACATCCCCTTATACCCAAAACTTACCCTCAACAACGGTCTTTTGAGAAATTAAAGCAGTTGTTTTCCATAGCAGTTTTTAAGTATTGAACATATAAAATATTCAAATAATAAAGAAAAGAAAAATAGATAAGGTAGACTGTTCGGAAATAATCGTGTTTGAATTATTAGTCTATGACTTACCAGTCTTGAGGAAATGAGTTTTCCGTAAGAGTTTACAAACTCAAAAATCGGCCTGAACGGTGAAACAAAGATGGCTGCTATTTTGAACCATTTTTTATCAAATTTTTTCTTTCACTTACCTATATATGAAATAAATAGTAAGGGAAAGTATTGCGATCTTGAAAAATTTCGACTTCCGGTTTTCAACGAAAATACACATTTTGGGGTCCCGTGAGTCCAAATAACCAAGTCACGCGAAATGATCTGTGTGTGATCAGACTAGCTCAAAAACTATAAACCGTGCGAACCTGAATAAACCTGACTAAATACCCAATGGGCTATGTATATTCCCGTTATGTGACAGCAAAAATTTCATCAAAATTAGTCAAACGGAGGGGGTACTTTATTTAATAACTTTTTACGTTTTTTTCGATTTTCTCGAAAACGGCTCTAACTCAACGCTTTTGATTAAACTTTGACTATTTGATCTATTTATATGCCCGAGATATGACTGTAAAAATTTCATCAGAATTGATCAACCGGAGGGGGTACTTTACTTAGTAAATTTTGTATCATTTTCACGTGTTTTTTTTTTATTTACTCAAAAACAGCTTTAACGATTTTGATCAAACTGGTGTTGATGTATGTATATTAGAGATGCGACATCGACGGCAAAACATCGATGTTTTGAACATCGATGTTTTTACAATCAAAACATCGATGTCGATTAAACATCGACCACAAAACATCGATGTTCAAGAACATCGATGTTTTTCGACATCGATGTTTTTTAATTTATACGTTCTTTAAACATTAACATATAAGTGCCCAAATGTATTTAAATTGATGTTTAAGTGTAAAGCATGTTAAATTTACATTATTAATATATAAAAACATTGAGGTTTTCTACATAGTTGGTTTTACATAATAATTTATTAAATATTCAACCACTAGGACCTAAACATCTTAATTATAGCTAATAGATCGATGTTAAAAACAAATTTTTATTGTTAAAACATATTTCTTTTTGCAGAAAAAAACAATAATTAAAACATCGATGTTTTAAAAAACGTTGTTTTTAACAAAAAACAAAAATGTTTTAACATCGATGTTTTGGACAACAAACATCAATATATATTCTCTTAATCTCATTGATGTTGAAACATGTTTTAACAATAAAAAAATATTTTTAACATCGATGATTTTGACAAATATAAACATGTTTTAACATCGATGTTTTGGACAAAAACATTAATAAATATGCTCTTAACATCGATGTTTTGGACATCAAATATATTTTAATATATTTATATTTATTTTTGTAAAAAACATCGATATTTTAAAAAAAAGTTGTTTTTAACATCGATGTTTTGGTTTTGTCCAAAACATCTATATTAAATCATATTTGTTTTTGCAGAAAACATCGATGTTTTAAAAAAAGTTGTTTTTAACATCGATGTTTTTGACTAAAAAGAAAATGTTTTAACATCGATGTTTTGGACAAAACCATCGATTTTAAAAAGAACTTGGTTATTGTTAAAACATCGATGTTAAAAAATATTTGATGTTGTCTAAAACATCGATGTTAAACACATATTTGTTTTTTGTCACAAAATTCGATGTGAAAACATATTTTTTTTGTCATTGATGTTAAAAACCACTTTTTATTGTTAAAACATCGATGTTTTTAAGATCGATGTTAAGAGCATATAAATTGATGTTTTTGTCCAAAACATCGATGTTAAAACATTTTGGTTTTTGTCAATAACATTAATGTTAAAAAAAAAAATTAAAACAACATCTATGTTTTCTGCAAAATCTAATATAATTTAACATCGATGCTTTGGACAAAACCATCGATGTTAAAAACAACTTTGTTATAGTTAAAACATCGATGTTAAGAGCAAATTTGTTTTTGCATAAAAAAATAAATAATTAAAACAACATCGAAACATGTTTTGACAATAAAAAGTTATTTTAAACATAGATGTTTTTGACAAATATAAATATGTTTTAACATAGATGTTTTGGACAAAAAACATCAATACATATCGATGTTTTGGACAACATCTAATATATTTTAACATATTTATTTTTGCAGAAAACATCGATGTTTTAAAAAAAAGTTGTTTTTAACATCAATGACAAAAAAAATATGTTTTCACATCGAATTTTGTGACAAAAAACAAATATGTGTTTAACATCGATGTTTTAGACAACATCAAATATTTTTTAACATCGATGTTTTAACAATAACCAAGTTCTTTTTAAAATCGATGGTTTTGTCCAAAACATCGATGTTAAAACATTTTCTTTTTAGTCAAAAACATCGATGTTAAAAACAACTTTTTTTAAAACATCTATGTTTTCTGCAAAATCTAATATAATTTAACATCGATGCTTTGGACAAAACCATCGATGTTAAAAACAACTTTGTTATAGTTAAAACATCGATGTTAAGAGCAAATTTGTTTTTGCATAAAAAAATAAATAATTAAAACAACATCGAAACATGTTTTGACAATAAAAAGTTATTTTAAACATCGATGTTTTTGACAAATATAAATATGTTTTAACATAGATGTTTTGGACAAAAAACATCAATACATATCGATGTTTTGGACAACATCTAATATATTTTAACATATTTATTTTTGCAGAAAACATCGATGTTTTAAAAAAAAGTTGTTTTTAACATCGATGTTTTTGACTAAAAAGAAAATGTTTTAACATCGATGTTTTCGGCAAAAACAAATAGGTTTTAACATCGATTTAAACAATTACCAAGTTCTTTTTAACATCGATGTTATATAAAAAAACAAATATACTCTTAACATCAATGTTCTAACTATAACAAAGTTGTTTTTAACGTCGATGTTCTTGTCCAAAACATAGATGTTAAATTATAATTGTTTTTGCAGAAAACATCGATGTTTTAAAAAAATTGTTTTTAACATCGATGTTTTTGACAAAAACGAAAATGTTTTAACATCGATATTTTCGGCAAAAACATATAGGTTTTACAGTATCCAAGTTCTTTTTAACATCGATGTTCTAACAATAACAAAGTTGTTTTTAACATCGATGTTTTTTTTCCAAAACATCGATGTTAAATCATATTAGTTTTTGCAGAAAACATCGATGTTTTAAGAAAATTGTTTTTAACATCGATGTTTTTGACCAAAACTAAAATGTTTTAACATCGATGTTTTCGGCAAAAACAAATATGTTTTAACTTCGATGTTTTGGACAAAATCAAATAGGTGTTAACATCGATGTTTTAACAATAACCAAGTTCTTTTCAACATCGATGTTATATACAAAAACAAATATACTCTTAACATTGATGTTCTTACTATAACAAAGGTGTTTTCAACATCGATGTTTTAGTCCAAAACATCGATGTTAAATCACATTTGTTTTTACAGAAAACAACGTTGATTTTTTTATTTTAAAAAAAGTTGATTTAAAATCGATGGATTAGACAACATCAAATATTTTTTAACATCGATGTTTTAACAATAACCAAGTTCTTTTTATATATACTCTTGACATCGATGGTTTTGTCCAAAACATCGATATTTTCGGCAAAAACAAATATGTTTTAACTTCGATGTTTTGGTCAAAAAACAAATATGTTTTAACATCGATGTTTGAACAATATAGAAGTTGTTTTTTAACATTAATGTTATATACAAAAACAAATGTGCTCTTAACATCGAATTTGTAACTGTAACAATGTTGTTATAGTTGTTGGACAAATCGATGGTTTTGTCGAAAACATCGATGTTAAATCATATTTGTTTTTACAGAAAACATCGATGTTGTTTAAAAAAAATTGAAAACATCGATGTTTTGAAGAAAAAAAAACATCAATATTTATGCTCTTAACATCAATGTTCTAACATTAAAAAGGTGTGTTTATCATCGATTTTTTAGCTATAACTTAATGTTTTTGCGGAAAACATGGATGTGACAAAAACGAAAATGTTTTAAAAACGATGTTTTGGACAAAAAACATCAATATTGTTAAACATGTTTTTAAATTCGATGTTAAGAGCATACAAATTGATGTTTTTAGTCCAAAACATCGATGTTTTCTGCAAAAACAAATATGTTTCCTCATCGATGTTTTGGACAAAAGCATCGATGTTAAAAACAACTCTGTTATAGTTAAAAACATCGATGTTAAGAGCATATTTGTTTTTTGGAACATCGATGTTTTCTGCAAAAAAAAAAAAAAAAAAAAAAAAAAAAAAAAAAAAAAAAAAAAAAAAAACCTTTCTACTAAAAACATCGATGTTAACATCGGCCCACAACCATCGATGGTCCGAAAACATCGGCTACGTAACATCGATGTTAAAAACATCGATGTTTTGCCCAAAACATCGATGTTTCAGAAACATCGACATCGATGTCGCATCCCTAATGTATATGCCAAAGATGTGACAGCCAACATTTCATCAAAATTAGTCAAACGGAGGGGGCACTGTATTTCATCACTTCGTTTCCCATTTTTAACTTTTTTTTCAATTATCTCGACAGCTTTAATGATTTTGATCAAATTCGTCATGTTCAATGAAAAATAGGTATTCTTTAATACCAGGTAAGCTTTATCGTTATTAAAATGTTCCGAGGGGGCTTAAATCGGGAAGGGGCCCTTTTTCTTTTCCTAGAAAGTACCTTTGTTTTTGTTTATATGTAGAAAATACCTGTCTCTAGTTACGCCTAAAATTAAGAAATGACTAAAGCTAATTCATAAATGATATATGAAAAAAATCAAGTATACATAGAGACGAGAAAAAAAGAAAAATATTCCGCCAACTCATAAAACGTCCGTTCTGTTCATTTAATGGAAATTATTTGTTTCATGGTAACTATGAAGTTTTCAACAACTACATAGAGAATTATATAATCAGACGACTTGGAGTATCATGCTTGCATTGTCGAAGTATCACAAGTAAAAACTTTTATTCAATAATAAAAAAAATAGTGTACTTTAAAGAACTAATAACGGGTGCGGCAGTAAATCGGGCGATTATGAAAACATCGAAAGTAATTTAAAAAAGGGAGATTTATTAATTTTAAATATACCAAATGAAACTTACACAATTACAATTATTTAAAAAAATCTGGTGCGTGCGCGCAACACACAACTTTCACTTACCAACTTACTTAGATTAGAAATTGACGTGTTTTGCAAAATATCATTTCCCAAAGTCACACATTTTTCTACATTCATATCTTATTTTTGTTAATCGTTAAAGCCGTTTTTGAGTAAATTAAAAAAACCCGTGAAAATGATACAAAATTTATTAAGTAAAGTCCCCCCTCCGGTTGATCAATTGTGATGAAATGCTGGTTATCACATCTTTGGCATATAAATACATCAAATACCAAGTTTGATCAAAATCGTTAAAACCGTTTTTGAGTAAATAAAAAAAAAAACACGTGAAAATGATACAAAATTTATTAAGTAAAGTCCCCCCTCCGGTTGATCAATTGTGATGAAATGTTGGTTATCACATCTTTGGCATATAAATACATCAAATACCAAGTTTGATCAAAATCTTTAAAACCGTTTTTGAATAAATAAAAAAAAACATGTGAAAATGATACAAAAAATTATTAAGTAAAGTCCCCCCTCTGGTTAATCAATTTTGATGAATTTTTTACAGTCATATCTCGGGCATATAAATAGATCAAATACTCAGTTTAATCAAAATCGTTAGAGCCGTTTTTGAGAAAATCGATAAAAACGTAAAAAGTTATAAAGTAAAGTACCCCCTCCCTTTGAGCAATTTTGATAAAATTTTTGCTGTCACATCGCGGGCACATACCTACACTAAATACCCAATTTCATGTTCCCACGGTTTATAGTTTTTGAGCTAGTCTGTTCACACACACACACACACACAGACACACAGACACACACACACACACACACAGACCATTTCGCGGGACTTGGTTATTTCGACTCAGGGGGTCCCAAAACGTGTATTTCCGTTGAAAACCGGAAGTCGAAATTTTTCACGATCGCAATACTTCCACTTACTATATATTTCATATATAGGTAAGTGAAAGTAATAACATCCCTAAGATGTCCTCCATTTTGTACGACACATTCCAGCAATCTTGTGCGAAGGTTATTCATCACATTTGTAAGTGTTGCTGCATCAATTCGTGTGATTTCTTCGCGAATCCTTTCTTTAAGTTCCCGGCACCACAGGGACTGTGGTGAGCTGATTATTCTAAAACAGGAAAATTAAATTGCTGAGGTGGCGGTGATTGAAAAACACGTGATTTCAAGTATCCCCAGAGGAAGTAATCACATGCAGAGAGATCTGGTGATCTCGCTGGCCACGAAATGTCCCCTTTCTTGGAAATTACGTGATTGGGAAATAACCGTCGAAGAACAGTAAGTGAATCTCTGGACGTGTGGCAGGTAGCACCATCTTGTTGGAAAAACATGTTTTGGTAAAGAGGATTACGAGCTAATTGAGGCTGAAGAAATTTTTCTAACATGTTAGCATAGCGCAGAGTATTCACTGTAACTGTACGTTCATTTTCGTCCTCAAAAAAATATGGTCCTAAAATTGCCGGGAACTTAAAGAAAGGATTCGCGAAGAAATCACACGAACTGATGCAGCAACACTTACAAATGTGATGAATAACCTTCGCACAAGATTGCTGGAATGTGTCGTACAAAATGGAGGATATCTTAGGGATGTTATTTTTAAATAATTGTAATTGTGTAAGTTTCATTTGGTATATTTAAAATTAATAAATCTCCCTTTTTTAAATTACTTTCGATGTTTTCATAATCGCCCGATTCACTGCCGCACCCGTAATAAACAAAAATAAGAAATGAAAATAGAAAAATGTGTGACTTTGAGAATTGGCAATTAACAAAACACGTCAATTTCCAATCTGAGTAAGTTGGTAAGTGAAAGTTGTGTATTGCGCGCGCGCACCAGATTTTTTTAAAACTTGTTTTGAACTACTGGTGGTAAAAATATAAATAATTTTGTTCTAAAATGGTCGAGCAACCAAATTATTTTTTTTTTTACGTTTTCAAATTGATTGACCTTATCAGGTATTGTTTTTTAGCTTTCCGAAGAGTGAATATTTTTTGCGTCAAGTTCGTCATGCCCTTCCGTAAAAAAGAAGGTAGGTGAGTAGCGTGGAAGAGATAACTTTTAGCTAAGTAAGATAAATGACCGAAAATGACAACAAAAGATGCTACTTTAAAATTAGGAATTCCGGTTTCGGATTGTGATCCTATCTACTCTAATCTCGATCGGCACTGAAAATAGAAAACGTATGCGTCAAAGTAGGAAAACCGTCAAGGAAAATGAGATGAGCCAATCACATTTCACCAATTTAATCCTCCTTGAATTGGGTTTAATTATTGTTTTTCCTAAAAAACAAAGCTAAATCACGCACTTAAAAATTTGTAAGTATGTATAAGTATAAATATATATCTTCTTTTTATTTAGCCCGATATCTACTAGGTTTTTACAAAAGTCCTTGTTCACAAAATTAATTTTATTCAAATGTGAGTACAAAATTTACAAATCAAATTTATTCTTCAAAATACAGGCCATCATTTTCAACTACTTTAACCCATCTTTCAGCCAAAAGTTGTATTTGACGACTGAAGGACGACCTGATCTAGGTTCATCTTCAAGGCTTGTATTCCCAGAATTAAACAGCTTGAACCAAAATGCGGCCGTGTTTCGATGCACCACACTTTCCCCTTCCACTGCACAAATTTCCTCGGCTGAGGCCTTTGCACTAAAACCTTTTTTCCAATAATGCCTAAGAAGGCCGCGGATGACAAATTTTTCTTTCGACATTTCTAGTGAAATTTAATAAACTGAATGAAAGGCAGGGACAGTTGGCGTACATAGATAATTAGAGGATTAGTTAATGTAAACATTGACATAAGAATTGTATTCGTCAGAGATTAAATAAGGATTAAATTAGAGACCTCAATGTAAACAACTTGATATGCACAAGGACTTTTGTAACAACCTAGTACTAAGTTTTATACAAATTGAATAACGTGTTCATATTTTGACCACCTTTTCGGGATCTTGCATCACTGTGCGTCCCTTGGCAGGCGTCGAGTTCTGGGATTTTTAAACCCAAAGTTTTTTTTTTAACATTACAATACGTTTATTTACATGTTTATATACATGTATGGTGAATTTATTTTTTAAAAATGCCTCCTAAGAAGCGAGCTTCAATAGGAGTAGTGAGCTCAAAAGCTAATAAACAATGTCAAATACGAGCGGCTGAAACTCTTGATGAACATCAAAATAGGATTGAACAACAGAGGCTTAGAGAGGCAGAATCGCGGGAAACTGAGCATACTAAAATTGCATAACTTCAGCCAATCTCTGGGTATATTCTTTATTGTTATAAAAATCGTTATGATCTCGCTTTACATTGGGTTTTACAAAATAGACAGTTTGAGACGTCGAAAAATGAAATTCCCCGGGTGAAACCGGGATATACATCTAGTTAATAATAAAACTTGACAAATAATATTGACGTTTATGGAGTTTCCGATGAACTAATATAATCATCTTATTCATTCCTTATCTATATCAAAATGATATTTTTAAGATATATGGTTCATTGCTCTGTTCAGCGAAATGCAAAATAAAAACAACGATTAATCAACAAAATATTGATAACAAACGATAGTCTGATAACTATTTGTACGTCAATTGTTACACAATAACTATAATAGACATTTATAATTTATATAGAAGCAATATTAACTCCCCCCCCCCCCTCATAGGTGAGGACGAAAAAAAAATCGATTACTGTTTTTACATAAAACATGCTTTCATTTAGCAATATTCTAAGTTCTTAAATTGAAGAAGGATTGTATGAAAACAATTTAATTATGATTCACAACTTTGATATGTACTTATATTTGAAATTAAATCCCTCATGAATCGTTGCATTAAAAAAATAAACAAAAAAAGTGCACCGCCTCTCAGAACATATCTTGATCCGATATATTTTTACCGCTATTGGTTTACCTTATGTAATTTTTATTGGTTAAAATGTTTCCCATTTGGACTTCAGCCTTCCAGAGTTTCGGAGAAGTAAAAAGACGCACTTAGAGAAGTTACAAATTTTCCAATACAAAATTTTAAGACTAATATCAGACGTAACAGGTAGACGTAAGTAACAAAACTCTACATGAAGACTTTCAACAAAAAACTATCGAAAAAATACTAAAACAAGAACTCCTTATTCTGGCTCTCATATTATTATCATATATTTTGCCTTGCTCGAATATTTATGTTGTTATAATTCGTTTGACATTGATATTGTTATATTTTCGTTTAATAAATATTTGTCAACCCACAGAGTTGTTACAATATTTTTTAATCTCAAAATTTATTATGGACATGCTAAACCTTGTGGGTAACTATGTGAATAAAAAAAGATTACTGGCAACGATCGATAAATTAGTCTGTATGTTATTTTAAACTTCAAACATATATGTATATATTTCGATAGGTTAAATGATAGTTTGCTCTAGTATCCACCTGGACTCAGTAGCCCTGATGATTATCCACAAGTTGGATCGAAACGTTGGCTTACCACAATAAAATCATTGTAAACTGAAAATCCTGACTATCATTTAACTTATTGCAAAGAAGAACAGTTGACTATCTCTCACTTCTGCTGTGTATATACTTCCAAATTAAATCGGTGGAGGGGTGGATTCGCAAACGATTTTTTGCTCTGAATTTTTCGAGGAAAAAAAAACATGGAAACATGTAGACAGGTGAGGAATCCCTATCAGCGCGGTGGCAATTTCCTCTTTTAAATTGTGGACGCGATGTGATCTGATCGGATTGGACTGAAAGGAGTGTCCACCATTCTGATCCTATTGTGTTCAGCCAATGGAGATTAGAATGCAGATAATAGCTTTTAGTAGTTTGCTCTACAAACATGTTTACTATTGAATAAAAAATCTGCTTTTTGCTCTATCAAGCGATCGCCTAACCTTTTTTTGTATGTTGAAAATTACAACACAAAAGTAGTTGTTGTACATTCTCAAGCATCTTCTCATCATTTTCTCTCTACAATCGAAAATTTTCCATTCGGTCATTCCATCTCAAATTAACTGGGATGATTCAACTGGACAATTCAGACGGTTACACAATGCCAAATTGCGTGAACTTTACCCGGTATTCGTGGGCGCAAGCGACGGTGCTGCTTCTTGACTGGAACTAGAGAAACGGGGATAGAAGCCGGGTTTTTTGTTTTTTGTCCATAATTAAAACCTGATTGATCAAAATATTCTTTTAAAAATATCTAATAGGTATTGCTCAATTAGAAAATCAAAAGACGTGTCATTCTATTTATTTCCATAACATAAAAAGCTTCCTACAGAGTGGATCTTAGAATTAAGAATAGATAAGCCTATTTCGAAACATATGACGGTATGTAGTCTTCATTTTAAAGAAAGTGACTATATTTATCCAGGTAAATATTTGACAATTTATTATTCCAAAATGCTAGTTTTATGCAAATAACATTGGGACAATAGTGACATAGATTTTTTTTTCTTTTTTAATTTTCCTCATTTTTGTCTTACATCCGTTGCGTTTAATTGTTCCAAGTTTTCAATGTGATGCCTGAAAGTTTTGACAAATCTATATAAATAAAGTTGAAATTCTGTTTGTTTGTTTGTTCTTTATAGAAATCCATACCGTTTGTCCTAAATTCTCCAAATTTCGCTCAGTGGTTCTTTTATACCAGGTGCGAACACCTGTCCATATTAAAATTGCATAGCTTCAGCCAATCTCTGGGTATATTCATTATTGTTATACAATTCGTCATGATCTCGCTTTACAATGGTTTTTTTTTACGAAATCGACCGTTTGAGTCGAAAAAACGGCCTAAAAATCATTTTATAGATTTTGAAGAGGCCAATAAGGCCCTTTAAGACCGTTCCTTGGCAGGCGTCGCGTTCTGGGATTTTTAAACCATATGTTTTTTTGTTTTTTTTTTAACATTACAATACGTTTATTTACATGTATGATGGATTTATGTTTATATTATGAATTTATTTAAAAAATGCCTCCTAAGAAGCGAGCTTCAATAGGAGTAGTGAGCTCAAAAGCTAAAAAACAACGACAAATACGAGCAGCTGAAACTCTCGACGAACATCAAAATAGGATTGAACAACAGAAGCTTAGACAGGCAGAATCGCGGGAAACTGAGTCTGCCCAGGAATACGAGGCCCGCCTTGCGCCACAGAGGCTTAAGCAAGCCGATTTGCGAGAAGCTGAAACTGCAGGGCAATATTTCTGTTTGTTTGTTTGTTCTTTATAGAATTCCATACCGTTTATCCTAAATTCTCAAAATTTCGCCAGCAGTTCTTTCATACCAGGTGCGAACACCTGTCCATATTAAAATTGCATAACTTCAGCCGATCTTCAGCTGATATTCTTTATCCTTATAAAAATTGTAATGATCTCGCTTTACAATGGTTTTTTTTTTCGAAATCGAACGTTTCATTAGAAAAATGAAATTCCCCGGGTGAAACCGGGACATACAGCTAGTAAATAAATAATATGACAAAGAAACAAAGCTGTTATGAAAATGACATCTGTCATAACAATGATTGTATGAATAGGTAATTAATCTTATTACTAACCGAAAAACGTAAAGTTACATTGATGTGTTTGCATTTACCAGAACTACCAGCTTTACACGTACAATAACAAGAACATTGCTTATTATTATTAATAAATTTGATTTTCACTTTTTTTGATGGGGCAGTCCTTTAAGATCGCTTGTTTGAAGGCACACGGCTTGTAAAATAACTGTTTTTTTAATTTTAGAAATTATTCCACATGTAATTATTTGTTTTGCATCAAGGATAGCTTGCCCTTCAATTAATGGTCTTTTAAAATTGTCAATTATCTCAATCACATCAACGATGTCTATCCCCGTTCCTTTCGAAATTTTGCGAAACTACTAGCGCACCCTACAGTCGAATTCGCCCGCGAATATGTAATCGAAGTTATAGCTGCGCGTCGGTTAAAGTCCGCGGGCATGCGAATTTGCAAGCCTTAAGGGCGTCCACATTAACGCAAACGAACCGAATGCTCGCGGAGGATAATTGGCAGGAAGGGGGCAAACGTTCTTGAACAAGGCGCTCGAACACGAACATTGCGCTACTTAGTTCGGCGTGTTCGGAGCGAATCAAACTCTCACGAGACATTTAAAAAAAAAATTGTGTATTAGTTTTTATTTTAATATGGTCAACAAAAAATTGGTTGGCCAGTTTTAGTTTGATCTATATTTGATTAATTCAGTAAACGAGAGAAGGAAAAAGCGGTGGTGGCGAAGAATGTTTTACCGCGACTGAAGTAATGCGTTACTTTTAAAAACGGGCTTCGTTCTTTAGATTATTATAATAAAATTTATGTTTTGGGTTCCAAAGTATAGGATATTTATGGTAATAACCCACAATGGCAATAGAACTATCCTGCGAATCCATTGAAGAAAAAAGAGTAAAATAAATAAATAGTCTTTATGGTGGATGAGCGGTAAAAAGTTGAGGATTGACTGAATCGAAAGGCGGAAGCCTGTTCAACAAATTTGCTAGATGCGCTCCAGTGCTTATGAATAATCTATATAAATAAAGATGAAATTCTGTTTGTTTGTTTGTTTGTTTATTTGTTCTTTATAGAAATCCATACCGTTTGTTCTAAATTCTCCAAATTTCGCTCAGTGGTTCTTTGATACCAGGTGCGAACACCCATCCATATTAAAATTGCATAGCTTCAGCCAATCTCTGGGTATATTCTTTATTGTTATAAAATTCGTCATGATCTCCCTTTACTATGGTTTTTTACGAAATCGACCGTTTGAGTCGAAAAAACGGCTTTAAAATTCATTTTATAGATTTTGAAGAGGCCAACAAGGCCCGGTGAGACTGTCCCTTGGCAGGTGTCGAGTTCTGGGATTTTTAAACCATATGTTTTTTTTTTAACATTACAATAAGTTTATTCACATGTATGGTAAATTCATTTTTAAAAATGCCTCCTAAGAAGCCAGCTTAAATAGGAGTAGTGAGCTCAAAAGCTAATAAACAACTTCAAATACGATCAGCTGAAACTCGACGAAAAATTGGATCAAAATAGGATTGAACAACAGAGGGTTACACAGGCAGAATCGCGGGAAACTGAGTCTGCCCAGGAATATGAGGCCCGCCTTGCGCCACAGAGGCTTAGGCAAGCCGATTTGCGAGAAGCTGAAACTGCAGGTCAATATTTCTGTTTGTTTGTTTGTTCTTTAAAGAAATCCATACCGTTGATCCTAAATTCTCCAAATTTCGCTCAGTGGTTCTTTCATACCAGGTGCATATTAAAATTGCATAACTTCAGCCGATCTTCAGCTGATATTCTTTATCCTAATAAAAATCGTAATGATCTCGCTTTACAATGGTTTTTTTTATACGAAATTGACCGTTTCATTAGAAAAATTAAATTTCCTGGGTGAAACCGGGACATACAGCTAGTATTGAATATAAATAAATAAACTGCATTAAAAAAGCAAAATCTCACTTTATTGAGACACTCACTTATCACGATCCAGTCCACATCGAGTTAGGTGTCTGCCCGTATGTCTCGGATTTTGATAATTTTATAGCAATGGAGTAAATTTCTACAGCAATTTACACAAATTGCATAAGTTATAAGTTATAAATTACTTTTACTGATATATTTAAACATTACTTGCATACTATATTATATTTTGGATAAGTTTCTTTGCTTACAACCAATCACGTTGGCCTGGTCTATTCCGAAGCCAAATATATTTTGAACTCCGCGAGATTGTTGTGAATCCCTCATCGGAAAAGCTCGGCTATAAATCTTGTATTGCAAACACTTCTCACTAGCTTGGGCTGTTTGCAAACATCCGGTGGTAAACAACTTAGAAAAAAATATCTTAAAAAAATGTATGAAACACCCACCGATTTCAGCTCCTTTAGACTATAATTAGAGTATAATGAAGACTTAAGGAATCCGAAGGCTCGATATCGACAATCGCCCCCTACATATCTCACTCCACTATGTTCTAGCCGGCAAAGAATAAAATCTTTTGGGTATTCGTTCGAAACTAAGATTCAAGATTTTGCACGTTTACTTTAACCAACGCACAGGTATAACTTCGATTACCGTTACCGATTAAAGTTCACGCAATTCTGCTAGGTATCCGTCTGAATTCTCCTTTGAATCATCCTTCTTCGGTCCAAATATTCTACGCATTACTTTATTTTCAAAGTCTTTAAGGCGTTGCTAAGTCTAAGCGGCCATTTTTCACATATGTAAAGAACCGTCGGAAGAATTATAGTTTTGTAAATTCTACTTTTTAATTTCGGAACAGAAGGCGTGAACTATACTTAAGGAAAAAAGTATACCTATGGCATTTGTAAAATTTATTTAAGTTAATTTTAGTTGTAATCACTATTTTCTTATGAATATAGATTTTCTTCTGAATATAATGCTGCGGAATGAGTTGACTCTTTGTAAGAGGCCAGGAGCTCGCTAGCGCTGCTGACGCTTTATTTATTTTTTACTTTCACTTACCTATATATGAAATATATAGTAAGTGTAAGTATTGCGATCGTGAAAAATTTCGACTTCCGGTTTTCAACGGAAATACACGTTTTAGGGTCCCCTGAGTCCAAATAACCAAGCACCGCGAAATGGTCTGTCTGTGTGTGTGTGTGTGTGTGTGAACAGACTAGCTCAAAAACTATAAACCGTGCGAACCTGAAATTAGGTATTTAGTGTATGTATATGCCCGCGATGTGACAGCAAAAATTTCATCTAAATTGCTCAAAGGGAGGGGGTACTTTATTTTATAACTTTTTACGTTTTTTACGATTTTCTCAAAAACGGCTCTAACGATTTTGATTAAACTGAGTATTTAATATGTTAATATGCCCAATATGTGACCGTAAAAATTTCATCAAAATTGATCTACCGGAGGGGGGACTTTACTTAATAAATTTTGTTTCATTTTCACGTGTTTTTTTTTATTTATCAAAAACGGCTTTCATGATTTTGATCAAACTGGGTATTTGATGTATTTATATGCCAAAGATGTGATAGCCAACATTTCATCAAAATTGATCAACCGAAGGGGGCACTTTATTTCATAACTTTTTTTTCCAATTTTTTCGATTATCTCAAATACGCCTTTAACGATTTTCATCATATTCGTCATGTTTTATGAAAATTAGGTGTTATTTAATATCAGGTAAGCGCTATCATTATTCAAATGTTCTGAGCAAATGAAAACAAAAATAAGAAATGAATGTGGAAATATGAGTAACTTTGAGGAGTGACATTAACAAAATGCATTAATTTCTTATCTAATTAAGTTGGTAAGTGAAAGTTGTGTGTAGCGTGCACGCACCAGATTTTTTTGTATTCGTATTCACGAATATTGTGATATAAATAAATTTCTAATCATATTCACATTGAAATTAAGATAAAAATAAATTCTTATTGATGTTTATAAATATAAATATGCCCTATAAATAACTCTGATAGCTACATTGAGCATTTAAAGAAGGATCTACAGTTAATTCACAATGCTTGTGTCTTCAAATGGTAGACAAAAACCGCTCTTGTGTCATATTATAGCTTGTCACATTATGAAATATAATCTTGGAACCACTATATCTTGCCTGAGCTTGGTTTGAATTTATATTTACTTCAACAACTTCAATCTACTCCTGCGACCATCTTCCACGTACCAAGTTTACACATAAATTTTGATACTGCCTTGCATTGTCGTGCGATCGATATTAATATACAATATTTACATGACAAAGGCCGCAGGTCTTCAAAGTCTCGAAGTGATAATAGGCCGGTCTTGCGCTTTGACGCGCAGATTCACGGAAAACATATTAAATTTTTTACGGAACAATAATGTTGCATAGATTCAAATTAATCCCCTATGTTGATCAGTGGTGGATTTAGGCAGTGGTGTTGATAGAAAATAGATTCGGGTGGTCAAGTAGTGATGAACAGGAAGGGTAAACTATGAGTCTCTAGTTATAATTATTGAGAACCGGGGACAAATTTACATTTTTTTGAGCCACGATATGTTTTCCGTTGCCTTTTTATTATGCAAATAAAAAGTTAGGATTAAAAAATCTGATGCGATTCCCGCAACACACAACTTTCACCTACCAACTCATAACAAAACAAACAAATAACAAATAATAATAATATCCTAAACCCGCTGTAATTATATCATGTATGAGAATTGAACGATGTGGCAGAGGACTGGATGCGCCAGATTCACTGGCGCCTTTTCACCGCTCAGGTCCGTTACCTATGAACCTATTTGATATATTTTGAAATTTGACCAGTGATTTTTAAAGACGAATAATTGCTCCAGATGTTTTATTTCAAGGCGTTTTTCGTTAATGATGGCCGTTTAATAACAAATTAACTTGGAATTTTAACTTTTACGCGAGCGACAAATTTTATTTTATTGAAAGGTTAAATGACTATCAAGATTTTCAGTTTTTTATTTTCGAAAGCCAACGTTTTGATCCTACTCCTGGATCTTCATCAGTGCTAAAAGAAAACAAATATATGAGTATCTATCCTAGAGGATGACAATAAATGAACATTTTACAGAACTAATAATAATATAAATGATGGTAAGCATTATACATAAATATTTAAATAAAGTGGCTGGTTAGCAAGAAAAATTAGAATCTGATATTTACCTTCTGAGTCCAACTTGGAAACGAAATAGGTAGTCCGAGATCCTAAACCGTTAAAAACTGAAAAGAGTTGTTTACCGATAAATAGTCAGTCAAGAGCGAGATATTCAGATTTTTCTTCTAGAATTTACCCTGCCAACGTTCGATCCTAAGTCCAACCCAAACTCAGAAGGTAAATATCAGATTTTAATTTATCTTGCTAAACAGCCACTTGTTTAAATATTCATGTATAATGCTTACCATCTTTTATATTATTATCAGTTCTGCAAAATATTCATTTGTCGTCATCCTCTAGCATTGATACTCATATATTTGTTTTCTTTTAGCCCTGATGAAGAACCACAAGTTGGATCGAAACGTTGGCTTTCCAAAATAAAAAAGTTTTAACTGAAAATCCTGATCATCATTTAACCTATCGTAAAGAATAACAGTTAACTCTCTCTTGCCTCTACATTTTAATGAATTTTAAAAAAAATTACGAACTGTTCAATCCATCGTATTGTATGTACCAATTAGGTAGCAATCCCATTCCTTTTTACCTTCACTTACCTATATATATATATAAAATATACAGTACGGCTCGTGAAAAATTTCGAATTCCGGTTTTCAACGGAAATACATGTTTTGGGATCCCCTGAGTCCAAATAACCAAGTCCGTCAAAGTGGTATGTGTGTGTTTGTGAACATACTTAGATCAAAACCTATAATCCGTACGAACCTGAAATTGGGTATTTGGTGTATGTATATGCCCGTGTAGTGGCAGCAAAAATTTCATAAAGATTGATGAAATGGAGGAGGCACTTTATTTCATAAATATTGTCTCATTTTTAGTTTTTTTTCGATTTTCTCAAAAACTGCTCTAATGCGTTTAATGAGAAACAAGCATTTTTTAATATCAGATATATTTATCATCGTTACCATTTTCTGAGGGGGCTAATGTGGGGAAGGGGACTTTTTGTTTTTCTATATAGTACCTTTGTTTTTGTTTATATGGAGAAATTAAATGTCTCTTGTTATGCCTAAAAATAAGCAATGGCGAAAGATGAAAACAATTGAATTAAACATATATCAGAGAAAAAAAAGAAAAATATTCCGTAAAACACGTTGAACCCACGCATGCATTAATGACAGACGATGTTTATAATTAAAGATGTTCTGTTCAGTTAATGGAAATCGTTTGTTTCATGGGAACTATATGAAGTTTTCAACCACTGCATAGAGAATTATAAAATCAGATGACTTGAAGTATTACGCTTGCATTACACATTTGTTTTCTTTTAGCCCTGATGAAGAGCCACAAGTTGGATCGAAACGTTGGCTTTCGAAAATAGAAAATTTTTAAACTGAAAATCTTCATAGTCATTTAACCTTTCATTTAAATGGTTTGGCGCTTAGTTGAATTGGCGTTATACTAACAGTGTAATTTATAGAAGAAAAATCTAAATACCTCGCTCTTGCCTAACTATTTATCTGTTAACAACTTTTTTCTCATTTCAACGGTGCATAATCTTAATCTATTTACTTCTTTTCCAACGAGAACTTGTTCGATGGCAATAAAACCAAAATAACAGACGATACAGTTCCTTCCTCAGAGAAAACTGACCGAGCAAATTAAAGAACAACAACAATAGGCCAGCAAAGAGGTTTATTTCCTGTCTTTCAGGATATTGCAAGCCGCCCTCAACGTTCCCTCGATGCTCTGTCACAGATATTATGTTTACTATATATAAATATACAGTAAACATGATATCATATATATGTGTGTGTGTTTTAAAAAATAAATAATTGTTTAAAAACATTAAAAAACAATATTGAAAATTTTTCTTTTGTTTTAAGGTTACTTCGTGCATTTCACCTTCCTTGGAGCATTCTTCTGGCTCAATGTCATCAGTTTTGACATTTGGTGGAATTTCGGGTGAGTCAATCCTTTTATAACATTATTAGTTTTAAATGTGCGTACATATTTTTAATGATCTGATTTAAAATAATTTTAAACTCTTATCCATCTTTAGTTTTTTTTTTTTTTTGATGTGTGAATCCATTTGAAATGATACAGTAAAAAAATAACTATGTACCGCCAATTATGTATGGAATCAGTAATTCAAAACAAGTTTTAAAAAAATTTGTTGTCAACCATTTCAAAATGGAAGCCATCTTTGTTTCCGATTTTTTTAGTTTGTAAGCTCTTACGGAAAACTCCTTTTCTCAAGACTAGTAAGTCATAGACTAATAATTAAAACACGATTGTTTCCCTTACATTCTGTTTTTTTGTTATATTTGTTATTTGAATGTTATATGAATATGAGTCCAATTCTTGAAATATTCTATTGAAACAGCTGCTTTAAGTCTTGGGTATAAGGGGATGTACATCAACGCTGATTTTTGGCATTTCGTTAGCTATTATTACCGACTTTCAAAATTTCGTTGCTACTAAAGAACTCATACATACAGGTTGAAATTTTTATAAATTTTTGTAACATAATGGGCATGTATTTATCTCAAATACCTAATTTCCGTTTCGTGCAACTTATTGTTTTTCCAAAGGCACACTGAGATCATTTCGCGGAATATGGTCTTGACAAATCTTTAGATGTGAATATTTCATAAACGAAGCTTTAACAAGCATACCCTCACAGGATTTTTTTTTTTTTTTTTATATCCTAACTTTATATTTTCAGTTACGACACAAACCTTAAACACCCTTTATAGCGATAGGAATTTATGGATTACATTTTTTAAATTCTCGCATTTTTACTGACCTTTCATGTTATAACGTGAAACACAAAACATAAGATCGAAAACAGTTCTGAATTTTTTTACAAACTGTTCCGGTACATCTTCGTGAATTTTCGAGAATCGTCTACGTATGTCGGGAACCTTCTAGACTGCTCTAATTCAGACTAAATATAACGAGCGATGGACTGGAGAGTTAGTCTTGTTCTGAAGATCGAATCATATGGTGGTAAATTTAGTGTTACTGTGTCGTTACAAGTTGATACTTTTTGTAACCTTGTTAATTATTTGAGTTTTATTGTTTTTTTGACAGTATGAATTATTATTTTCATCAAATAAAAATTGTTCAAACTCGTAATAGCGTTATAATACACTAAAAAATCAGTGAGAAAACTAATAATTTACTGCTCAACGAATATAACAAGAAAAAAGAAAGGGTTTCTTGAAGACGATGTCATAAAACTACATCTTTATCCCCCAAGCCTCGTCGTTCTGTTGACAATAAAATAGACCTCGCGTGTCTGAGAACTGCCCGATATGTTCACAATTTACGGGGACCGAATAAAACAACCCGAAATTTCGGTCAGGGCCAAGCCGTGCCAATTTCATCGAGTTTGTTATCTCTGAGCGATATTTGTGGTTATTTGCGGTACGTGATCTATTTTACGGGTCTTTCTTACAATTAGCACATGATATTGTTTGGAAGTGTTAAATTTTGGAACTAGTTATTTCAGTGAGATGTTAATTACGGTATCAAGAGCTACGAAAATATAGTTGTTCTGATTGTACTTAAAATTAATTTGGTAAAACCGAGGAAATATTTATCATAAATTAGATTTTTACTTTCACTTACCTATATATGAAATATATAGTAAGTGGAAGTATTGCGATCGTGAAAAATTTCGACTTCCGGTTTTCAACGGAAATACACGTTTTGGGGTCCCCTGAGTCGAAATGACCAAGTCCCGCGAAATGGTCTGTGTGTGTGTGTGTGTGTCTGTGTGTGAACAGACTAGCTCAAAAACTATAAAGCGTGCGATCCTGAAATTGGGTATTTAGTGTAAGTATATGCCCGCGATGTGACAGCATAAATTTCATCAAAATTACTTAAAGGGAGGGGGTAATTTACTTAATAACTTTTTAGTTTTTTTTTTCGATTTTCTCAAAAACGGCTCTAACGATTTTGATTAAACTGAGCATTTGATCTATGTATATGCCCGAGATATGACTGTAAAAATTTCATCAAAATTGATTAACCGGAGGGGGGACTTTACTTAATAAATTTTGTATCATTTTCACGTGTTTTTTTATTTACTCAAAAACGGCTTTAAAGATTTTAATCAAACTGGGTATTTGATGTATGTATATGCCAAAGATGTGGTAGCCAACATTTCATCAAAATTGATTAACCGGAGGGGGGACTTTACTTAATAAATTTTGTAACATTTTCAAGTGTTTTTTTTATTTACTCAAAGAAGGCTTTCACGATTTTGATCAAACTGGGTATTTGATGTATGCATAAGCCAAAGATGTGATAGCCGACATTTCACCAAAATTGACCAACCGGAGGGGGGAATTTACTTAATAAATTTTGTATCATTTTCACGTGTTTTTTTTTTTAAATTCAAAAACGGCTTTAACTATTTTGATCAAACTGGGTATTTGATGTATTTATATGCCAAAGATGTGATAGCTAACATTTCATCAAAATTGGTCTAACGAAGGGGACCACAACAACGCATTAATTTCTAATCTAAGTAAGTTGGTAAGTGAAAGTTGTGTGTTGCGCGCACGCACCAGATTTTTAGTAACCATTCCGCAAAGATTGAGGGTACTAAACAAAATGATGAGGCATTATATGAAAGTATAATTTCTCAAAATATTTATATGTTTTACATATTTACATCCTATCCATTCACCTGAACTACATTATAAAGGTATTAAGGATGGGAATCAATCGTTTACGGGAAGTAATTGCTCTCAAAATAATTGAAAAAAATTTAAGTCGGATGAGTGCCTTAAAAAGACTAGGCAGAAGTGTTGGCATAGATTTTTTAGCCGAAAGGTTACTAGATCAACTGGAAACTCATAAAACTGGCCTATTATCTAAATTGAGTCAACTAGCGAAGGATAGGTTTAACGAAAGAGCCAGAAATGCCGAACACCATTTGTTTTATAAAAAAGTAGCTTAGGGGCCACGCTTCGCTCAGGGAGTTGTCGAATAGGTGGAATGAAACAATAACTTTAAAATGTAATAGTACAGAAAAATAGACCAAAATTAATCATGATTTAAACAAAATTCGTACCATAATGAAACTTCAGCTTAGTATTAGTGGTAAGTTTCGAAACCTCAGAGTCCACCCATATATGGTTTGGGTATAACAGACGCCATTAATGCGGTTTTCTCAATGCGTTTTCTTCCCTTTTCTTGATTAAGAAAAATTATTTTGGCAGCAAATATGTCCTGGTATGTACCATTTTTTATGGTTTCTATGTTCTGATTCCATTGAGACCATTCTCATGACAGTACCGCATCCTTATCAAGTTGAGTAACTTCTCCTTTTTCGAATTCGGTTGAAAATTTACGAACAGAACAGAACTATTATATGAACACTTTATTTTCGGTATATATTCCATTGGGTTATATCATTTATTCATATTATCTATAGGTTATCTATTTTATTCAGTGTTTTTATTCGCTAACTACATTAATAAGCAATTTTTCTTTTGTAGTAAATTCACTCTTATAGTGTATAGTGATTAAAGGCAATGTTTCGACCAATTCTTTCCTCTTCTGTAAAACTTAATTCGCTTATTAATCCAGTTGGTTTTGTTTATTTTTAATTTCAATTCATTGCAGAGATGTAATGACCTTACTGAAAAATACAAAAAATAAAATAATTATTTATACATAATCTCGTGTAATTTAAAGAAATCAGCAGAAGCTAAAACCATAACAAACCGAACTAATGAAGGATAACCTTATGAATTGAGCTTAGCTAGCGCTCCACAGTGGTCAATAATTGCTTTTTGGCGGACATAAATCTGCCATTTCCACAATTTTACAGATAAATTGATGGGATCTTTTTTATTACCTTCTTAATAAAATTCAAAAACCAAGGAAACAATCCCCGTTAAGATTGCTTTGGTATAAGTGACCTTTTTGTTTACCCCAAAACAGGTTTCTTGTGTGTTAATAGATAGTTTACGTTATTATGCAAAAAAACATGGAAGAACTCAATATTTTTCAGAATTTTCTTTTTTATTTTTTTAGTCTGAGGGTGGGCTTTCATACCACCGAGATTCCAAAAGAAAATTCTAATCGCATAGAAGTTATGAGTATTTTAAAAACAACTAAAAATTCAACATTAAACTGGATTTTCTCCTTTTAGAAATAAGATATTAATATACCGATTTCACTGAAAGTTTACATTCAACGGCTAGTATATTACGTATGAGCAACATGAATTTGGTTCGCTTATTAGGGTATAAAAGCAATTTATATACTATTTCTTTTCAATAAAAACCGTTTTTCTCGGTTTCAAAGGGGTGCTCCCCGGAGTTATCATTGGGGTAATTTCTTGTCTTACTTGTACTACGACCACATAAAAAGATCAGTTAAATCCACTTGCGCCTTTTTTAGAAAAGTATGTTTTGTATATTTTAACAGAAAAATTGGTGTAAAAAGTGTAAAAAAAATCAATTTACACTCGTTAAAATGTTTGGACTATACTTTAGGGTGGACATTGCCATTTTTCTTGCATCAAAACAAGAAGGGCTGAATTAGACTTGTAGTGCTATAGCTAGAGAAAACATAACTTTATCTCAAGTAAGGCAGACAAAGCCGATTAGCGACACAAGAGCAGAGTCATACTGATTCTTTCCTAATTCCTTCATCCTCCACTACAAAAATGCCTGAATAACTATAGGTAGAAAATTATTATTTCTAGATAATAAGTGTTTGCAGGAACAGTCAAAAAATCTTACCCTTACGAGTGTAAATTGATATGACAAATTAACTAATAATAAATCGGTTGGTTTTTCTTTTACAAAGAAAGTCTATATTTATTCGTTTTAAGTTTAATGAAGAGCAAATATGTGCGTGATTTCAGCTATTCAGTAGTTTTTTCATCTCAATTAATCAACTAAAAAAGGGAAACAAAATTCTGTTTACTTGTGAAACCACTTATTCGATAACAGGTACTCAAGGTTTTCAATAAGGCTATTCAAAATTTTATACCGCAGTATACATTTATAAGTGAAAACCTTATATATAGGTGTAGTCGTTTTATGTTATACATTAGAAGGAGCTTGTACCTGTACATTTAGAGCAGATTACAGGGCCAAACATTGCCAATTTTTCTGTTAAAATATGCAAAACATACTTTTCTAAAAAAGGCGCAAGTGAATTTAACTGATCTTTTTATGTGTTCGTAGTACAAGTAAGACTAGAAATTACCCCAATGATAACTCCGGGGAGCCCCCCTTTGAAACCGAGAAAAACGGTTTTTATTGAAAAGAAATAGTATATAAATTGCTTTTATACCCTAATAAGCGAACCAAATTCATGTTGCTCTTACGTAATATACTAGCCGTTGAATGTAAACTTTCAGTGAAATCGGTATATTGATATATTATTCCTAAAAGGAGAAAATCCAGTTTAATGTTGAATTTTTAGTTGTTTTTAAAATACTCATAACTTCTATGCAATTTGAATTTTCTTTTGAATAATCGGTGGTATGGAAGCCCAATCTCAGACTAAAAAAATAAAAAAGAAAATTCTGAAAAATATTGAGTTCTTCCATATTTTTTTGCATACTAACGAAAACTATCTATTAACTCACGAGAAACCTGGTTTTGGGTAAGCAAAAAGGACACTTATACCGAAGCAATCTTAACGGGGATTGTTTTCTTAGTTTTTGAATTTTATTAAGAAGGTAATAAAAAAAATCCCATCAATTTATCTGTAAAATTGTGGAAATGGCAGATTTATGTCCGCCAAAAAGCAATTATTGACCACTGTGCGCTCCTGGCTTCGAAATGTCGAACTAAATTTTTTCATTTATTAACTCGCATGGGCTTATTAGAGGGGCTAATTACATGTAGCGAGAGGCTTAAAATTACAGCCCTTGTCCCTTGACATTACACACTTAAAATGAAAACTGAAACCTTCTTCATCGTTAGGGGCAATAGGGCAATATGACAACATAACATTCTTGATAGTCCGTGTAGTCGTTTTTAAGCCTTTTCGGCATGCACATTGTACACTTTGCTTTATAATATATATTGATTAAATTATGAAAAAACATATTTCGAGGCACAGAAGGACACATATTATATCCGAATTATTTTTAAAGCCAGGGGAGAGCTACCTTATCTTAACAAACTACCATGGACTAATAAAACAAATAATTGCTTATTATTTAATGTATTTAAATGTTGCTGAGGATACTATCCATTTTATCTCGATTTGTCCGGTGTTGACACAATTTAGGTTAATTTTCTTAGAAAAAAAGACACTAAATCTAAATGAAGCGTTGAAATTAGTTAATGGTCCAAATTATGGAAAATCATATTTATATCTAAAAAAAGCAACTGAATACAGAAATGAATTAGTTAAAGAATTTAATTATTAAGTGTTACAAAATCTTAAAATATACTATGTGTAATTATATATCGATATTTAGTACTATAATCGACTATATCGATTATATAGTATATATAGTATATAGTATAGTATAACTGTAATGTTTTACAGTACCAGTCAAAAGTTTAGACTCACCCTTAGATTTTGTAAAATAAATAAATAACAAAATTTTATTAATTGAACAATATAACAACTATGATTTTATTTTTAATTCATTTATAACTAGCTGCATATCCCGGTTTCACCCAGGGAACTTGGAAAAGAATGAGAAATGCCGTGGGTTAAGAAAATTTCGTTGGTACAGAAATGAGATTTTTTTCGACTCCAACGGTCGATTTCGTAAAAAACCATTGTAAAGCGAGATCATTACGATTTTTATAACAATAAAGAATATTAGTTGAAGATCGGCTGAAGTTATGTAATTGTAATATGGACAATTGTTCGCACCAGGTATGAAAGAACCACTGAGCGAAATTTGGAGAATTTAGGACAAACGGTATGGATTTCTATAAAGAACAAAAAAACAAAACAAAAAAAAAACAACAGAATATCATCTTTATTTGTATAGATTGTATTCAAAACAATCATATAATTTTTGAAATGTTACCTCTTTTGTTACAATTATTTTTTTAAACTTGAAGATTGTGAATTAAATGCAGTGAGTCTAAACTTTTGACTGGTACTGTATGGTTTTGATTGTATTATTGAATAATGAATAATATCCACAGACGAACTGTTGTTCATTGTCTATATACGAGATTTAATGATAAGTAGACTGTAAATATTTTGTAAATAAACGAATTTATCTATCTATCTAATAATTTATATGTTTGTACAGAAAAGGCTTAGGAATACGATGCGATCTCCCATCTTATCCTTTTCAGTTAGAAAGGGCCTTGATTAGCTTTTTTAGATCGTTCTAGCCCCATTTGCAGATTATTTATAAGTGAGCAATCGACTGGTGGGTCATCCTAACCTTGACAGGCGTAGTATACTACAGCAGTTACTTCTTAGTACTTGTTAAGTTACATTTAATTATTCCATTTAATGACTCGACTTGAGTTCATTATTAGGCTACAAGATACTTGGGCAAATTTATTTTAAATTTCGATATTGTTTAGTCGGTTTATGAATACTTCCGGAAGCAATTACTGATTTTTTTTACTTTCACTTGCTTTCACTTACCTTTGTAGTAAGGGTAAGTATTGCGATCGTGATCTAAGGGTGAGTCTAAACTTTTGACCGGTACTGTAAACCGCACGAAACTGAAATTTGGTATTTGAGATATGTATATGCCCGTGATGTGACAGCAAAAGTTTCACATTTTATTTCATAACTTCATATTAAGAAATATTTCCTTGGATATCTAAAAAAGTTGAATATCTTAAATTTTCATCCAAATATTCGCTCAACAATATAAGAGCTATTGTATTAAAATAAAATTATAAGGTTCTGAAACTCTCATGTCAGTAAGCTGACGGACCGATATAGGATAAAATTCATGATGAAAGTTTCGGTGGTTTCCGATCAAGCCATTTGAAAGCTCTGTAGTGTACCTTTTAAATATTCACCCGAAGTTTTTAGGGATGGTTTTGTAAATATAGAAATATTTGTGAGATTTCTGTTGCTGGTACTTTATAATTTTTTTATAGTTTATTTCCGTAATTTCTTTCTTTCTTCTGTTTACTCCCGAATATTATGATTATAAATTATGTAAAGTGAATATATGATAGCTGAAATGTGTAATATTCAAAAATATTTGGAGATATCCATGCTGAGATAAGGCGGAGGAGACAGTTTTTAGGTCACCGATGCTACGCTCTACCCCAGATCTGATAGACCAGGCTGCCTTATCATGCATGAAGATCGTTCCCATAGTCTGGATGTGTGTATCTCTGTGAGTTGATTAAAAACTTATTAAATGTACTCTTATATTACCAAGTTCAGTAACATCTTAAATTATTACAAACTGGATCATTCCATATAAAAAATCAACAAGGTTTTGAACCTTTAGTTCTTGGATTTTAATAAATCGTCGGCTATTTATTGCATGAATCAATATGAAGAAAAATACGATATTTCAATATTTTTCGGAAAATTTTTGAAGCAATAAAAAAAAAAAATATACAAACTTGATAACGACATTATTATAAGTATCATATATTTCTCAAGGCCTTTTTTATGTTGGTACGCCATAACTTCCTTAACACTAAACCTACCAGAGCGGTCAAATGACCGTTTTTGTGACTTTAATATAAATTGTTAAATTCCAGGTTTTTATTTTTCTTGAACTTATTGCACGACTTTTTCTATAATATATAGCTGTTTAATTTTTCCACATATATTTCTCTTCTTCGTTTTTCCTGATACATAATAATATGTACTCTACCGTTGTCTACCCTGAGCGGTCTTTTGACCGCTAGAATATATATGAAAATCTCAACTGCATTGAAATCTCAAACTTAACACAAAAACAGTAGTTTTTCAAGAAAATGTCATCCGATTGTGTTCTAGGAAAACGCCATGTACTTACAGTTTGTTTTATGATGGGTACATAGCGACTGCTGGTAACTCACGACGTGAGGCAAAATGGCGATCATTCAAGTTAGATTACTGGCTCTGTACGCGACATTATAAATATTTGCGACCAAAGATAATAAACCACTTGAAAATATAATATAAGTCTTTATGCAGTTTCTTTAGCGTCACAGTATCCCACACACGTAATCAACACACACTCTGAGAGAGTTTATATGTCTGGTTACCCGCAGTGTAGCCAGGTATAAATACATTTATATAATTTGTGGCAACTCTGACAAAGGCAGGTTTCTATTAGAAGTAGGTACTGCTACAATTACAATCAACAGGAAAAGACTATAATATTAATTTCAAAAGCGGTCATTCGACCGCCATTGGTAGAAATAGGTGTATATATAATAGGTCGGTAGGTTTAGTGTTAATACTTAATTTCATCAATAAGGTATCATTTAAAAGCTTTCCATAACCGCTACACTGGAAAAATATACAAATCACTCGGTATGCCTTTTTTGCGAAAAAAAAACTGTCGTAGAGGTTTCTAAATTGAGTCATTTTTTCAGGTTTTCAAAGAGAACAATTTCGATCATATAAATTCTTTCGATTAAATTGCAGTGTATTTTTTTTGGTTATATACACTTTTCCGATTATCGCCGTCTTTTGCGAGTTACACGCAAAAACATGCGATGTCAGTCAATAGAATCAGCGCAATCGCTTTCCGCGAAACCGATATATGTATTTAATAAGCGGCGTTTACCAGGGTGCGTTTTTTCAGTGACATCTATGTCTGTGTAAAACAAAGCCACCAACTAATAATCACAGATGACCATTTCGTAACTTATACATTAAACATAGTTTTCAAAGAGGTCCTTTAAACACGTTAATACTATGTAAATACGTTAAACTTATGTTTCAAAAAATAAATAATCTACAATTTACACGCATCTATTCTTTACTCCAGAAGAGAAGGACATTCTGTAAAAAATATTTACGACAGAATGGTGAATGTATATGGTCATGATTGTCCCTCTTTTTCTACAGTCACTAGGTGGTTCATTGAGTTCAAACGAGGTCTTGTGAATGTGCAAGACGAAGCAAGATCAGGGAGACCAACAACTTCAACCGATTCTGATCATGCGACTCAAGCAGAGGCCTTGATCTTGACTAATCGTCGAGTCGGGGAATGGTGACTCGAGTTGTCCTCTTGTTGCATGACAATGCGCCGGTCCACAAGTCTCGCGTTGCACAGGCTGCCATTCGTGACTGCGTCTTTGAACAGCTCGTCCACCCACCCTATAGCCCAGATCTTGCCCCCAGTGATTACTTCCTGTTTCCAAACCTAAAGATATTCTTAAAAGGGACAAGATTTGATGACCTGGATTCCCTGAAATCAGCTACAGAAAGTTTTTTTTCCCGTGGTATCTGTATGTTGAAGGACAGGTGGAATAAGTGCATTGATGTTAGGGGGATTATGGTTTGGAAACAGGAAGTAACCACTGGGGGCAAGATCTGGGCTTTTGGGTGGGTGGACGATCTGTTCGAAGCCGCAGTCACTAATGGCAGCCGGCCAATGATGGACCGGCGCATTGTCATGCAACAAGAGGACACCTCGAGTCACCATTCCCCAATGTTTCTCCGACTCGACGATAAGTCGAAATGAAGGCCTTACTTGAGTCGCATGATCAGAATCAGTTGAAGTTGTTGGTCTCCCGGATCTTGCTTCGTCTTGCACATTCACACGACCTCGTTTGAACTCATTGAACCACCTAGTGACTGTAGAAAAAGAGGGACAATCATGACCATATACATTCACCATTCTGTCCTAAATATTTTTTACAGAATGCTCTTCTTTACACAAAACTTTAATGCCGCTTCGATACTCAAACTTGAAGTCACTGGATGTCGACATGTTTACAAAGGCACTGCTAAATACTGACTGGACTGACGGACTCAATATTGTGGGCATGTTTACTCTTGATAGATAAACTATCAGGGACAAAAGGAATAAGGTTTTCACCATACTACGATGTAATCACCTGTTTTACACACCTAATTTGCGGTCCGAAAGCTACACTTCGCCGCCCTAGGGCCGAAAATGAATATTTCGCCCTAGGGCCGCAAAATCAGCTGTTTATTATTTTAATTCATTCATTTCATTATATACATTACATAAGTTGGTTTTGCTCGTATTATTGTTTAGTTATTTAGTAATTATGGCTAATAATATATCAGAATCTATGGTACATGTCGGTTTCGTGCCCCCCGATCATTAAAATCGATTAATCGTTTTTTAGCTAGTTGAAAAAAATATCTAGTAACCTGATAAAACATAGTAAAATATAGTAACCTATAATGGATAATATATATTTAACAAATCAAATACATCAACAAATAAAAGTAACTAACTAAATATATTATTCGTTTTTAATACATTTATAAAAATCACTAATGTCCGTCATTATATTGTCAAAAGTTGTTTTATTTTTATCAATTTTTCTTCTCCACATAAACTCGGCTAAGTAGGATCCTAGAGTGTTTCTCCGTGTTCCCCTCCTCTTCTTATTTCCCCATTTGACAGAGCCCCAGAGTCTTTCTATTCTTTGGGTATTAGCGAGGGTTTCCGGGTCAACGAAATTATATTTATGATTGACTGTATAGTGTACATAACCCTCTTTATACAGATCAGCATATGCCTTCCAACAATCTGAAACTATGATAGATTCTGTTCTAATACGTTCCTTGATTATAGGTATTAATGTTTCCTCGGAGCGGTCTGCCACAGGAACAAGAAAACACTCTTACCCTGCATCTCCATCTTGAACGACTGCCTTTAGCAATTTTTCGGACATTTCTTCTCTTCCGGTATTATTCCATATTTCTGCAGAAGGGATACCGCTGTTTCTTCGTTATTGATTTTCCGAAAAAGATCTTTCAAAGAAATAATATCCATTTCTTAACCTTCCTATCAAATGCAAACAATCACAGAAATAATGTAAATTCAACTATGGCATTATATAACAATCATATGTTTTATTCGAATAATCGATAAATCGATTTTAATGATTGGGGGGGCACGAAACCGACTAGTACCGAATCTATAAATAGAAGAGCAAAAGAAATCATAGCAGATTTGTTGCCAGCAAAATCAAAAGATAGGTATGACGAAGAGTATACAAAGTTTTTGAACTGGTTAAATAAACGAACTAGTTTTTTTAGCATTTTGAAATATTTCAGTTGTATTAAATGAAACACACATATGTTCATCTCTCTTTATTAACTCACATAATAACATAACGTAAAACAATCCCATAAATTAAACATTCATCATGTCCCCATAACCACAAGATAACCTTCTAACAAAGAGGTACACTTAACCAAAAGAAAATCTTGCTTTTGATTAATGTTATATCGTATTAATATTTATTGTAGTATGGTGAAAAATAGCGTTCGTGCCTCGGGCCAAGGTGCTTTTGCAGGCCCTCGAACTTTTCATGACCTCGACTACGTCTCGGTCAAAAAATATCTCGGGCCGGCAAACGCCCACTTTCGGCCCTTGGTACGAAATATACTATTGTTTATACCTTAGTCGCAAAACTTTTTGATCGCCCCTCGTATTATTCAAACTCAATAATCGACCAGTATTTAAAGGTGATCAGGTGCAACAGCGGTCCCTAGTTAATTTTTCAAAAGTAGTACGATCTATCATTAATTACGTAGAAAAAGGTGATTAATCATTATTTTAGGTTAGCTAAATTGGGAGGAGTAATCAATCGGCGCACAGTGGGCAAAATCACCAATTTAAGTGGACAAAAGTCAAGTCAAAAGTTTGGAATTTCTGAGTGCTTGATCTTTTTATCATTAGTTGGTAAGACGCTTAATACTAATATTTCCCGCCATAGCGTGTTTACGAACATATAGTGAATGAGTGAATCATTCCTTTTTGCACAAGTGCCTAATAACCGGCTGTGGGATTATCTTTATTCCACCGTAATTTATTATGTTCAAGGTGTGTGTAGTGCAAAGTCTTTTTGCTTTTATTTAACAATGGACATTGCTGAGACAGGTAAAACAGTATATTTCCACATTTGATATTGAATATACATTTCAATCTACCTGTAGAGTTAATTTTGCAATTTTTAAATTTATGCCATTATTGAACAACGAAAAACTATATAACCCCCAAGTAAAGGAATTTTTTGTAGGATTTGTTTTATTAATCCTTCTAGTTTTTAAATTTTGCAAAGAATTTTTGCGATTTTTTGCGTTTTGGGTGATACATACTTTTTTTCAGATAAATCACTCCGAATGACAAGGAGGAAATTTTTTGAAGAGTGGGTTAAGTTTCCAAAAAAAAGTAGCAGGTTTACTCCACTCTGAGCCGATAATTCGATTTGTTGTATTATTTTTCCCGTATTCTTGGACTTCAAACGTTAAATGTAGGAAAGTTTTAGATTTTAGCAAATAAATTTGATCTTTGACCACTGTGCGCTCGCCAAATGTGTCAAAAAATTAATTAAATTTTTACTTTCACTTACCTATATATGAAATATATAGTAAGTGGAAGTATTGCGATCGTGAAAATTTTCGACTTCCGGTTTTCAACGGAAATACACGTTTTGGGGTCCCCTGAGTCAAAATAACCAAGTCCCGATAAATGGTCTGTGTGTGTGTGTGTCTGTCTGTGTGTCTGTGTGTGTGTGTGTGTGTGTGTGAACAGACTAGCTAAAAAACTATAAACCGTGCGAACCTGAAATTGGGTATTTAGAGTATGTATGAGCCCGCGATGTGACAGCAAAAATTTCATCAAATTTGCTCAAAGGGAGGGGGTACTTTATTTAATAACTTTTTTTAGTTTTTTTCGATTTTCTCAAAAACGGCTCTAACGATTTTGATTAAACTGAGTATTTGATCTATTTATATGCCTGAAATATGACTGTAAAAATTTCATCAAAATTGATCAACCGGAGGGGGGACTTTACTTAATAAATTTTGTATCATTTTCACATGTTTTTTTTATTTACTCAAAAACGGTTTTAACGATTTTGATCAAACTTGGTATTTGATGTATTTATATGCCAGAGATGTGATAACCAACATTTCATCACAATTGATCAACCGGAGGGGGGACTTTACTCAACACATTTTGTCTCATTTTCACGTGTTTTTTTTATTTACTTAAAAACGGTTTTAACGATTTTGATCAAACTTGGTATTTAATGTATTTATATGCCCGAGATATGACTGTAAAAATTTCATCAAAATTGATCTACGGGAGGGGGGACTTTACTTAATAAATTTTGTATCATTTTCACGGGGTTTTTTTATTTACTCAAAAACGGCTTTAACGATTAACAAAAATAAGATATGAATGTAGAAAAATGTGTGACTTTGGGAAATGATATTTAGCAAAACACGTCAATTTCTAATCTAAGTAAGTTGGTAAGTGAAAGTTGTGTGTTGCGCGCACGCACCAGATTTTTTATTTTTTTTATTATTTTTCCGTAATCTGGGACCCCAAAGGCTAAATATGGACTAATTTCAGAATTTTGTCCACCTAAATCCGGCATATTTCCCACTGTGCGGCTATTGTACAGGACTTGGGAGTCGATAATAAAAGTAAAGGAGACTTGTTTCGTATATAATGTTGTAATGTATGTTGTTTCCTTTAATTAAGTGGGATTTAAATAAGTTAGAGTGCTAATGATTCGCACGGTTCAGCTTGGAAATTATTGTTTTTAAACAGATTTTTTGAAGGTTTGAAGTTGTATAATATTATCCCGGTGATGAGAGTGAAGAGTATAAAGTTAATAAACATGCACACAGCTATTTGTAGCCAGTTAGGTAAGAGGGCCTACACAGTGTACGATACACAAACAACGCCCCACTCCAAGTTAACATTAACTAACACGACCCCTACATCGTATAACTTCAACAAGCTTAGGCACTACCGAACCTGCAACAGGGAATTCCCTTCAATATTATATTACAACACTATCGATAATTTATTTCATGTAAGGTAGAACGATGAGGGGGGTGTAGCAGAGGAGCAGGTGCCCCTCCCTAGAAATTTTGAGAAACAAAAACTACCAATATCTATATAAATAAAGTTGAAATTCTGTTTGTTTGTTTGTTTATTTGTTCTTTATAGAAATCCATACCGTTTGTCCTAAATTCGCCAAATTTCGCTCAGTGGTTCTTTGTTACCAGGTGCGAACACCCGTCCATATTAAAATTGCATAACTTCAGCCAATCTCTGGGTATATTCATTATTGTTATAAAATTCGTCATGATCTCGCTTTACAATTTTTTTTCTTTACGAAATCGACCGTTTGAGTCGAAAAAACGGCCTAAAAATCATTTTATAGATTTTGAAGAGGCCAACAAGTCCCGGTAAGACCGTCCCTTGGCAGGCGTCGAGTTCTGGGATTTTTAAACCATATGTTTTTTTTTTAACATTACAATACGTTTATTTACATGTGTGGTGAATTTATTTTTTAAAAATGCCTCCTAAGAAGCGAGCTTCAATAGGAGTAGTGCTCTCAAAATCTAAAAAACAACGTCAAATACGAGCAGATGAAACTCTCGACGAACATCAAAATAAGATTGAACAACAGAGGCTTAGACAGGCAGAATAGCGGGAAACTGAGTTTGCCCAGGAATACGAGGCCCACCTTGCGCCACAGAGGCTTAGGCAAGCCGATTTGCGAGAAGCTGAAACTGCAGGGCAATATTTCTGTTTGTTTGTTTGTTAATTATAGAATTCCATACCGTTATATCCTAAATTATCCAAATTTCGCTCAGTGGTTCTTTCATACCAGGTGCGTTAACACCTGTCCATATTAAAATTACATAACTTCAGCCGATCTTCTGCTAATATCCTTTATCCTAATAAAAATCTTAATGATCTCGCTTTACAATGTTTTTTTTACGAAATCGACAGTTTCATTAGAAAAATGAAATTCCCCGTGTGAAACCGGGACATACAGCTAGTATATAAATAAAGTTGAAATTCTGTTTGTTTTTTTGTTTGTTTGTTTATTTGTTCTTTATAGAAATCCATACCGTTTATCCTAAATACTCCAAATTTCGCTCAGTGGTTCTTTCATACCAGGTGCGAACACCTGTCCACATTAAAATTGCATAACTTCAGCCGATCTTCAGCTGATATTCTTTATTCTCCAAATTTCGCTAAGCGTTTCTTTCAGACCCGGTACGAACACCTGTTCATATTAAAATTGCATAACTTCAGCTGATCTTCAGCTGATATTCTTTATTGTTATAAAAATCATAATGATCTCACTTTACAATGTTTTTTTTTTTACGAAATCGACCGTTTCTTTAGAAAAATGAAATTCCCCGTGTGGAACCGGTATATACAGCTATAATCTATGCATATAAAGGTGAAATTCTGTTTGTTCTTTATAAAAATCCATACCGTTTGTCCTAAATTCTCCAAATTTCGCTCAGTGGTTCTTTCAGACCAGGTGCGAACACCTGTCCATATTAAAATTGCATAACTTCAGCCGATCTCTGGGTATATTCTTTATTATTATAATAATCGTTTTGATCTCGCTTTACATTGGTTTTTACAAAATCGACCGTTTGAGTGGATAAAAGTCTCAGTTTATAGATTTTATAGATTTAAAAATTGAAATTCTCCGGGTGAAACCGGGATATACAGCTAGTTAAATATATTCCTATTGATTTACTACGCATTAAATAAACACTCATTTTAACTTTTAAATATCGCAAAACCATCTTTAGCTTTGCTGATGTCACGGCTAATCCTTCATAACATCAAAATCCTACTATCGCATCCTTCGCCCTTCAAAACCATCTATTTGAACTAGGAAAGTGGTTAGAAAAACTGATGCCACCAAATTAAGTCATTTCCCACTTTTGACAATCAACAACAACCCAGTTCCTTCAAAGAATTTCATACGATACGTCCTACTGTACAGACAAACGACTCACATGGAACATACATACCAAATTTAAAGAACTAGAACTCACTAGACGGTAAAAAGAGTTTTTACAACTCCTGGTCCTCGGATCATCACTCATATTAAGAAACAAGCGACTATTTCACACTACTATTTTAAGATCTATTTGGACATGCGTAGCAGAACTTTGGGGTTCCGCGGAACACGTCCATTAACAAAATATAAATTTCACAATCCAAAATTCTTAGAAAAATCACAAATGCACCTTGGTTTACTTCCTATCATACACTGCACAATGACATGAACATACCGATAGTAAAATCTTTCATAAACACCAAACATTTCACTATTCAATGCTACATCGCCATAACCCACTCATCCATTCTCTTTCCTCCTCCCTGTTACCTGGTACAGTATACTCCAAGTTGGCTGAAACGACAGTGGCCAAGAGTCCTCTTCCTACAATACATTATCATATGCTTCAAATTAGTCAAAGTAAAAAAAAAAACAGTGACCACATTTTCTTGGTGCGCCACTGGTGCAGATCTACAAGCGATATAATAATAAACAAAGTTAAACAATAATAAACAAACAATTAACTGAGCCTTACAAGGTCAGAATACTTCGAACCTTCAGAGAATTTTACCAGACCCCCTAGACCCAATCCTGCGCCCCCCCTGGAAAAAACAGCAGAATTACTGATCACTTGAAATCAGCACGACCCAGCCATTACAATACCTGCCTTGAGAAAGCTACAGAAAACTACTGCTACCTAAAGAGCGAACTTTTTTTGTAATTTAACCTTACTATGCATCATATTATTATCCTTTTTTTTTTTTTTTTGGTCACCTTCCTCGTCGTTTAAGCTATACGGGGTTTCCCTGGCCAGGGGAAAGGGTGGAGGGTTTATACCCTCCAAAGTGAAATACTTTGATTCATTTGGAAATTTAAAACCTCCTCCTCAATTGTTAGATTATTTCAAAAGTTGTCAAGTATTATATAACCGCCGTCGTCATCAAAAGTGGAATACTCCGGTTTGTGGACACCTTTGCTTAAAGTATTTAGCCGATGTTTCTCATAAATTTTGATCATTAATAATCATGAGCTACACAGTAACGTTAACTGGCAATTCTAGCATTCTTCATGCAAACTTCCTACCTCCTCTAGAATTAGGGTCGGATTGTACAATCGGGTTATTATCTTTTGACACGTATAATACTATTCCAAACATAAGAAAGGGCGTTAACGATATGTTTTATTTCGGTGATATGGCCATTCAAATACCTGAAGGATCGTATGATATCGATGCTATACAATCTTTTCTAAGCGATGAAATCGCTCACCGTGATCGGGGTGCTGGACTTGTACTTAGAGGAAATACAAGTACCCTAAAGTCTGAAATAAGATCGTCTAAGCAGGTTTTTTTCCACTGTCAAGGCAAACCACATTGCATAGGCCCGCTATTGGGTTTTACTAGCCCCGAACAAGTCATTAACCCAGAGCATCAGTATACTGAATCAAACGACATTGTGAAAATTCTTAGTGTAAATACTATTTCGATTCATTGTAACATCGCGTCGGGGGTCTTTCATGAATGGAGATCCGGATCATAGTATACATCAATTCTTTCCTGCAGTAGAACCAGGATGTATTACTAAATTTTCCCTTGCTCCGGGTTTTGAATTTGAAGCATATAAATATGGAAACATTTAATGAAATTGAGGAATGGCGTTTACATGTTATCGAAACACGTCGATTTCTAATCTAAATAAGTTTGTGGCGGCAACACTGCTTAGGCGATATAGCCGGATAAAAAATAGTGTAACCTCTCAGACGGTGATTAAATTTAATTAACATATTGTAATGCTGTTATCTATGTTAATAAAGAATTATTTAACTTTATGTGGTAATATCACTACATATTGGTGACCCCGACGTGATCCCTTTTGAAACTGCTTCCACGTAAGTAAACACCCTTGCTTTTAAAAATACTTAAAATACCTTCCCGCCAGAAGATGCCATCTGATATCGAAAAACAAGATTCTGTTATTAGACAGGAAGTTCATCGTTTATCAGTTAAAATACCACCTTTCTGGCGTAATAGGCCTGACTTGTGGTTCACTCAAATAGAAGCCAATTTCGCAATTGCCAATATAGTTAATGATCATACTAAATACAACTATGTCATTGCCAACCTCGAAAGTGATATTATGGAACAAGTCAGCGATATTATCAGTTCTCCACCAGACACCGATAGGTTTAACGCCATTAAAAATAAACTCATAGCAATTTACGCAGACAGTGAAGATCTCAAATTACGTAAACTTTTAAATGAAGTTGAGTTAGGTGATACCAAACCATCTCAATTACTTAGAAATATGAGAAATCTTGCGCGCAATAAAATAACTGATGAAGTTTTGAAATCATTATGGTTTCAACGCTTACCTGTTCCTTGCCAAACCGTATTAGCAGTTAGTGATGAAGCATTAGATAAGTTAGCATTATTAGCGGATAGGATCATAGAAGTTAGTTCTAAACAACCAAATGAGAGCTACGGAGTTAATACCGTTTCTAACATAGAGTCTCAGATTAAAGATCTGACTGCAAGAGTTGAAAGGTTAGAAACATCTATTAAATACAACAGGTCTAGATCTCGATCCAAGAACCGTAGTGTCTCTAGAAACCCGGAATTCTGTTATTACCACAGCAGATATGCTGAAAAAGCTAAAAAATGTGAACAACCATGTAATTACCAACAATCAGGTTCGTCAAACTAGCTCCCCGGTCACAAATGGCGGAATGTGCTCGGGGCGCAACAAACCGCCTATTTATCGTTGATCCAACGTCAAAAATAAAATTTCTCATTGACACTGGCGCTGATGTTTCTGTTTTACCGGCAAAACCTCCTGATAAAAAGATAGGTCCCTCAAAATATAACCTTTTTACCGCTAATGGAACACCAATACCTACATACGGTGAAAAGTTAATTTCATTATCATTGGGCCTTCGCAGAAATTTTCAATGGCCATTTATTTTGACCACAGTCACTCACCCTATTATAGGAGCAGACTTTCTTAAACATCATAATTTAATTGTTGATTTGCAGGGTAGGCGTCTTATAGACGGCAAAACAAACCTTGCTACCGCAGCACTGTCTCACTTCAACGCAGCAGGTACTTTAGGTGTACTGACACTTAATACAAACGTACCTGATCAATTCAAAAATTTACTCCAGCGATACCCAGAGCTAACTCGCCCACCTAATTTTCTCAAGAGCAGTATCCCACATAAGACTGTTCATGTCATAGAAACCTCAGGGCCTCCCGTTCATTGCCGTTTTCGTAGGTTGCCTCCAGAGAAGCTAAAGGTAGCCAAAAAGGAATTTCAAGTAATGTTGGACCTAGGCATCTGCCGTCCATCTAAATCGTGTTGGGCTAGTCCCTTACATCTAACTAAGAAGAAAGACGGCGGGTGGCGCCCCTGCGGTGATTATCGTCAATTGAACGCAATTACCAAGCCCGACAGATACCCCTTACCACATTTACATGATTTTGGAAACTCCCTAGCAGGAAAGAAAATATTTTCTAAAATCGATCTGCTCCGAGCGTACAACCAGATACCCGTTGCCCCTCAAGATATTGAGAAAACAGCAATTATCACCCCGTTTGGTTTGTTCGAATTCACAGTAATGATGTTTGGCATGAGAAATGCTGGCCAAACATTCCAAAGATGGATGAATGAAATTTTAGGCGAGTTCGACTTCTGTTTCATTTACATTGACGATGTGTTGATAGCGTCTACATCAATGGAAGAACACCTGCGCCACCTAAACATCGTATTTCAGCGCCTTTCACAATATGGAATCAGCATTAACCTCGCTAAATGTGTTTTTGGAGCAACAGAATTAGATTTCTTAGGACATCGAATTAATTCTGCTGGTACAGCACCACTGCCGGATAGAGTTTTAGCTTTAACTACTGCTGAACGCCCGACAACGTACCGCGCCTTACGTCGTTTCCTTGGAGCTATAAATTACTATCGGCGATTCATGCCTCGTGCGGCCTGGCCTCAAGTTATCCTGAACAATGCATTGAAAATACGGGATAAAGAGGATAATACAATCCAATGGACTGCGGAACTAGCAGACGCCTACGAACGCTGTGTCACTTGTCTAAAAGAAGCAACCTTGCTCAGCCACCCTCACCCAGATGCACCACTCTTACTTCAGGTAGATGCCTCTGATGTTGCCATCGGTGGAGTGTTACAGCAAATACAGGATGATGCACCCCAACCATTGGCGTTCTTTTCACGGAAATTAAGTGACACTGAAGCTCGCTACAGTACCTATGATCGAGAACTGTTGGCTATTTATTCAGCTGTTAAACATTTCCGTTATCTCGTTGAAGGTCGTGAAATTGTGGTTTATACAGATCACAAGCCTCTTGTTTACGCTTTTGCCCAAAAGCCTGAAAAAGCGTCACCAAGGCAATTAAGGCATCTGGATTTCATATCCCAATTTACAACGGACATCAGACATGTTCCTGGCAATGAGAATGTGATTGCCGACTACTTATCGCGACTCGAAGAAATTTCCACTTTCGATTTAGCTGACGTCGCTCATCAGCAAATTACCGACCCAGAATTACAGGAAATTTTGCGAAACCCTGACAAATTTTCCATAAAACTTTCAGAAAAACCAGTTCCTGGACTTGGAATCATGATTTACTGTGATGACAGAAATCGCCCATTTGTTCCTTTAGCCAGCCGTCGAACAGTTTTTAATCTAATACATAACCTATCTCACCCTTCACCTAAAAGAACTGCAAAAATGGTCAAAGATCGTTTTGTTTGGCCTTCTGTAGATAAAGATATTCGTCAGTGGTCAAAGGAATGTACCAATTGTCAACTATCTAAAACTAGTAGACACACGCGTAGTCCACAAGGACAATTTCCACACACGGATAAGAGGTTTGACCAAGTGCACCTAGACATCATTGGACCATTTCCTGTTTCACAAGGTCAACGGTATTGCCTAACATTAATAGATCGCTTTAGCTCGTGGCCAGAAGCAATACCTATTGAAGACATCACCGCCGAAACTATAGCTAAAGTGTTTGTTAGAGACTGGATTTCACGATATGGTGTGCCTACCAGCGTTACCACTGATAGAGGTCGGCAGTTCGAATCGAATCTTTTTCGGGAATTGAATACCTTACTCGGCACAAAGCACTTCAGAACAACAGCTTACCACCCACAATCAAACGGCAAAATTGAGAGATGGCACCGTTCCTTAAAGACCTCGCTAAAATGTCACAATTCCGCTAATTGGGTTGCCACGTTACCTATTGTGTTGTTAGGTTTAAGGACTGTTGTCCCCGAAAATGGATATTCTGCAGCCGAACTTCTCTACGGTGTCAACATCCGTCTTCCCGGGGAATTCCTGGAGTCCACCGAAGAAACCAGTAATGATAAGTCATCGTTTATTACGCACCTAAGGTCAACGCTTCATAAATATAGACCAACATATGTACAGAAATCAGATTCCCGCAAATTCTTCATCCATCACGACCTCCCAACTGCTTCTCATGTTTTCGTCAGAGATGACACTGTACGAAAACCACTGCAGCAGCCCTACCAAGGTCCTTTTCGAGTGGTTGCAAGAAACACCAAATACTTCACCATTGACCGGCATGGAAAAGAAGACAATATATCAATCGATAGGCTAAAACCTGCGTTCTTAGTAAACCCCAAACTCGATTATATCCCAAACACCTACCCTTCTGCTGAGGACCAGCCAGTTTTACCAAAAACTCGACGCGATCGAACAGTTCGCCTTCCAGCACGCTTTCATTAGGAGGGGGAGTATTGTGGCGGCAACACTGCTTAGGCGATATAGCCGGATAAAAAATAGTGTAACCTCTCAGACGGTGATTAAATTTAATTAACATATTGTAATGCTGTTATCTATGTTAATAAAGAATTATTTAACTTTATGTGGTAATATCACTACAAGTTCGTATGTGAAAGTTGTGTGATGCGCGCATCGCACCAGATTTTTTTTTTTTTTGAAATCATAATTATTTATGAACTTTTTTTGAATATTGAACGTTGAACAAGTACCTCTAACCGTCATTATAGGCTCTGCCAAATATTTTTTGATGTCTAAACCTACATCCCTAATTAATTTCCCTTCGTTTTTTTTTTCTCTTTCCGCCTCCATATTAAGTCATCAATCACTATTCTTATACTACAACCCCTGTCAAACTGTATTTTCCCTAGTCACACAATCTATATTATTAGTTTCATTAGCTATATAAAGTTTCTTGTAAGTGTATGTTAGAATATGTTTATATATCTCAATGTGTTATCTGGTTAGTTTTATTTTTCCCCAACATTATTGAGCCATTCTCATTATTGCACCTGTATTTTTCCTGCTTCGTGTTCATTTAGCCCTAAAGAAGACCTGCATCGTTGGTTCGACACGTAGGCTACAATGATATAATTTTTTACTATTTGCTGTTTTTTAGACCGACACCCGGGACCAATTTTTAAATTCGTTGAATATGCTGTCAACTAGCAATTATCCAACATTATTTTGTAATATTTTATGTATGGTGTAGCTGTATGTTGCAGAAGTTTGGAGTTTAAGCTATTATAATATGATTGAGTTAACCCAAATAAAATTCTTAAAATATCTATATTTCTGGCCTAAATGCACTCCAAATTACATAGTTCGTTTAGAAACAGGCCGCAATCCACTCATAGTTACGATTCTAAAGAAAGTAATCAATTTCTGCATAAAAACGTTGTCTCTCCCTGACTCTAGACTGCCACGTAGATGTTTCGATAGACTAGTGGAACTAGATAACGAAAAGCAAGACTTGTCTTTTAATTGGGTAACACAAGTAAAAATGCTGGCTATTGATCATCACATTGAAAATTTTTTTGCAGTTTTACATAATCCCGGTGTTTTAATGGCTAATAAAAAAGATATTTTGGAAAAAGTATCCAATCATTTATTGTCGAAAGACATTGACAGAGCTCTTAACTCAAATTACAATCCAATATATAGATCCATCTGTAGCTTCACCAACCCTGAACCTGAAAGTTATTTAAAATTCAATATAAACATAGAGAAGTTAAGAACAGTTAGCCAATTGCGAATTTCTGGTTTCGAATTCTTAAAAATATTTTACAAGAATTCAAGACATGTCCTTAGAACTGACGAAGAATGTAAGTTCTGTCGTGAAACTATAATTAATAGTTTAAAGCATTTAATATTGCACTGCCCATTTTCCGATAGTATAAGAAAACGGTACTTGGAAAAATATATGGTTGAGGGTGATGAGGATTTATCAATCCAAAATATACTTACCGTGGATAGCGTGGGGAAATTGAATGATATCTTTTTCTATTTGCAATCAATATGCCAATGATAAACCAATATGATGTCAGTTTTTAATTTTTTAATCTGTTTATGAATATGATGCCAGTTTTTTATTTTTATTTTGCTTATAATTTGTGATACCAGCTTTATTTTCTTTCTTTTTTTAGTTTATGATACCAGGTTTTAATTTTGTTTATATATGATACAATTTATTAAATTCGTTTATAATTTATCTGCAAATACTTGTGTTGTATATTAGTGAGTGAAATATTGAAATGTGATATAGACTTATGGATAAGTTGTAATTATTGCTTTGTTTTTGTTTTTAACTTAGTACTAACCACATTAATACGAAATGGGCCAGACTCAATGGCTACATGTGTAACATTAAAGCCAATAAACCTTAAATAAAAAAAAATAAAAAAAAATTTTTTTATGTATACATCAACTTTTCATCGATTTCTTAAAGGCATATGATTTGATTAACTACCAAAAGTTATTTATCATTCTTACCGTACCAAAAAAGTTATTAAACTTAGTACAAATGTGTACGATAGAAACGTTTAATAAAGTTAGATATGTTAATTATTTTTCTGATTAATTCGAGGTTCGTTCTAATTTAAACAAACTGATTCTCTATCACCAGTTTTATTTAATTCAGCGCTAGCATATGCCATTTGGGAGGTTACGCGTACCGGAAAGGGTTAGAATCTGTGCGGTAATATATCCTTGCTCGGATATGGCGACGATTTGGTTTCGCTTGGTAAGTAGAATGGTAACTAGAAAATCAAAATCTATGAGGAAATTAAGGTTAGATTAAAACCCGGAAACGCTTGCTACTTTGCTACTTAAGGTAGTGAAATTGCTTAGCGCGCGCATTCTGCCCCGAAACCTAAAAATCATAGGTTATGACAGTTATATGTTCCTATATAAAAACTTTATATAAAGGCAATTGGCGATAGGCGGGCGCAAGCGACGGTGCTGCTTCTTTACAGGAACTAGAGAAACGGGGATAGAAGCAGGGCCAGTACCTGGGATTCATAGGGTTTTTTGGAGTTTTTAATTTATTTTTCCATAATTAAAACCCGATTGAGCAAAAATATATTTGAAAAATGTCTAATAGGTATTGCTCGGTCACTCAGTGTTCAATTAGAAAATCAAAAGACGTGACATTCCATTTATTTACAAAAAAATAAAAAAATTCTTAAAGAGTAGATTGTAAAATTAAGAATAGATAAGCCTGTTTCGAAACATATGACGATATGTAGTCTTCATTTTAAAGAAAGTGACTATATTTATCTAGGTAAATATAAGTATTTGACATTTTATTATTCCAAAATGCTATTCTTATGCAAATAACATTGGGACCATAGTGTCATACATTTGTTTTTCTTTTTTAATTTTCCCCATTTTTGTCTTACATCCGTTGTGTTTAATTGTATCAAGTTTTCAATGTTATGCCTGAAGGTTTTGAAAAATAAATAAATAATATGAAAAAGAAACTAAGCTGTCATGAAAATGACAGCTGTCATAACAATGATTGTATGAATAGGTAATTAATGTTAATGTCTATCCCCTTCCTTCCGACATTTTGCAAAACTACTAGCGCACCATATAGTCGATTGCGCCCGCGAATAGAACTAAAGATTTGTAAAATATGTAACCCCAGAAGATGGGCCAACAGCCCGAAACGTTGGGACAATCAAACATAAAATAACATATGGAAGATACTCCTTCATTTAAAGAAATCCTAGACCAAATGAATGCATTTCTCGATTTTAAAAAGATGAATCTTTTAATATCTCTGACTGAACCTTTTTTAAATACACTCAGAGAACTGACATCATAAAGCATCGCCTTAGAGCAGACCTAAAAATAAAAAGCAAATAATTGAAAGAGCTTTGTTTCATAAATATTTAAAATTATCTTAAGTAAACTCACCCTTTTCTAAGAGCTATCTCTTATCCTCTTTGGATTTTTTTCTTCTTAAAAATTCTTTTCTAAATTTAAATAACCAACAGTACATCTTTCCCTATTAATTGATGAGTTAATTCCTTTTTTCTGTGCGTATTCCATCAAATAATTCATTGTAAACATTCACTAGGGTTCTGGATAAGAAGAGATAAAAAAATACCTGCAACGCTTCATCGAATTTTAATTCAAAAAGTTCTTTTAAAGGGAAGGTATAAATCTCTCTCTTTACGATCAAAGTTTGATTGCAAATTACAAATACAAATTAATATTGCAGTTTGAGTGATTTTTTGAATAGTTTTTTTTTTCAAATAGGAAAACTTATATGGAGTTGAAACTAAAAGATATGGAATTTTTTCCATTGAAAAGTTCACTAAATTTTTATTAATACTGTCTATTTATTTTGTTTTAAAAATTATAGTAAGTACCTATTAGGCGCTGTTTTAAGGCTAAGTAAATGTAGTTTAATGTTCAGGGGAACGGTTTGAAACAAAATTTAGTTTTTATTGAACAGGGAATGGTTGGGGGTGCGGTCGAATTAAATAGTGCAAATATGCAAGATTTACATATTTTACTGTAGTCGATGTTTCAACCTAAATTTTAGGTCATCATCAGGGATAACTGATAAAAAAACCAATCAGAGAAATTATATAAACAAATATTAAATGCATGTGAAACATTAAGCAAAATTAAATATATCAGATAAAAATCTGGTGCGTGCGCGCAACACACAACTTTCACTTACCAACTTACTTAGATTAGAAATTGACGTGTTTTGCTTAATATCATTTCCCAAATTCACACATTTTTCTACATTCATATCTTATTTTTGTTAATCGTTAAAGCCGTTTTTGAGTAAATAAAAAACCCCGTGAAAATGATACAAAATTTATTAAGTAAAGTCCCCCCTTCGGTTGATCAATTTTGATGAAATTTTTACAGACATATCTCGGGCATATAAATAGATCAAATACTAAGTTTAATCAAAATCGTTAGAGCCGTTTTTGAGAAAATCAAAAAAACACGTGAAAATATTACAAAATTTATTAAGTAAAGTCCCCCCTCCGGTTAATCAATTTTGATGAAATTTTTACAGTCATATCTCGGGCATATAAATACATCAAATACCCAGTTTGATCAAAATCGTTAAAGCCGATTTAGAGTAAATAAAAAAAACACGTGAAAATGTTACAAAATTTATTAAGTAAAGTCCCCCCTCCGGTTAATCAATTTTGATGAAATTTTTACAGTCATATCTCGGGCATATAAATAGATGAAATACTCAGTTTAATCAAAATCGTTAAAGCCGTTTTTGAGAAAATCAAAAAAAACCTAAAAAGTTATTAAGTAAAGTACCCCCTCCCTTTAAGTAATTTTGATGAAATTTATGCTGTGACATCGCGGGCATATACCTACACTAAATACCCAATTTCAGGATCGCACGGTTTATAGTTTTTGAGCTAGTATGTTCACACACACACACACACACAGACCATTTCGCGGGACTTGGTAATTTCGACTCAGGGGACCCCAAAACGTGTATTTCCGTTGAAAACCGGAAGTCGAAATTTTTCACGATCACATTACTTCCACTTACTATATATTTCATATATAGGTAAGTGAAAGTAAAAATAAGCATACAATTTTTTTATAGAATATAAAATTATAGTTATTCGAGTATTTACTTAGGCTTTATTGTTACAAACCATTGTAACCTTATTGTAATATGTTCACCAACAGTTCAATATTACTTTACATTACCGAAAAAGACGAAAGATTCAAAAATGGGTAGACATATCTCAGTAATTTTTCACAATTGCTATACTCGATGCAAGTAGTACAAATGTACCAAATTTCAAGAAAATCCTGAGATGGTGAGGCTCAAGCCTGTGTTGAATTGACATGGAATGACACAGATGTATTGGGTTGTAAAAAAAGTTCGTAGCGTTTTTCATTATTTTAATTTAATCCTTTCTGTGTTTGTTAACCTGTTTACATGGTCAATAATGTTTACATATCCTAAAAAGGGATTAGATAATGTTCTTTTATGCATCAGTTTCAACCGGGATCTTCTATTGTTCAAGTGTATTGTGTTAGTCCAAAATGCAGGAGGAAAAAAATTCATTTTCGCCATATAATGCTATTTTATTTCCGAAAAGGAAAATCCGCTGCACAGACGGTCAACAAAATTTGCAGCGTGTATGGAGATGACGCCGTAGGGGAAAGAACCGTCCGTAAGTTGTTTGCTCTGTTCAGAACCGGAAATTTTGAGTTGGAAGACGCCAAGCGCTCTGGTCGTCCTTCAACTGTTGATGACGAACAAAGTCAACAATTAGTGACCGATAACCCTCACTATACGACCCGGGATATCGCAAAAACACTTGGCATATCACATACAAGTGTTTCAAATCATTTGGGAGCTGTGGGATATGTTTCTCGAAGCGATGTATGGGTTCCTCACATTTTGACGGAAAAGAATTTATTGGACCGCATTTCCATCAGCGATTCCCTCCTTAAACGCAATGTTAATGATCCATTTTTAAAGAGGTTGGTTACTGGGGATGAAAAATGGGTTTTGTACAATAATGCTGTGAGAAAAAAATCCTGGGGAAAACGAAGTGACCCGCCGTTAACGACTCCAAAAGCCGGATCGCATCCAAAAAAAGTTATGCAGTGCATTTGGTGGGATTGGAAAGGCGTGCTTTATTGTGAGCTCCTCCCACCCAACCAGACCATTGATTCGGCAGTATACTGTTCCCAGTTGGAAAGATTAAAGGCAGCGGTTGAGCAAAAGCGTCCAGCATTGGCTAATCGCAAAGGCATTGTTTTTCACAACGACAACGCCCGTCCTCACGTGTCTTTACAGACTCGGCAAAAATTGTTGGAGTTTGGCTGGGATGTGATAACCCACCCACCCTATTCACCAGATCTTGCCCCAACAGATTACCACTTATTCCGGTCTCTCCAAAACTCCCTCAACGGGAAACAATATAACTCGCTCGAGTACTGTAAAAAGCACATAGACGAGTTCATCGCGCAGAAAACTGAACAGTTCTGGGAGGACGGAATTACAAAATTACCTGAAAGATGGAAACAAGTTATAGATCAAAATGGGTCATATATCATTGATTAAAAATATTTACATGTATCTGAAATTTTTAATTAAATATATTCTTAAAAAACGCTACGAACTTTTTTTACAACCCAATATTATTTTAACCAGCTGTAAATATCAATAAATGCTTAAAAAAAGAAAGAAGGATTATTTCAGTGTATATGTCCAATAATTAACCTATGCAATCTAGATTATCATAACATAAAACCACATTCCTCATATTCGGCTTTATCATGGGCGTCACCAGCCCCAAATTAGTGGGGGGGGGGCGTCTCATTATTTTCCTAGTAAGTAGGCAGAAATTCGAGGGGCTAATAGTTGAAGTAATAACCCCTAAAAACAACTGTTGGGGCATTGAATTAATCCTCCAACGCTTTATTTTAAAGGTATTTATAGTCTCTTAAAACTTGTCTATTTATGTCTCAGTTATAAAACAGCGAATTGTTAAGGGTTGATGTTAAAGGATTTGGGCCAACATTTTTTGAATGAATTTTATCTAAGTTTTTTTTTCCGATCCCCATTAATTTCTTTGCTTTCCGTCAACTTCTGTAAGCTTCATCGAATTGATGGAAAGTAGGATCAAGCTGCTTGGTTTAAAAAAGAAATGGAGACCAATACCGGGGATACAACTTTGTTACAGAATTCATAAAAAGAAACAGTTAAAGCTGAAATGAAAAAAAAATATATTTCATCAAATCTATTAAAATTAAAATGAAATTCTGTTTGTTTGTTTATTTGGTTGTTCTTTATAGAAATCCATACAGTTTGTCCTAAATTCTCTAAATTTCGTTCAGTGGTCTTTTCATACAAGGTGCGAACACCAATCCATAGTAAAATTGCATTACTTCAGCCGATCTTCAGCTGATATTGTTTATTGTTATAAAAATTGTAATGATCTCGCATTACATTGATTTTTTACATTAGAAAAATCGGGAAATAAAGATGAAATTCTGTTTGTTCTTTATAAAAATCCGTACCGTTTGTCCTAAATTTTCTTAATTTCGCTCAGTGGTTCTTTGATACCAGGTGCGAACACCTGTCCATATTAAAATTGCATAACTTAAATTAGTTTACTTTACATTGGTTTTTACGAAATCGACCGTTTGAGAAAGTCTCACTTTATAGAATTTATATATATAAAAAAAGGAAATTCTCCGGGTGAAACCGGTATATGCAGCTAGTATACTATAGGCGGGAGCAATCGACTATACGGTGCGCTAGTAGTTTTGCAAAATGTAGGAAAGAACGGGGATAGGACATAGTTGATGTGATAGAGATAATTGGTAATTTTAAAAGACCATTAATTGAAGGGCAGGCTATCCTTGATGCAAACCACATAATTACATGTAGAATAGGTTAAATGATGGTCAGGATTTTCAGTTACAATGATATTTATTATGGTAAGCCAACGTTTCAATCCAACTTGTGGATCTTCATCAGGGCTACTGAGTCCAGGTGGATACTAAGACTCTTAGTATACTAAGGAGTCTTAGTATCCACCTGGACTCAGTAGCCCTGATGAAGATCCACAAGTTGGATCGAAACGTTGGCTTACCATAATAAATATCATTGTAACTGAAAATCCTGACCATCATTTAACCTATCGTCATTGAAGAACAGTTGACCATCTCTCATCTCTACATGTAGAATAATTTCTAAAAGTAAAAAAAGCAGTTATTTTACAACCCTTGTGCCTTCAAACTAGCAATCTTAAAGGACTGCTTCCACTCAAATAAAAGTGGAAATCAAATTTATTAATAATAATAAGCAATTTTCTTGTCATTGTACGTGTAAAGCTGGTAGTTCTGATAAATGCAAACACATCATTGTAACTTTACTCTACGTTTTTTGGTTGGTAATAACATTAATTACCTATTCATACAATCATTGTTATGACAGCTTAGATTCTTTGTCATATTATTTATTTATTTGTCAAAACTTTCAGGCTTCGCATTGAAAACTTGGAACAATTAAGCACAACGGATGTAAGACGAAAATGGGGGAAAATTAAAAAAGAAAAACAAATATGACACTATGTTCCCAATGTTATTTGCATAAAACTAACATTTTGGAATATTAAAATGTCAAATACTAATATTTACCTGGATAAATATAGTCACTTTCTTTAAAATGAAGACTACATATCGTCATACGTTTCGAAACAGGCTTATCTATTCTTAATTTTACAATACACTCTTTAAGAAGCTTTTTATTTTTTGGAAATAGATGGAATGACACGTCTTTTGATTTTCTAATTGAACACTGAGGGACCGAGCAATACCTATTTGACATTTTTCAAATAATTGTTAGCTCAATCGGGTTTTATTTGTGGAAAAATAAATTAAAAACCCTATGAATCCCAGGTAATGGCCCGGCTTCTATCCCCGTTTCTCTAGTTCCTTAAAGAAGCAGCACCGTCACTTGCGCCCGCCTATAAGTCTCACTATGCTTTTAACAATAGATTGTGCTGTATTTAACTAATACTTAATATTTGTATTTTATTTGTACAGTCTCACTTTTATTTAATTTTTTACATTGGGTCCTCTCCTGCCAAAATATTGGGGAGCGGCTCGTCCCCTCGTTCCCTCTCCGCCAGTGACGCCCGTGGACTTTAAAATAAAAATAATATTGTTTTTTTTAGATATAGAATGCAAGGCCTCAAAGTCTCGTATATTTTCAATAATTCACTCCCGCGAATTACTTTTCCTGCCATCCACTAAATCAAAAATTAAATGTAATGAGTAATATGATGAACAAAGCCATAAAACTAACTGACAGTATATATCTGAAAGAGGTAAAGAATCGAATTTTTGATATTCTGAATAAAAACCTGTATCCTAAGAAATTAGTTTCGTGCACATGGTACAAAATCATGAATGAAATAAATAAACCAAAGATGCCTACTAACAATAATAATGATGGCCCCCCCCTGGCTAACAAAGCTTCAAAGAATATGACATTAATGAAATAAAAATCACTTACAAACCATGCAATAAACTTGATCAAATACTTACCCCGCTCAAAGATAAAATTGCAACTGGTCTTAATTCTGACCTAATTTACAAAATTAATTGCCTGGATTGCCAAAATGCATATATTGGCATGACTACTCAAAATCTCTGCAATAGAATCTATCAGCATAAAAATTCATGCACAGAATACAAAAATAAAAATAAAGGAATAAAAGAACCTAAAACTGCACTAGCTAAACACACATCCGAGCATAAGCATAGCTTCGATTATGACAAAACTATAATTTTGCATAAAGAAAATTCTGAGCAAAAATTAAAATATCTTGAAGCACTATATATAGCTGCAAACATTAATAAGTTTGTCAATTTTAAAACTGATGCAAGAAATCTTAACAACTTTTTTGCTGAAACTATTAACATTTTTAACCAACAGTAAATTATTTATTCTAGATTTGCCTTTGCTTTTCATATGTTTTTTATATATATTTATAATTCTAGTGCATGATGTTATGTGTGTAATGGGTGTGAGTGTGTATGTATATATGTGTAGATGTAAAATTAAAATTACTTTATTTGAACCTTCTTCAACTTTAATATTGTGTTTAATTTTCTATAGACCTCATTCAGTTATTATCTCTGTTATCTTAATTTGTTTGAATGTTGGCAACACTGTATATTTCCCTGTTAGCCCTCCTTCCATCTGAGAAGGTTTCAGTCTGTTTCTAGCTTGCATGTGAAACTGTTGTAGCCCTGAAGATGTCTGAATAGGCGAAAATTTGGCATGTAATCTGCATGATTAAGTGAATTATTGAATATATACGAGACTTTGAGGCCTTGCATTCTATATCTATAATTCAATAGTCTCTTCCTAAAAGCTTGTTTACTAAACCATTGTTTTTTTTTTTTTTTTTTGTTTTTTTCTGTGGACTTCTGTGTATATAGTATTGTGGGAACTTATACCAACGACAAATAAATCTATCTACCTATATCAATGTATTTACGACCTGGTAGATGAAAATACCCTTGATTCATGACCTCCACGGCTGGACGAAGAGAGGAGAGTTTGAGGAAAGGAGGAGGAGAGAGAGAGAAGATAGCCAGGCACTTAAAGGGGGCCACACGTCTTAATCAGTGACCTGAAGGGGGGATGGGAAGGGGGTTGGAAAGGGGGGATATTTGTGGTCCGGGGGGTCGTTTACTTTACTCCCACCCCCCCCCCCTTCCAGCCTTCATTTCTCATCATAGTTCTCTTTGGTCGATATCACCTTCTATCTCTATCTCTGTGAGCTTGGTACAACAATACAGGTTGAGGGAGTTAGCATTTAAGAGGTTACTGAACAAGCTGCAAGCGTCATCAACTATAAAGAAATAATTTAGATGTGTGTAATACTCTACTGTTTTTATTTTCGATAGGATGATTTATATGTAGTTAGGATATTAGTAGTTATATATAGTTATATATATGTAGTTAGGATATTAGTAGTTAGGATAAGTTTTATATTTTTTTTATTTTGGAAAGCCAACGTTTCGATCTCTACATTTGGATCTTTATCAGGGCTTCTGAGTCCAGAGTAATACCGTGTCTCTGTATTATTGTGGATGAAGATCCATTTAGGGATCGAAACGTTGGCTTTCCAAAATAAAAACCGATTGACCTGAAAATCCTGACTATTAATCATCCAATTATAAAAAAATTAAATAAGGTAAATTATTTGAATGAAGAAATTGAGACTTGCAGGTTTTACACACTGATAAAGTGAAGTTTTTACTAGTCCGGGATACTTGTCCCCTTTAGAATACCTTATTACCTAAAGTTCAACATTACTTCACATTATAGTCCGTGAGCTGAGGACACAAAAAGGTGCCTGATTTGAAGAAACTTTTTGATCATATAGGCTGAAAGTACTCATTTCATTGATTTATCGCAGAAGAAATTGTATTTTATTATAAAATAAAATAAAATATTAAGACATTAAATTTCGCGTCGACTGAGCTCCTCACTGTTAAAATCGGTTTAGTCTTTTCGCCAAAACCGATTGTAAATTTAGCCATTTTAGCGGAAAAATGAATTACGCTAATGTTTCAAAGCCTGCAATTTAAAGAGGGTTACTCCAAATAAAAAATGTTACCTATAATAGATGTAAAATATCAAATCCTGTGTAAAACGAGCACATTAATTTTAAAATTAGTCCACTCCTGTGAAGACAAAGTAATTAAAAGGTGAACGTATTTAGCGCCTTGTGTTCTAAAATACCCGAATTTTTTTTTTTTTTTTTTTTACTTTCTCGCATATAATTCGGCAAATATAGATGCAATTTTACCTGCACCCTTGAAGAAAAATATGAATAAGGAGATAAAGAAGAGTGAATATGGCAAAAAGTATTGAGGCCACCGGGCACGGCAGCCGGTCTAAGGTCTAGGCCGCAGGACCCGCAATACACTCGCACTGCTCAGACTCTAAAGGGTTAAATGTTATTCTTTATTAAATACAATCATACCAATTTTTCTCACATTCTATCCTTTTTTTTAACCTACTTAATTAATTTACTATTGGTCTATGGACTAATATTGTCCACATTTATTCAAAGCTGCCAAATTGATCGAAACTCAATAATTTTATGTTTTTAAATGGAGTTAGATCAAACATCCATCTTTTCTCTTGGCGTCCTATTCTTCTTATCTCTTTTGGGACATACTTGTATAGATTCTTTTTGTTCACCCTTTTTCTGTGGCATCCTCATATCATGGTCAAACCATTCCAACCTCTCATTTGCTTGTTTAAGGCTAATCGGACGATGCTACAGTGGGAGTCCTAAATTTTGCCTACGCAGGTATATTTAGGATAGAGATTTTTAACGAGTACCTGACATAATACAGGCTTGGTCCTCCATTTAAGGTCCTATCCGAGGGAGGGCTTAGTCAAGGATTTTTTACCTCCTTTAAAAAATCCTAGGGACACAGCGGAATGCGAACCTGCGACCTTTAGTATTTTAATTTGCTATGCTAAACCCTAAATCATAGGTGCCCCCTATTCGAACCTCTTTTTACTTTCACTTACCTATATATGAAATATATAGTAAGTGGAAGTATTGCGATCGTGAAAATTTTCGACTTCCGGTTTTCAACGGAAATACACATTTTGGGATCCCCTGAGTCCAAATGACCAAGTCCCGCGAAATGGTCTGTGTGTGTGTGTGTGTGTGTGAAGAGACTAGCTCAAAAACTATAAATCGTGCGAACCTGAAATTGGGTATTTAGTGTAGGTATATGCCCGCGGTGTGACAGCAAAAATGTCATCAAAATTACTCAAAGGGAGGGGGTACTTTATTTAATAACGTTTTAAGTTTTTTTCGATTTTCTCAAAAACGGCTCTAACGATTTTGATTAAACTTGATATTTGAAGTATTAATATGCCTGAAATATGACTGTAAAAATTTCATCAAAATTGATTAACCGGAGGGGGGACTTTACTTAATAAATTTTGTATCACTTTCAGGTGTTTTTTTATTTACTCAAAATCGGCTTTAACGATTTTGATCAAACTAGGTATTTGATGTATGTATATGCCAAAGATGTGATAGCCAACATTTCATCAAAATTGATCAACCGGAGGGGGGACTTTACTTAATAAATTGTGTATCATTTTCACGTGTTTTTTTTATTTACTCAAAAACGGCTTTAACGTTTTTGATCAAACTGGACATTTGATGCATGTATATGCCAAAGATGTGATAGCCAGCATTTCATCAAAATTGGTCAAACGTAGGGGGAACTTTACTTCTTAACTTTTTTTTCAATTTTTAACCTTTTTTTCGATTATCTCAAAAACAGCTTTAACGATTTTCATCAAATTCGTCATGTTTAATGAAAATTAGGTGTTCTTTATTATCAGGTAAGCTTTATCATTATTAAAATGTTCTGAGGGGGCTTAAATGGGGTAGGGGCATTTTTTGTTTGTTTGTTTTTGTTTTATTGAGAAATTAACTGTCTCTCATTACGCCTAAAAATAAAAAATGGCTAAATATGTGATATGATTAAAACCAAGTAAACATATAGAGTAGAAAAATATTAAGTCAACTCAAAAAACACGTTGAGCTTACGCATGCGTAGTAGGCCTTTAATTGCAGATCATTGTTCATAATTAAAACCGTTCTGTTCATGTAATGGAAATTATTGGTTTCATGGTAACTAAATGAAATTTTCAACAAGTACATATAAAATTATAAATATCAGTCGACTTGCAGTATTATGCTTGCATTGCCGAATTATTTCAAGTAAAAACTTTTATTTAGTGTTTGTAATTGAGCGAATGAAAACAAAAATAAGAAATGAACGTGGAAAAATGTGTAACTGAGTGAGAAGTGGTATTAACACAACGCATTAATTTCTAATCTATGTTGGTAAGTAAAAGTTGTGTGTTGCGCGCACGCACCAGATTTTTTTATGTAGAATATTCTTGTCTTCGCCCGCAAGTCATCTTATCCGGGCATTAGGTATGTTCTGCAGGCTTGAGATACAACTTTTCAGATCGCACATTTTACCCCCTTTGCTGACAAATTTAAATAGTATATTTCATTACTAGTACCGAAAGTGGCCTTTTCCCGTGTGCTACGGAATTTCACGTGTGAGGCGTAGCCGAGTACGGGAATAGTTTGAGTAAGCTCGGGAAAAGCACTTTTGGTACGTGTTATGAACGGTATTTTTCATTACACTGCAAACTGGCAGTATAACAGAAATCTCAAACTAACATAATTAATTAACTTAAATTATAATTTCAAACACTAGTATACTGTTTGATTAGTTTATTGATCAACAAACAAAAGCTGAATACAAATTAAATAAAATACTGAAATAAATAAGGGTTCTAAGAATTTTAGAAATTGAAATTAATATTTACTGTACAGTTTTGATTGTTGCTTATATTTATGATTTTATTTGCTAATTTATTTTGTAGTAAGGGTAAATTTTTAGTTATATTTTTGTGTATTTCTTAACACTTTCCTGCTCTTTCATTGTTCGGAATTTCAATATTTTCGTTATTTGTTTTCATCATTCCATGCTTGCATCATTGCATCATTGCATGCTTTCTTCATTAATTCATCGGGCAATGCCATTTCTTCAAAGCACTAAGTAAACTGACAACTTTTGAAAATATTTATGACACAAAAACTAATTGTAATCGGTGGATTTTCAGTTTTCTTGATTTCAATTTATCATTAACAGCTGTTCTTAATACAATCAGCAAACGCTACTGGTGGCCGGGAAACGAAATAACAAGTACACCGAAAATTTTCGGTGCACTTATTAATTTTCCGTGCACGTGCAAATTTTCGGTGCACTTTTAGAAGTAAACGGGAAACCGCTGTTTTCTGTACTGTTTGCATGCATCGAAAGTAGTTACTTTCCGTGTAGTGTAATGAAAAATAATTTTTTCATCATCAAGAGTTTTTATTTTATAACATTTTTAAGCAAGTTTAGAGTTATATTATTAGTGTGTTGAGTAGCATTACTACAGTATTAGTTCGAAATTACTAATATTTTTGCTTTTGGGAACGGGATATCTTAATTATTCTGATAATTACAACAACCTACACCTGACTCATTAGAACTTTATCAGAGGCTATATAAGCCATTATGAAACTACCGAATCGCTCGAACGTAATTTCTGCTAGACAACCATCTGCAAATACTTCATCAACTATTCCATAGTTAGTGAAACAGTAAAGTTCTAGATGCTTTACTCTAAGTCAAGTTATCTGTAGAGTGTGCACATTAGGTGCACGAGAAGTTGGAGAACTTAGTGAGCTTCCAGTACGTTTTGTTTGAGTTAATTAATCGATGATTCAGCTATTTACCGACTAGGCAAACTAACGCTATGTAGTAATAATAACAAAAAGTATTACTAGCTATTATTTTAAAACTAGCTGGCTCGTGTCAATCAAGCAAATCCCTGCGACCATTTTGAAATTATCGCTGAGAATTGCAGTTATGCGCTTACAAATCGCAAACTAAGGGTTTAGTAGAAAAAATGTACATGACCGAATATGTTCTCCTTGAAAGCCTGAAAAGATTGACACCATTTAGAAACCTCTACTACCAAACCTCTATTACCAAAACCGCGGTTTTACGTTCATAACTCGCAATCAAAAGCGAAATGAGTGTATGTATGTATGATTTGTATATTTTTCCGGTGTACCGGTTAAAGAAAGCTTTAAAACGATGCCTCATTTATGAAATTTGACGAAGTATTAAGCAAGTTATGGCACACCGACAAAAAAAAAAAAAAGGCTTTGAGAAATTATTTCTATATGTATTAGAGGCTTTGTCCTGACTGACAGAATCAACGAAGAGCTAAATCTACTAATGATAGAACCTTGAAGTTCGGAATTTAGCTTTTAAACGCGATGTAGGTAACCACTAAGAAAGGAATTTCAAAAATGTAACCCGTAAGGGGTTTAAATGGTGAAATTCTTAAATTCTCGTTTAATTCTTAAATTCTCGTTTAACTCTAAAGGACACCAATTTTTGCACTTCGAGAAAAAATATCTAATTTGGGCTCATTTTAAAGATCTTGATACGACGAGTTTAACTCGAAAGCCTCTAAAGGCCGTCGAAAACCATGTTTTAAAGCCGAAAAATGAAGCGTTCACGACGAGTAAACAATTTTTTGTTTCGGCGGTTTTAGTGAACTCTCTCCATTGCGCGTCTCCCTCTATTCTACCGAGCCGGCAGCTTCCCCCTCCAACATTTTACCTACCGGAAGGTCCGATACTAGTAAATCTCCTTAACATCAGTTAACATATTATATTAAATCAACACCAAGATAATGATCACAGAATTGATTTTAAAGGCTCGCGGGAAAAGCCGGGGAATGCTAGTATGTTATTTGATGCATTAAATACTTTGAATTAAATGATTTTTCCGCTGGCTTTTGCCTTGGTATGTGCGAAATATTTTGGTAAATAGATTTATAGTTAGAGTTAGATAAACCGTGAATTTATAGATTGAGATTAAGAACTAAATCTTCTTTCTTAACTCGCGCTATCCCTAAAATTCCATTTCAAGACAAATGGATAATAAACAACGGTTAAGTAAAAGTAAAAAAGGTATAGCTTATCGACAAACAAAGAAAAAACTTCCTTAAAACCAAAACATCACATCAGAAATTTAATTACTAAAACAAAAGACCAAATACCAATATTAAATCAACGCAACCTAATATATAAAATACCTTGTAAAAGCTGTGACAATTCATATATTGGAGTTACCTCGACCGATTTAAAAACGCGTATTTATAATCACAACAATAATTTAAAACCAAAATCAAAAACAAAAACAGCATTATCCAACCATGCAAAAAACAATAGGCATGAGATAGACTTTGAAAATACAAAAATACTTCATAGATCAAAATCGGGACCAAAAAAAAAAATTTTAGAAGCTATCTACATTGCAGCAAATCAGAAAGAATTAATGAATTCAAAACTAGAATCGGCCAACATTTCCTTACAATATTCTCAAGTTATCAACCACATTCTACAATAAAATAAAAAAATAATGTACAACTTGATCGGTCAATTTAAAGCAGTGGGGGCTAGGGTGGGGATGTTTATAATAAAGAAGGACTTAATCCATTGGTTGAATTATAGAAGCAGTAGACGGATGTTTCCCATGTTTCCAGTAAAGGTATTATATAAAAAATTTCAGTAAAATATAATATAAAAAAATATCTTATGACTTTAAATTTTAATTTTTTAACATTATATTAAATAGAATCCCACTAGGATAATAAAATACAGGTATGAAAATGCTAAAATAACTAATGACAATAAAAAAATATTGTACAAAAAATATTTTTATATAATTATAACATGATAAATATTTTTAGATGAATATGGTGCCAAGCACCGAAAGCTTCTGATGTAAGAACAAAATAAAAAAGATGAGACTGTTTTAAAAATAAAATGGGTAAATTATTATAATATAAAATATATACAACAGTCTACTTATCCTATCAAAAAAAACTTCTTTTAATTCAAATTACGGTAATGTAATTTATCATTACTAAGATCAAAATGTTTTTTTTTTTGTTGGTTTTCCGAAGTGAAATAGGTATGATTTATTGTTATTATAAATTATACCATACTGAAAATCCTGTCCAATCGTATTAAATTCCGTATGTTATTCAACTTATGAGATGGAGTATAGCATTTATTCATCGTGTACAAAACAGGAATTCAATTTATGTAATCCAAATTTAACTCGGATATAACCAACCGCTTAGGCTACTAAACTCAGAAAATGTTGGTTCTTTATTTTTTTAGCGTTTATAGAGATTAGTTTTGTTTGAAGAATATTTTGGGAGAAATTCTTTCCCCGGCAGTGTTTTAATAAGCTCGCCCTTGGAACTAATAAAAGAAGTGGACAAGTAAACAGCTGATCCGAAAGAACTTTATCTTCCAACAACTATCTCCACTTTATCTCTTCTAAAGCCTCTCTATTTCTCTTCTATTCTCTATAAAAGGGAAAGTGAATCCTAGAAAGCGAAATATTTCCTGTCAACGGGAAAATCTGGTGCGATGGGCGCAACACACTATTTGATAATTCAGTGTCATAAAGAAACTTTATAGGAAACACTTTTTTCTTTCACAATTATGAATTTATTTTTTTTTGTTATATTTAGTAAGGATTATAGCATTATGATTATTAAGAAACTTTTCAGTCGTAAAAATCTACCATATAATAAAAAATTAATTCGTATTTCCACCAACTGGCTGAGTACGTCGTTTAGTACTTCATCTTCAATCGAGTTTTATACCGTTTTTGTAGATTACAATATCTCATTTTTGGTTGAAACATTTCAGAAATAAATTATTTATTTATTAAAGACAAAGTCTTATACAAATTTATATAAAAATCTATAAAAATAAAGATGAAATTCTGTTGGTTTGTTTGTTCTTTATAGAAATCCATACCGTTTGTCCTAAAAATTTCGCTCAGTAGTTCTTTCATACCAGGTGCGAACACCTGTCCATATTAAAATTGCATAACTTCAGCCGATCTTCAGCTTTCGTTAAGGACCACTCTTTTTAAAGGAAACCTCTGTTTATGGGACAACTTTCAATTGCACTGGCGCTGGATATACGGAAACAATGCTTTTGAAACCTCTTTTTAAGAGACACTATTGATAGAGGACACGGACAGAGAAAATTGCCTGAAAATGGGTTTTAAGACCTCTAGTTAAAGGACGGTGTAAAATTTGTTTCAAACATTCTCCGAGAATTCATCTACCAATTCATCTAATACTGAGTAAACAGAGTCACTTCCTGTCCTTCCCCCTTTTCTACAGAACATTACAGGGTGAACATAAATTTTCATTTTGAACAAGTTTATTGAAAATCTTTAAACTAACAACATGTCTCCAACCTGTAAAAGGTTTTCATTAAAAGAAAAACAGAAAATCATTGATGACTATGAAAAAAGTGGCCGGCCAAGTGCAAAGATCCTTTTAGAGGCTAATCATCAAAAAAATGTAAGGCTCGTAAACTCGCTGGTACTTAGACATTTCTTCAATTTGCCCTCTTATTATGTAATTGTTTTATTGAGACCCAATTTTGTTATGGTAAAACTATATTGTAATAATCTTCAAATCAAATCTATCAACTTTTGTGAGTGAAATTTCTTTTGTAAGTTTTTGCAGTATGTAAATTCAGTTGTTTGCAATAAAACCATTTTTCAATAAAAACATTGTATGTATTTTAATTTGAACCAATGTACCACTATTACATCTACATACAGAATATGTAGGAACTTACAGTTTTATGTATACGTTTACATAAACAAAATTTAATAAACCTCTACTTTAGGGACATCTCTCATTTACGGACAATAATTGAGTCACCATGGCTGTCCCCTATTTAGAGGTTTCACTGTATATATAATTTATTTTTATTTTATTTTACTGATTCGATTTTTTAGATAATTAGCTATTTTAAGACTGCCTCCTAGACCTTGTTCTGAAGCTCACAGAGTGATAATTTTTGTGACCAGTTTAAGTATTTGTGTGAGATTGACAATTATTATTTTCTTTGAATAAAAATTGTTCAACACATATTAGCGTTAAAGTATAATTATAAACGCTTATATTGTAACTATTATTTTTCCTGCCATTTTTAACCATTCCCTCACTCTAGAACTATAAAAAAGTTATTTATTTTCTTAGATGACAGAATGACAATTCAATACTTATACGCCCTGGTTTTGTTATTTAAATCTCTATTTAGTATTCTAAATACGTAATTTCATTTTTGTACGACCTCTCGTTTTTTCGTCGGGCTGTCGATTTTTTCTTTGTGAATCCCTTTTTTTCTCTCTACCTTTGTATAAACTTTTTATTAGCATCAAACGTGATTATTTCATAATGTTTTTAATGTAACATGGTGGTCAGTTATCAACATTTATACTTTTATATATCAAACGTCAGTTTGATGTATAAAAGTATAAAGATGGTTAGAAATCGAAATATATCAATTTTTACCTATGCATACTGCTGGAATCAGAATGACAAATCTGCAATGCCAGAATATGTAGGTATCCTACGTGTAGAATATGTCCCCCTATATACTACTATATAGTATATAGTTTATACTATATACTATATACTATACATATACTATATACCCTATATACTAAGTACCTCATAAAACTTGCACTGGTGGGGAACGTTATATTTGCCGCAATTGCTTGTCAGATTGACCTTTTTTATTAACATAATATTTTTATTTTTGTCATTTGTGAGATTATTGTAGCATAAATATTTGGAGAAATATTGATCAAAACTGATTTTAATACTTAGACTCATAGAAACTGCTGAAAGTTAATAATTATTTTTTTTTTAAAGATTTATAATGTAAAACAATTCATTTATCTAACTGTTGTTTGATTTAATGTTACGAATAGGACTCGATGGTACTTTTAACTACATTAGGAGTTGATTATTTTTATTAGACCAGTAGCTACCTACTTAACTGATATATCTGCACAAAATATTAATAAAAAGTTATTTTATTAAAAATACCTTTAAATTATATAATCATTTTTATTTTACAGACCTTAATACTTCTCAAAAATCGCATGTTTCAACTCTCATCGACCCCTGTTTCATCTCAACTCGGTATGTGGGTAGTTGAAAAAAGTTGACTTGTTACGGTTAAGTGGATTTTAAACCAAAATTATTAACGCTTACAATTTCTTTATGTTTGTCATTCGCAAGTATAAATAATGCCCTATCGATTGGTACTAATATCATACGATGTCTGTCAATAGGATTTGGGGTATGAAACAAAATGTGAAAATTGTTTCAACTCCCCTCGGTCTCCCCTAGCAGTAGTAATCGATAGTTTGTTCTAACAACAGATCTAGAACTATTTTAATTCATATCTATCCTAACACTGTTCTAATCACTTGTGCTGATGACACCTGTGTGCTACCAGTTAATAATGATCCTGTTATTGCATCCCAAAACCTTCAAGCTCATATAACGAACCTTGAAAAATGGTGTCAAAAATGGAGAATCAAAATCAACCCCAACAAATCCCATCAAATTACCTTTACTCTCCGTCGAAAACCTACGACCTCCTGCCCTACTGTATCCTTCAACAATTCTCCACTTGTCCCTGTTGAACAGATCCGTTACTTAGGATTCGACAAACGTCTTACTTGGAATCCCCACACAAGATTGAAACGACAAGAAACCGCTCGACGCTACCGTCTACTACAACACTTACTGGACTAACGCTCAAAACTACCAATCTACTACAAAAGGCTCCTTTATATGATAGTAATAAGATCTATCTGGGTTTACGGAATCGAGCTTTGGGGCTCCACCAAACCATCAAACTCCTCTCGAATCCAACCCTTGCAATCCAAAAGCCATCGAAAAATCCTTAACGCTCCTTATTTTGTAACAAGTAAAATTATCCACAAAGACCTTAATGTTCCATATGTCGCCGATTTAGCCCGATCCAGATACCAGTCCTTTCATAGTAAACTCGTATCCACCCTCGCTTCCTCCTCCATTCCAGACAATCCTCCAAGGCGTCTGAAAAGAAGATGATCTCGAGATCTTTTAAGTCAGATATTAGTTGAGTACTATCACTGGATAGTTTCTCTACATGCTTATTCAAGACATCATTTTCTTTTATTTTAGCACATTTACTTAATATATTATATGTAAATTCCAATAAATATTTATTTAAAAAAAAAATCATATATTTTAGGTTTTGTTTCACGATGCAATATAATAAGGAAAACTATTTCGTCCATCTAATTCAAGCAAGTTAAAACCCATAGAATAAAAATATGTTAACATTTTTAGCGTGTTCGAGTTCTGATGCCTAGGAGTTTTTAAACTCCCCTCCCGCCATCATAGAAAAAAAAATCTGGTGCGATGCGCGCAACACACAACTTTCACTTACCAACTTACTTACATTAGAAATCGGCATGTTTTTTTAATTGCCATTTTTATAAATAATATAAAAAAGATGACTTGATTTTGAATAAAAATGATTAATTTAATCAAAATCATTAAAGCCAATTTTGAGATATTCCAAAAAAATGTAAAAATTGGAAAAAAAAGTTATGAAATAAAGAGCCCTCTGCATTTGACCAATTTTGATGAAATGTTGTCTCACATTGTGAGCATATACATACACCAAATATCCAGTCTGATAAAAACCATTACAGCCGCTGTTGAGTAAATAAAAAAAAACACGTGAACATAAGAAAAAGTTTATTAAATGAAGTACCCCCTCCGTTTCACCAATATTGATGAAATTTCGGCTGTCGCATCGCGGGCATATACATACATCAAATACCCAGTTTCATCAAAATCATCATAGCCGTTTTTGAGAAAATAAAAAAAAAAACGTAAACATTAGATAAAATTTATTAAGTAAAGTCCCCCCTCCGGTTAATCAATTTTGATGAAATTTTTACAGTCATATCTTGGGCATATAAATAGATCAAATATTCAGTTTAATCAAAATCGTTAGAGCCGTTTTTGAGAAAATCGAAAAAAACCTAAAAAGTTATTAAATAAACTACCCCCTCCCTTTGAACAATTTTGATGAAATTTTTGCTGTCACATCGCGGGCATATATATACACTAAATATCCAATTTCAGGTTCCCACGGTTTATAGTTTTTGAGCTAGTCTGTTCACACACACACACACAGACACACACACACACACACACACACAGACCATTTCGCGGGACTTGGTTATTTCGACTCAGGGGACCCCAAAACGTGTATTTCCGGTGAAAACCGGAAGTCGAAATTTTTCACGATCGCAATACTTCCACTTACTATATATTTCATATATAGGTAAGTGAAAGTAAAAATGGCAACTAAAAAGCGAGCAAGGTGAGAACGAAAAAAAGTATTGAGTCGTAATAAATGTTTAAAGCCCAGTTGTCCAGGGCTGTTACCTCTAGCGATCCTGGAGTTAACTAACGAAGGAGGCCCTGCAAACCTGAGCAGTTTTCGTTTTCTTTTTTCTTTCTTTCTTCAGTTCGTGAACGAGCGGGTTGATAAGCGCTATCTGACGGGGAAGCTTCAACTTGTTGGCTACTTTCTGTAACTACTTCCTCTCCACTCCTCCAATCAGAAGAATGGAAAAAACTTTCATCCGGTTTTATCGGGCCGGGCCACTCCCACCCAGTTAATCAGCTGGTACTTATACCTTACTCATGGCTAACTTGTACTTCAACGAACTTTATTATTGTTGTTATTTCATAAAATTTTAACTAGGTATTGATTTCATCTACTTCTATCCAGACATGAAATAAGATGATTATAATTCTGTTCATAGTTTTCTGTTATTATATTTCTTAGTATAATCGATAACAATTCTTTATTTAATACTGCGATATTTCAAAGTATCGGCACTTTTCTTCCGTTACTTCAAACATCTCTTATATAGATACAGTGCAAATTGCATGCTGGTTGTATGTTTGTTTATTTAATGTCACTTTATGCCACTAAGGCTAATCGGACGATGCTACAGTGGGAGTCCTAAATTGTGCCTATCCAGGTATAATTACTTCAGGGATCGTTAACGAATACCTGACATCGTACAGGCTCGGAACCTCCATTTTACGTCCTATACGAGGGAAGGCATAGCTAAGGATTTTTTTACTCAGTAAAAAAATCCTAGGGCCACCACGGGGCGCGAACCCTCGACCTTTAGTATTGTAGGTTGCCATACTACATCTAAAATCTAAGCATATGCCATTTAACAACTGTAATATTTTGGAGACTATTTTGAAATGAAACCAAAATGATTTTAAATTTTGTTGAATCTTAAGTGGCGGAGTCAGTGTGTTGAATAGAGGGTTCGATATACCAGGCAACGAATCCAGAAATTTTATACGCCTTTTCTTGATGAATTCTGAAGTCTTTTCTAGCACAAATATTTCATGCAGTTGTTCAGCTTTCATTTTTTTCATTGAAGTTGACCGCGTCATTTTCTTTAATATGCTGTTCTGAAATCGCTGCAAGTGTTTCAGTGTCCCATCAGTGAGGTGAGTGAAGAGAGGGGCTCCATACATAAGGGGGGACGTAAGATGCTTTTGTAAATCATCAGCTTCAGTCTGAGTGACAGTGTCGGTTTTTACATTTTAGTTTTCAATGCATTAAAATTATTTAATGCATTGAAAACTAAAATGTATAAATAATTCAAACTTAGTAATTAACGAGAAGAATACAAGAATAACATTAACAAAGGTTATAAAGGTTGTAAATATTAATTAAAAAAATATTTAAAACAAGTGAAGTAATCAATGCAATTATCTCAATTAAAGTTACTTATTAAATGCATTTATAAATATATTTCTGTGGATCCTAACCTTTGATAGTTTAAAATATTTTTATAATTCGAAAATGATCTTTTCACATCCGCTGATGTGATTGGAACTAATTTATAAGCACCTAAAATTACTAAAATTTAGGTCAATGTCGCTAAGAAAAATTGGATTATCCCCGTTTAAAATTTGATTTATATGTTTGGCCAGTACCTATATTGAGCCCTGAATTTTTCATAAAAACTAGACCCTGTTGACTATATTTAACTTGACTTTCATTTGACTATATTAAAAATAAGTCAGAGAGATCGTAAAAGAAACAATTTTGTCTTTGTTTTCTGAGAAGGAATCCGAAACAATCAGTCAGTTCGATTTAACGCAGAGAACCTTCTAAGGTATTTTACCCTTTGTTTCTAACACAGGCTATTGAAATCTTGCTCTTCTCTAAAAACTTTAATATCCTGTTGTTGTTTTTTCAAATATTTAACCGTCTAAAACTAGCCCATATTACATACCTTATACAGACGGAATTTATTTATCTATTTTTAAATTTATCAGCTAAGCTTTCTTCCAAAAGTATTTACTTTTTGTACTTGCCTTTCCCATGGTTGGTTTTGAATAATGAGTAATTCTAAGCACTTACTTGCCGATGAAGGGAACTGAACTAACAAATCCGATTTATCTCATAAGGTCGTATGTTGATTGATTGAAAATTCCTTCTACAACAGCCTGTGCGAGGTTGGTTTACAGTACACAGGAAACCTCACCTGGACTTCCTTGTAAATAATATTCTAAGAAAATACTTTTGGTCGGATAGCTCAGCTCTCAACATTTGCTTTTCTAAGAAACCATATCGGTTTTTTTGCTTACTCTTCGTTCATGAGAGATTTTTAGGAAACAAAAATGGACTAAACCTATATCCGAGTCCGTTTATTAGAAGATCCGGTTATTAGAAGTTGAATTCATTGTAAAGTAAAGGAATCGAAGCCGGGTAAATAAAAACTGTCCGCTTATAAGAGGTTTTTATTGGAAGTGTCCGTTATGGGAAGTTTAGTTGGTTTACTGAATTAGGAATATTGAATTATTCTGACAGGAAGAATGATTTCGATCGACATTTTTTGATGAATTTAACTGATTACAACTGTTAAGTACTTTGACTCGTGTTTTATTATGGAAATAACACTTAAATGGGGGATCACCTGCGGTGTAGTGGTTAGCATGGTAAACTACAATACTATAAACCTCCGCGGGTTAGCGTCCCGCGGTGGTCCTAAGAATTTTTATGGGAGTAAAAAATTCTTTGCTGTGCAGTCTAACGGATAGGACGTAAAATGGAGGTCTCGAACCTGTGCGATGTCAAGTACTCGTAAAGATCCCTGAAGTAATTATACCTGGATAGGCACAATTTAGGACTCCCACTGTAGCATCGTCCAATAATTTTTGTAACCTCGTTAAATATTTATGTTTTTATAATTGTTGTGGAATGGCAAATTGTTATTTTTAACCGACTTCGAACGAAAGAGGAGGTTACTCAATTCGATACGTATGTGACTTTTTTTTTTTTTGTGCCTTTTTTTTTTTTTTTTTTTTTCTATGTATGTTCACCGATTACTCAGAGATGGGTGGACCAATTGGAATGAAACCTTTTGCATCTTGTAGAGTATTTTCCCAAGGTGGTCCCATTTAAACCTTTTTGGGGTTCCTAATTTATTTAAGAAGTTATCGGGAAAAAACATGAAAATAATTATTTAATTATCGCTCAAATTGTTTACTTATTGGAAAAACATATGGCATATATAACATAAGGTATGCTCCAACAAGCTATTAAAACTAATTGATAACTAACAAATCCAAATATTGTATTACTGCTGGATGAATCAAATGGGAAAACCAACCAATCAAATTCAGAATCAAAAGAGTGGGGGGAGAACACGAGCAGTCTGTTAGTTATCGATGTGTTTTACGTGCTTGTTGGAACAAACCTATACATAACCTTAACTAATTTTTCAACATTAGATTTAAATGAAGATATAAATATCAGCAGAATATAATACCGCTGTCGTTTTCTGTAGCGATATTAGCATAAATATTAGATAGATGTATATTCACCGATAACAGTAAACCTTATTTATTTAGATCTAATCAACGTTTGGACACCATAATCATAAGACAACAAAGTTCGTGGAATTCCAAGAAAGACTGAGTATTGGTAATCGTTTTAAAGCAGAATTTAAGACTTCTTCAAACTCCCGAAGGATCGTTTAAATTTAAAATCGTAGCTATTATTGATTTAAATTAGATTTTGATTTCTATCTTTTATTGACTATGCACATTAAAAAAGAATACAACAATTCCTGGAAAAGCTCATTTTCAGTTGACGGAGGTCTTGTGCCGATCCTTTATGGGTGACACTTCTGTTATGTTATCCGGATTACTAGTATCGGTTTTTAAATTTGTTTCTACAACTATCGAGGCTTTTGCTGGTGTTCATCCATCAATAAAAACTACAAAATAAAACTTGATAACTACCCGAAAACAACCTCATTGTATGAAAGTCCCCTCAGCAAAAATTTGGCAGTCATGGAAATGATTGTTAAAAATGATGATAAACTACGCCACAAGAATTGAAGCAACATTGTTTAGCAATTTATTTTCTGAATAATGTTTTATTACGAAGGATATAATTCATAGTACTTCGGTAATAAATTTAGTCAAAAATTCATCGAAAGGAATTACGAACATAATTGAATCAACCTTTGGAATTAAGTGAGTAGTCTGATACGGAGAATAATAATATCCTTCGTAGTACTCGTAATAAATTAACCTTATGTGAGTCCCAAACCCTGTTGCTTCTATCCTAGCGAGACAGTCTTTTTGATATCGATAAATTTTATGGTTGCCCCTTTTTTGCAGGGACTTCTATCCAATGATGTAATCCAATGAAGTCGTGTTTAATATCGCCATAGTTTTTAGAAGGATATTCAAGCAATCAAAATTTAAAAATTACTTTCAAATTTACTATAGGTCATAATAGCATCCTCATTGATTCTCCATTAACGATATCTTGTCTAAAACCGGCCAAATTCTCGACTGTTCAGTGACTTATCTACTTCATCTTGGAATGGCCGGATTTATGTATTTATGTATATTTAACTCGACACATCTCGGAACACTGATTCTCTACGTAAATGACAAGTACTGACCACATTTAGCAAAGGAAAAATATTGTCATTGTGGAAAAACATTTTATGTGTTCCCTTCCCAATTGAACATTGATCTTTTTTTAAAAAAAAAAATCCATTTATAATCATAAAACGTAGTGTGTTGAAAGTTGTATAATACACGCACCGCTTTCCCACTTTTCTGTGTGTATTCATAAAATTGAAAAGGTAAAGTGTATTTCAAAATAATTTTATACAATTATTGTATAATAAAAAGACCTGGGAAAGACAAACGTGGTAGAGCGTAAAAAGATTTTGAAATTTTTAAACCAACGTTTATTTTATAAACGACCAATTACCAACGAAATTTTTAAACCAACGTACGGTTTTCTACATTTGTTATCTTCTCCAACTAAAAATTGTTAAATAAAAAACATTTTATAAAAAAATATTAAACCGACTTCGAAACCTAGGAACCAGTAAAAATAAATTCACTGAAAAGTATGAAATAATTACCTTCTGATTTTTATGAATACACAGCAAAATTGAAAATGGTATAAAAAGTGGAAAAGTGCAATAAGACGAATAATTTTATTTTGATTTGTACAAATACACACTAATTGTTAATAAAAATTATTAAATTTAAATATTAAATACCATGTTCAATACAACACAATCTTTTCGGAGGCGGCGCAAAATTTAAAATTTTTTACACTAGACATTATGAAAATCTTCTAAATGGATCTTCTCTTCCCAGCTATTGATTTCAATGCCTACTAATGGAATTGTATCAGTAACATGTTATTTCTATTTTGCGCCGCCTCCGAAAAGATTGTGTTGTATTGAACATAGTATTTAATATTTAAATTTAATCATTTTTATTAACAATTAGTGTGTATTTGTACAAATCAAAATAAAATTATTCGTCTTATTGCACTTTTCCACTTTTTATACCATTTTCAATTTTGCTGTGTATTCATAAAAATCAGAAGGTAATTATTTCATACTTTTCAGTGAATTTATTTTTACTGGTTCCTAGGTTTCGAAGTCGGTTTAATATTTTTTTATAAAATGTTTTTTATCTTTGAATAAAAACTGCTTAACCCACAAAAGTGTTACGATACTTAAAATTATGTATTAGATGCACTAAATACTTAAAATTAAGAGGTCACCTCTGGTGCAGTGGTTAGCATGGCATCCTACAATACTAAATGTGGCGGGTTCGCCTCACGCGCTAGCCCTAAGAATTTTAATGGGAATAAAAAATCCTTTGCTAAGCAGTCTATCGGACAGGACGTAAAATGGAGGTCCCGAACCAAGTCAAGTACTCCTTAAAGATCCATATCTTAATTATACCTGGACAGGCAAAATTTTGGACTTCCGCTGTAACATCGTCAGATTAGCCTCAGTAGCATAAAGGGGTGTAAAACAAACACTTACATGCAGTACGTTATAGAAGGAATAATTGTTGTATTTTAATTTGGAGTGTTTTAATTGAACGTTGTCTGTTGCCCAACAACCGAAGAACGTGTTAGCTCAATACAGAATCGAGCACCTGAACTAATTTTATCAGGATGTTGCGTGCTTAGACTCGAAGTACTTAAAACTTTGCCGATTAAGAAAATCATTCGGGCTGAACAAACCGGATTTAGAGACTAATTGATTGATTCCTCCAGCACCCAAAGTTCTCTTGTTTTGACTAACTTTCTCTCTTTAGTGGCAATTGAAGGATGTGAGGCGATAATGGGGCTCTCTGAGGGACTCCATTTGAGGCTTCTTTAAGTTAGGACACGTTGTCTTCCAACGAAAAATAACAAAAATCGCTTTTTCATAAAGGAGTACCCGATGGCCGGGATAAACGTGTGAGTTGTGGCCAGCTTTTAAAATATTTCAAAAGTAAATAAGGCAGGGTTCCATATTGTGGCCTAGCTAAAGTTTGAATTACTTAATGAGTATTGGCAACAATAATTATGTAGGGGAGAGCGGGGTTGTTTGGCAACAGTTTTCACTTTTTTGATTGTTGCGTCGTTCCTGATAATATAATCTAAATAGGGCTGATACCACATTAAACTCCAAGTATTAGAGTACCTTAAGTATTTTTTTTTTCACCACATAGTATTTAATACTGAGATCATAGAAAATTGAAGGATTCGTCAATCCAGAGTATGCCAATTAACCCCCTAAGTGGGGCAGGTTGGCCTAGAAGGTGGGGTTGTTTAGCCATCTCAATCGAGTACTGCCTGACACATATTTTTGTTATTAAAAGCTGCAATAGAATGGTATAATAATTTTGAATCGGTTTTTCATAGCTTTGAAGGGAAAATAGAACGACAATAGAAGAATATAGAAGTTTAGACTGTCGTCACTTTCTGCTTAAGGAAAATTGCTCTCATCCTCCTCGCTGTAACTAAAGGCAATTGCTAGTTTCACCTTTGTTTATGTTTACCTTGCTTTTGTGAATTGCTACTGCGCCCACAAACCCCAGTTGAGGAGAGGCAACTAACCCCACAGGAGAGATCATATGAAAGATGGCTGCCAGGACAGGGGAGAACAATCAAACAAGAAACTTGTTAGTCGAAAGGTTAGATTTTTCAAAGGAGTTTAGGGCTATGTGAACAGAATCGGAGTAAAAATGTTTTGCCAAGCCTTTAAACCAAATTTTGCTGAAAATATAAAAATTTATTTATATGCTGTAAAATCAATCAATGAAGCACACTCTTCTCTACACTGTAGGCACCGGATTGAAAACTCAGGACAAGACTCACGAGGTCGAGGGGGTCACATGGTATAATGGTGGGGCCTTCATAACAGGTATGACGGAAACTATAAGCCAATGGCCAACCTACCCCCTATGCCAACCAACCCCGCTCTTCCCTATATAAAAAACATATGTTAATTAGAGATAGTTAGCTCATACATAACCTTGTTGTTATTGTTTGTTTGTTTGTTTGTTTAACGTCCATTTTTATGCTACTAAGGCTAATCGGACGATGCTACAGTGGGAGTCCTAAATTTTGCCTATCCAGGTATAATTAGGATAGGAATCTTTAACGAGTACCTGACATCGTACAGGCTCGGGACCTCCATTTTACGTCCTATCCGAGTGACGGCATAGCTAAGGATTTTTTACTCCCATTAAACAAATCTAGGGCCAACGCTGGAATCGAACCCGCGATCTTTAATATTGTAGGTTGCCATGCTAACCACAACACCTCAGGTGACCCCGGTTATTGTTTGTTATTCTTGTGGTGCTAATAAATACAGGTTTTATTTCGAAGAAACTGCCGATTGTTGTAGCTGAAGCACCAAATGGGAAGAATTTGTTAGGGTGGGAATGGAATAAACCATTATTAAATTTAGATTTGGGCAGATTAAGATTTTTTTTCTGTTTTAGAAAAACAAGGTATAGAAGCGAATAATCCTCTGAATAATGCCAAACTGCAAGAAATATTAAAGAAATTTCCAAAGTTATTTCAGGAGGGTATTGGCTACTACAAGGACATGCAAGTAAAGCATAATAAAGCAAAACACAAGGACAATAAAGTAATGAACATTTCTGTAAAAGAGGATGGGTTCTATTACACCTTGAACTAATTTTTATCAGTTCCAAGCTTAGTCGTAGCCGCAAAGAATAAAAACTTTATCAAAAGGTCAAAGAAGCTGTATTTAGAGGAAAGCTATACCAACCCTCTTCAATTAACCATGCAACCAGGATTCCCTGTTGTCGCAGTAGTTGATTGTGACATTACAAAATTCGGGATGAGATCCTCAAATATGTGGGAGTTATTGAAAAAAAAAAAAAAAAAAAAAAAAGGATATACAGATATACCGTGGAACGGGCATACTTCAAAAAAATGTTCTCTGGCAGTTGATTTATAGAGTTCGAAACCATTTTGTTACAAAGCCGTAATTTTGTTTCTATGCGATTAACCAAGTAATTTTAAGTCAAGGGACTGGCAGGCAATCAGTTGTTTTGTTTGTATGTTATCCTATGAAGTTGGAAGGTGTGCATGAGAAAACCATTAAATTTTTAAGTCTTTTTGCATGAAGTTAATATTTTTTTTCATAGAGTAGATAACCATTTTTTTTTAGAAACATAACTAAAATTACGCTGTTACATTTTGTTTATTTTTCATTTCCATGAATAATATAGCACATGGCTGCTTAGAGGCGGAGGCTATCACTGTATCCTTTAAAAATAATGTTAAGTTTAAGTTTAAAACTAGTTTTACATCACTAATGGACACGCAAATACCGATATTTTAGACACTTCGACGTCGCATCCCTAGCTGGAGCATCAATCTGCCTTAGCATTTTCGAGCCTCGGTGAGTTGATTTTTATTTCGTGGCGGACCTATGAATTAAATCCCGACCTTCCCACTATGGTTAGAATTAGTTTGTTATATATCTAGAGAAACTCCATTTGATAATCCACGCCGAAGTGTATATACATATATATTTTCAATTGTTAGTTGACATTATTGTAACCACAGTATTTCACCCTCAATGGTTAATATTATGACTGTACAAGCTCGCTACAGCTGGTTCGGTTCAGTTCGGTTTGAGTTTTAACTTGATTTACCGCCGTTAGCGCTTTCATGTAAACTCCTTTTATAAATAGCACTCCCGTATTTAAAGCGGCTCAAACGTCATTCTTCTTCTATTAATCGCCTTATTCTCCTCACCTTTTTACATAAAGGGAAGTTACAATTTTTTTTAATAAATTCTTTACACTCCCGATTTAAATATTGAAAACACCTGGTTAAATCGTAATAATATTATATGTATAATATTGTAACGTGAAACAAAAAACTTAGCATATAATTTAAAATAGTTTGTCTTTTTTTTTTTAACAATGCAATAGTTACAACAAAAAGTCTTGTTTGTGGCTGTTCTGGTACATGTTTGTGACTGGTCGAGAATGATTTACGCTTGTTGAGAACCATCTGGAATGTTCTAATTCAGAATAAATATAAGGAGCGATGGACTGGAGAGTTAGCCTTGCTCTGAAGGGATTTGCGTTTGTTTAAAAGTTGATACGTTTTTTAACGTTGTTGATGATTCGGGTAGTTATTGTTTGTCCGATATTGTGAATTATTATTTTAATTTAATAAGAATTATTTAAAACCTCATAATTACAATATAAGTAGTATTTTTTCCATGTCTGACAACGGTAGAAATATTTGTACTAATGTTGTACTAACTACTATCTATGACGGCTTTTCAAAATACATTTCGACCGGTTTATAGTTCTTGAGGTAGTCTGATCACAAACACACAGGGTGACCAGATATAATTTATGAAATAGAACATTGGTAAAAAAAATTAGGACAAATATTAAAAGTAAAAATATTATCATTTTACACTCCTGAGTTACAAGGAAAACGGAACTCAAACAATAAAGCTTTTTGATAATTATGGTAACCCCTGTAATCAATGAAAAAATTTATATTTTTATTATCATAGAAAATAACCCGGTTTATCTAATATAAATACAAATAACAAAGAAAAATATCTTCCCAGTAAATCTGGTTTAGATAAAGGTTTGTGAAACTCTGTGCATGCAATATGCTTAAAATTATATTTCACTATTGATATAATTACTCCTTATACAGCTTGAATATTCTGTTGGTACCACACATGGCTCCATTGTACGTTAATGTGAAAAAACACTCTTTACACACTAGAGCTAGAGCTGGACGAAGCAAAAAAAAAAAAATTAATAGTTCAGAAACATTGGTTAAAGTAAACAGTGCTATATTTCTAATTCGCATTGAATATGACTTTAAATAGAAGTAATTACAATTTTACTTATTAAATTCGAATTTGCAATAAATTCATTTCGTCATAAAGTAGGGTCCCGATTAACCTAGGTCCGGTCAATCGAGGTCCCGATTAACCGAGGTGCCAAGTCTTAGGGGGGGGGAGGGGAGGGGAGGTATGTGTATGTATATGAGTTCATTTAAACAAATTACAATAAAAGATTTCTTCTACAATAAAAGAGTGGAATGTTTGATATTTGTCGAGTAAAATCTTTCATACACGACAAATATCAAACATTCCACTCTTCAACGCTACATCACCCTAACCCACTCATCCATTCTTTTTCCTCCTCCCTGTTACCTGGTCAGCCTCGACGTCGACTGAAACGAAAGTGGCCAAGAGACCTCTTACTTTAGTAAATTATAATGCAAGAAAGTCTCAAGAAAGTCAGAGTCAAAAGCAGCAGTGACCAAATTTGCTTGATGTGCTACAGCGCAGGTGCAAATCTACTAGCTGTATATACCGGTTTCACCCGGAGAATTTCATTTTTTAAATCTATAAACTGAGACTTTTATCAACTCAAACGGTCGATTTTGTAAAAACCAATGATAGGCGAGATCAAAACGATTATTATAGCAATAAAGAATATATCCAGAGATCGTCTGAAGTTATGCAATTTTAATATGGACAGGTGTTCGCACCTGGTCTGAAAGAACGACTTAGCGAAATTTGGACAAACAAAAACACAAACAGAATTTCAACTTTATTTATATACTAGCCGTATGTCCCGGTTTCACCCGGGGAATTTCATTTTTCTAATGAAACTGTCGATTTCGTAAAAAAAACATTGTAAAGCGAGATCATGACGAATTTTATAACAATAAAGAATAACAGCTGAAGATCGGCTGAAGTTATGCAATTTTAATATGGACAGGTGTTCGCACCTGGTCTGAAAGAACGACTTAGCGAAATTTGGAGAATTTAGGACTAACGGTATGGATTTCTATAAAGAACAAACAGAATTTCATCTTTATAAACAAAGATTATAGGTGTATATCCCGGTTTCACACGAGAATTTCATTTTTCTAAAGAAACGGTCGATTTCGTAAAATAAAAAACATTGTAAAGTGAGATCATTGTGATTTTTACAACAATAAAGAATATCAGCTGAACATCGGCTGAAGTTATGCAATTTTAGTATGGACAGGTGTTCGCACCTGGTCTGAAAGAACCACTGAGCGAAATTTGGAGAATAAAGAATATCAGCTGAAGATCGGCTGAAGTTATGCAATTTTAATATGGACAGGTGTTCGCACCTGGTCTGAAAGAACCACTGAGCGAAATTTGGAGAATAAAGAATATCAGCTGAAGATCGGCTGAAGTTATGCAATTTTAGTAACCAAGTAAACGTACCAAAACAAACCTGAAAATCAATTTCCCTTAAATATTTAAATAAGTTTAGAGTTCAGGTTTTACTAAACTCAACTCGAAGTCTATCTCCCTCATTCCACACGAGTGAGGGAGATAGATGTGAGGGAGATAGGTTTTTGAGGTTATATTAAAGTAGACCGTTCTATGTCAGTCTCTTATGAAAAACATTTATGGGTTATTGAAATCCCTTTTAAACCTACAAATAACCCGTAATATCACGTGAATCAAACTCACCTTTAAGGAAATATCAGTGGGTGAGGGAGATAGGAAATGAAACGACACTCACTGTTTTAACCGATAAAAACACCCTCACGAGGAAACGAGAGCAGAACTCCTGTGAAAAAGTTTATCCTCGTTGAGACGGGAATCTGTTACAATGTTGCCAGCAATGAATTATAATGAAATAAAGGTTTCTAAAGTTTTGAGGCCCGATTATAAAACAATGTGAGGGAGATAGGTTGCATCCGGGAGATAGATATTGACATTTTAAGTTTAAATTTAGGCCTATAAACAAATTGTTACTGAGATAAAAATTCTTGAACAACAAGCTGAGGTCTTCTATTAACCAGTGGATGGAATTGAATTATTAGCAATTTCACACAAATAATATAATCTCATTGGGACATGAATTTGTATGTATTGGGAGAATGACCCAAATATGTAATTTTTATTTAAAAATAACCTAAAGGTTTATTTGGTATTGGTATGGTTCCGATTAATCGATTATTTCGATTAGCCGAGGTAAACTTGGTCCCCATGGTTAATCGGTACTCTACTGTATTTCCCAAATGCTGGGAGGACTGAAGGACATGTCTTACCAAAGTCGGACGTAAAGTCAGCTTGCATACATACATACATATTTCACGTATAGGTTTGTGAAAATAAAAACAAAGTACACAATGATAAACTTTCTAAATTTTCTATATTTTAACATATCCTATTTAGCATGCATTACAGTTCCATTCAATAAAATGCAAAATTAAAGTCGCACAGGCTCGTTTGGGAGATGGATCGGGCGGATACAATAGATAGGGCGGAGTTGTGTGAATACACTCCGGGACAGAGAGAGAGAAGACACAATAGGCTCGTTGTTGGAATCCTCTTTTCGGAAGTAAGAAGGGTGATGGATGTTCAGGTGGCTGTTTACATTGCTCTCTTAGCAGATTGCCAAGTTTCTAACTCAGGATATAACTCCGTACAGGTATATTACAAGAAAAATAATACAGTAAACCCTCATTATTACGAACTCGGATATAACGAACACCTCGATATAGCGAACCAAAATACTATCCCCCAAAATTACCATTACATTTCTGCTGAACCCCTCGTTATAGCGAAATCCCTCGGTTAGTGCGAACTACGAACTAAATTTGATGCCTGAGAATTATTATATTCTGTTATAACGAACTGCTAGAATTTTATTAATTAATTTTTTTATATTTATATTTTTATATTTTTTTATAAAATTAAATTAATTTTTTTTTTTTACTGTATTACGTAGGATGTGCGCGGAAAGACGAAATAGTTCCAGTTTCTAGAATTGAGGTGTTTTTTACTCTTAACTAAACCGATTTCCTTTTGCTCTCTCTCTCTCTCTCTCTCTGATTTCATTGACTTTTTTCTAAAAACTAGCTCAGTTCTGTTTCGACCTCTGTATTATTCGAATCAGTGTTCTGTAGTCGTTTATACTGTTTTTTTTTAATACACAATGAGTTCGTTGGTAAACGTGTGTCACAAACGTAAATCCTTATCAATCGAGGAAAAATTGAAAATTCTCCAGGATATTGAATCGGGAATTCTAAGTAAGAAAACCATCGCAGAAAAATATGGAATTCCAAAATCAACCATTATAAAAACAAAGATAAAATAGACTCAACCGCAGCCCAAGGAAGAACTTCAGCATCAAATAAACGACTTCGCTCTGCGACTCATGAATATTTGGAAAAAATTAATAAATTGCTTTAAACAAATGAGATCTCAAATACCAATCTAAAACCCTCTTATTAAAGCTAATGCTAAAGAACTCTCAAGTGAACTTGGAAGGTAAATTAATGAATCTCATTGTTTTATTAATATGGAGTTTATCTAAAAATAAATTACATACATGCGTTTTAATCTAACTAGTTCTAATGAATGAATTTCTTTCTAAATATGATCAAATTAGTGCGGCCATTGGCTAAAAAAATATATAAAAAAAAACTCGGTTATAACGAATCTCGCTATAGCGAACTAAGAATATCAAACCCCCTACCAGTTCGCTATATCGAGGGTTTACTGTAAATAGGACAAGGTAAATTTCAATGCAATAATGCACGGGTCTGTTAGCGAAGTTACTTCCAGTTACTTTCACGAGGCGACATCCAGTTACTTTTAGTAAACACTTACTTTCAACAATCTGTAGTGGTTATAAACAGTGATAACCTTGATTTGTAATTTCGGTGATAATAAAAATGGGTCTTTTGAAATTAGCTCAAGAAATTTCTGACAAAAACAATGCATTTCAGTTTTTGTAAGAAAATGAAATATTACATAGAACAAGGGTGTGTTCTATTATAAATAAATATTCATAGCTGAAATATATTCTAATCTATGCCATTATTTGCAAATACAGGTTATAAATATTGTTATCAAAATAAGGGTAAAGGTACTGAAGAGCGGCTGATAGGCAGTGGCGGATCCAGGAATTTTCTGAGGGGGGGGCGCATTTTTTTTTTTTTACATTTCATGAGTAATGAAGGCCCTAATTTAAAATCCATATTAGTACATAATGACGTTGTAAATGACTGTAAATGTTTAAATACAATTCATTTACAATTAGTGGACTTGAAAATGACTAAATATAGCTCATTTTACATAGAAATAGTAATGCTGTGTGAGTGTCTTCACCTCTCGGGGGGGGGGCGCCCCTCCCCTTTAAAGCCGTTTTTGAGTAAATAAAAATAACACGTGAAAATGATACAAAATTTATTAAGTAAAGTCCCCCCTCCGGTTAATCAATTATATGAAATTTTTACAGTCATATTATGGGCATATAAATAGATCAAATACTCAGTTTAATCAAAATCGTTAGAGCCGTTTTTGAGAAAATCGAAAAAAACTTAAAAACTTATTAAATAAAGTACCCCCTCCCTTTGAGCAATTTTGATGAAATTGTCGCTGTCACATCGCGGGCATATACATACACTAAATACCCAATTTCAGCTTCGTACGGCTTATAGTTTTCGAGCTAGTCTGTTCACACACACACACACACACACACACACACACACACACAGACCATTTCGCGGAACTTGGTTATTTGGACTCAGGGGACCCCAAAACATGTATTTCCGTTGAAAACCGGAAGTCGAAATTTTTCACGATCGCAATACTTCCACTTACTATATATTTCATATAAAGGTAAGTGAAAGTAAAAAAAAAAAATCTGGTGCGTGCGCGCAACACACAACTTTCACTTACCAACTTACTTAGATTAGAAATTGACGTGTTTTGCAAAATATCATTTCCCAAAGTCACACATTTTTCTACATTCATATCTTATTTTTGTTAATCTTTAAAGCCGTTTTTGAGTAAATTAAAAAAACCCGTGAAAATGATACAAAATTTATTAAGTAAAGTCCCCCCTCCCGTAGATCAATTTTGATGAAATTTTTACAGTCGTATCTCGGGCATATAAATACATTAAATACCAAGTTTGATCAAAATCGTTAAAACCGTTTTTGAGTAAATAAAAAAAACACGTGAAAATGATACAAAATTTATTAAGTAAAGTCCCCCCTCCGGTTGATCAATTGTGATGAAATGCTGGTTATCACATCTTTGGCATATAAATACATCAAATACCAAGTTTTATCAAAATCGTTAAAACCGTTTTTGAGTAAATAAAAACAACACGTGAAAATGATACAAAATTTATTAAGTAAAGTCCCCCCTCCGGTTGATCAATTGTGATGAAATGTTGGTTATCACATCTTTGGCATATAAATACATCAAATACCAAGTTTGATCAAAATCGTTAAAGCCGTTTTTGACTAAATATAGCTCATTTTACATAGAAATAGTAATGCTGTGTGAGTGTCTTCACCTCTCGGGGGGGGGGGGCGCCCCTCCCCTTGATCCGCTACTTCTGATGGGCGTGGCCTGTTTTGAGAGGTTGTGTGACCGTGATGTTATCGAACTCCTATAAAAAGTGCCTTGATTGGCTTTAATAGATTCTAGCTTTCGACTCCCGCTCGCGCTTCAGAGGTAAATAAACCCCCAAAAGGGTCCTTTTCAGTGGAGATCGGGCCTTAATTTGAAGCCGTACTTCACTAATAGTACTAAAATAAGTGTTTAAAAGAAGTAACTGTTTACTAAAAGTAACTGGATGTCGCGTCGTGAAAGTAACTGGATGTGTTCTTCGCAAATAGACCCTAATACCATGGGCGTACCCAGCGGGGGTCAGGGGGGGGCAGCTGCCCCCCCCTGGAAGGCTGGAAGCAACAATTTTTTAGGCTCTTAAGACTGGAAGAAATGATAGAATACATTTTTTTCAAGCAAATAATTGTAATAACTTAGTTGATAAAGCACTGCTATAGTTATGCATAATTTTGGTTTCATTCACCTTTTCCGCGGTAAGATGTTACTACCTGAACGACCATAGCTTGCCCCCCCCCCCCTAGATTTTCGCTCGCCCCCCCCTAGTTTTGATCCTGAGTACGCCCTTGCCTAATACACTGAATTAATTGGGAATCGTGAGTTGAAACATGTGAGGTAGGGAGTTTGAAGGTCTATTAAAGGTAACCTTAAAAATTTGTACTGGTTGATTTTAGTGCGCGCAACACACCACTTTCATTTACCTACCTACCCAGAGTTGAAATCAACGTCTTTTGATAAATGTTTAAACCCCATGTTGCAAGTCTGTTCGCGAAGACCACATAAAGTTATTTTCATGACGCGGCATCCAGTTACTTTTAGTAAACAGTTACTTCTTTTAAACACTTATTTTGGCACTATGCTGAAGTGCGGCTTCAAATTAAGGCCCGATCTTTACTGAAAAGGACCTTTTTGGGGGTTTATTTATCTCTGAAGAGCGAGCGCAGCGAGCGGGAGTCGAAAGCTAGAATCTATTAAAGCCAATCAAGGCACTTTTTAACTGAAATAAAGGCGATGGGAGTTCGATAACATGACGGTCACATAACCTCTTAAAACAGGCCACGCCCATCAGCCGCTCTTCAGTACCTTTGCCCTTATTTTGATAACAATATTTATAACCTGTAAATAACCTGTATTTGCAAATAATGGCCTAGATGAGAATAACAAGAATATATTTCAGCTATGAATATTTATTTATAATAGAACACACCCTTGTTCTATGTAATATTTCATTTTCTTGCAAAAATTGAAATGCCTTGTTTTTGTCAGAAATTTCTTGAGCTAATTTCAAAAGACCCATTTTTATTATCACTGAAATTACAAATTAAGGTTATCACGGTTTATAACCACTACAGATTGTTGAAAGTAACTGTTTACTAAAAGTAACTGGATGTTGCGTCTTGAAAGTAACTGGATGTGGTCTTCGCGAACAAACCCAGCAGAACTTTACAGAAAATAGCTTTTTGCACATCTGTTTGTTTTTCTGCACAACTTAAAGAGTATCATAATTATTGAAAAAAATTTAATGTCCTAAATACTTTTCGATTTATTATTAGGTACATTTTTATTTTTTAGAGGTCTGAAAAAATCCTGACTTGATTAATAGTCTTTTCTTTACTGCTTGCTTGTTTTTTACTAGAAGTTGCTTGTTGTACTACGGATCACAGTAAATTAAAACGTAATTGTCAAATGTTTGTCTCTTATGCCTTTCCTCTAAAATTTCATTCAGAAATCTATTATGGAGCTAAATTTTGTAAACTAGAAAATAATTATTAAAGACAATCTTTAATATGTATTTCACTGTGTAAAGTGATGTAATTAATTTGAGCATCACATATTTACTCTCTAAGGTACACTAAAATTCTTATTGTTAAATTAAAGTTTTTATTTGTGATAATACGAGAATGCAAGCATAATACGGTACGTGTAAAAAAAATCTGGTGCGATGCGCGCAACATACAACTTTCACTTACCAACGTACTTAAATTAGATATTGAAGTGTTTTGTTAAATGCCATTTCTCAAACCACACATTTTTCTACATTCATTTACTTATTTTTGATAGGTTAAATGATGGTCAGGATTTTCAGTTTGAAACAATTTTTTTATTTTCAAGAGCCAACGTATCGATCCAGCTTGTGGATCTTCACCTGGGCTAAAATAACAACAAATTAAAAAATCTGTATACCAAACTCAAAGACCCTGTACCACTCTTAGACAAGTGCAATGTAGTTTATCGTATCCAGTGGTCCTCGCTTAACTGCAACAGTTGCTGTATCGGTGAAACCAAAAATTAAAAATCTGGTGCGCGCGCGCAACACACAACTTTCACTTACCAACTTACTTAGATTAGAAATTGACGTGTTTGGCTAAATATCATTTCCCAAAGTCACACGTTTTTCTACATTTATATCTTATTTTTGTTAATCGTTAAAGCCGTTTTTGAGTAAATAAAAAACCCCGTGAAAATGATGCAAAATTTATTAAGTAAAGTCCCTCCTTCGGTTGATCAATTTTGATGAAATGTTGGCTATCACATATTTGGCATATACATACATCAAATACCCAGTTTGATCAAAATCTTTAAAGCCGTTTTTGAGTAAATACAAAAAACACGTGAAAATGATACAAAATTTATAAGTCCCCCCTTCCGGTTAATCAATTTTGATGAAATTTTTACAGTCATATCTCGGTAATATACATACATCAAATACCCAATTTGATCAAAATCGTAAAAGCCGATTTAGAGTAAATAAAAAAAACACGTGAAAATGATACAAAATTTATACTTAGATTAGAACTTAATGCGTTTTGTTAATTGCCACTTCTCAAATGAACAGAACATCTATAGGTAATAATAACGCATTGGTTTGTCATTAAAGGCGTACGGCGCATGCGTGAGCTCAAGGTGTTTTATGAGTTGACGGATTATTTTTCTTTTTTTCTCCTGTATATGTTTAGGTACTTGATTTTCTTCATATATCATATCTAGCCATTTCTTATTTTTAGGTGTGATGACAGACAGTTAATTTCTCAATATAAACTAAAACAAAGGTACTTTATAGGAAAACAAAAAAGGCCCCTTCCCCATTTAAGCCCTCTCAGAACATTTTAATAATGATAAAGCTTACCTGGTAATAAATAACAACTAATTTTCATTAAACATAACGAATTTGATAAAAATCGTTAAAGCCGTTTTTGAGATCATCGTTCAAAACGGTAAAAATTGAAAAAAAAAATTGAAATAAAGTGCCCCCTCCGTTTGACCAATTTTGATGAATGTTGACTATCACATCTTTGGCATATATATACATCAAATGCCAAGTTTGATCAAAATCGTTAAAACCGTTTTTGAGTAAATAAAAAAAAACACGTGAAAATGATACAAAATTTATTAAGTAAAGTCCCCCCTCCGGTTGATCAATTTTGATGAAATTTTTACAGTCATATCTTTGGCATATATATACATCAAATGCCAAGTTTGATCAAAATCGTTAAAACCGTTTTTGAGTAAATAAAAAAAACACGTGAAAATGATACAAAATTTATTAAGTAAAGTCCCCCCTCCGGTTGATCAATTTTGATGAAATTTTTACAGTCATATCTCTGGCATATATATACATCAAATACCAAGTTTGATCAAAATCGTTAAAACCGTTTTTGAGTAAATAAAAAAAAAACACGTGAAAATGGTACAAAATTTAATAAGTAAAGTCCCCCCTCCGGTTGATCAATTTTGATGAAATTTTTACAGTCATATCTGGGGCATATAAATAGATCAAATACTAAGTTTAATCAAAAGCGTTAGAGCCGTTTTTGAGAAAATCGAAAAAACTTAACTTAAAAAGTTATTAAATAAAGTATCCACTCCCTTTGAGCAAATTTGATGAAATTTTTGCTGTCACATCGCGGGCATATACATACACTAAATACCCAATTTCAGGTTCGCACGGTTTATAGTTTTTGAGCTAGTCTGTTCACACACACACACACACACACAAATACAGTATTTCCACGCGTAATTCGTCTACGTCTAAATTAGCAGAACATACCATCGCCCACAACCATTCCTTTGACTTTGAGAACCCCTCCATATTAGCTACTGTACCAAACCACGATAAACGCCTCCTCTCTGAATCCATTTTCATCCATCTGGAAAAAAATAATCCTGTAAATCATATGACAGATAAAGAGAGAATTTCATGCACTTATTCTAACATCTTCCGCATCCTCAAATCTTAGTTTTGATTTCATAGGTATCCGCAATTCTCGATGTGCCTCTTGTATTATTATAATCTTTTGTATTGTATAACTTCCTTATGTATATTTATATTTTTTATGCATTGTTACCTCGTATTATCTCAATTTCGTGTTATTATTGAGTCCAGACACAACAATTTGTGTACAGTACCATCTATTTTGTTAGTATTTAATATTTTATTTTCACTCAGTTGTCATGTAGCCTTTCACTTCAAAAGCGTTGGGTTTCCCCGTCATAAACCTTTGAAGTCGGCAAATTATCCCCTACCACTACCTCTTACCTTATTTTACCTTCAGTCTTTGTATCCACCTTGACTCAGAAGTTAAATATCAGATTCTATTTTATCTTGCTAACCAGCTACTTATTTAAATATTCATGCATAATGCTTACAATCTTTTATATTATTATCAGTTCTGTAAAATATTAATTTATAGTCATCCTCTAGCATAGATACTCATATATTTGTTTTCTTTTAGCCCTGATGAAGATCCACAACTTGGATCGAAACGTTGGCTCTCGAAAAAAAAAAAAAAATTCAAACTGAAAATCCTGACCATCATTTAACCTATCGTATAGATTAACAGTTGACTATCTCTCACCTTTACTTATTTTTGTTTTAATTTGCTTTCTAAAGTACACGTTTTTTTTTATTATTATCAACTACAAGTTTTTATTTGCGATAATAATGCAATGCAAGCATAATACTCCAAGTCGCTTTTCCGAAGGTGTCATTTTTTTCAATTTGTCGAGACGAACATTTTTGGTTATATACACTTTTCCGATTGTTAGTAACAAGCAAAAATATGCGATTTCAGTCAATAGAATTAGCGCAATCGCTTTCCGATGTGTGTATTTAAGTATTCCGAGCGATATGTGTATTCAAGTTCCGTCTTCTGACCTGATAACAAAGGAAAGTAATTTTGGTGTTTCAAAAACTAAATAAAATTTAAACACATCTTATCTTTACTTCAACCCTCAGCTATGCCCATGACGCACTATACGATACTAAATATACGGTGTGTACTTTAATTTAATGGGATATAAGTAGGTTAAGAGTGCTAATGCTTCTCACGGGTCAGCTGGTATTCTACTATACCAGGAAGAAAATAGGAAATTCAACAGTGTGATCGATATATTATTCAAACTCAATAATCGACCAGTATTCAAAGGTGATCAGGTGTAACAGCGGTTTCTAGTTAATATTTCAAAAATAAAACGATCTATCATTAATTACGAAGAAAAATGTAATAATAGGTGATTAATCATTATTGTAGGTTAGCAAAATTGGGAGGAGTAATCAATCGTCGATTGTACAGGACTTGAGAGTCGATAATAAAAGTAAAGGAGACTTGTTACGTTCGGTGATGGATCGCTCAATTAGGTCAACAGTGCTGCTGCCGATGTTAATAGAGGCCAGTGACGATAAAACTCTTCCGACCTCTTTGCCACGGCCTTCCTAATTAGCTTCAATATTGGTGGCTCTCAAAGAGTTCTCTCAGCAATTGAATAAATTTGCATATCTTTTTTTTTTTTTTTTTTTTTTTTTTGTTCGGTACCCCTACCTGGCCATGTGTGGCATACGGGGGGTTACTCTACAGGTGTAACCAACCTATTCTAACCATGGTGGGAGGGTTGAGATTTATTCCGTGGGGCCTCCACGAAATAAAAGTTATCCCTCCCAGGGCGGATTCGAACCGCCGCCGTTCGGCTCGAGCGTGTAACAACGGGTCGCGCTCCTACACGCTCGGCTATCCCGGCCCACGAAATTTGCATATCTCCTTCTCGGGATGTTTTATTCAATAATTCTCTACTGAATAAAGTTTCTTTATTTGTTTATTTATCGTTTCTCTTAATTTTTTTTCATCACTTCGATTCTTGAATATCGTAGGCGTATGTTCAGAATTCCAAATCCACCAATTAGAGTAACCAGTTTTCTTATTTTAGACTAATTAATATCGAGAAAACTCCTTGTGCATGAAAACATCCCTAAATTCAACCTCTCGTCATTTCTACATTAAGGCTGCAAGTTAATTTTTATTATCAAATGATTACTTTAAACAGTTTTAAAAAATATATCAAACCACATGGCACCTACAAACTCTATTAAAGAGGTCTAGCTGTGGGTTATGATATACAATATGTTTATGGGATTTTGAAAGGAATCGATGTTTTATTTTGAGTTTAAAAATAGTTGTAATGATTGCTAACCCACCCCATAAAAGCCTGAGGATTATCATACCTCGAAGGGAAGATGCCCACTATTACAAATAAACATTATAAAAAATAAAAATAGAGGGGTATGTGCGGGGATGCTGGGTGTCAGAAATCGGATTACTCCTGGACAGGATCGCCAATGACAAGCCCCGAAAAAGGGTTATAGCGCCATAAAAAATATGAAGAAAGAATAAACGAATTCCTTTACTCTTTCAAATCTGGATTATATACAAACGTTGGCAGATGTAATACAGTTTATAAAGTTTATTAATAATCAATATTGAGGCTTTAAGAATTTTTCGGAGTACGAAAATATCTTTTCATCATCAAAAACATGTGTTTTCAATACTCGGTTTGAGTCCAAAAAGTAGTACTTTTCGGGCATAGGCCTCAAAAATCTTTTTGGTGCTCTAAACTTACCTGCTACTAATATATATTAATAAAATGTGTTTGAAGGAGGTTACTCTGTGGCGACCTTTTTAGAAATGGGCCACAACTTGAAAATAATTCCTTTATTCAAAAGTTATCGGTACAGATGTTTTTTTTTTTTAAAAAAATGTGTCAATTTAATCTCTATATATATAAGAGGCTACTACTATAAGTATTTAGGTATAGGACTTACACCTCAGTTGTCATTGAAACAGCACTGGAAAGAAAAAAATACTGCTGCAAAATTCGGAATTCTTTCAACATGGAATAATTTAATTGGTAATAAAGACATTCCGCTACTAAAATATACTGTCTTCGATTCCGCGGTGAGATCAATCATGACGTATGGTGGGCAGTTCTGGGGCTATAATTATTATAATGATATCGAGCTCCTCCAAAAGTTTTTCATTAAAAAACTGTTTACACTTCCGTCCAATTGTCCGGACTATGTGGTATATCTTGAAACAAATAGAGACCCATTATATTTCTACACTCTCTCTTTGTTTTTAAAGTATTTAAATAAAATTTTCAAAATGCAGGCTAGTAGGTTACCGCGTATATTATCTTTATTTATTATAAAAGAGAGACTGAGTTGGTACGAGAAACTACAAGAAATTACAAGGGACGCTAATTATGAAAACATAAACTGGATTAAAGAGCGAAACATAAAAACAAGGGTTAAATTTATAATAGATAATTTAAAAAATGATTTTAGGATAAATCTCATGAAAAAAGTTGCTAATGCTAAATTCCATTTAATATACAAACAATTAGAGTTCGAATTAGATAAAAAACACTATTTGAATGATGTCAATAATTTAAACTTGATGCGTGTTATAATGAAAGTACGCTCCGAGACATTAAATTTAAATTATGCAATAAACCGACAAGAACAACAGCTGATATGTTCACTCTGTAATATGAATGAGATTGAGGACGTATATAACTTTGTTGGGGTTTGTCCTGTTTTAAGGGAAATTAGGATAAAGAGTTTTGGCTGTGGTCATTTAGATTATGAGTTATTTTTAAATTATTTGAATGGACTCCATTGGAATAGACTATATGTTTACGTAGTACAGGCAAACCGTTATAGGAATGAACTGATAACGGAATTTAATCACTAAAGCTAAATGGATGAATAGGAATAACATTTTTAGTGAGAATGTTTAGGTAGTTTTGTTTTTGTGTATATTTATGGTTAAAATTATCTACAGTCTATGATCTGCAGATAATAATTTCAATAGGTAATGGAAATCATAATGTATTTTATTATTATTATTTTATTATATTTTAGTCAACATTTTCATTTTATTTCAACTTTTGTTCTCTTAGGCTGAGCTTAGCTGAAGGACCTAGTCCAAGCTTACCAGGTCTGCAAGTTTAAAATGTCGTTTATTTCTTAAAATATATACACAGTAATTTAAAAAAAAAGTATAATATATTTTATTCAAAGTACTGGCCCTCGCTTTCTACACATTTTGTCCATCTCTCGGGCAATTTATGGATACCATTCCAAAAGAATGCTTCATCTTTATTTGAAATCCATTCATCGAGCCATTTTCTTACATCTTCCAAATTGTTAAAGTGTTGCTCAGCCAATGAGTGTCCCATCGATGAGAAGAGATGATAATCAGAAGGCGCCAGGTCAGGTGAATACGGCGGGTGGGGTAGGAGTTCCCAACCAAGCGAAGAAATCGTTTCCTTAGTCAATCTGGCTGAATGTGCAGGAGCGTTATCATGCTGAAGAATGACTTTGGCGTGCCTGTGAGCCCATTCTGGGCGTTTTTCGATCAATGCGTGACTCAAATTGATCATTTGTTGTCGGTAGCGGTCGGTATTGACTGTTTCGCCGGGTTTGAGAAGCTCGTAGTAGACTACTCCCTTCTGATCCCACCACACACACAGCATTGTCTTCTTCCCAAAACGATCCGGTCTTGCACTCGATGTGGATGGTTGTCCTGGCGTTACCCATGATTTTATTCGTTTGGGATTCTGAAAATAAATCCATTTTTCATCGCCAGTTACAACTCGATGCAAAAAACCCTTTCTTTCGTGGCGTAAAAGCAGCATTTCGCACACAGTTTTTCGTTTTTCCATCTGTCGTTCGTCCAATTCATGTGGAACCCATTTTCCAACCTTTTGAATTTTTCCCATAGCTCTCAGGCGATCGGAAATGGCTTGCCTAGTGACATTCAACTGTTCTGCCATCATTTGTTGGGTTTGGGTATTGTCTTCGTCTAATAAAGATTGCAATTCGATGTCCTCAAACTTTTTTGGTCGATTTTCTCGTTTTTTATCAGTAACATCAAAATCACCACGTTTGAAACTTTGAAACCAACGTTCACATGTCTTGACGGTTGGAGCAAGATCGCCATAAGTCTCAACAAGAATTCGATGACATTCAGATGCCTTTTTCTTTTGATTGAATAAGAAAATCATGACATGCCGCAAATGCTCTTTATTTGGCTTAAAATTAGACATTTTTAACACCAAAGAAAGGTATGATACGTCCACGTAAACGACTTAAAAACAACTGACTTTTGTAAACAAATGACTAACAAACAAAATAGCGTTTAGAGATAAGCAAATCCTTCAATAGGCTAAGAGCGCATTCTATTGGAATTAAAACGACATTTTAAACTTGCAGACCTGGTATGTGTATATTTGTGATAATTTAGTTATTTTGTATGTATAAAATATTTTAATAAATGCACATTATTATTATTATTATATATAAGAGGCTTTGTCCTGACTGACAGAATCAACGCAGAGCAAAAACTACAAATGATAGAAACTTGAAGTTCGGAATTTAGATTTTAAACGCGATGTAGGTAACCACTAAGAAAGGAATTTCCAAAATATAACCCCTAAGGGGTTTAAATGGCGAAATTGTCGTTTAACTCTAACGGACACCTATTTTTGCACTTCGAGAACAAATATCCAATTTAGACTCATTTTAAAGATATTGATACGACGAGTTTAACTCGAAAGCCCATACGGGGCGCCGAAAACCATCTTTTAAAGCCGAAAAATGAAGCGTTCACGACGAGTAAGCAATTCTTTGTTTCGGTGTTTTAGTGAACTCTCTCCATTGCGCGTCTCCCTCTCTTTTACCGAGCCGGCAGCTCCCCCCTCCAACATTTCACCTACCGGAAGCTCTGATCCCTCTCCCCCTTCGCTCACTTCGAATTAGTTGCGTTAATAGCAAGTTAATGCTAAAAATTAACTTTTCGGTCAGTTGGAACAATGTATTTTTTAAATTGATTTTGTTAACATATTACATTAAATCAATACCAAGATAATAATCACAGAATTGATTTTAAAGGCTCGCGGGCAAAGCCGCGACAGGAAATACTAGTTTTTTATATTGTATCTGTAAGTTATTAATGAATATAAAAGTTTTTCAATGTACTCAAGTATGAGAAGTATGATGAAAAGTAATGTTCATAATACGAACAAAAAGTGTGTTGGAGGTGCTTGGTCTAATTTCCGTTAAACTCGCGTTTAACTCCGGTTAATACCCGCGAACCGAAAACAACCACTTTTGCTACTAGTAATAAAAATAACTACATATCATCTTATGTTGTTTTTATACTCGTTCCTACATGGGGCCAACGAACCCGTTATTCTAGCATAACAGTTCCGAACTGGGTGTTACTTTACACTACTCTATTACGTTTCCTCTACAGCTACCCTCTCACTGTCACGGGCCTTCCTCACTTATCTTGCTCATTTAGTTTGTAGCGGAACGAGTAGTCACCAACTCCACAGGTTTACTGCTTGTGCAAGAGCCACTTTGTATTCGGGGGCTGTCTGGAGTTAGAGGCTTTATTCCGGAGTTGAGAGTGATTCGCAGGAACGGCGTCTTTTGTTAGTCAAGGAATGATGTAGGGTTAATAAACTAGTAAGGCGCTAGGAGTTTAAATTATTTTTTTACTTTACTTTTAACCTCCATTATCTTGGGCAAGAACTAAATCTTTCTTCTTTTGCAGAATTCTGCTTATTTAATTATTCAATTTTTTGTTTACTAAGTACTTGGTACTTTTAATGTTGATTTAAACACATATATCCTAAGATTATGACTATATGTATACTATAATACAAATGCCTCTTATTTTTTGTGTTTTCAGTTTAAAAACTTACGATCAACACCCCTCTCCAATAACATCAATGGCTGCCACATCTTACAGTTATTCTCTGTACTTTTCTATTCATTATCGTTTATTCCTTTTTTTAAGAGGCCTAAAAAAAAATCCTACTTTCCTCAAAAGTCGAGTTTTATTTACTGCTTGCTTTTTTTTACTGCCAGTTGCTTATACAAATAAATAATAATAAATATTGCATATATGCATATATATTGCATTCAGAAATCTATTATGAAACTAAAGTTTAAAAACTAAAATATAATTAATTAAAGATTATCCGGTACCATATTTTTATCACACCGTAAACTGCTTTAAATAATTTGAGCATTACGTATTTACTCTCTAAAGTACACTAATATTTTATTAATATGAATTTTTAAAATGTTTTTAATTTAGCCTTTTGGTAGTACTAATGGTAACTCTGGTGATCAGGAAGGAACAGCCTCTATTCCATTGGGATTAAATTTTCTCAACTTTAAATTATTGTTGATAAAGGAGGAGTTACAAATCTTCACTGACATTTTTTAAATTTTACATTTTAGAGCACTGGATTAAAATAATAAAAAAGTTTGGTAAAATAAAAAAACACTGTATTTAAATAATAATAACAAAACGAATAATGAAAATATAGAAACGTCTGTTAAATAAATAAATAAATCAACCGAAAGTATAATATTAAAGTCTTAATTATGAAGTTCTTTAGGAAATCACAAAGTATCCCACAACACCTAATCAAAACACACTCAGGGAGTTTGGTTTCCCGCAGTGAAGCCAACTCACTAATTTTTGGCAACACTGACTCCCCAAGTCAGGTTTCTATTAGGTTACACCTCTGACAGTAGGTGCTGTTACAACATTTATAGAGTATTATTTCAAATAATAGCGTAATTTAAATTATTAAAATTTACTTTACAAAAAGTTGATATCAGGGTGGGCCACTGCAAAGCGTTTCAGCGCTTAGCTAGTAATTTAATTGAAACACTAATAAAAAAGGAAAAGGAAGAAAAATTACCTACACTTTTGAGAATTTATTGTAACCTTTTCTTGATTTATTTATTCTTTAATGAAAATTAACAATAAATACAAAGATTTGTATTACTATTTGTCTGTGGAAAATAATAATATAGGAACAAATAACTGCACTCGCATATCACAATACAAAATTATAATAATGATAACCTGTATTACAAAAGCATGCTTATAAACAAAAACGTTATGGAAACGACATATGACGCCATATTAATAAATCGAAACACGACCTACTGTATTTGCAATAATTCGCTATATAAGAATTATTTTGGTCACTAATCAAGTTAAAAACTATCCTATCTCTTAAGTTAACCAAAACTATATACATTGAGCCAAATTTCATTTAAATCGGTTCAGCAGTTTCTGAGTAATAGAAAGACAAACATCGGGACACGAGATTTATATATATATATATATATATATATATATATATATATATATATATACATTTCTTAGCTATATGCCCTATTTTTATGGATTTCAGGATTAAATGTTTCGGTCAAAGTATTCTTGGTAAGAATAATCTTATTGAATATCTTAAGAATTGGAAATAATTATATTGGTTTACTATTGAAGCTTTTAAATACAGACCAATTTTAATTAACGAATTTAATATGGAATAAAAAAATAAAAGAAAAAAGTATTATTTATATTACTTAGGATTATTCTTCGAAGGATAAATTATCATTTATTTAATGTTTTATTATGTAATTTGTTTGGTTAATCTTAATTCTGTATATTAATTCTTTTAAGTTTGTTCTCTAAGTAAAATTTTGAATTTTGCATGAATGCCACATGTTTTAAAACTAATAAGAATATTGTAAAAGTATGGTCAACCCGGCAGACGGACATTGTCCATGCCTATATGTTTATGCATATTACGAACTAGTAAGTAGGGTCATTCTATGTCAATTCAACACAGGCTTAAGCCTTACCATCTCAGATTTTTCTGAATTTTGGCACATGTGTACTACTTGTATCTACTAGAAAAATTGTGAAATATTACTGAGATATTTCAACCCGTTTTTTAATTATTGGTGTCTAAAGCCTTCAAAAATAGGTCCAGAAACAGAAAAAAACATGATTAAAAATTTCTGTAGATGGTTTCCAAATTTGACTAGGACTACGAGATTGGTGTCGTTTAACAGTGCATTCCATGCCATTTCGTATGATAAATAACAATGTATGGTTGGTACTAAGACAATTTCTTAAAACTAAATGCAAAATTTTAATTTCAATTTTTTCAAAAAAGGCATTTTTAAAAGTTTTCATTTTTTTAAAAAAATAGGGATTATTATATTTATTCATACAACAAAATATAATATTAGGATAAAAATGACTAAAAAAATTGAAAACTAGTGATAAAATCCCATAAACCTAGCATTTTAAGATTACAAATAGCTGTAGATGTTTTCCATACTTGACTAGGGCTATCAGATTGGTGTCGTTTAACAGAGCATTTCATGATATACACACGCCGTTTCACATGATATACAAAAATGTATAGGTTCAGGCATTATGACCTGTTTTTTAAAATTCTTTTTTAAAAAATGCCCTTTTTGAGAAAATTGAAATTAAAATTTTAAACTTGGTTTTAAGAAAATTTCTTTAGTACCAACCTATACATTTTTGTATATCATATTAAATTTGGAACACATCTACAGCTATTTTTAATCATGATTTTTTCTGTTTCTGGACCTATTTTTTAGGGCTTTAGATATCAATGTTTCAAAAACGTGTAGACATATTAGTAATATTTCACAATTTTTCTAGTAGATACAAGTAGTACACATGTACCAAATTTCAAGGAAATCTGGATGGTTAGGTTCAAAATGATATATTTTTGTGTTGATTTGACGCGGAATTGCCCAGTATCTTTATTTTGTAAAATAAACGGATTTTATATACAGGGTGTTTCGGAATTGCACGGCACTATTTTAGGTACGTGTTCTCTAACACAAAATAAACAAAAAGTTCATATTAACATGTATCTCAAACTCATTTATTAAACAGATATCAAAGGTTAAAGATTTATTATTACTATTTATTTATTATTATTACAACATTTAGAGTAAATGTTCAAAGGCGCCTCCGTTTTGTTGAATGCAACATTCAGCACGACGAATCCATGCTTCTCCGGCTCTTCGTATAGCATCAGGATGGTGGTTGATAGTTACTGCGGCTTCCACGATCCGATTGCTTAGCTCTTCTTGCGTGTCAACTGCCGCAGAATAAACCATAGACTTCATCCAGCCCCACACAAAATAATCTAATGGCGTTAAATCCGGAGATCTTGGTGGCCATTTAACAGGTCCGTTTCGACCAACCCATCGGTCTCCATAAGTTGCATTTAAATAATCAGTGACACTATGAGAAAAGTGAGCTGGAGCACCGTCATGCATAAACCACAGCCTTTGCCTAATGCCTAGCGGAATATCTTCTAGAATATCATGCAGATTATTTTGCAAAAAATGCAAGTAAGATATACCTGACAGCCTAGGTGGCAAGAAGAAAGATTTTGTCGCTTAGAAGACCACACCAGACATTTAAAGAGAATGTATGTTGGTAATGTCCAACAGCAGTCGTATGAGGGTTTTCTTCGGCCCAAGTATGGGTATTTCGAAAATTAAGAATCCCGTTTCTTGTAAAGCAAGATTCATCAGTAACCAAAATGCAGTTCAGGAAGTTAGGATCTCGTGTGCATTGTCGAATTAACCACTGGGAGAAATTTCTGCGCTTGTTATAATCTTGTGGTAACAAATCTTGCCTACTTGATACGTGAAATGGATATAATTGTTGTTCGCGTAAAGTTCGCCATACGCTGGTAGAGGAAACATCGAAACGACGTGACAATCTTCTGGTACTAGTAGTAGGAGATAACTGAACAGCATCGAGTATTTCTTCTTCTACGTTTGCAGTTCGTCGAAATCGTTGTCGACCGGCGTTCACTCGTATAGGTTTTAGCGTACCATTATCCCTAAGACGTCTTTCAATGGCCTCAAACGTTTTACGATTTGGTATTCTTCGGTTAGGAAATTTTTCACGATATCTTCGAACAGCAGCAGCACCGTTTGTATGTACCTCGCCATAAGTTAAAAGCATGTCTGTTTGTTCATCAAAAGTGAATAAATTTGTGGTATCTCCCATGATAATCATAAATTGAACTGTGTCACAAGATTCACTCACACTAAAACACACAGAACTAGACAAACAGATGAGCAACTACTGTCATTGCTTATCGTTCATTTGTTTATCAGGTGATTAAAACCTTTTGTTTAGTATTAAACACGTTAAACGTTGTACAGTCAGTCTTAATGCATTAAATAAATAATAAATCTTTAACCTTTGAAATCTGTTTAATAAATGAGTTTGAGATATATGTTAATATGAACTTTTTTGTTTATTTTGTGTTAGAGAACACGTACCTAAAATAGTGCCGTGCAATTCCGAAACACTCTGTATATTCCCCGTCGCTGCTTTGCCCGCGAACCTTTAAAATCAATTCTGAGATCATTATTTTGGTATTGATTTAATATACTATATTAACTAAATCAATTTAAAAAAAGGAAGTGAGTGAAGGGGGAGAGGGATCGGAGCTTCCGGTAGGTGGAATGTTGGAGGGGGAAGCTCCCGGATCGGTAGAAGAGAGGGAGTGGCGCAATGGAGAGAGTTCACTAAAACCGCCGAAACAAAGAATTGCTTACTCGTCGAGAACGCTTCATTTTTCGGCTTTAAAACATGGTTTTCGACGTCCTGTAGGGGCTTTCGAAACTCGTCGTATCAAGATCTTTAAAATGAGTCCAAATTAGATATTTTTTCTCGAAATGCAAAAATAGATGTCCGTTAGAGTTAAGCGACAATTTCGCCATTTAAGCCCCTTAGGGGTTACATTTTTGAAATTCCTTTCTTAGTGGTTATCTACATCGCGTTTAAAATCTAAATTCCGAACTTCAAGTTTCTATCATCAGCCTCTTATATATAGAGAGATAGAAATAAATCGTGTGAAAGTAAAATGTAATTAACTAACGAAATTAATTAACTACTGCCCAATTCTGCCGTTTAGGTAACATCAGCTACGATTCCTTTCAGAAGGAATTGAACATTATAATTGTTGAAGGAACCTTAACTTAGTGATCACATGTTAATTGCGGGGTGATATTTAATTTAAAGAAAGGCGATGAGGTGATGCAGAAAGGTGTTGCAAATGATTTCTTATCATCATCCAGGTGTCGTCTGATCTTAGGCACCTGTAATTAATCCCTTTAAGATGGAGCCTTCCCTTTCATCTCCTTTCCAACTGCACACAGATCTTGCGCTCATTTTCTTCCTGATTCCTCTGACTGTCTTTAATGAGAATTTCTGCCTCGTTGGACATATTACTAAAGAACCATTTTGATCTCTTCAAGTCGAGATCTTTCATACTTCAAAGAGTCTTTAATCTCCTTGGCGTAGGTGTTAAAAATTTTTATTGATGAGGAACTTTGTAATGAGGAAAATTATCGCCATCTGTAGATATTATAACTTGAAACAAAAAGGTATGTTTAATGCTTACTCATTAAAGGACAGCGATAGCAGTTACAATACTAAAAGTCGCTGGTTCGTATCCCGCGGTGGCCCTAGGATTTTTTAATGGGAATGTAAAATCCTTGGCTATGCCGTCTTACGGATAGGACGTAAAATTGAGGAACCGGGCCTTTGCGATGTTAGGTACTCGTTAAAGATCCCTATCCTAATTATATCGGGATAGGCAAAATGTAGGACTCCCACTGCAGCATCGTCCAATTAGCCTTAGCATAAGTGACGTTAAACAAACAAACAAATATTTAAACTGGTTACAAAAATTTGTAACACAGAAATAACCATACAAGTACAAGTCCTTCAGAACAACAACTAACTATCCAGTCTAGAACCTTCTTGGCCAGTGTAGATGGTACTCGAACACCGTAGTCACAAAAATGTGCTATGACAGTTTGTTCCAACTGTTAGTTCGTTCCAACAAAAGGTGTAGAACTTTTCTAATCCATATTAAAAATTAGTAAAACGGGGTCACCTGTGGTATAGTCGTTAGCACGGTAGCCTAAAATACTAGAGGTCGCAAGTTCGCGTCCCGCGGTGGCTCTAGGATTTTTTAATGGGAGTATAAAATCCTTGGCAATACCGTCCCTCGGATAGGACGTAAAATGGAGTTCCAGAGCCTGTACGATGTCAGGTACTCGTTAAAGATTCCTATCCTAATTATACCTGGATAGGCAAAATTTAGGACTTCCACTATAGCATCGTCCGATTAGCCTTAGTGGCATAAAGTGACGTTGATTAAATAAAAAAATCTTATTGAAATGAGATCCATGTGCTATGAGTCGACACATCAGATTGTACTTTACTTATCGAAGACTTATCGGCTTGTTGAAAGGTTAAAAGGTTCGCGCATGCGTCTGACAGTTTACTGAACGTTATAAATGAATTGAAATCGGTTGGAACGATCCTAAGAAAAGGAATGAAGTTGAAGTGCTAAGGTGTAGTCGGTGGTGATACGATATTCTTCTGAGGCGCGCCAACAGATTTTTAATTTAAAAAGAAAAAAAAATGGTTCTATGATGATAACAAAACGAAATGGATATAGATAGGATGGTAAATTATCAGGATTTTCAGTCAAAAGATTTTTATTTTGAGAGCCTAATGAATGAATTCTAACACGTGGATCTTCATATGGAGACAAATATATGAGCAACATGTAAAAGTATCATTGCTAGAAGATGAGATTAATTACAGATAGTAACAATAAGAAGTAACAAAATCCAGCTGATGTATGTTTACATGACATGAGTACTTAAGAAATCTGATTTTTATATAAAACATAGAAAAATTATTTTATTTACTTATAACAACCCTGCCCTGCCTTTAAGGCAATACGGGCGTTTTCAGTTGGGTAACATAAAATTGGTATTGTTAGCTTCGGTACATTGTTCATTGGGTAACATTTTATGTCACATATCCCTTTGTTCTAAAGCTTGGATCCAACAATGTTACCGTGTAAATAGGGCTTAAGATATTCTCTTTAAACGAGATATTACCCTATAACATTGAATGTAGCTGGTTACTATGTAGTGGACTGTAATTTGGATTCGTGTAATGAATAAAACTATGTATGATAATAACTGTATATATACTATGCTTATTGTTACAAGTGATGAAAAGCAGGGGGGATTTTGCCAAATACAGGATACATTAAAGATTATTTAAGCTGGATATACACTTATCTCATACCGTATGAGTTACCTCAAATTAACAATTTGGTCGGGAATCGGTTCAATTTTTTATCACACTCTTAACTGTTGAGGCCCAAATTAACACTGATAAGTTAGGATTAGCCGGAGGATGAATGGGATAATGTGCAAACTGTATACATATCTGTATCTTGGCTAATTCCACTGCGTGCAGAGACTTTTGGCGCAACAATATTCTGACATTTTATGTAATTTTCCTCATAAATTACAAGTTAAATAAATTTTATTAATCATCGAGAATCGTGGTGTGGTTTTCCAGGATGTCAGTAACCGCCCAGAGTTTGGTTCAGGGACGGTATGCTTCAGGGAAAGAAATATAGGTCCTCGGGGCCTGCTGACTCTGAGCTACCATAATCCTTGGACCTAGACCAGTTTGTCACTATCCTTGAACCCGAGAGAGCTGACGCCATCGGTGGGAAGGACACTGCCAAATTGGCCCCAATGCGATTGGTTATGGAGCTATGGGCAGTCTGTCGCTGTACCATGGTGGCCATGGCTTGCAGCAACGTGAGGTTTGGGCTACCCCCTCCAGGCTGTCTGTACTCCCGCAAGCAAAACAAATGTCTGTAAGAAGACCACACTGCGCGGCCAAAGGTCTCATTAGGCCTAATGCGCCAACCGAAAAAAAAAAAAAAAAAAAAATTTTATTAAATTTGATTATTGTTAATTAAAATAGATTAAATTATGTAAAAAATGTATGAGTTTCACTGCCTACATCTGGCTCATAACCTATCTTAAGGTAAAATAAAAAAAAAAGCTGGAGGGTGTGCAGAGACTTTTGTTAGTAAGTGTAGGCTATTGCATTTTTGAGAATGTCAACAACATCTCTCTTGGACATAGGATGTAAGTCAAGTAACAACTTACTTGTTATTATTGAATTTTTTGCTTATAAAATAACCACAGGAAACGAGCTTAAAATAATTTCATAAAAGAGTAATACCTAGTTTCTAAAAGCGATCCAACTTATATTGATCTCTCATTCCCATCATAGGATTAGAGCTCATTAGGAGGTTTATCGTTCCCTCGACGGTAAGCTTCCATTTTTCTAATTAACATTTCCCCTGTAGGTTAATAAAGCTAGCTATCTTCATTAATTACCCCACTTTTATCTGTATAAGGGAGCAGCAATGGTGGTAATCCTACGGGAATAACCAGCTTATTCAGTATTATTACTTCTAAAATTACTTGAGATAAAAAAAGTTAGCTAAACTCTTGATTTATTTTCAACAGATCTTGTGGGTTGGTGGCGGCATGGCCGTGTGGTTAAACGCGTTTGGAAATACGCGCTGCTCCTGACTACGTATGTTTGGGAATCCGAAGATAGCCAGATCAAAACCCGGATCCAAGGGACCAATTCAACCATTGGCCTCAATCCCTCATCAAATTCCCTGCCCAGGGAAACACCGTATAGCCTAATCGGTGAGGAAGGGGAAGAAAAAAGAAAAAGAAAAGATAGCTTTGAAGATCGATCATTGAAGTGCTAATTATTTGTGTTCATTGTTTGTGTATGTATAGAAAATAATGTAAATAATTATTTTCGTTTAATAAAAATGTTTTAACCTATATAACTGTTACAAGATTCACTATAAAAGCAATTAAAAGTGTTTTTCGTTAGCTTTCTTGTGGGTTGAGAGCATGAAACTTTCGGAAATTCCAGTAGAATTAAAAATAAAATTTCAATTGCAGGCAGTGATAGTACGGCAAATTCACAGCGAAAGTAAAGATGGTAGTGCAAGGGTGATCCGGGATGTAAAGAGAATAGAGGATGTGGCTTAAAATGCTTCTTTTTGGTAGGGTCAGGTGGGGTAATTGGGAATCAGGGGTAAATGGGAACAAGGGCAGCTAGCGCTGAGGTGGGGTCTGGAGAACTAAAGATCAAACTATTATCAAGCTAGTAAGTTAATATCTCTATGAAGCGGTAGAATGAGTTCCAGCGTTTTCCAGTCATCAGCTTCCTGTTCACCTTATAAAAAGTGTAATTTTTTTTTTGGAAAATGGATTTTCCATCCTACAGTTAAGAGCACCTATTGACTATAGATATCACAAGAAAAGTGTCCTTTAAGTTAATAATTAACTGTAGCTTAGTGTGTCTATTAATAGTATTTGCGGTGCTTTTGTCTTAGTTATTTTTTGACTAACCACTACATTGATGTTTCCAATTACCCCTGAGATTTTTACTTCAGGGGTAATTGGGAACTAAATTCAGAATTTTTTTTTTCACATCCCTCCAATAATAAGAACATTGTTTTTTTTCTGAAATAATGAAGTGTCCTGATAAATTGACTGTTCCGCTGAACAAAAGGATGCCAAGGTCATACATTAGGAAGAGGTCTCCACCATCTTACACGATCCAAGAAGTGATCCATCAACGATACTCCCAACGGCAACTTGTATCTCGCTGCTGCTGAAAAGTTCCGAGTTTCGAAAACGGTTCTTTTTCTACATTATCAAAGGTAGGAAGACTGATATTAGTAGATTGGGTGCTGGGAGACTTATTTACTTGCCTAAAAAGGCGGAAGAAACCCTTCAACAGTGGTTGATAGCAAGTGCACAAAATGGTGATCATCTCTACAAAACAGGAATTGTCCAGCAGTACCCATCTTTTCTAGAAGCATCACCAAAAACACATCAGACTCAACCACATCTGAAAGCCCCCCCCTCCCCCCGCCCACCACAAGCATGGACACGGATAAAACTCCACACACATCGGGAAGTTTTGGCTTTTGAATAGGTGTTGAAAAGACTCAAAGAAGAGGAAAAGTTTTCCGTCAACATGGAGCAATTAAAAGCTGTTTTGCAGACCCCATCATGCATCAAAGTAGATAGAAAAGAACTAAACAATTTAAAAGGTCATGTCGGTGTGATGGAAATATAAAATATAGGTATGAAAACGTTGGGTTGAGGCGTGGATCACCATAGATGTGGTCACCATATTGTGGTTGGGGAATTATTATTATTATTTTTAGTGATAATAATAATGATTAATGATTATACATCAATTAGTGGAATAACTAATTTTTTTTTCATTTCTAAACACTATGTTTGTTAATTTAATATAATTTGATTTTCCTTTGCAATTACATTTATGATGCTTTTTTTTTTATACCCCAGTAATATTTATCTGTAATTTTTGCTTCCTATAATTTTCCCAGTTCATAATTCATTTTCCCGGTTTCGTAGTAGTCGCATTGATATGGTAACATCTCTAAGAATAGGTGACTTGGGTGACTCGATATTGTGTAAACTATCCTATGGCATTGTAGCACAGCGAAGTTGTATAAAGAAAGTGTGATATGAACGATATAAAAAAAGGCTTGCGCTTTTTTAACTAACCTACCCTGATACTTTAATGGCTTGCGGTTGGTTGCAGATTGGATCACCAGACAGCGCCCTTTGCACCTGGAATAATGGGATGGCAAACATCCGGTAGCCGATAATGGGTTTTAGTTCCTCTTTGTTGGTTCCTGTCCTGATCGTTCGGTCTACCTTCCGCGTCAGAGTAAATTCTACTGAGCTACATTGTACAATAGAAAATCGATCTGAATGTTTAAAGTAATCCTTGATATGTCTTTAATGATACTCTTAATCCGGTTTAGTTGAGGTTCTAAAGGCGAAAAGCAACATTTTAATAGTGATATATCTAGAATCGCTAAAGGTGGATTGTAATGAAAATTTAATCATTTTCTCACATCGTCAGATGTCGAAATCTAAGAGCTTATAACGCTGGAACATTACATGCACCGTTAAATCCGTACTTGTACGGCATAATAATAGTCACACGATTTAGATGAATTTTTACTTTCAATTAACTATATATGAAATATCTAGTAAGGCAAAGTATTGCGAACGTTAAAAATTCGACGTAAAATTTTTTTCCAGAAATACACGTTCCGAGCTCTTTTTTTTTTTTTCGTGACTTCAAGGCTTCCACTGATGCCCTATACTGCCCATACTGAACACCCATGACTCTTGGTGATACTTCTCCTGCGAAAGAAAAGCACCACCCAGGGCGGGACTCGAACCCGCAGCTCCGGCATGGGAGAACGGCGCTTTACCGCACAGCCACACCGGGCCCCATTTGAGTTCTCTTAGTTCAAATGACCAAGTCCCGTGAAATGGCCTGTATGTGTGCGTGAACAGACTAGCTCAAAAACTATAAAACATACGAACCTGAAATTGGGTATTTAGTAAATTTATATGCCCTTGATGTGACAGCAAAAATTTAATCGAAATTGATCGAACGGAGGGGGCACTTTACTTAATAAATTTGGTATTATTTTCACGTGTTTTTTTTTTTTTTACTCAAAAACGGCTTTAAAGATTTTGATCAAACTGGGTATTTGATTTATGTATATGCCAAAGATGTGACAGCCAACATTTCATCAAAATTGGTCTAACGGAGGGGGGCACTGTATTTCTCAACTTTTAACGTTTTAGTTTTCTTTCGATTTTCTAAAAAGCGGCTTTAATAATTTTTAATCAAATCAATGGAAATCAAGTCTTCTTTAATATCAGGTAAGCTTTATCATTATTAAAAGGTTATATTATTTATTCAATTATCTTTTACGTTTATTTTGATTTTCTCAAAAACGGCTCTAACGATTTTGATAAAACCTTTTACTTAATGTATTTATATGTCCGAGATATGACTACAGAAATTTTATCAAAATTTATCAACCGGGTTATTATTAAAAAATGTTATTTCATAACTTTTTGTCCCACTTTTATGTTTTATTTTTATTTTCTCAAAAATGGCTTTAAATATTTTGATTAAACTCGTCATCTTTAATGAGAATCAAGTATTCTTTAATATCAGGCCTATATAGCCTTTATCATTCATCACAAAATGTTCTGAGGAGGCATAAATAGGGAAGGGGCCTTTTTTGTTTTCCAGTAAAGTACCTTTGTTCTGTTTATATGGAGAAATTATCTGTCTATTGTTACGCCTAACAAGAAATGGCTAAGTATGAAATATGAAAAAAATCAAAAAACGTGTCAAACAGGAGAAAAAAATAAAAATATTCCGTCAACTCATACACCACGCATGCGCAGTACGCCTTCAATGATAGATTAATGCTTTATGATTAAAGATGTTCTGTTCATTTAATGGAATTTGTTTGTGCCATATTAAGTAAATGAAGTTTTCAACAACTACATAGAGAATCATAAAATCAGACAATTTGAAGTATTATGGCATTGCCGAATTATCACAAGCAAAAACCTTTAGATAATAATAAAAAAAAAATAGTGTACTTTAAAGAGCAAATTCGTTAAAAATGAGTTAATGAATGTGGAAAATTGTGTGACTTTGAAAAATGGCATTTAAGAAAACATGTCAATTTCTAATCAAAGTAAGTTGGTAAGTGAAAGTTGTGTGTTGCGCGCATCGCACTGAATGTTTTGTTGTTTTTTTTACAATTTTCTCAAAATAGGCTCTAACGATTTAATCTAATTTTAATGAAGTATTCCTCAATATCTGGTAAGCATTATCATTATTAAAATGTTCCGAGGGGGCTTAAATGTGGAAGGGGACTCTGTTGTTTTCCTATAAAGTACCTTTGTTTTTGTTTATATGAAGAAATGAACTGTCTCTCGTTACGCCTAAAAATAAGAAATGGCTAAATATGAAATATGATTATTTGTATCACCGGTAACTAATTGAAGTTTTCAGCAACTAAATGAAGAGTTACAAAATCAGACGAGATGGGAGTCACCGTAGCATCTTCCGATTTGCCTTTGTAGAATAAAGGGATGTTACTTAAAAAATTCATAGTTAGATAACTTGTGGCCTAACAGAGAAGAAAGTAGATCCAGGACACATCGTTCTTTTGTTATAGCTTACCAAATGTTCCATGTTTCTCTGACCAAACCGTTCTTTGATCTTCTGAAGCGGACGAATCATAAGGCTGTTCTAATTTTGGAACAGTTTCTCGAAGTAAGTACAATCATATCCTAAAAGATGTTTCCTTACTCTCCTCAAAATTTGATTTATAATTATTTATACATAAAGGGATTTCATAGATTTTTTTTAAAAAATTTATTTCGTCTACCACCTAACACACCTAATTATATGTTGTACTTAGAGACTGGTAGAAATTTACTGTACCACAATTACTTGAAGTTGCATGTAAATTACATTTGTAAAATACTGAGTTATAGCTGTACACGTCTCCCGTATATAATGGCTCTGGAATGTATAAAATCAGATTATAATTTTTGGTTTAAGGAATGGCAAACACTAGCAAATATGTTGGAATGCAATTTAGATATTGTATTTGTATCAGTGGAACGTTGGCGCAACCAAATGTATAATATATTAGGTAAAGCCCAAGAATGTTTTAGAAAAGAGTTGATGGTATCCGTCTCAGCCGCTGAATATCATTCGCTGTACAAAGAATTAGACTTTAAAGTTAGTTACATTAATAATGAGCATAGTATGGACTTAATCCAAACAACATTTAAAACTAGAGGTGAATTGTATAACTTCAATAGTAAACCTTGGTTGGAGGGCATTGTTTATACATGCTCCATGTGTAATTTAAATGAGGATGAAGAACACATATCACATAGTAGCCATGTGCCCTATCTTCAATTCTTACAGAAATAAATATTTTGGCTCTATTCAGCTAAGTAAGCATCAAATTATAGATTTTTTAAATGGGAAGGATTGGCACAGGCTATATGGATTTATGAAAGGTGTTTTAAGGTACATAAAAATTTTAATTGCAGAATTTAATTTTAATTAAAATTTAGATTCATAATAGACTAACAGATGTGTAAATAGTATTAAGTATCTTTTTTATGTTTATTGAAGGCCTTTATTTTTTATTTAGTGTTTTTTAAGTTTGTTTTATTCTTTTATTATTTAATTCTAACCTAAGATGTTTATAGAGGCAACTCCTGGCAGACGGTATTAACCATTGTCATAGTGTGTTTTTATTGTAATATATTATTTTGTATAGCTTTACTATATAATAAAACATGATTATCTATCTATCTATCTATCTATCTACATAAAGGGATTTTTTTTTTTTGAGAACTAGGTATTAATTCCCCACCCTCTCCACTGACCCTGGGATAACCCGTATAGCCTTAGATGCTCGGACGGGAAGATCCTCACATACTTTCCCGGATTAATTCCTACCTCCTCCGCTGGTATGTTCTACCTTCTGTTTTGCATAGCTCTTTGGCATAGCTTATCGTAGAAAGATATTACAGCGAATCATGCAAGTCATGATTTTTCCCGTGGCGTTTGATCACGCTAACAGGGCTCCGACATTACGTGCTCAACCATTACAATGAATCTTAATAACAGAGCATCTACACAGATTGTAGGTGAGTGTCCTTTACTGAGGATTTCTAAGCTAACGATTTGAGTTTATTTTGAATTTTTTATATTATTTTATATTAATGGAAAATAACGTGAAGGTTGCATTGTCTTTTCTGAACTTTAAAATAATATCTTTATATCTTAATGTTAAAGGGAAACAAAAGAAAAAAACTTTGTTTAGAAAGACCTTTCTTCCAGTTCAATCTCCCTTAAGATATCACCCCCCCCCCATAATTTGGCCGGACACTGCACCTACTATTACAAAGTGAAAATCAAAATATCATGAGGGCACAATTTTTTCATCATATTTCTTTTTATCCTGAACTAAGAGGGGTGATAAAATCTTATTGAAAAAATGCTGTAATTGGAGTTAGTCACTTTGTCAACTGGAATGCTCATCATACATAGTAATAAAACCATTTTTCATAATTACATACAATAAGAACATTTCAAACATTTTATTTTCGATTTATAATCAGTCAATTCAGCTCTCCTTTTTTGTTTTATGTCTGTTTTTATTCGCTCACTGTACTACTCAAAAATGTTCACTCATATTGCATTAAATTTACTTAAGTATGTATATATTATATATTGATTAAATATAATGTGTTAATCAATTAACCTTCTTATGAGAAAATTAATTTTGTAAGGTATCCAGTCGGTTTTCTAATTGATATGTAAAATCATTATTTTATTTTGAAAGAAAAGGTGAAACTAATTATTTTCGCTTGATTTTTTAGTAATTTAAAAAGAACAGCTGAACAAATACATAACCTTTACAAATGAATGAACAATAAACATCGAGTGAAACGTACCCTAGCGCTTCCTGGTAGCCTGGAGCTCGAACTAAATTTTTCATTCATAAACTCGTATCTCAATCTCAGGTAGGCTAATTACATGGTGCGAGAGGCTTAAAATTCCAGTCCTTTTCTCTTCAATTTTACACCCTTAAGAGAAAAACAGAAACCTTCTTCTCCGTTAGGGGTTATATAGCAACACGCTGACATAACTTCCTTAATCCCACGTGGAGTCGTTTTTGAGCCTTTTCGGCACGCACATTGTACACTTTGCTTTATAATATATATTGATAACGAAGTGATAATTTTTGTAACCTGTCAAATATTTGTGTTTTTATAATTTGTGTGGCATAGAAAATTGTTATTTTTCTATGAATAAAAATTGATGGGTCAGGGGAAAAACCACGGTGGTCCAGTTTTTGATGATTTTAAACAAGTGGTGCCATCTGATAGTATAGTCCACATTAACTCTATAGTTTAAAATCGATACAAGGGGGAAAACATCTAAAGTCCTGAGTGACGGGGAAAGATTAACAACAGTCCATTTCTGAGGTGTTTGTTTGTGGTAAGTGTAAAGGGACAGTGACTTTAGTTTAAGTGAAGATGAATACAAGTGAACTCAATTAACAAAAAAAAAAAGAAAAAAACACAGACTTTCAACTCACGAGTCAGGTGAAAACCGTTTTTGTAATCAATTTAAGTGTTTTGAAAAAGTTCCTTTATGTGCAAGAAAGAAAATATTACCTATTTTAATAATATGTTGTCAAGAGATGAGCGAAACGCCTTCCTTTACGGTCTCATAACTGTTAATCCAATCCAAAGACGTCTTCCCAGAACAAATTCTGCGGTATCTATACCAAATAAATCTTATGTTTTTAAAGTTACAGTGAAATATGAGAACAATAATTATCAATACAGTGATATTCAAGTTTGTTTGAAGGCTTTTTGTCAATTCTTGGCATTAATGAAACTCGAGTCCGGTTCATTAATAAAAGATTAATTAATACTTGGATGGGGCCAAAAGATCAACTCGGGTAACATAACTATCGACCTCACAAAAAGTAGACACAATAGAGAAACAAATTTATTTCTATTAGCAAATAGAAATAGATTTGTTATTTAAAGTATTATTGTTTTGTTTGTTTATCCAAAAAAGTAATAATAATTTTATGGGTCACATACAAATAAGCAATGGACTACAGTGGTTTTTCCCGCCAACAATGAGCAGTTTGGTGATGTTTTGTAATTTCATTGGCATTTAAACTGCTATTTGTTTTTGGAAATTTTGTACGATGGTAAACAATTATCTGGGTTAGAGGAATATGCTTTTTGAAACTGGTTTTAGCTTTAGGAAAATGGATCAAGGGGACCATAAAATTTAAATTCCATTTTGCTCAGAATGGACTAGATTGGACTACCGTGGTTTTTCCCCATGACCCTTCAATTGTTTAACACGTTCACGCCGGGGCGGGCCACCAGTGGCCCGCACTAAACTGTCTCATCGGGCGGCGCGGGCCACCGGTGACCCGCACTAAACTGTCTCATCGGGCGGCGCGGGCCACCAGTGACCCGCACTAAACTGTCTTATCGGGCGGCGCGGGTCACCGGCGGTACGCATTCGATTGTGTTCTGAATTATTATTCTGAATTATTAGCCGCCAGATGAAGCGCGATTTTAATTTCAGCGCCGTCTCATAGCAAAACAAATGAAAAACGGCCCCGGCGTGTTAACCCCCGTAAAAGTTATTATCTGCAAAACTCAAGTGTAACTATGTTTTTCCGACATAAAATCTGCAACTACTGAACCGGTCTTGATAAAATTTGTCTCATTGTGTATAGTTTTGTCCAACCTAAAAGATATAGAGATAGGATCGAAGATAAAAGCAAATTCAGGTAGCAGAGGGTGAGGAATAATTGCAGATGTAGCAGAGAGATGTCGCCACGAGCTGGAAACAATGCCGCGGCCTTCTGTGTCTTGTTTGCCCTAACAAAGCCTCTGCTATTTAGGAGGCGCAGATCAGACCTGGGCATTATTTTAAATAAAAGTATTTTAAATACAAATGAAAATACTTTTTTTTTATTTTAGTAGTTTAGAATTAAAATAAAATAAATCACATGTTTATTTTCATTTTAATTCTAAAACACTCAAATAAAAAAAATATTTTCATTTTAATTCTAAAATACTAAAATAAAAAAAGAAGTATTTTCATTTGTATTTTAAATAATAAAATAAAATAAATCTTAAGTAGGTTGTTTGAAGTTTAACAATTTTCGTAACAGTATAGTGTGGTCTTTTGCACTAGAGCTCTCACTCCTACATATTGAGCAAGTACATTTATTTCAGTTTGTGTTGCTGTTTTTTGTTTTGTTTTTTATGGGGGGTGCGCAATTATTAACTTTGCACCGCTTCAACCGATTTCTTCAAATTTTGTCACATTGGTGGTTTTTGATTATCTAAATAGACGTCTAATGATTTCATTTCTCATACATGGTTTTATGCATAGATTTTGGGGTGGAGGGTGAAATATTAACTTTTTACCGCCATATTTAATTGTCACGAAATATGAAATACAGATTGTTCATAAGTCAATTAACAAAGCCAATTCCTCATAATTTTTACAATAAATAGGTTTTTTATGGGGGGGGGGGGCTAATTATAGACCTTTTACCACTATATTTGATAGTAAAAAATCAAAAACTATGTTAGAGCTATACACGAAGGCATAAACAGGATCCCAATCTGGAGACAACACCAAAAGAGTTAGTAAACTTAGTAGAAATGTGTATGACTGATACATTCAATAAAGTTATAATCGGTCATCGCGTTAGGGCTGATTTGCCGAAATTCCAAATGGACGGAGGTCTTTGGATGGTGTATGGGTAGCGAATAATCTAATGGGTAGCCCAATTATTATACCAATTACAATAGGTTCCGAATCAGATTCGATCTGTAGAAAAAGAAATTTAATTTAATAATTTCGACAAAACGAAAGCGAAGATGATCTGAGTACCAGATACATTACACCAAGCAAAGACAACCGAAAAAAATTTAAATAAAAACTGTCGATTTATCAATCAATTGTAATGTTTAAAAATATATTTATTTATTAATCAATTTCAATGCACTAGCTAATATGTTTTAAAAGTATTTTGTATTTTTATTTTAATTTTTTTTATTTAAAATACAAAATACTTTTTTTATTTTGCATTTAAAATAATTTTATCGTAAAGTATTTTAAATGATTTGAGGTTAAAATGCATTTTATTCAAATACTTGCTATTTAAAATAAAGTATTTTAAAATAAAAATTAAAATACTTTTTGCCCAGGTGTGGCGCAGATCCTGAGCTATCTGGTGGCGCTTAATGAAATTAAAGCTAGCCGACCCGATGAATCTTGTTCTATATCGATATATATATAAGCATATATAAGCAATGGAGTCCGCAGGATTTGGTTGGTGAAATTCTCGAAGGGGTAAAGGTATTCTGACCTTGTAAGGCTCAAATAAAGCAAAAATTGAAATATTTGTTTATACTGTAATACTTAAATGGGTTAAATAATTTTTCGAGCCTTAGTAACGTGACGTTAAACAAACAAATAAACAATCAATTACTTTCGAACCTAGTTCCTTTTACATAATAACATTATTAACATCTGGAACTATTTGGTACAACAATGAGCCATGAGGTCACCTGTGTTGTAGTGGTTAGCATAGCAACCTACAAGGTCGCAGGTTCGCGCCCAGCGGTGGCCCTTTTTAACTCCCATTAAAAAATCCTTAGTTATGCCTTCCCTCGGATAGGACGTAAAATGGAGTATAATGGAGGTCCCGAGCCTGTACGATCTCAGGAACTCGTTAAAGATCCCTATCCTAATTATACCTGGATAGGCAAAATTTAGGACTCCCACTGTAGTATCGTCCGATTAGCCTTAGTGGCATAAAGTGACGTTAAACAAACAATGAGCCATCTATTACAATCGGTTTATTTTAAGCGTAATAGCTTTGCTGTTTCTGGTACAATAAAACTTGGTTTAACCATCCCTATTTTATAGTTAATCCTTCATTTTCTGTTACTCGCCAGTAAAGTAAAATCCAAAAACGATAAAATAAAATAGAGAAGAGGGGAGTTAATAATTCTTTATGTGAGTTATTCAAAGAATTATAAATAAGAACTCTATACTAATAGAATCAGAACCAAAAGAAAAAAATAACTAAGAGAAGTATAAGAAATGAAGGAAAAAATTAATAAAATGCACCTTTTTAGGTTAAGGTTTGATGAAAAAATGTTTTGGTTGGACTCCCCTCTTTAAGACTGGAACACTTTTAGTGAGACAATTTAAAGAAGACAAGATTGGGATTTATGGGAGTTAAAGAGAACATTTGAGGCCAAGATATATCCCAATAACAAAGTTATTTTTTTCATTTTACATACTTTAAATTGTAAATATCTTATATATATTTTAAATAAAAATAAATATTTTTTTCTAACATTCAAAAGAACAAAAAATTATTAAGGCATATAATATTTAACACAATAAGAGACTTTGAGGCCTATATTTATAATTAAATAGTCTCTTCCTACAAACTTGTTTACTAAAAAAAAAATATTGTTAAAACTGTTTCTACAAACTATTTTTTACGAAAAGCAATGTAAATAATTTTTTTTTTACTATATATTTATTATACTATATATATATATTATATATATTCTGTGAAGCTGTTGTAGCCCTGAAGATGCCTGAATAGGCGAAAATTCGGCACGTAATCTGCATGATTAAGTGAATTATTGAAATTATACGAGACTTTGATGCCTTGCATTCTATAACTATATATTTATCGAAATTTACAACTGTTTTTATAAGAAATATTACAGTTAGTAAATCTGGTGCGTGCGCGCAACTCACAACTTTCACTTACCAACTTATTTAAATTAGAAATTGGTGTGTTTTGTTAATTGCCACTTCTCAAAGGAACATTTTTCCACATTCATTTCTTATTTTTTCTTTTTGTTTGCTCTACAAAAAAAACTAGTTTTTTTATTATTAAATAAAAGCTTTTGGTAATTCGGCAATGCAAGCATAATACTCCAAGTCGTCTGATTTTATAATTCTCTATGTAGTTGTTGAAAACTTCATTTACCATGAAACAAATAATTTCCATTAAATGATTTAATTATGAACAATTAAAGTCATTAAAGGCGTACTCTGCATGAGTAGGCTCAACGTGTTTTATGAGTTGACTGAATATTTTTCTTTTCTTCTCCTCTATATATTTACTTGATTTTTATCATATCATATATTTAGCCATTTCTTATTTTTAGGCGAAACGAGAGACAGATAATTTCTTCATATAAACAAATACAAAGGTACTTCATAGGAAAACAAAAAAGACCCCTTCCTCATTTAAGCCCCCTCAGAACATTTTAAAAATAATAAAGCTTACCTGATATTAAAGAACACCTAATTGTCATTAAACACGATGAATTTGATGAAAATCGTTAAAACCGTTTTTGAGATAATCGAAAAAAAGGTAAAAAGTTGTACAAGATTTATGAATTAAAGTGCCCCCTTCGTTTGACCAATTTTGATGAAATGTTGGGTATCACATCTTTGGCATATACATACATCAAATACCCAGTTTGATCAAAATCGTTAAAGCCGTTTTTGAGTAAATAAAAAAAACACATGAAAATTATATAAAATTTATTAAGTAAATTCCCCCCTCCGGTTGATCAATCTTGATGAAATTTTTACAGTCATATCTCGGACATATTAATAGATCAAATACTCAGTTTAATCAAAATCGTTAGAGCCGTTTTTGAGAAAATCGAAAAAAAATTAAAAAGTTATCAAATAAAGTACCCCCTCCCTTTGAGCAAATTTGATGAAATTTTTGCTGTCACTTCGCGGGCATATACATATACTAAATACCCAATTTTAGGTTTGCACGGTTTATAGTTTTTGAGCTAGTCTGTTCACACACACACACACACACACACACACACACACACACACACACACACACACACACACACACACACACACACACACACACACACACACACACACACACAGACACACACACACACACAGACCATTTCGCGGGACTTGGTTATTTCGACTCAGGGGGTCCCAAAACGTGTAATTCCGTTGAAAACCGGAAGTCGAAATTTTTCACGATCGCAATACTTCCACTTACTATATATTTCATATATAGGTAAGTGAAAGTAAAAATAAATAATGCCTTGAATAAGCAAGTAGAGAAACTATACACTGATAGTACTCAACTAGAATCTAGCTTAAAATATCTCAAGGCCATCTTCTTTTCCAGACGCCTTGGAGGTTTATCTGGAATAGAGGTGGAAGCGAGGGTGGATACGAGTGGGTTCTGATGGGTCTGGAGTTTACTATGAAAGGGCTTGTTTCTGGATCGGGCTAAATCGGCGACATATGAAAAATTAAGATCTTAGAAGGTTATTTTATTTGTTGCAAAATAAGGAGCATTAATGATTTTTGATTGTAATGATTGGATACGGGAGTATGAGAGAATTAGAAGGTTCGGTGGAGCCCCTAAGCTCGATTCCATAAGCCAAATAGGTCTTATTACTGTAATATAAAGGAGCCTTTTGTAGTAGATTTTTAGTTTTGAGCGTTTGTACAGTAAGTGTTGTAGTAGATATGTAGTAGCGTCTAGCGGTTTCTTGTCGTTTCGATCTTGTATGAGGATTTTAAGTAAGACATTATCACCATTATAAAGTTTTATTTGTGTGAACAGAAAAAAAAATCCAAAAATCTCTTCCTAAAGTACATAAAAAAAATCTGGTGCGTGCGCGCAACACACAACTTTCACTTACCAACTTAGATTAGAAATTAATGTGTTTTGTTAATGGCCACTTCTCAAAGTTATACATTTTTCCACATTCATTTCTTATTTTTGTTTTCATTTCCTCAAAAAAAAAAAAAACACTGATTTCTTTTATTATTAAATAAAAGTTTTTACTTGTGATAATTCGGCAATGCAAGCATAATACTCCAAGTCGCCTGATTTTATAATTCTCTATGTACTTGTTGAATATTTCATTTAGTTCCCATGAAACAAATAATTCTCATTAAATGAACAGAACATCTTTTATTATAACGCATCGGTTTGTCATTAAAGGCGTACGGTGCATGCGTGAGCTCAAGGTGTTTTACGAGTATGAGTTGACGGAATATTTTTCTTATTTTCTCCTGTATTTGTTTACTTGATTTTTTTCATATATAATATTTAGCCATTTCCTATTTTTAGGCGTGATGAGAGACAGTTAATTTCTCAATATAAACTAAAACAAAGGTACTTTATAGGAAAACAAAAAAGGCCTCTTACCCATTTAAGCCCCCTCGGAAATTTTAATACAGATAAAACTTACTTGATATTATTGAACACCTAATTTTCATTAAACATGACAAATTTGATCAAAATCATTAAAGCCGTTTTTGAGATAATCGAAAAAAAGGTAAAAATTGGAAAAAAAGTTATGAAATAAAGTGCCCCCTCCGTTTGACCAATTTTGATGAAATGTTTGCTGTCACATCTTTGGCATATATATATAACAAATACCCAGTTTGATCAAAATCTTTAAAGCCGTTTTTGAGTAAATAACAAAAAACACTGGAAAATTATACAAAATTTATTAAGTAAAGTCCCCCCTCCGGTTGATCAATTTTGATGAAATTTTTACAGTCATATCAAAGGGAATATTAATACATCAAATCCTTAGTTTAATCAAAATCGTTAGAGCCGTTTTTGAGAAAATCGAAAAAAACATAAAAATTTATTAAATAAAGTACCCCACCCTTTGACCAATCTTGATGAATTTTTTGCTGTCACATCGCGGGCATATACATACACTGAATACCCAATTTCAGGTTCGCACGGTTAATAGTTTTTGAGCTAGTCTGTTCACACACAGACACACACACACACACAGACCATTTCGTGGGACTTGGTTATTTCGACTCAGGGGACCCCAAAACGTGTATTTCCGTTGAAAACCGGAAGTCGAAAATTTTCACGATCGCAATACTTCCACTTACTATATATTTCATATATAGGTAAGTGAAAGTAATATATAATTTTAGTTATTCAATGTTACAAGAATTCAATTAAACATCATCGCAAAATTACAATACGGTTAAGCAGGGAAGTAAACATTGACATTTTTGTTGAATAAGCAAGTAGAGAAACTATCCACTGATAGTAATAAACTAGAATCTATCTTCAAAGATCTAGAGGCCAACTTCTTTTCCTCCTTCTGGAGGATTGCCTTGAATAGAGGAGGAAAAGAGGGTGAATACAAGTGGGTTCGCTTACACCGATCAGGTGTAGGACTAGTGTGTTCATTCCAGCCTCGCGATGTACTTTCTTCAGGATCTCGGTCACTGGACGGCCCTCTTCAGGCAAAGCAAGCGTGCTCCTGCTGACTCCGAACTGCCACAATCCCTAGCCCGAGATCGATTCGCCAGTTTCCTTCAACCGAAGAGAGCTAACTCCATCGGTGGAAGGGATATACACTCATTGGTAGATTACCTGTGGCCAATAAATGGCCAACCAAGTAAGGATCCACGTCTTACCAAACTGAAATGGGCAGGTTTTCCACGCATACACAAAAGATCTGCGTAGGTAACTTCAGACACTCAGAGAAATATTTTTCGAATTTCTACATAGATTTCAGTTTCCCTCAGCAATTTGACCTTCATTTCCTCAACGGTAACACGTTACACAATTATTATGTTAACCGCTTCATCATAAAGACAACTCTAAATCTTATTTCCTGTTGCAGATCGATGCGGCCGGTGATCGACAGGAGGAAGAGAGACTTCCGGAGGTTCTGGGTGTACAGCCTCTACGCCTGGTCCGTGCCCTGCCTCGTCACGGCTGCCTCTGTCGCCGCCGATCACACCACCATTATGCCTGTCTGGGTGAGGCCCCAAATTGGCTACGAATCCTGCTGGTTCTCCAGTAAGTTCAAATATTTATTCAACTTTTATTATGATCCTAAGTAACCCCATACCTTCCTTAATAATTTAAATTTGAGCGAATATTTCGAGGTTAACCCGCTCCAGTCCACTGTGTATCTTCTGTAGGATAAGGATCTTCGAATTGAAGATGATAAGTCTCTTTGCTCAAAACTAACTATGCTTGTTCGTTAAATGTTTCAGAGAGTATTGAAGCAAAAAAGAAAACGATTTTTCAACAGTTATGATTTCCAAAATACACAGTGTTTAATGTACTTTAATACATATTAATATTGAAAATTTATATTGTTGCGTATTTGCAAAAGGTTTTCCGATAAATCGATAACCTAGTTCTTATCCGGTTCGTTCCAGATATGTACTTTTGGATTTCACCAGAAGGCTGAAGCACTTCTAACTCAACCCTCACAATTCAGGAAAACGCGTGTTTCGAACATTTTTTAAAGTCGCTTATACAGGTGTTGTTTTGAACTTATGAGGGATAATGTGATTGTCCGGTTTTTTTTGCTGTTTAGTTTATAAATATATATATATATATATATATATATATATATATATATACATATATATATATATATATATATATATATATATATATATATATATATATCGAAGAATGATTGCGATAGGCTAGAATTATTGTAAAATATAATATGTATAGAGAGGATTGTGTATTATGACAATAACTTGAGAAGGAGGTAGATTTGGGCAGGGAGGGGGGAGCAGCCGAGCCCATAGAGATACAAATTACTAATTGTGATTTATTTCTCCCTGGCCCTCAGTTAATGAAAACGAATTGTTATTCCGATACTGCTTCCATATCTGTCTAATAATTCTCTAGATTGCTTCTTTCGTCTCATCTAATATCTTAAGACACCTTCTTACGGATATTCGTGATTTATGGGAGTTAATCCTCTATCGAGGGGTACTTCGTAAATCGATGGGCTACTTGACAGATTTACTCAAAACTTATTAATCCCATATCTTTATCTTTATCTTTATATATATATAAAAATCTCGTGTCCTGAAGTTTGTCGGAGGAAAAATCAGAAACTAATCAACCGATTTTTATGAAATTTGCCTCATTTTGTGTAGTGTTGTCCAAATTAAAAGATGGGATAGTTTTTATCTCGATTATTTGCCTCAATGTTTCTTTTTTTTTTTTGCAAATTAAATGCTTATTAAACTACAATTGAGTGTGATCATTTTTAAGTTCTATAAAATTCCAACAGATGGAGGGGTAAGTTGATTTATTGTAGTGTCCGACCGAGACCAAAATTTTAGCCGAAACCGAAACCGAAACCGAATTTCGGCCATACACCTAGTTTCGGGCCGAAACCGAAACCGAAACCGAAACTTATTTACGTGTCTATATATAATACATATTTGTGTGTAATATGTCTAGTTTAGCAATAATATCAATGAAAGCTTATAAAATATCAGTAATTTAACTCAATTATTCATTTAATAAGTGAGCTGGTATACAAGAATGGTAAAACAGGTATATTAGTTAAGTTATAGGATCGAATTCCTAGTACGGCTGGTCCCCGTGGGATGTTTGACCATACCCCCTTAACTAGTACAGCCCTAAAAGTTGAAATAATCTTGAAATAACAGGCTGATATTAATAAATATTCATGGTTATATCAGGTTCCTAACGCTCAAGGTAAAGAATACATACTATTCTTTACACTTAACGTAATGAATTCTGTACGAAAAGCATGCTTTCATTACATGTTAAGACTTGATGTTATTTACGATGACATTTCTGTTTGTCACTCTCAAATATTTGTCTCCACACCCAACTTAAAGTTTTCGATCAAGTAAAGATACCAAAAGAATGAGAAAAATTTAAGTTCTACCGAAATACAATACGAGTGTAATTAACTAAAACAACAGATACTTCCCACTATTAAATTCAAGGGTGTTAAATGCCATGAAAGAGATCGAGCTTACAAACTGAAATCGATTATTCCTACTTCCTTTTTGGAGATATCAGACACAGGAGCTAGTTTCGGCCTGGCCGAAGATTCGGCCAATTTTTGGCCGAAATCGAAACTGCGGCCGAAACCAGGTTTTTCGGCCGAAACTGGCCGAAACCGAAACCGAAACCGAAACTTCGGTCGGTGTTACTGACACAACACTTAATTTCTTTCGGTATTTAGGGAGGGTAAGTATTAATCTATTTTTTCCGGCTGGGACTAGGAAATTCCGATTTTTTCGAAGTCCCACGAATGGTTTGTAGTGTGTGTGTGTTAACAGACTAGCTCAAAAAAAATAAACCGTACAAACCTGGAATTGGGTATTTGGAGAACGTAGATGCCCCCGATGTGACAGCAGAAATTTTATAAAAATTGGAGGGGGTTCTTTATTCCATAGCTTTTTAGGGTTTTTTTTCGGTTTTCTCAAAAACGGCTCTAACGATTTTGATAAAACTGGGCATTTGATCTATGTATGTATATGCCTGCAATATTACAGTAAAAATCACTTGTAATCAACCAGCGCGGGCACTTTACTTCATAACTTTTATTCCCATTTTTACGTTTTATTCGATTTTCTCAAAGATAGCTTTAACGATTTTGATTAAACTCATGATCTTTAATGAGAATCAAGTATTCTTTAATGTCACATAAGCTTTATTATTAAGGAGGGCTTAGATGGGGAAGGGGCCTGTTTTGTTATCCTATAAAGTACCTTTGTTTTTGTTTATATAGAGAAATTATCTGACTCTCGTTTCGCCTAAAAATTAGAAATGTCTAAATATGAGATATGAAAAAAATCAAGTAACATATAGAGGAGAAAAAAAGAAAAATATTTCGTCAACTCATAAAACACGTTGAGCTCAGCAGTACGACTTTAATAACAGGATTGTATACATGTAAAGATGTTCTGTTAATTTAATGGAAATTATTTGTTTCATGGTAACTAAATGAAGTTTTCAACAACTACATAGAGAATTATTAAATAAGAAGACTTGGAGTATTATGCTTGCATTGCCGAATTATCGCAAGTAAAACTTTTATTTAATAATAAAAAATAAAAAAAAATAGTGTTTTTTATAGAGCAAATAAAAACAAAATAAGAAATGAATTTGGAAAAATGTTAGACTTTGATAAATGGCAATTAACGAAACCCGTAAATTTCTAATCTAAGTAATTTGGTAATTGAAAGTTGTGTGTTGCGCGCACGCACCAGATTTTTTCGATTTAAAATCTTCTATTTGTTTGATTTTTAGATTTTTTAAGCGTTGCTTCGTCTTTTCGCCATCATATGACCATGTTAGGTAAAAAGGCTATTGTAACAAAGAAATATTTGGTTTTAAAGTGACTGATGATTTTTTATCCGTTGTTATTTTGTTTCTTTTAACGTCATTTTATGCCACTAAGGTTAATCGGACGAAACTACAGTGGGAGTACTAAATTTAGCCTAACCAGATATAATTAGGATAGGGTTCTTTAACGAGTACCTGACATCGTACAGGCTCGGGACCTCCATTTTACTTTCTATCCGAGGGACGACATAGACAAGGATTTTTTACTCCCATTAAAAAATCCTAGGGCCACCTCAGGACACGAACCCGCGACCTTCAGTGTATGAAGTTTCTATGCTAACCACTACACCACTGGTGACCCCTCCTTTTTATTTTTTCTCTATTAAATGGAATAATATACTTTTAAGGGTTTTTTTAAGAGGTCTTGTTATTTTAAAACTCTATTAAGCTTTTCTCCAGAGAGATGGGTGTGGAGGGGGGGTGGGAAGGTAGACTTCAACTAACAAAACAAGATTATATTTCAGGAATAAATCTTGCCACAAAGGAAAGTGCGGGAGAGCTAAGGGAAATAAAAAATAATTATGAAGCTAGCAGGGAGGGTACAGCTGAGAGGGATGAGACCGCTCCCGCTGTAATCATTCTTCAATTATTATAAAAACTTTTCTAAGAAAATATGTTTTTACCCAGAAGTTATTATAAGCCCTTCAAAAGGGAACGGAGGAGGGATTTAATGATATATTATTAAAGAAAAAGTAATAAGGTAACGAGCTTGAGGAGGTTTTTCCTCTCCACGAACTGTTTTCTACTTCGGAGGTAATATGCCTCACCTTTGCCTCGCCTGGAAATTTTCATTAGAGATGCTCTTAAAAAGAGGTGTTGTTGCATCTATTACAGAATCCAAAGTAAATGAATGAAGTTTCTAATGAAAGGAAAATAATTTAGTAAGAATAACACTTCAATAACTGATACCATCAAAGGACCATACATTTATTAAAATTAAACACGAAAAGCATGTGAATCATACGAGAATGAAATGATGAAATAAAGTAAATAAGTTGAACTGAACCACAATTGAAAATAACGATCTTATGTGTATCTTAAGGATAACAAAGGTTATAACTATTAGAATTTAATATAAATCAATGATATACATATAAAAGAGGACTGTTAAATGATGAAATAAAGGCTTGTGACTATTAAACAATTAACGAAAACAAAACATAAAATGCTGCAATCCATTAAATCAAAACACATTCCTTTGAATTAACCATGGTTAATAATATTCATTGAATTGTCGGCGAACTGGTCACTAATAATTTTAATGATGAATGAACGTCTTCACAAGTGATTTATCGGTGAACTTACTCACTGTGGGCGGTAAGAATAGCCTTACTCAAAAGGGAGGTTGTAACATCAATATAAAATTGGTAAATAAGGAGATCCGTCATCAGTAATGACTCCCGGGTGCTGGAGAGAGAAGCGTACACAACGGCTGCAATAAAGAGAGATGAATGAATGCCTCGTGGATCCGGTGGCATCCAGTGGTGGGGGAAGAGCAGGAGATAAGTCAGATGTTCGTAGCCTCCTATATTAGCCACTGCCACTAAATCACACTCATATGAGGAACTTAACCTGTTTTACATGTGACAATCTGGAAGCATGGGATGAGCAGGACTTTCAACCTATTTGAACCCAAACTACCTAAGATCATAGAAAATTGAAGAATGCGTCAACCCAGAGTATGCTAATTAACCCCCTATGTGGGGCAGGTTGCCCTAGAAGGTGGGGTTGTTTAGCCATCTTATTCAAATACTGCCTGACAGATATTATTGTTATTAAAAGCTGCACTATAATAGTATAATAATTATGAATCGTTTTTTAACAGCTTTTAAGGGAAAATAGAATGACAATAAAAGAAGATAGAAGTTAAGACTGTCGTCACTTTCTGCATAAGAAAAATTGCTCTCATCCTCCTTGCTGGAACTAAAGCCAACTGGTAGTTTCACCTTTGTTTATGTTTACCTTGCTTTTGAGAATTGCTACTGCGCAAACAAACCCCAGTTGAAGAGAGCCAACTAACCCCAGAGGAGAGATCATATGAAAGATGGCTGCCAGGACAGAGAGAACAATCAAACAAGAAACTGGTTAGTCGAAAGATTAGGTTTTCCAAAGGAGTTTGGGGCTATGTGAACAGAATCGGAGTCAAATGTTTTGTCATGCCTTTAAACCAAATTTATTGAAATTATAAAAATTTACTTTTTTTTATTTACACTTTTTACAACTTATGTCATATGTTGTCCCCAAGAATAATAGTTCGCCACCTTCCTCTGTCTTCCCAGTCTCCCTCACGCAGTCCCCTGTTCATCATTGCTTCTTCGATGTTCTCCATCCAGTGTCTCCTCGGGCGACCCCTCTTCCTTCTCCTTTCTGGTCTCCATTTCAACATTCTTTTTGGCCAACGATTCATTTCCATCCTCATAACATGGCCATACCATTTTAGCCTCATTGTTTCTATTGTATAGAGGATGTTTTCCATTTGATTGACTCGCTGTCTAATCTCTAAATTTGGTACTTTTTGAAGACGGGAGACCCCACATGATCGCCTCCAGAAGTCCATTTCCAGGGCTAAGAGTCTCTTTGATTGACTCTCCTTAATCGTCCATGATTCGGCTGCATAAAGAGTGACACTTTCAAGGAACGATTTATAGATTATTTTTTTGGTTCTCAAGGACACTGTCTTGCTCCATAACACCGAGTTCAAGAGTCTAATTACGATCTTTCCATCGCTTATACTTCGTTCGATTTCCGTATCCCCTGTTCCTACAGCGTTCACCCAGCTCCCTAGATATTTAAATTGCGCTTCGGGATTCAGGATCCATGAATCTATATCAAGACATTTGCCTTGACCATTACAGGCCATATACACTGTTTTTTCCTTGCTAACTTCCAGGCCCCATCGTGAGTACTACTGAAGGATTTTTTTCATCATATACTCTGCATCCTCCGCCTCTGATGCAATGAGAACCTGGTCGGCAGCAAATTGAAGATTATATAAGCAATGGTTTCCAATCTTCATTCCCATGCCTTGACATTTTTCCTTCCACTCTTTTATGGCCCGTTCCACATAAATAATAAAAAGAAGCGGAGATAGTGAACATCCTTGTTTCAAACCCTTCGTTATGGAGAAACTGTTACTAATAGAGGCTCCGATTTTAACTTGCGCTCTTGCATCAACATAAAGGTTTTTTATGGCAGTTATAAAAATTTACTTACGTGTTGTAAAATCAATCAATGCAGCATACTCTTCTCTACACTGTTAGCATCGGATTGAAAACTCAGGACAAGACTCCCGAGGTGGAGCGGGTCACATGGTACAATGGTGGGGCCTTCACAATAGGTGTGACGGAAACTATAAGCCAATGGCCAACCTACCCCTACCTCAATCAACCCCGCTCTTCCCTGTTTAATAACATATGTCTACATGTGTATTTTAAAAGAAAAAAATATATACATGAAGAAAGTTTCCTCCAAGATTTTAAGAGACGTTGAAGTTGTTTTTGTTTATAATGAATCTGATACAACTGAGTGGTGTTCTTAAATCAGAAGAAGAGGCATTTAAGACGTTTCAAAGGTTCGGAATATTGCATAAAACACGGAAATGTAGAAGAGGACGTTTTATGAAGCTTGCTTTTCACCAAAAATATCTCCAGCATTTAGATGCAGTTTGAGAAGTTGCAGAAAGGAAATCGTGGTTATAAATTAAACTAACATTTTTGTTTACATTTGGAGCTTTTTAAATACATTACTTTAACCATCTGTTCTTCATTAGTATTAATTTAATAATAAAATAAATCACTGTTTTAGAAATAATTATCTGATGTGGGTGAAGTGAATCTATCAAATTGTGAGTTAAAAAGTGCCAAGCCACAAACTTTTGAAAAGATAGTTCTTAAAACTATATTTCTGGGTAAAATTCATATAAATAAAAGTAAAATACAAAGGTAACTTGTTCCTGATTAAAGTAACAGTTATTACAGAAACATTGTTACTATTCGCTGCAGTAATATTTCAAGATTTGATTGAATTTTAAAATTTCCCTTACTCAAAACAAGGAAAATGTTGCCTGGCACTATTTTGCCCCGACCTCTTCAATTATCAGTGATGAAGTAATGATTGTAAATTCTTCTGAGAAGAAACTATATTTCATATTCCGCCATTAATTGGGACTGAAAAATAATATGCATATTAATTTCGATAACATAATGGTGATGAAATAACAGTTTGTGGTGAGAAATAATTTAGATAACGATTCCATGTAACGATAAATGATAACCAGTTTTAAAATTCTTTGATTAATTTAATATCTTGTTCTTATTTTCTCTCTTAATCTCTCTTTGAGGTATTTTGTCTCTAAACTTGTAATTTGCAACTATCTTATAAGTTGTACGGATTCCTATAGTCATATCAAGACACCTTAGCTATTGTAAATGGGAAATATAAATTTTTAAATTTTTTTCAATACTATTATAAACTTCTCAGAAACATTTCCATAATTATTGTTTTTAGCGATAGCTCACTACCTACTGCATTTTTTGCTTTTTTTAGTATGCTATGCTTATACTGTCCTAGTACCTGTCCGAGAATCTTCAATGCTTTTCGGGAACTTTCTAGACTTTTCTTATACAGACTAAATGTAAGAAGCGATGGAGTGGAGAGTTAGTCTTGCTCTGAAGATCGAATCACATGTTTTTTTTGTGTTACTGTATATTTAGATTTATAAAAAAAAATGAATAAAAGATCAATAAAAATATTTTCATCATACTGCATCAATAACATGTGTTTTCAATACTCGGTTTGAGTCCGTAAAGTAGTACTTTTCGAGTCTAGGCCTAAAAAATATTTTTGGTGCGCTAATCTTACCTGCTACTAATATATATTAATAAACGTGTGTTTGAAGGAGGTTTCTTGTAGCTATTGTGTGCTCCATTCTAATGTAAGTAGTCTGTTTGTAGTGCAAAATAACATGGATGTACCAGAAGATGTTTTAGGAGAAGCCCAAGAAGCTTTAAACGAACTACTTCCACCTAAATTTCACGCTTTATATGAAAGCGAATCCTACAGATTTCGTTATTTGTCAGAGACCTTTTTAGAGATGAGCTAGAACTTTAAAAACTTAGAAAATAATTCCTTTATTCAAAAAGAACTTTAAAACTTAGAAAATAATTCCTTTATTCAAAAGTTATCGGTATTCCAAATGACAATGCCAAACAAAGGTTTTAATATAATGAATTATCAGAATTGTAATATTAATATTAATGTAAATATGTAACTACTTTTCACCTATTATAGGTTAATAAACAGACGTTTTTTTGTTTGTTTTTTTAAAAAATCTGGTGCGTGCGCGCAACACACAACTTTCACTTACCAACTTACTTAGATTAGAAATTAATGCGTTTTGTTAATTGCCACTTCTCAAATGAACAGAACGGCTTTAATTATGAACAATAGTCTGTCATTAAAGGCGTACCCCGCATGCATGGGCTCAACGATTTTTATGAATTGACTGAATATTTTTATTTATTTTTTCTAATCTTTATGTTTTCTTTATTTTTATCACATCTCATATTTAGTCATTGCTTATTTTTAGGCGTAACGAGAGACAATTAATTTCTCCATATAAACAAAAACAAAGGTACTTTATAGAAAACAAACAAACAAATAAGGCCCCCCCCCTAAAGCTTACCTGATATTAAAGAACACCTAATTTTCATTTAACATGACGAACTTGATAAAAATCGTTAAAGCCGTTTTTGAGATCATCGAAAAAAAGGTAAAAATTGGAAAAAAAATTATGAAATAAAGTGCCCGCTCCGTTTGACCAATTTTGATGAAATGTTGGCTATCACATCTTTGGCATACACATACATCAAATACCCAGTTTGATCAAAATCGTTTAAACCGTTTTTGAGTAACTAAAAAAAACACATGAAAATTATACAAAATTTATTAAGTAAAGTCCCCCCTCCGGTTGATCAATTTTGATGAAATTTTTACAGTCATATCTCGGGCATATATATAGATCAAATACTCAGTTTAATCAAAATCGTTAGAGACATTTTTGAGAAAATCGAAAAAAACTTAAAAAGTTACTAAATAAAGTACCCCCTCCTTTTGAACAATTTTGATGAAATTTTTGCTGTCACATCGCGGGCATATACATGCACCAAATATCCAATTTCAGTTTTGTACGGCTTATAGTTATTGAGCTAGTCTGTTCACACACACACACAGACCATTTCGCGGGACTTGGTTATTTAGACTCAGGGGGCCCCAAAACGTGTATTTCCGTTGAAAGCCGAAAGTCGAAATTTTTCACGATCGCAATACTTCACTTACTATATATTTCATACATAGGTAAGTGAAAGTAAAAAAGGGCAATTTTGTTTCTTATATTGTATCTGTAAGTTATATATGAAATTTGAAAGAGTTTTAATGTACTCAAGTATGATGAAAAGTATTGTTCATAACACGTACCAGAAGTGTGTTTTCGGAGCTTGGTCTAATTCGGTAAATTAAATTCGACCGCGCTCTAAAAACAACCACTTTTGGTACTTGTGATGAAAATAACTATTTAACTGAATTCTTTGAAATTAAAAAAGTAAATAAAATTACTACGTCAATTTGGGAACATTAGACCATTATTCAGGATATAAATCGACCTTGAGTATTGAGGACAGCGAGATTATTTGTTTGTTCGCTGTAAAGTGGAGGAAGGCGAAATGTTTAACTTAAAGGCACATGGAACAACATTCGCTTGCTGTAAATAAATTCAAGTTTCACTGGCTGGTCTCTATTGTAACTATCTTCTGCCTCACTTTAAATAGATTCTGCTGACGGCTACAGAACACCATTTCAAAATGTTTTTTTCTGGAAAATGTTTTTTGGTAGTATTTTCAAATGTATTCAATAGTCTTAAGGAGTCTTAATGTTAGGCAAACAATAAAAAGTCGAATAACTAACAAGATTAAAAAGTATCTTTTTACTTTCACTTACCTATATATGAAATATATAGTAAGTGGAAGTATTGCGATAGCGAAAAAATTCGACTTCCGGTTTTCAACGGAAATACACGTTTTGGGGTCCCCTGAGTCGAAATGACCAAGTCCCGCGAAATGGTCTGTGTGTCTGTGTGTTTGTGTGTGTGTGTGTGAACAGACTAGCTCAAAAACTATAAACCGTGCGATCCTGAAATTGGGTATTTAGAGTAGGTATATGCCCGCGATGTGACAGCATAAATTTCATCAAAATTACTTAAAGGGAGGGGGTACTTTACTTAATAACTTTTTAGGTTTTTTTCGATTTTCTCAAAAACGGTTCTAACGATTTTGATTAAACTGAGTATTTCATCTATTTATATGCCCGAGATATGACTGTAAAAATTTCATCAAAATGGATTAACCGGAGGGGGGAGTTTACTTAATAATTTTTGTAACATTTTCACGTGTTTTTTTTATTTACTCTAAATCGGCTTTAACGATTTTGATCAAACTGGGTATTTGATGTATGTATATGCCCGAGATATGACTGTTATAATTTCACTAAAATTTATTAACCGGAGGAGGGACTTAATAAATTTTGTATCAGTTTCACGGGTTCTTTTATTTACTCAAAAACGGCTTTAACGATTAACAAAAATAAGACATGGATGTAGAAAAATGTGTGACTTTGGGAAATTATATTTAACAAAACACGTCAATTTCTTATCTAAGTAAGTTGGTAAGTGAAAGTTGTGTGTTGCGCGCACGCACCAGATTTTTTCTACTTGTAACAAAAGTAACCATATGATCGATCTTCAGAGCTAGACTAACTCTTCAGTCCATCCCCCCCTTATATTTAGTCTGAATTAAAACTAGACGATCTAGAAGGTTCCCGACAATAGTAGAAGACACTGGAACTGTCACGAAAATTGTTCTTGAAAAGTTTGTCTAAACTGTACCAACAACAAGTCTAAAACTCTTTTCAATGTGTTTTTACTTTCACTTACCTATATATGAAATATATAGTAAGGAAAGTATTGCGATCGTGAAAAATTTCGACTTCCGGTTTTCAACGGAAATACACGTTTTGGGGTCCCCTGGGTCAAAATTAACCAAGTCCTGCGAAATGGTCTGTGTGTGAACAGACTAGCTCAAAAACTATTAACCGCACAGACCTGAAATCGGGCGTTTGTTGTACTTTACTTAATAAATTTTGTAACATTTTCACGTGTTTTTTTGATTTTCTCAAAAACGGCTTTAACGATTTTGATTAAACTCGGTATTTGGTGTATCTATATGCCCGCGATGCGACAGTAAAAATTTCATCAAAATTGATTAATTGGAGGGGGCACTTTAATTAATAAATGTTGTCCCATTTTTACGTGTTTTTTTTTTATTTACTCAAAAACGGATTTAACGATTTTGATCAAACTTGGTAATTGATGTATTTATATTACCGTGATGCGACAGCCGAAATTTGATTAAAATTGGTAAAACGGAGGGGGCACTTTACTTAATAACTGTTGTCTTATTATCACGTGTTTTTTTTGTTTACTCAAAAACGGCTCTAACGATTTTGATTAAACTCGGTATTTTGTGTATGTATATGCCCGCGATGCGACAGTAAAAATTTCATCAAAATTGATTAATTGGAGGGGGCACTTTCCTTAATAAATTTTGTCCCATTTTAACGTTTTTTTTTTTTTTTTATTACTTAAAAAGGGCTTTAACGATTTTGATTAAACTTGGTATTTGATGTATGTATATATGACAGCCAAAATTTTATTAACCGCATTATGAAAATAAAAACTTTTATTCATTAATAAAAAGATTAATGTTACTTTAGAGAGTAAATATGTGATGCTCAAATTTTTGAAGCATCATCGCAGAAGTGTAAAAAAAGGTATAAGATAATAGTCTATAATTAATATAGGTATATTTTAGTCTAGAAACTTTTGTTTCATAATAGACGTAAATATACCTATCGATTCACCTTCACGATATATTTGCATATAGCAACTCGTATTAAGAAACAAGCAAGCAGTAAAAAAAAACTCGACTGTTGATGAAATTAGTCTCTTCATAAATAAATTAGCAATAATGAATCGAAAAGTGCTGAGAATTACCAAATTTTGCTATACAGATACTCTATAACTTATGGAGATATACAAATATAAGTATATACTTAAATGTGGAAAAATGTGTGAAGCTGAGGAATGGCGTTTACACATCGAAACACGTCGATTTCTAATCCAAGTAAGTTCGTAAGTGAAAGTTGTGTGTAGCGCGCATCGCACCAGATTTCTATCATATACGATATATATATATATATATATACTATATATATATACAGGGTGTTTCGGAATTGCACGGCACTATTTTAGGTACGTTTTCTCTAACACAAAATAAACAAAAAAGTTCATATTAACATATATCTCAAACTCATTTATTAAACAGATATCAAAGGTTAAAGATTTATTATTTATTTACTGCATTAAGACTGACTGTACAACGTTTAACGTGTTTAATACTAAATAAAAGGTTTTAATCACCTGATAAACAAATGAACGATAAGCAATGACAGTAGTTGCTCATCTGTTTGTCTAGTTCTGTGTGTTTTAGTGTGAGTGTATCTTTTTTTTTTTTTTTTTTTTTTTTTTTTTTTTTTTTTTTTTTGGGACTTTAAGGCTTCTACTGAAGCCCTATACTGCCCATACTAACACCCATGGCACTGGGTGATACTTCTCCTACGAAAGAAAAGCACCACCCAGGGCGGGACTCGAACCCGCAGCTCCGGCATGGGAGTACGGCGCTTTACCGCACAGCCACACCGGGCTCCTGAGTGAATCTTGTGACACAGTTCAATTTATGATTATCATGGGAGATACCACAAATTTATTCACTTTTGATGAACAAACAGACATGCTTTTAACTTATGGCGAGGTACATACAAACGGTGCTGCTGCTGTTCGAAGATATCGTGAAAAGTTTCCTAACCGAAGAATACCAAATCGTAAAACGTTTGAGGCCATTGAAAGACGTCTTAGGGATAATGGTACGCTAAAACCTATACGAGTGAACGCCGGTCGACAACGATTTCGACGAACTGCAAACGTAGAAGAAGAAATACTCGATGCTGTTCAGTTATCTCCTACTACTAGTACCAGAAGATTGTCACGTCGTTTCGATGTTTGTTACCACAAGATTATAACAAGCGCAGAAATTTCTCCCAGTGGTTAATTCGACAATGCACACGAGATCCTAACTTCCTGAACTGCATTTTGGTTACTGATGAATCTTGCTTTACAAGAAACGGGATTCTTAATTTTCGAAATACCCATACTTGGGCCGAAGAAAACCCTCATACGACTGCTGTTGGACATTACCAACATACATTCTCTTTAAATGTCTGGTGTGGTCTTCTAAGCGACAAAATCATCGGCCCCTTCTTTTTGCCACCTAGGCTGTCAGGTATATCTTACTTGCATTTTTTGCAAAATAATCTGCATGATATTCTAGAAGATATTCCGCTAGGCATTAGGCAAAGGCTGTGGTTTATGCATGACGGTGCTCCAGCTCACTTTTCTCATAGTGTCACTGATTATTTAAATGCAACTTATGGAGACCGATGGGTTGGTCGAAACGGACCTGTTAAATGGCCACCACGATCTCCGGATTTAACGCCATTAGATTATTTTGTGTGGGGCTGGATGAAGTCTATGGTTTATTCTGCGGCAGTTGACACGCAAGAAGAGCTAAGAAATCGGATCGTGGAAGCCGCAGTAACTATCAACCACCATCCTGATGCTATACGAAGAGCCAGAGAAGCATGGATTCGTCGTGCTGAATGTTGCATTCAACAAAACGGAGGCGCCTTTGAACATTTACTCTAAATGTTGTAATAATAATAAATAAATAGTAATAATAAATCTTTAACCTTTGATATCTGTTTAATAAATGAGTTTGAGATACATGTTAATATGAACTTTTTTGTTTATTTTGTGTTAGAGAACACGTACCTAAAATAGTACCGTGCAATTCCGAAACACCCTGTATATATATACTATATATATATATATATATATATATATATATATATATATATATACATATATATACTCGTACATACGAGCAGTCCCGACCACGCGTTGCTGTGGCTCAGTAGCTATAATGCGTTGAATTAAGTGAATCATATTCTTTTTAATACAGTCGAATCAAAATTCACTGGTAAAGATAACGGTTTCAGCTAATCTAAAAACCAACAAGATTCAAAACAGAACTTTATGCCAAATTTAAAATTGTTTCTTAAAGAATTTAGAAGGTTTACAGTTTTTATTATTTTTACATCTCATATTTGACTATAGTAAATATTAGTGTCCGACCGAAACCAAAATTTTTGCCGAAACCGAAACCGAAACCGAATTTCGGCCATAGACCTAGTTTCAGGCCGAAACCGAAACCGAAACCGAAACCGAAACTTATTTACGTGTCTACATATGATACATATAAGTGTGTAATATGTCTAGCTTAGCAATAATATCAATGAAAGCTTATAAAATAACACTAATTTAACTCAATCATTCATTTAATATGTGAGCTGGTATACAAGAGTGGTAAAACAGGTGTATTAGTTAAGTTATGGGATCGAATCCCGGCCCCCTCCTTTCTAGTAAGGCTGGTCCCCGTGGAATGTTAGACCATACCCCTTAACTAGTACAGCACTAAAAGTTGAAATAATCTTGAAATAACAGGCTGATATTAATAAAAATTCATATTATTATATATAAATAATAGATAATATAGTAAATCTTTCTATAATAAAGCCAATAGAATACAAAATTACGGCCTATTGAATAAGTAAAGCTGTATGTCAGAAGCTATTTAATCAACAGAGTCAGTTTTGGTCTCAAATGTTGGTGTATTTAATCTAGTTTGAAAATTTATAGAATAGTTTTTGGTCGAAAACGTGCTTCTTCATGGTAAAAATTGAGACAATTTTTTGGGATGTTATTTGTGAACCGCTGGGGAAAGGGGACTGCCAAGGTTGAAAAATTGGTTTTGCATCTGATTCCCATTCCATACAAGAACAAAGACCTACTAACACCATTTTATGCAACTTCTAATGACAAGGTTACTGACTAAAATATTTTTTTCAATTTTGAATTGGACATGTCGAATAATTTAAGTTTAAGTATTTAGAATATATATTCTAATTCATGTTAATCTTTTTTTTTTTTTTTGGAAAACAAATTTCATTATTAATGAGGAGATGATTAAAAGCACAAAAAGGTTCTTAACGCTCAAGGTAAAGAATAAATACTATTCTTTACACTTAACGTAAAGAATTCTTTATAAAGAGCATGCTTTCATTACATGTTAAGACTCGATGTGATTGTCAAGGACATTTCTGTTTGTCACTCTCAATTTTTTGTCTCCACACCCAACTTAAAGTTTTCGATCAAGTAAAGATACCAAAAGAATGAGAAAAATCTATGTTCTACCGAAATACAACACAAGTGTAATTAACTAAAATAACAGATACTTCCCACTATTAAATTCAAGGGTGTTAAATGCCATGAAAGAGATCGAGCTTACAAGCTGAAATCGTGTAGTCCTACTTCCTTCTTGGAGATATCTGACACAGGAGCTAGTTTCGGCCTGGCCGAAGATTCGGCCTTTTTTTGGCCGAAACCAGGTTTTTCGGCCGAAACTGGCCGAAAACGAAACCGAAACCGAAACTTCGGTCGATTACTAGTAAATATTAATGATCCACAGTTTTTATTTACTGTAGCCATAATTGGTGCACAATAATTACTAAAATAAAAAGATTCGATCTTTTCTCCACACGTGAAAAGGCGACACATAATGACCCCTGGGAAAAACGCAGATTTTCCTAGTCCAAGCCGGTAAAAATAAATTTATACTCGCCCACTCTAAATATCGAAAGAAAATGAAGTATTTTCTCAATAAATAAACTTACACCGCCATCTGTTGGAAATTTATAGAACTTACAAATAATCACACCCTACTGTAGTATAATATGCATTTAAAGACTATAGTATAATTTGCAATAAAAGAAATATTGAAGCTAATAATCGAAATAAAAAACTATCCTATATTTTAAGTTGGACAAAACTACAGTCAATGAGCAAAATTCTATAAAGATTCGTTGAGTAGTTTCTGATTTTACCCTTGACAAACAACGAAATGGATATGAAATCGACACATGACGCCATGTCAATAAATCGAAACACGAAGCAACCTACTGTATTTGCAATAATTCGCAATAAAAGAAATATTGGGGCCAATAATCGAGATAAAAAACTATCCTATCCTATTTTAAGTTAGCCAAACTTGGCACTATGAGCCAAATTTCATAAAAATCGGTCGAGTAGTTTCTGATTTTTTTTTTCGGTTGGCGCATTAGGCCTAATGAGGCCGCGCATTGCGGTCTTCTTACAGACATTTTTTGTTTTGCTTGCGGGAGCACAGACAGCCTGGAGGGGGTAGCCCAACCTCACGTAACTGCAAGCCATGGTCACCATGGTGCAGCGGCAGACTGCCCATAGCTCTATACCAATCCCATTGGGGCCAATTTGGCAGTGTCCTTCCCACTGATGGCGTCAGCTCTCTCGGGTTCAAGGACAGTGACAAGCTGGTCTAGGTACAAGGATTATGGCAGCCCAGAGTCAGCAGGCCTCGAGGACCTACTGTATGCTCCCTTAAGCATACCGTCCTTGAACCAAACCTGCGGGGGGTAACTGATATCCTGGAAAACCAAACCACGATTCTCGATGGGATACACGGGGAAGGTATATCACTCCTACGCCAGGTCGGTTGGTAGTCGCCTCCGGTAGGCTGACGGGTCTCACGTACCCGTGTGGGGGTAGGCTTGGACTGTGTGTCTTTCAATGGCGGGTGGTCACCCTAATGGAGCGGTCACCCATCCAAGTACTAAACACGCTCGACTTTGCTTAACTTCGATTACCTATTGGAGGCACCTTTGTCCACTCGGACATCCCGGCCCCCTAGATTTATTTATACATATCACAGTTTCTTCCTCTCCCAAGGGGTTTTATCGGGCAAGAAGTGGGGTCGGAGCATTGATTCCGAGTTAAGCAAAGACTTCTAGTACTTGGGATTTGTACTCACTAATTTCGATTTATCGATGTTTAACAGCGGCAACGCGCTATTGCACGCTCGCTGTAATCACCAGAGTTAAACGGATGCGCAGTTAACGGTTTCTTCATCATAATAAAAGGTTACTAACTTTATCATGGGAAGATGGAAACATTCGTCATACCACCCAAAGAGATCTATCACAATCAGAAGTAGCTTAGCATAATGATACGAGCACACTCCTGTAGCATCATTGAGCACGCTCTGGCGCTTCCTGACAATGTGCGATCCCACTTAGTGTCACATCATCCATCTATCTTTGTTGGGGAAAACTCCTTCCTAACATTTCGTTGGATATTCATTATTTCATGTAGTTATCCAGCTAAATGTATATCTTTTGATTCAATTTGAACAAATATATCTACCTATTAGCCGATTACGCCGAGAGAGTGAACCCGGGGAACACTTCCCAGCGAGTCTTATAGGTGTACCCCTGCAAGAGTCTAAATAAAGATATTATACTTAAGATGAATTATTTCAAGTACTTTGATGCAAGAGATGGGAGTTCTTTTATTGTATTAATAGTGTACAGGAATGAATTAAAAATATTTTATGAACTACGTGCTTAAGAAGGAAATAGGTACGTTAATTACGAATAGAATAGTTTTTATAATTCTCGTTTGAATGAGTATGACATCATCTTATAAACAAACTTATATTATTCAATATGCAAAATTATGATTTAAATTTTTTCAAAATCAAAACACCAAAAAGTGAAATGCTTTACACCTATAGTCCCATTAAGGATTGATGTGCTGTCCTGGCATCATCTTAAGGACTTAACAGGGTTATTGCCAGAATAATAAAATCACTATTATAAAGCAAAGTGTACAATGTGCGTGCCGAAAAGGGTCAGAAACGACTCCACATACGATTAAGAGATTTATGTCAGCGTGTAACTGTAGGTCCCCTAACGGAGAAGAAGGTTTCCGTTTTTCTCTTAAGGGTGTGAAATTGAAGAGAAAAGGACTGGAATTTTAAGCCTCTCGCAACATGTAATTAGCCTACCTGAGAATGACATACGAGTTTATGAATGAAAGATTTAGTTCGAGCTGCAGACCACCAGGAAGCGCTAGGGTGTGTTTCACTCAATGTTTATTGTTCATTCATTCCGTTATATTTGTAAAGGTTTTATATTTTGTCAGCTGTTCTTTTTTAATTACTTAAAAACCAAGCGAAAATAATTAGTTTCATCTTTTCTTTTAAAATAAATTAATGATTTTACATATCAATCAATTGGAAAACTGACTGGATACTTTACGAAATTAATTTTCTCATAAGAAGATTAATTGATAAACACATTACATTCAATCAATATCTAACATATACTTAAGTAAATTTAATGCAATATGAGTGAGCGAATAAAAACAGACATAAAACAAAAAAGAAGAGCTGAATAAACTGATTATAAACCGAAAATAACAAGTTTGAAGTGTTCTTATTGTAAGTAGTTATGAAAAATGGTTTTATTACTATGTATGATGAGCATTCCAGTTGACAAAATGATGAATTGACTCCAATAATACAATTTTTTTAATAAGCTTTTATCACCGCTCATAGTTCAGGATAAAAAGAAATATGATGAAAAAATTGTGCCCTCATGATATTTTGGTTTTCACTTAGTAACAGTAGTAAGATTAGAGAAGTGCAGAGTTCAGCCAAATTACGGTGGGGGGGGGGGTATATATTAAGGGAGGTTGAACTGGAACAATGGTCTTACAAAAAAAGCTTCTATGAATCTTCGGTATTTTCTAAACTTCTGGATCTAATGGGACCATCACAGTAGTCGGCGCTTAAGTTGTACTCCAAATATAGTTTTTTTAACTAATAATCTAATAACTTATTATCTGCTGACTGCTTGGAATGGGCTTATAGGATTCATAATCACAGAAACCATCAAAAATGATGCATGACTCGACAAAGTTGCAGCAAAATTGATTGTTCATTCACTATTATCAATTTCCCTCTAAAGTATATAGGGTTCCTTATTTGGGCGGACACTGCAGATCTCGAATCTTAATATTGATATAATGTTAAAATTTTCAAGAAAGTGCTAATTTTGTTCTATATTTCCTTTAATATTTGAAGTTTTTCTGTTATTAAAACTGCCACACAACTACCGGAGCGAAGCCCGGGCACCCTAGCTAGTTAATTTAAAAATATAAGATGAAAAAATTATGAAATAAATAGATTCATAATAATATAGGTGTAAATAAGAGAATGTCATATTTAGTAAAGTCAAAATTATTAAAACAACTCTATTCTTAATCAACATACTTCGTTGTACTAATACTAATATTTATGCAATATAAGGTACCCTAGAAAAATAATTGAATTTAAAGTTTCTATTTGAAAGTTCTATGAAGGTCAATCTGACAAGCAGTAGTGGCAAACATAAAGTTCCCCACCAGTGCAAATTTCATGAGCCCCGTTGTTGTATTCCAAAAATTGCACCCATTTTTATTTGGCTCTGCTATTTGAAAACGGCTCTAAAAACAAAGGCAAAAGGATTCTTCTTGTTCTGTTGAACAGGTGCTATAGTAACCAATGCTCCCCCCTCAGCGGAAGTCATGCCACTCACATGTTTTTGTCCTCGTCGGGCAAAACAAAGTGAGTTGGAATACCCTGTTTCAAATCTCCTCGGTACGAAAAAACTCCAAATTTTTAATCAATCCACAATCAAGAAGCAACTAAACAGAAATCAATTGTACCAAACATACATAATAAATCTTTAGTTAATGAGCTTTCGAAACATATATAACTTAAGCCAAAATACAAAACCCTTATCAAAATATAGTCATGATAAAAAAACGTTAAAAACCTACTTTTCACGGTTTTTGTCACATGGCACACAGAACTCCGAAGCCGCGTGACTTACGCCACCGACGCGAACTGACATGTCAGCAAGCGGAGGGAAGTGATTGATAAGCGAAGTTGCCAAATCGCTAGCGATTTTAAGTTCCGAGAAATCGCTACTGTTTCAACTCACCTCTGTTTCAAATCCCCTCGGTCTCCCATACATATCGCAATTCGGCAAGAAGAATTTTTGGGTATGATAGGGCTTCTTTAACTTACATAAAATGCCCTTCGAAATACCTTCGATAATGTTCAAAATTTTATTATTTTTGTCTTAAATATAATAAATGAAAATTTTATTTTAAAATTGTAGAAGGAAACTTCCTAAATCTATCTAGATATAAATCAATAATTTATTTACAAAACGTTTAATAAACTGAGAGGAATATTTTTAAAGAGCGGACTGAGGAAAGTTTTGGAAAAGCGAAAATCACTTAAAGTTTTTCTTTTCTTTTTTCTAATTTAAGAGGGTTAGATCTAGAGATAGCCCTTAGCGGTGCCGGTCCTGGTGCCAACGAGCAATAAAGAGTCAGCAAAGCTCGGGATAAGATCTCGCTTTCAATTTCTTTTCTTTGTTCTACATCGCCTTCCTTTTTCTTACTTCATTATCATCATTTATTATTTTATTTTATTTTTAATTTTCACAGCTAAATTTAAAACTAGAATCATTTACAGTAGACGGTCGCTTATCCGACACCGTCGGATTAGTGAAAAGGCTGGATAAGAGGATGTTGATTTTTTAAAGTTCTGTTTTATTAATTTAGTAATAATGGCGATGTAATTAATCAGAGGCAGATTTAATCAACAACAATGGTTCAACTAAGATGTATTAAAAATATATAAATGTAATAATAAGTAGGACATACATACGTCTGAACACTAATTAAAGCAATAATATAATATATATTTATCCACATAACACTTAATTTAAGAGGAATTAACTGATTAAAGACATTATTTTTTAAAATGGTATTTTTTTCGGTACCTCTACCTGGCCATGTGTGGCATACGGGTTATTCTACAGGTGTAACCAACCTATTCTAACCTTGGTGGGTGGGTCAAGAACAACGAAAAAGATAATGACATAAAAGATCACCTTCAGCCGCGATCGAAGCTTATTGATGAACCGGCTACACCTGGCTACCACGAAAATGAAACTAGAGCACTGCAGACACTTTCTCTCACAGGAGAATATTTATCCTACCTAAAGTTTTTGAAGATGTGTTAAATTCGTTTTGTTTCATAAAAATTTTCTTTACATTGTTCTAACGTAATGATGCTTCTAAGCCATTACATTTTTCTAATTCCTGCTGTTTGAAATGTTAAATGATTTTGTTCAATTGAAATAAATGCAGCCGTATGGTAAAATGCAGCCAATTGCTATTCTATTTTCCCTTAAAAGCTGTTAAAAACCGATTCAAAATTATTATATCATTATAGTGCAGCTTTTAATAACAACAATATGTGTCAGGAAGTACTTGAATGAGATGGCCAGATAACACTACCTTTTAGGCCAACCTGCCCCACATGGGGGGTTAATTGGCATACTTTGGCTTGGCGAATTCTTTAATTTCCTATGATCATAGTGTTTAATATTATGTGTTGAAAAAAATACTTGAAGTACTCTAATATTTGGGGTTTACATTTATATCAGCCATATGAATGGAATGACTCAACAATCAAAAAAGTGGAAACTGTTGCCAACCAACCCCGCTCTCCCCTACAATTTATATTCAGTTTGTTTATAATTTTGATTTAAACTTCAGAAAAGCTTCTCCTTACCTCTCAACTGACTGGAAACTCCTAAAAGAGTGCGCGGGTCTTTTAATTCAGCCCTGTTCTGTGAGTTTTTTTTTTTCTTGCTTCAATTTAGAGCTGTAGTGTTCGACGAATCCTCACAAGTTACAGCTTCATTAGTCTGCAAGTTCCTAGTGACGCAGTTGCCAGGATGGACTAGCAGTTTTTTCAATTAAAATCAATTTTTTCATTTAAAGAATGATGCGATGAAGTTTTTGCATTATAAATTGGAATTAAAGTTTCTCTAACAGGTTTTAATTTTTTACTTTCACTTATCCTATACATGAAATATATAGTAAGGGAAAGTGTTGCGATCGTGAAAAATTTCGACTCCCGGTTTTCCATGGAACTACAAGTTTTAGGTCACATTAGTCCAAATAATCAAGTCCTACGAAATGCTCTGTGTGTGTCTGAACAGATTAGCTCAAAAACCATAAACCGTCCTTACCTGAAATTGGGTATTTGGTGTACTTAAATGACAGTGATGTGATAGAAAAAAATTCATCAACATTGTTCAAACGGAGGGGGCACTATTTAATAAGTTTTGTTTCATTTTTTTTTCAAAATGAGGAACGATACAACGCAAATGTAATAGAGAAATTGCGAATTTGTTCAATGAAGATTGTTTTGAGACATGATCGCTCCTTATTTCCTCAGAAACGAGGCAGGATTTATGTTTCAAATTACTCTCCGTTTGTGTTATGTTTTTTATGATAGAACAGTGCTATGAGGGAAACATAATCAAAAATTTTTCATGATCGCAATACTTCCCCTAACTATATATTTCATATATAGGTAAGTGAAATTAAAAACTGATTTTTTTTTTTCAAACGTTAACTTCAAATATTAGCCATCAACACAGAAAAAATTAGACCGTCCATAATAGATAAGTCTGCAAACATAGATGTTTTTAAAACATAAAATCTTTTCGAATGATAAATTAGCCTTCAATTACTCCTAAAATGGCAATGCTAGCTGCGTGCAGAATTTTTTAGAGAAATCAGATGTTATTTTAGACGTGTTCTCGGCTAAATGCAAAAAAAAAAATCTGGTGCGTGCACGCAACACACAACTTTCACTTACCAACTTACTTAGATTAGAAATTAATGCGTTTTATTAATTGCCACTTCTCAAATGAACAGAACAGCTTTAATTATGAACAATTATCTGTCATTAAAGGGGTACTCCGCATGCGTGGGCTCAACGAGTTTTATGAGTTGACTGAATATTTTTCTTTTTTTCTCCCCTTTATGTTTTCTTATTTTTATTATATCTCATATTGAGCCATTTCTTATTATTAGGCGTAATAAGAGACAGTCAATTTTTCCATATAAACAAAAACAAGTGTACTTTACAGGAAAACAAAAAAGACCCATTCCCCATTTAAGCCCTCTCAGAACATTTTAATAACAATAAAGCTTACCTGATATTAAAGAACACCTTATTTTCATTAAACATGGCGAATTTGATCAAAATCATTAAAGCCGTTTTTGAGATAGTCGAAAGAAAGGTATAAATTGGAAAACAAGTTATGAAATAGGGTGCCCCCTCCGGTTGATCAATTTTGATGAAATGTTGGCTATCACATCTTCGGCATATACATACATCAAATACCCAGTTTGATCAAAATCGTTAAAACCGTTTTTGAGTAAATAAAAAAAACACGTGGAAATGATATAAGATTTATCAAGTAAAGTCCCCCCTCCGGTTGATCAATTTTGATGAAATTTTTAGTCATATCTCGGGCCTACCCGTACATTTTTCAAACCTTAAATTGTAATAGGTTGTTCTACCTACATCGTTTGTACATATATAGTAGTGACTGAATTAGTTTTGATATCTCGTATTTTTATTTCATATTAATGAAAATCCCGATAATTCATATTTTACTCTGGGTTCCTTGCCAATACGAACTATCAGGATTCTACTTCAATAGGTTTAGACTAAATGGTCAAGAGGCCATCTTCTTTTCAGACTTATTATTAAAAGGATTGTAAGGAAGGAGTAAAGAATTAATCAGAAAATTCTAATATTTTTGGCTTGATCTAGACTTGTGGAATAAAAAAAAAAAAAAAAAATAAAAAAAATATGAGGGGAGTACAAGGGTATGAACTGATCTAAGGCCATTATTCAAGAACGTACTTAAGAGTAATTACCTCCGGAAAGAGTTAATTTGCCTAAAAATGTTCAGGTAATAAATTATACACCTTATCTCGAGAGAGATGAGGCCAGCCGTGGGGGGTCGTAAATATTTTCCTAATAACGCCGGGGGTAGCTGTTCTCTGAATCGGTAACAACCCTCCGTGAAAGGTACTAATAACCTAAAAACTCGGGGGGAATAACCTAAAAACAGGGGGGCGGTAACCTAAAAACAGGCAACTTACAGCCTCGGAATTAACTAGCGCCCTGTATTAATCCAGGAATAGAAAAGCCTCGAGTTATTTAGAGCCCCGGTTCATATTTCACCTTATCTAATCGATTTATTGTCTAATTAAATTCTTTATTTATTACGCAATTAGGATAGCCTATAGGGTTAGCAATAATCGATATTTATTGGTGATTATTTTCACTGGAATCGATATTTTCATCGCTGAGATCACGCCATCGCACGTGCTGCTGATTTAAACAGAACGGAATAATTTTATTTATCTAACGAATGGACTCGTTACTCATTTTGATTTAATTACTAAATTGAGTAGCTTTGAATGTTGAAAGTTCACTTTGCAAACAAATGTAATTAAAATTTAACTCTGGACATATGGTGGTTATTCAACAACTTTGTCACACAATGAGGAGTGATATTGATTCATACAAGAATATGAATACAGTATGAAGTATTCAGCAAATACTATTGTAAACCTAGACGATTTGTAACTATGGATGTGGACATCGTTGTTGATGTGTCCAAAACACTTTATCGATTTTAGACGATGTTTTATTGACATCGATGTTGAATTTTATTTAAAAAAAAAGTCACAAGGTAAAAAATCTGGTGCGTGCGCCCAACACACAACTTTCACTTACCAACTTACGTAGATTAGAAATTGATGTGATTTTTCCACATTCATTTCTCATTTTGTATTTATTTGCTCTATAAAAAACATTAATTTTTTTTATTATTAAATAAAAGTTTTTACTTGTGATAATTCGACAATGCAAGCATAATACTCCAAGTCGTCTGATTTATAATTCTCTATGTAGTTATTGAAAACTTCATTTAATTACCATGAAACAAATAATTTCCATTACATGAACAGAACGACTTTAATTATGAACAATATAGTCTGTCATTAAAGGTGTACTCCGCTCAACTTGTTCTACGAGTTGACGGAATACTTTTCTTTTTTTCTCCTTTATATGTTTACTTGATTTTTTTCATATTTCATAATTAGCCATTTCTTATTTTTAGGAGTAACGAGAGATAGTTAATTTCTCCATATAAACAAAAGAAAAGGTACTTTATAGGAAAACAAAAAAGGCACCTTCCCCATTCAAGCCCCCACAGAACATTTTAATAATGATAAAGCTTACCTGATATTAAAGTAGACTTGATTTTTATTATAAATGGTGAATTTGATCAAAATCATTAAAGCCGTTTTAGAGATAATCGAAAAAAAGGTAAAAAAGTTATAAAATAAAGTGCCCCCTCCGTTTGACCAATTTTGATGAAATGTTGGCTGTCACATCTTTGGCATATACATACGTCAAATACCCAGTTTGATCAAAATCTTTATAGCCGTTTTTGAATAAATAAAAAAAAACACGTGAAAATGATATAAAATTTATTAAGTAAAGTCCCCCCTCCGGTTGATCAATTTTGATGAAATTTTTACAGTCATATCCCGGGCATATTAATACATTAAATACTCAGTTTAATCAAAATCGTTTGAGCCGTTTTTGAGAAAATCGAAAAAAACGTGAAACGTTATTAAATAAAGTACCTCCTCTCTTTGATCAATTTTGATGAAATTTTTGCTGTCACATCGCGGGCATATACATACACTAAATACCCAATTTCACGTTCGCACGGTTTATAGTTTTTGAGCTAGTCTGTTCACACACACACACACACACACACTACAGACACACACACACACAGACCATTTCGCGGGACTTGGTCATTTGGACTCAGGGGACCCCAAAACCGTTGAAAACCGGAAGTCGAAATTTTTCACAAACATTTTCTATGACAGTTTTTCCCAGCTGTCAGTTTGTTCCAACAATCAGTATATAACCATTCCAAACCATATGTTTTACCTTTTGTTTTAGTTTAACGTTACAGTACGTTGTATTGTTTAAACAAAACAAATAAATATATACGTTGTATTTTTGCGTTTTTACCACCGTTAGAATGATTTCTTAATCGAAAAATATGAAATCTATGAGCAGGTACATTAAGATTTCTAGCCTTTGAAAAGACATGTGGAATCTTTTTTTCTTTTTTTTTTCATCTTGTTTTCACACACGTACTGAAAAACTACAGTTCAGGACGATATTAGATTTGGATTAAGAGAAGCCTCAGGGCTCCCATTTTTTTCTTAATTTCGGAATGACAGCTGAACTTTAATTAAAGTCCTTCGTCTGACCCAATTGACAATCTTTCCCTAACTCTCCGAATTTTACTTTCGTTGATTATTAACTGATCATTTTTAGTTTTGAAATGTTTTTAATATTTAACCTACTTCGGTAGGGGAGGTTACTTTATTCGATACATAGGTGCCTTTTTTGTTTTCTATTTTTTTTTTTTTTTGTTCTGTACCCCTACCTGGCCATGTGTGGCATACAGGGGGTTACTCTAGAGGTGTAACCAACCTATTCTAACCATTGTGGGTAGGTCGAGATTTATTCCGTGGGGCCTCCACGAAATAAAAGTCAACCTTCCCGGATTCGAACCGCCGTCGTTAGGCTCGAGCGTGCAAAAGCGGGTCGCGCTCCAACAAGCGTGGCCGATCCCGACCCCTTTTTTGTTTTCTATGTATGTTCACCGATTACTCCGAGATGGATGGACGAATTGAAACGAAACCTTTTGCATCTTGTAGAATATTTTCCCGAGGTGGTCCCATTAAATCTTTTTTTGGGTTCTTAATTTATTTACAAATTTATCGGGAAAGAAAAAAGAGGAAAAATAATTATTAACCCTTTGCACTCGGGATCTTTTCGGACGTTACCTACCGGCAACTCGACGCAACTTATTTGCGAAAACGTACACCCTAAAAACGTAATATTATACAGTAAAATTTTAGAACCAAGTAGGGAATTGTAATGAAATTTAGGTTATATGTATTTGTGAAACTTCATGAACACATAGTTACCACAAAAAAATTAATTTTTTTAAATATCATATATTTTTTTTATACATTTATATTAATTTCAAAATTATTTTTTTTAAAATAATTTTTTTTTATATATCTTTTTATAATTTTATTATTATTATTATTATTATATTTATTATATATAAAAGCATAAAAAATCTAATTGGAGAAGTAGGAATAGTTAAAAACTTACGAGATGGGACCCTTTTAGTTGAAGTTTTCTCAGATATTCAATCATAAAAGCTCCTAAAATTTAAAAATCTACTTAATAACTTTCCGGTTAAAGTAGAAGCACATGGGAAACTAAATCAAAGTGAAGGGATGATTTGGTGCCCCGAACTAAATTATTGTACAATTGAGGAAATAAAAGATGGATTAAAACCACAAAATATAGCCGATGTTAAAAGATTAACGTAGGGGAGAGCGGGGTTGGTTGGCATAGAGGGATGGTTGGCCATTGGCTTATAGTTTCCGTCACACCTGTTGTGAAGGCCCCACCATTGTACCATGTGACCCGCTCGGCTTCGGTAGTCTTTTCCAGAGTGGGCCGGGATAGCCGAGCGTGTAGGAGCGCGACCCGTTGTTGCACGCTCGAGCCGAACGGCGGCGGTTCGAATCCGCCCTGGGAGGGTTGACTTTTATTTCGTGGAGGCCCCACGGAATAAATCTCAACCCTCCCACCATGGTCAGAATAGGTTGGTTACACCTGTAGAGTAACCCCCCGTATGCCACACATGGCCAGGTAGGGGTACCGAACAAAAAAAAAAAAAAAAGTCTTTTCCAGAGTTTTCAATCCGATGCTAACAGTGTAGATAAGAGTGTGCTTCATTAGTTGATATTACAACATGTAAGTAAATTTTTATATTGTCAGTAAAGTTGGTTTAAAGGCATGGGAAAACATTTGACTCCGATTCTGTTCAAATAGCTCCAAACTCCTTTGAAGAACGTAACCTTTCGACTATCCAGTTTCTCGTTTGACTGTTCTCCCCTGTCCTGGCAGCCATCTTTCATATGATTTCTCCTGTGGGGTTAGTTGGCTATCTTCAACTGGGGTTTGTTGGCGCAGTAGCAATTCACAATAGCAAGGTAAACATAAAATTTAAAAAAATTAATTTTTTTGTGGTAACTATGTGTTCATGAAGTTTCACAAATACATATAACCTAAATTTCATTACAATTCCCTACTTGGTTCTAAAATTTTACTGTATAATATTACGTTTTCGCGTATAAGTTGCGTCGAGTTGCCGGCAGGTAACGTCCGAAAAGATCCCGAGTGCAAAGGGTTAATAATTATTTTTCCTCTTTTTTCTTTCCCGATAACTTCGTAAATAAAGTAAGTTTACAGTGGTATCAGCCCCATTGGGATTTTATTAACATGAACGACTCAACAATCAAAAAAGTGAAAACTGTTGCAAACCAACCCCGCTCTCCCCTACTATAAAAATAATGAAAAACACTGCGAGCCGAGACCGCCATTTATCACCAAATGCGAAATATCCTATAAATAGTTCTTACGATTTGTTTATGTCCTTATATGTTAAAAACTGAAAATTATTTGCATTGTCTCCGTAGCGGAGCCCTCGAGTTTGAAGACAAATTTTAATTGGCTCCGCTCCGGAGACCTCGAGTGCAAAGGGTTAATTATAGTTCAAAATGTTTAGTTATATCAATAACAGATGATATACAACGAAGGTATGCTTCAACAAGCTATTAAAGCACGTCGATAATTAACAAAATGCCCATGTATTTCCATAAAATATTTAAAAACAATATATATATATATATATATATATATATATATATCTTATATTAAGCATGTTTACATCTTATTCCTTCTAAAAGCTTCTGTTTGTCATTTTTAAAAAGCTTCTTGAGTCGTTCTTAGAAACAGTTCTCCCAATTATTGTATTTCTTGATCTTAAAATTTAGTTGTTGGAAAAGCACTCAACGAATTCTCCCACGGATAGGTTTCTTCTTTCCTCGTTTCTTAGTACAACCTTCCCCCTTTACGTATCATTAAATCACGAAATCGGATGTAAAGTTTATTTATTCACATTTCCTTCGATTTTCCTGCACAAAACAGGAGCTGTGTATATTTTTACATTCCGTTTATTTTTACATACAGTTAGCAAAGAAAGTCCATTTACACCATGCGAAAAATCAAATTTTAGCCAAGGAAAAGAAAAGGAAAAATAACAGACTATTCTTTTAATTTTTTCTTTATAAATTAACCCTTAATACTTGATCATTTTTAACATTTTCAATTTCATAAACAACGTTTTAAGACAAAAAAAAGTCTGTGTACACTAATTATTTCAAAAAATATTTTTTTTTTTTTTTTTGCTAAACACATTGTTATTGTTGTGTTACTATTAGTTGGTATTCTTGTTGCCGCGCAGTGGTGCACTCATTGTAGGATTATCATTCACAGATCGCAAAATTGCGGACCTGTGATTTCTCAAAATTTATTTGGGCCTCCCAGGTTTAGGTTTACTTTGTAGATAACTGGTTTCTTGGTAATGCTTAATTATTCTTTTAACTGTAGAGGGAAGTTTCTTCATTATTTTTGCGATTGCTCTCAAAGATTTTCCCTCATTTCTTAGATTAATAGTCAATTGTCTAATCTCTATACAAATTTCCATTTTTAGCAAAGTAACAGAAAAACTCGCAAATCACGGCCACTATAAAGACTTAACTGACTAAAATAAAGCTTTTTTACTTTCACTTACCTATATATGAAATATATAGTAAGTGGAAGTATTGCGATCGTGAAAATTTTCGACTTCCGGTTTTCAACGGAAATACACGTTTTGGGGTCCCCTGAGTCAAAATAACCAAGTCCCGCGAAATGGTCTGTGTGTGTGTGTGTCTGTGTGTCTGTGTGTGTGTGTGTGAACAGACTAGCTCAAAAACTATAAACCGTGCGAACCTTTCATCAAATTTGCTCAAAGGGAGGGGGTACTTTATTCAATAACTTTTTAAGTTTTTTTCGATTTTCTCAAAAACGGCTCTAACGATTTTGATTAAACTGAGTATTTGATCTATTTATATGCCTGAAATATGACTGTAAAAATTTCATCAAAATTGATCAACCGGAGGGGGGACTTTACTTAATAAATTTTGTATCATTTTCACATGTTTTTTTTTATTTACTCAAAAACGGTTTTAACGATTTTGATCAAACTTGGTATTTCATGTATTTATATGCCAAAGATGTGATAACCAACATTTCATCACAATTGATCAACCGGAGGGGGGACTTTACTTAATAAATTTTGTATCATTTTCACGTGTTTTTTTATTTACTCAAAAACGGTTTTAACGATTTTGATCAAACTTGGTATTTAATGTATTTATATGCCCGAGATACGACTGTAAAAATTTCATCAAAATTGATCTACGGGAGGGGGGACTTTACTTAATAAATTTTGTATCATTTTCACATGTTGTTTTTATTTACTCAAAAACGGTTTTAACGATTAACAAAAATAAGATATGAATGTAGAAAAATGTGTGACTTTGGGAAATGATATTTTGCAAAACACGTCAATTTCTAATCTAAGTAAGTTGGTAAGTGAAAGTTGTGTGTTGCGCGCACGCACCAGATTTTGTTTATATTGAAAACGTTTGTTTATTAATGTACAGTATTTGAAGGAGTTTATAATAAATGTACACAGACTTATTTTGCAATGGTTCAGGAGTTCTATTAGCAATTATCTTTACCTTATCTTTAATGTTATATTTATTTTTCTTTTGGTAGTGAATTTTAATTCTTTCAAAATTACAGTTTAAAAGATAATAATATAAAAAATGTTTTCTTCATTTCCTTTGATGTCCAGAGCAAACTTAGAAAATTTTAATGTGGTGTAGACAGACTTTTTTTAGTAACTGTATATACCCAACACACCTAGAGAAATATATCGCCGATGGGCGAGAATAGTGACATTAGTCAAAATTTTCGATATAACTATTCATCAAACATTTTTATAATATTGTAAGATTTATATGGGTTAACAAATTTTATTCAAACGAATAATAACAATATTTAATACCACCCCAAATTATAAGAACACAAATATTGAAACAAACAATTCCAAAGGTTACAAAAATCACACAACTCTGCAGACATTATTTTTTTTTTTGGTGCCTAGAATCTCATAGCTGATTTTAACTACATTTGAGGCACTGATTCCAATAATACAATCAGATTTTTTATATCAGCTCTACTTTTTAGCTTCAGCATACCTTAACAGTAGTTTTATTTAAATTTAAATAACTATGATATAGATAAAATAATCAGAAATGTTATTTAGAATATTAAACTATTAGCTAGCTGTATATAACTGTTTGTAGGAATTAAAAAATAATAACATCTAGTAATAACTTTTAACAACGCGTTTTTGTATGATTTTACCAATCGGCAAATCATTTTAATAACTTTTTGTTATGATATACTTTTGAAATGCCCAACTGGATCTAGGGATACCCACGTTATGACAGATTACTGCTGGAACCTAAAACGAGACTGAAGAAAGTCACGCATAAGAAGCTCCCGAAGTGTGAAATAGAGTCTCTTTAAATGTAATTGGTCTAGTCACATATGAATAAGGCCCGCTTTCTCCAATATAGTTTAAACTTAGATTAACTTAAACCGGATTATCTTTAATCCGAGGTTTAAACTCTGATTCACTTTCTACAGCCTTAGTTTAGTTTAAGCTCGGTTTAAACCTAATCATGTGAAGGTTATTATGTTTTTTAAAAGGTTGGTACATATTTGTTTACATTTCCTTGTTGAAACTTCTATGGAAAGATATATATTATAATACGATATATAATTATTATAGCTTAATAATAATGAAATTACATCATTATGAGTTATTCAAGTGAAAAATAATTTACAACATAAACTTGATATTAATTATGAAACAAATACAATAAAAATAATGCACGCTAAGAAACATTTTTTTCTTATCTCAATTCTACTTCACTAATTTAACATATCCTGAAAATATTCTTGGGTTAACTGATTGCGTCTATTGATGCGTCTCTTTGGCAACAAAAACACATCATAATCTTCTTCTTCCATGTCATTTAAAATTTCAATTATGTATATTTTCCATTTTTATATTCAGTCAAGTGCAAAACAATAATTCTTGAGTAACAAGAGCGAGTATGTTAACTCATAAAATGTTTGTTTATATTTTGCAGTTTAAACCGGGAAAAATGAAGTTTAATCTAAGTTTAAACCAAGTTTAGAGGTTAAACCGACTTGAAGAAACTCACATCTGGTTTAAACCAAGAGATAATCCGGATTAAATTTAAACTCGGTTTAAACTAACTTAAAGAAAGCGGCCCTAAGTGTGGGTTTATATGGTTTTGACTGATTTAAAATGTTTTATATAAAGAATTTCAATAACTTTTTTTTTCCATCCGCTAATACCTTGCGTATGTATTCGAGTAATTATGTTTTAAGAGGTAATTCACTGCATTTATATATCTCAACAACTAGAGCTGATAGAGGAAAACTAATGGCAAATTTGGATTCAGTGCAGCAATTATACTCAGAATCAGCTATAAAACTATCGACACCAAGACCACCGTAGACCTGTGTTATCACTTCGTAACACTTGTGTCACTTGATAATCATATGACTTGCGCTTCAGAACAAGACTAACTGCACAGTCAATCGCTCCTTATATTGAGTCGAAAGAAGAATTCGCGGGCGCAAGCGATGGTTCTGCTTCTTGACTGGAACTAGAGAAACGGGGATAGAAGCCGGGCCAGTACCTGTGATTCATAGGGTTTTTTGGCGTTTTTAATTTATTTTTCCATAATTGAAACCGGAACAAAATATTACTCACCCCTGCACCTACCCCCTATTTTTGGCCTCATCCAATTTCCATCACCGATAATTAGCTTCTACCCTTAGAGCCGCGGCTACGCTCGATTTTTTTTTTTTTTTTTTAAATATTTCGATCTAATTAGTCCTTTTTACTCTTTCGATTTAATTTGCAATTTTTAGACTGCCTAACACTCCGCTCTCGTTCAATTTGTACGCTTTCGAGGTATGATATCTGTAGCCCGAAAATAGGGTTAAGGGGGTGGGTCAGAGCGGTTACACCGATTTTTAATAATATTCCCGCACCTACCCCCTATTTTTGGCCTCATCCAATTTATAGTAATATATAGCTAGTATTTTAACAAATTCTGCAGGCTCTAAAAGTTTATTTAATCCTTTTTTTATTTATTTATATTTTAAGTAGCCTGAAAACACACCTTAAGTTTTTACAAATCATACAATTTGGAATCTTAATGAAGAACAAAATTTAACAACACCTAAGGGGGTGGGTCAGAGCGGTTACACCGATTTTTAATAATATTCCCGCACCTACCCCCCTATTTTTGGCCTCATCTAATTTCCATCACCGATTGTTAGCTTCTACCCTTGGAGCCGAGGACTGCGCTCGATTTTTATTTATTTTTTTAAAAAATTTTATTTTTTATTTTTTTTTTTGGGCCGGAGATAGCCGAGCGTGTTGGAGCGCGGCCCGCTTTAACACGCTCGAGCCGAACGGTGGCGGTTCGAATCCGCCCTGGGATGGTTGACTTTTATTTCGTGGAGGTCCCACGGAATAAAATCTCGACCTACCCACCATGGTTAGGATAGGTTGGTTACACCTGTAGAGTAACCCCCCGTATGCCACACATGGCCAGGAAGGGGTACCGAATAATAAAAAAAAAAAAAAAAAAAAAAAAAAAAAAAAAAAAAAAAAAAAAAAATATTTTGAAAAATGTCTAATTGGTATTGGCTTTTTTGTTGTGATTAAGTCAGACGTTCAATTGTAATGCAGTTATTGTAGTTTGTGTGAAATCCGGGTTCGAATCTCGACTAAGGCCAATCTTTTCTCTTTTGATAAAAAATATTAAATCTCTCTTTCTTTCTCTCTCTCTCTCTCTCTCTCTCTCTCTCTCTCTCTCTCTCTCTCTCTCTCTCTCTCTCTCTCTCTCTCTCTCACTCTCTCTCTCTCTCCCCTCTCTCTCTCTCATTCAATCTTACGTTATACTTTGCAGAGGGCTCTTATGGGATCCTGCTGTTCTTCATCGTCCCCGAAGGCCTGATCGTGATGTCCAACGTGGTATTCTTCGCGCTGACCGCTTGGCACTGCTCCCAGGTCAAGAACGAGCTGGACAAGGTCGGGCACACCACCATAGCGGACAAGAAGTTCAAATCTGATCAGAAGAAGTGAGTAGCAAGTTAATGTCTCCTAAATCTATATTATAAGTGTGTTATAATTTTATTTTAAATAATTTCTTAAGTTCAAGATTTCACGGCTCCTCTAAAGGGGCCCATAGACGACCAACTTGGTTGTCAACAACTTTGGCAACTTGGTTGCCCACAGACGATCAACTTGTTGTTGCCAACTTCATTTGCCGACCATTATGTTGCATTCTTGGCAGGAAATGAGAAGCGAGAAAACCACGATCCCCTGTTGTATTTTATAATTCTAAACAGATTGTGTGAGGATGGTGAGGAATTGTTTTTTTCAAAAAAGAAAAAAAAAAATTTGGTGCGTGCGCGCCACACACAACTTTCACTTACCAACTTATTTAGATTAGAAATTAATGCGTTTTGTTAATTGCCACTTCTCAAATGAACAGAACGGCTTCAATTATAAACAATGGTCTGTCATTAAAGGCGTACTCCGCATGCCTGGGCTCAACGAGTTTTATGAGTTGACTGAATATTTTTCTTTTTTTCTCCTCTTTTGTTTTCTTTATTTTTATCATATTTCATATTTAGCCATTTCTTATTTTTATGCGTAACGACTTTATAGGATTTACTTTATAGGAAAACAAAAAAGGCCCCTTCCCCATTTAAGCCCCCTCAGAACATTTTAATAATAATAAAGCTTACCTGATATTAAATAACACCTAATTTTCATTGAACATGACGAATTTAATCAAAATCATTAACGCCGTTTTTGAGATAATCGAAAAAAAGGTAAAACTTGGAAAAAAAGTTATGAAATAAAGTGCCCCCTCCGTTTGACCAATTTTGATGAAATGTTGGCTATCACATCTTTGGCATATACATACATCAAATACCCAGTTTGATCAAAATCGTTAAAACCGTTTTTGAATAAATAAAAAAAACACGTGAAAATGATACAAAATTTTTTAAGTAAAGTCCCCCCTCCGGTTGATCAATTTTTATGAAATTTTTACAGTCATATCTCGGGCATATAAATAGATCAAATACTTAGTTTAATCAAAATCGTTAGAGCCGTTTTTGAGAAAATCGAAAAAAACTTAAAAAGTTATTAAATAAAGTACCCCCTCCCTTGAGCAATTTTGATGAAATTTTTGCTGTCACATCGCGGGCATATACATACACTAAATACCTAATTTCAGGTTCGCACGGTTTATAGTTTTTGAGCTAGTCTGTTCACACACACACAGACCATTTCGCGGGACTTGGTTAATTGGACTCAGGGGACCCCAAAACGTGTATTGCCGTTGAAAACCGGAAGTCGAAATTTTTCACGATCGCGATACTTCCACTTACTATATATTTCATATATAGGTAAGTGAAAGTAAAAATAATTGTGGTCAGAGGAGTGGTACTTACAACGTCCTGAGTTTTTGGATCTTTTCTTGGGAATCCCTTCACAAGCCGCACTGTTAATTTAGAACCCACCCTTCTCTACTGAGCTTAACGGCAATAATAGTTTTCGGGAATTTCTTCGGGATTGTCAACCGTTTTGTCAATTTCCCCATAGACGCTTATCTAAGGTTGCCAACATGAGGTTCCGCCTACCGAAAATCAAAACGATTTGATCTCACACCAGCCGTCGGACCAACCGTTTACTACAACCGCCAACCTGCCCACACACATGCAACCTCTCCTCCAACATGGAAAGTTGCCAACAAAGTTGACAAACAAGTTGGTTCTCTATTGGCAACTTAAGATACCAACGTACCGAGATGATTGTCGAGAATAGGCGGGCGCAAGCGACGGCGCTGCAGGAACTAGAGAAACGGGGATAAAAGCGGGGCCATTACCTGGGATTCATAGGGTTTTTTGGCGTTTTTAATTTATTTTTCCATAATTAAAACCCGATTGAGCAAAAAATCATTTGAAAAATATCTAATAGGTATTGCTCGGTCCCTCAGTGTTCAATTAGAAAATCAAAAGACGTGTCATTCCATTTATTTCCAAAAAATAAAAAGCTTCTTAAAGAGTGGATTGTAAAATTAAGAATAGATAAGCCTGTTTCGAAACATATGGCGATATGTAGTCTTTATTTTAAAGAAAGAGACTATATTTATCCAGGTAAATATTAGTATTTGACATTTTATTATTCCAAAATGCTAGTTTTATGCAAATAACATTGAGACCATAGTGTCATAGATATGTTTTTCTTTTTTAATTTTCCCCATTTTTCTATTACATCCGTTGTGCTTAATTGTTTCATGTTTTCAATGCGAAGCCTGAAAGTTTTGAGAAATAAATAAATAATATGACAAAAGAATCTAAGCTGTCATAACAATGATTGTGTGAATATGTAATTAATGTTATTACTAATCGAGAAACGTCGAGTAAAGTTACAATGATGTGTTTGCATTTACCAGAACTACCAGCTTTACACGTACAATGACAAGAAAATTGCTTATTATTATTAATACATTTTATTTCCATTTTTAATTGATGGGGCAGTCCTTTAAGATTGCTAGTTTAAAGGCACGAGGCTTGTAAAATAACTGTTTTTTTTATTTTTAGATATTATTCCACATGTAAATATGTAGTTTGCATCAAGAATAGCCTGCCCTTCAATTAATGGTCTTTTAAAATTACCAATTATCTCTATCACATCAACTAGGTCTAACACCGTTCTTTCCGACATTTTGCAAAACTACTAGCGCACCCTATATTCGATTGCGCCCGCCTATAAATCATAACCAGTGCCCGGATTCGTATGCAGTTGCATATTTTGTTTGCATGCTTCTTTAAAATAGCGGACCATATATGATTACGAATTAGAATACACAGATCTAAAGGGCCTAGTTATATATTGCAAATTTGATGATAACTGCATATAAAGTAAACAATACATTTAGAATTATAAAAGTCAAATCAAACGTGGAAGCCAATTTTCCCAATTTCGATCGGGGTTATTCGCCGTAAATAAGTTCATCTTTACTTCTTCGAATTAATGATTACTAAGATTCCTGACTTTCCACCTCCATTTTTAGTAAATAAAAATATAAATCGCATCCCAAGCCATATTGGGGAAGCATTGAAAGAAATGAAAATTTTAGGTCTTAATATCCTGGAAAATATAAAGAAAATATTAAACGTGGATAATTGAATTGTTCTCAGCGACATTGACAAATAACCAATACTTTTAGTCGCTTATATATTCGCTCCAATCACATCAGTTGATGTCAAGAGATCATTTTAGAATTATAAAATTATTTTAAATTATAGAAGGTTAGCATCCACAGAAATAAATTTATAAATATATATAATAAATAATTTTAATTCAGATAATTTTATTGATTAATTCACTTGTTTTTTATTTTATTTAATTGATTGTTAATTTAGTTATCTTTATTGCTGTTATTCTTGTGTGTTTCTTGTTAACTAGTAAGTTTGAATAATTTTTATATTTTACTTTCAAACGCGTTTAATGTTATTGTCGAAAATATTTTTTTTTGTTTTTTGTTTTTATGATTCACTAAAATTCAGAATCATTTTGGTTTCATTTCTAAATTGTCTCCTACACTTTCTTTCCTGAGAAATATTTTATACACACATTAGTATCTTTGAATAGTACAGTTGTTTAGTACCATACTTTTAGATGTTATGCTGCTATTTTGCTACATATTTTATAGTTTTTTACAGCATATTTTGACATTTTTTACTGCATAAAAATCCGGGTTCTGTTCATTACAAAACAGGATATTTTAAATAAATGTTACGAATAAACGCCTATTATTTGTATTTAAAATAAGTTAGAGAGGAGACAGAAGATGTAAAAATAGCTTTGTTTAGCGGCCCGATTAGTAGGGCTGACTAATGGACAATTTATCCGGGCTTCGGATTAGAAGGGGTTAAGCAAGGACCCTCTCTGATCCCAATCCTCTGTCCTATAGAATTATATCCTTCATTTAAATGATAGTTATCGTTTCAATTTGTCTCTTTTATTTTATTCTATGTACCAATTCTCTTGTATAAATCGTCCCTGAATTGGTATATAGTTGCCAATTTGAAAAGTGTTGATGAGAGTCATAAAACAAAAATGTCAGTGCTCATTCTTCCATTAAAGAGTAATGTGATATTGCAATGGTTTTTAATGGAATTTTTATAGCATTGAATGCATTCTTCTCTTAAAAGAATAAAATTTTTAAAATAAAACAATTATTCCAAACTACGCTCCAACGAATCATCTAGTCCATACAAAAGGGTACTACAAAAGTTTTGCAATACAGCTTTATTTATTTAATTTTCTCAAAGTAATTTCCACCTCATTCAATACACTTCTCCATACGTCGAAACCAGTCATTATACCAGCTCTGCCAAGTTTCATCTGGGATTGAGGCACATTCGTTGCCACAAGCCCTCAGAAGGTCCTCGTCGCTTGAAAAACGTTTTCCTTTCAGCTTCATTTTCACATGTGGGGAGAACAGTGCAAAGTCACAGGGAGCAAGGTCTGGACTGTAAGGAGGGTGCTCAAGAAGTTTCAGCCCAGTAGTGGCCGAATACTCAGTGCAGGCACTGGTACGGTGAGCTGGTGCGTTGTCATGGTAGAGCTACCAGGTGTAACGAGCAGTGACTGTATTCTGTGTCTCCAAATCAACACGCTCTAATATTCCGCTTGATCTGAAAAATACAACGATAATTTTTTTTGCAAAGATCGACATTTTCCGAAAGTTTCAGGTGTATCCTCATCGTCAAATACCCAAACTTTGTTTTGAGCCTTGGTCGGCACATCAGAATAGAATAGCCACGTTTCGTCACCAGTCACGATGCTGTTCACATATGTAGAATGTCCCTTATCAAATAGTTTCAGCTACTTTCGGCACAAAGTCACAGGATGAGTCATTTGCTCATTTGCTCTTCCCTGAAGTTATAATGTCTCCCCTATCTGTTGATATGTCACTCGACGGTCCTCATCAAGCATTTTCCTCACAGCAGAAATGTTTTCCTCTGTTACAGACGTTCGCGGCCTTCCTTCTCTCTCAGCGTCCTCCAGAGTTTTAATTGATCCTTTCGAATTCTCAGTACCATCTAAATATAGTCCTAGGATTTAGACTAGTACTAAATATAGTACTAGTCTAAATCCTAGTCCTAATAATGATGTGGACAATCATTATTCAATGCAATCTTCATTTCTTCTAACCATTGATCTATGCTTACACCACGCACAAAATTATATCGCAAAACTGCCCTTACTTCACTACGTGACCAAGATGCCATAATACGCACTTTAATCTGTCACTGCTAATGAACAACTTAGCCCAGAGATGGGATACTGGCGGCTAGTAAGGATAGGTCTGAAGACGTAGTAACTTGCAGCCTCCTGGGTCTTTCTATTTAGTCACATTGCAAAACTTTTATAGTACCCTTTGTATCTTTTTCTCCCGAGCAAACTTCTTCGATCACGAGAGTTGATTGTGTTAACGCAGTTACAGGGCTACTTTTGACTTACAGTTTATATCAGTGGCACTGACTGACCCAATGCTGTACTATTTGTGATCATACACCATTTAGATTTAGTTTTCATTATTTTGTTACTCCTAGTTGTTACTATCTATAATTAATACATACATGATTATATTATTATTTATTAATACATACATGATATTAATATTATTATTATAATTTGTTTATTAATACATACGTGATAAACGTTTAATTGTCACCTTCTAGCACTCATATATTTGTCTTCTTTTTAGCCCTGGTGAAGATTTACATGTAGGAATCTAAACGTTGGCTTTCCCAAATAAAAAAAGATAACTGGAAGTCCTGACTATCAGTTGACAGTTGACTATTACTCACCTTTAAACTTGTCTAATTATTATTAAATACTTGATTTCTACTATAAAAAATGCTCAATATTAGCAATAATTTATGATGGCGTTAAATCCCAGCCACCCTAGAACCTAAAGAACGAAATAACAAACGATAATAGTAGCGGAGCTGTGTTATACCTGTGTTACACCTGGCTCAGCTGACGGCGAGGCACTAAAAAAGCTTGTTGTCGTTTGTTACAGTTGTTCTTAACTACCACTTTGTCATTGTAACTCCTGTCATATCCTTTAATGTATATCCTTAAAACAAGCTTCGAAATAGCTACGTTCTGAACTTATTTTAAACTGAACAATATTTTATATTGTTAATGGTTCCAACATGTGACTTTATCACACTGGATTTCCTTCCCCTCCAGGTGAAAAAATAGTAAGGTCCCCAGAAAACGCTAGCAAAAGAGCTACAAATAAAATAATACTTTATTTGCCTATGACTAAAAAACAATCGGCTTTTTTTTTGTTACGCAACTTCGAAAGTGAAAAGTCGGTGTATTCGGTACAAAGTGAAAAAATAAATCATGAAAATCGGACATCACAAGCACTTTGCTTTTGGTAATATTTATTGTCCATTCCCTTACGTTGGAGCTCCTCCTTCCATTCTGTAAGGGCTTTCTACAACTTCTCCCTAGGGTCTGCTAAAGGAAAGATGTCATCAGCGTAGAGAAGGCTCTGAACTACGACAGGACGCATATTCCATCTTCCGATTAATGTTGGCGATGTTCTCCTTTTGCATATTTTATGGATCTCATCCATAGAACATAGAAACAACAGAGGGCTAAGGCTGTCTCTTTGCCTGACTCCTTTATCCATCTGGAATGCAGCTGTTTCTCTCCCATTGATCCGTACAACACCTTTTGCATCTTTATAGATGGATTTTATTGCAGTGATAAGATCCCCTAGGAAGCTTTTATTCTCCAATGCATTCCATATCTCCAGATGTGGAACAGAGTCGAAAGCCGCCTTCTTGGCTAGGAATATGTCTCTAAGGGAGGGAGGCTGGCTTAGAATTAAAATAAAATAAATCACACGTTATTTTAATTTTAATTCTAAATTACTAAAAAAAATTGTTTTATTTTGTATTTTAAATAATCAAATGAACTAAAGCTACTAGTAGGTTGTTTGAAGGTGCACAGTTTGCTTTTAGTTTATGGTGATCCTTTGCATTATAGCTCTCAACCATGACAATTGAGGCGGTACATTTATTTCAGTTTGATGCTGTTATTGTTTCAAGAAAATCCTACATTAACCGCGCAAATTACAGGGATAAAAGAAGAATTAATTATGAGATTAAAAACAGTACTAGATGTGATTTGCTCTTTGTACCCGATTGATACTGCAGCATGTCGCAAGTATGCAGCGGAAACGGCTGAGATGGCAGTGACTCGGTACCCCTGGTACTATCTCCCATCGACCGTCCACAAAATTCTTTTCCATGTAGCAGACATGATTGAGCACGCAGCTCTTTGTATCGGTTCCCTGACAGAAGAGGCTCATGGAGAGTAGGAACAAATATTATAAGCAGTAAAGGAACATCTTTCCAGGAAGATATCTCGAGTCGCAACAAACGAAGATGTTTTCTACCAATTATTTGTAACAAGCGACCCATATATTACGGATTTAAGACCAGTATACAAGTATAAAAAGAAAAAAGAGCTAACCGAGGAAGCTTACAATTTATTTAAACAAGATTAAATAATTATATCCTATTTGTACTATAGTACATAAAATGTTAAATAAAAAAATTAATATATAATATATAATATAAAAATTCAAATTTTTATTTTCCACGTCAAATTTTAACTTGATCTGATGCTCTGTTATCGTTATCGATTTCACTAGATTCGGCACCTCAAAAAATCAATTCACGGGTGGTTCCAGGCCGCTAACAAAGTAATTATTATATATATTAGGTTTTTTCCCATTTTCAGATTTTTTGAACCATTGTGCGGGGCCTCTCGCATTGGGCTAATCACCCATGCGAGAGTAAAATAGATTCAAAGAAGCTATAATGGCCAACTTGGTAGGATAAAATCAAAACAACTGATTGCCTGCCAGTTTCTTCACTTTAAAATCACTCCGTTAATGCCAGATACCATATCAGTATAAAGTCCCCAACATAAAAGAGAAGAAATAAGTGCTATGGGAAATGAGCATTATAGATCCTATCGTTCATAATGAAAAAAAAGCGGTCACCCTATACTATCGATGGTATTGATAGTTTTGTGTACTATCGAAACTATCGATATCTATATACACTATATACACCACTACTACAAAGAAGAAACATGCTGGTGTGAAACTTTTACATGGACCGCGTAAGCCTAAGGGCTATAACGAAAGGGCTTGCGAAGGGATTTAATCATATTAACCCCGGCGCTCAAAGGGGAGCGGATGAAACACATTTTTAGCGAGTTTAATCAAGGCCGATCAGTAGTGGGGGGGGGGTCACCACTAAGGGGGGGTCTGCCTTTTAATCACAGGACACGACCCTTTGCGGAGGGTAAATACATTAACTCCTCCCCTTTGTCTCGCCTCAAAGGTCCGTTGCCGCTTGCTGGTGCAGAGGTTTTAACCTTTTACGATCTCCTCCTCTACATCTGTCAGCCCTCAAATAGTCAAGTAATCAACTCCAGAATTCTTTCAACGGGATGGGACGGTAGAAAGGAACTGATAACAAAGGAGTAAGTGTATGTGGGAATATCGGTAACACTTTGGCCGGCATGCCGCGGCTGCCTAAATGTCTAAATAAGATATTTTCGAAAATTACGGCTTCGGAAACATTTGAGCTTCGCTACGATCACTACGAAATAGGATGTTAACAAAAGCGTTTTCGTGTCATTCCTACAAGATGCCTAAAACTGCCTTATTTTTAAAGGTTTAATAAATTTTAATCTGAAAAATTGGTGTGAATCCCTACTCTAGAGGTATTCAGGTTTCAAAAAAGATCTCTGAAGCCCCGGTTGGAGCACCTTCATTTTTTAGGGTTTTGTCCCTATCCGCAACACTGTGCGGCGCTAAGAGCTGTCGATGTTTCTAAAACGATGTTTTGTGATAAGACTTAAAATGGTGAAAATATGAATGGCTTTCCAACATAATAATAATAATATTAATTAATTAATATTTAATAATATAACTAATAATAATAATAATATTAATATATAACTGTTTTTACTACAAATAAAAAACGTAAAGGTACTTTATAGGAAGAATTTTTCCCTTTAAAATTTAAGTCCTAAGCAGACCATTTCTATGGTTACAAAACTTAACTGATATCATTCCCTTATTATATATCCTATATATAGCTAAATGAAAGTAAACATAGCCTAAAAGAGCATAAATTACTCAATTATAATCAAGCAACTTACCAATATCAGCTTGCTGGGTAAAAATATTGTTGTGCCTTGACTTGCACCTAAGAGGATCTCTCGCTAAGAGCTGTCGATGTTTCTAAAACATAGATTTCGATTCTAATACATCGATGTTTTGTTATAAGACTCAGAATGGTGAAAATATGAATGGCTTTCAAATATAATAATAATAATGGCTTAACGAACCCGAAATGCCGACACCACACCTCGCTTCCTGCACACCTCTATCCACCGACTGACGTTTACAGATCTGCCTTTACGCACTCATAAGAAACCATAATTCATTTCTCAGGAAAATTCCCTATACTGATGAATTCAGGAGAAAATGGTTAGGAAAATCGATTCTTGACGAAAGCTCAGTTATAGGGTACCTGAATGATGAAGACAGAATTTAACTATAGATTGGCAAAATTTAGTTTAACATTTATTTATTTGAATGAAGGGTAAATACCAAAGAAGGTTTGCTATTTAAGTAATCTTGCTTTTGTATATGTTTGTAAATCTATATAAATAAAGATGAAATTCTGTTTGTTTGTTTGTTTGTTCTTTATAGAAATCCATACCGTTTATCTGAAATTCTCCAAATTTCGTTCAGTGGTTCTTTGATATCAGGTGCGAACACCTGTCCATATTAAAATTGCATAACTTCAGCCGATCTTCAGCTGATAATGTTTATTGTTATAAAAATCGTAATGATCTCGCTTTACAATGTTTTTTTTTTTTACGAAATCGACCGTTTCATTAGAAAAATGAAATTCCACGGGTGAAACCGGGACATACAGCTATAATCTATGTAAATAAAGATGAAATTCTGTTTGTTCTTTATAGAAATCCATACCGTTTGTCCTAAATTCTCTAAATTTCGCTCTGTGGTTCTTTCATACCAGGTGCGAACACCTGTCCATATTAAAATTGCATAACTTCAGCCGACCTTCAGCTGATATTCTTTATTGTTATAAAAATCGTAATGATCTTACACAAAAGTCTCACTTTATAGATTTTAAAAATTAAATTCACCGGGTGAAACCGGTAAATACAGCTAGTACTATATAACTATGAATTAGGAGCTATTATTGTTATTGTATTGAGCCGAATTTGGATATTTATTCATTCAACATTTTACAATATTTGCTTGTTTTATTTTTGTGTTTATTACTTTTGTAATATTGTAACACTTATGTTGGTTAAAAAATATTTAATTAACAGAATTATACAGTTATCACAATGCCAACGAATTAATAAAACTTAAATATATGAGCAGGTTACAAAATTGATAACGTTATAACACACAATCGTATGAATTGAGCAACACAGTCAAGACACAGACTTCCACTAACTCGTTCAGTCACTGCTCCTTATATATAATCGTAAATAGTCAGGCCTGGATCATTCTAGAACAATGTAGGCAGATCTACGCCTTTCTGGACTAGGCGCGAAAGATCTAGACCCCAAAAGTTCGTTGCAATCGCATATTTTGTTCCAACAAGCGGTCCGGGAGGTTACGCCATATGTTTTTTTTATTTATCCTTATAATAAAAATCTCGTGTCCCGATGTTTGTCTCTCTATTTCTGAGAAACTACTCAACCGATTTTAATGAAATTTGGCTCAATGTATATAGTTTTGGCCAACTTACCGGACCGGATAGTTTTTAACTTGATTAGTGATCAAAATAATTCTTATATAGCGAATTATTGCAAATACAGTAGGTCGTGTTTCGATTTATTAACATGGCGTCATATGTCGATTTCATAATGTTTTTGTTTATAAGCATGCTATTGTAATACAGGTTATCATTATTATAATTTTGTATTGCGTTATGTGAGTGCAGTTATTACTTTCACTTACCTATATATGAAATATATAGTAAGTGGAAGTATTGCGATCGTGAAAAATTTCGACTTCCGGTTTTCAACGGAAATACACGTTTTGGGACCCCCTGAGTCGAAATAACCAAGTCCCGCGAAATGGTCTGTGTGTGTGTGTGTGTGTGTGTGTGTGTGTATGTGAACAGACTAGCTCAAAAACTATAAACCGTGGGAACCTGAAATTGGGTATTTAGTGTAGGTATATGCCCGCGATGTGACAGCAAAAATTTCATCAAAATTGCTTAAAGGGAGGGGGTACTTTATTTAATAAATTTTTACGTTTTTTCGATTTTCTCAAAAACGGCTCTAACGATTTTGATTAAACTGAGTATTCCATCTATTTATATGCCCGAGATATGACTGTAAAAATTTCATCAAAATTGATCAACCGGAGGGGGGACTTTACTTAATAAATTTTGTATCATTTTCACGTGTTTTTTTTATTTACTCAAAAACGGTTTTAACGATTTTGATCAAACTGGGTATATGATGTATTTATATGCCCGAGATACGACTGTAAAAATTTCATCAAAATTGATCAACCGGAGGGGGGACTTTACTTAATAAATTTTGTATCATTTTCACGTGTTTTTTTTATTTACTCAAAAACGGCTTTGATAATTTTGATGAAACTGAGTATTTGATGTATGTATATGCCCGCGATGCAACAGCTGAAATTTCATCAATATTGGTGAAACGGAGGGGGTACTTCATTTTATAAACGTTTTCTTATGTTCACGTGTTTGTTTTATTTACTCAACAGCGGCTGTAATGATTTTCATCAGACTGGATATTTGTATGGACTGGATATATGTATATGCTCACAATGTGACAGACAACATTTCATCAAAATTGATCAAATGCAGGGGGCTCTTTATTTCATAACTTTTTTTTTCCAATTTTTCCAATTTTTTGGAATATCTCAAAAACGGCTTTAATGATTTTGATTAAATTAATCATTTTTAATCGAAATCAAGTCATCTTTTTTATATTATTTATAAAAATGGCAATTAAAAAAACATGTCGATTTCTAATGTAAGTAAGTTGGTAAGTGAAAGTTGTGTGTTGCGCGCATCGCACCAGATTTTTTTTCCTATATTATTATTTTCCACAGACATATAGTAATACAAATTTGTATTTATTGTTATTTTCATTAAAGAATAAATAAATCAAGAAAAGGTTACAATAAATACTCAAATGTGTAGCTACTTTTTCTTCCTTTTCCTTTTTTATTCGTATTTAAATTAAATTACTAGCTAAGCGCGGAAACGCTTTGCTGGGCCCACCCTGATATCAACTTTTAGTATAGTAAAAGCATTTTAATAATTTAAATTAGGCTATTATTTGAAATAATACTCTATAAATGTTGTAACAGCACCTACTGCCATAGGTGTAACCTAATAGAAGCCTGACTTGGGGAGTCAGTGTTGCCAAAAATTAGTGAAAATTAGTAAGCTGGCTACACTGCGAGTAACCAGTCGTAAAAACTTCCGCACAAAAAGAGTGTGTTTTGATTAGGTGTTGTGGGATACTTTGTGATTTGCTAAAGAACTGCATAATTAAGACTTTAATATTACATTTTCAGTTAATTTATTTAACAGAAGTTTCTTTATTTTCATTATTCGTTTTGTTATTATTATTTAAATACAGTGTTTTTTTATTTCACCAAACCTTTTTATCATTTTTATCCCGAGATCTAAAATTTAAAATTTAAAAAATGTCAGTGAAGATTTGTAATTCCTCCTTTATCAACAATAATTTAAAGTTGAGAAAATTTAATCCCAATCGAATAGAGGCTGTTACTTCCTAAGTTGTAATTATCTTTAAATGTAAAATTTAAGAAATGTTAGCGAAGATTTTAATCCTTTCTTTAATTTAAAGTAGGCTATTATTGGAAATTATATTTACTTATCTTTAAATGATTGTTGATTAAGAAAGGATTACAAATCGCGGCATTTTTTAAATTTTACATTTAATGATTATTACACCTCTACTGAACAGGAATAATTGTTATTTGGGTAACCTCAAGTTTCAGATTTATCCGCCATAAATATGAGAGTACTACTGCAAAATAATCCATCGGCAGATATATTTTTTAAACAATTGATCTATATTGGAAACGGTGAAATAGAGCTAGCTGTATCGAAATTCAAAATTTATCAAATTACCAGAAAATTTCTGAACTGTTGTAGAGACAAAAAATGAACTGTCTACGAAATATAAAGTGTCTTTCCTGACATTTTGAACAATTATTTGGACTATAAGTGGCTGGGTAGTCGTGCTATTTTGGCAGCAAAAAATGGTTGACAATGTTCTAGATGTAAACGAAGCCGTAAATTTCCCATCTGAATTTTTTAATTCCCTGGATATACACCCAAACAATCTCCAGTTGAATATTGGCTCACCGATCATTCTTCTTCGTAACTTAAATCCACCTCAATTGTGCAACGGTACACGTTTGGTCATTAAATGGATCACAGGAAATGTTATTGAAGGAAAAATGTTACCTGGAAGGTTTACAGGAGATATCGCCCTGTTACCACCTATTCCCTTAGAACCGACAGAATTTTCAATAAAATTTAAAAAGCTTCAATATCCTATTCGTTTGGCTTTTGCCATGACCATAAACAAATCCCAAGGGCAAACAATGTCCACTTGGACTTTGAAAATCCGTGTTTTTCCCTTGGGCAATGGCATAACTCACGTGGGAAATGGGTATCGCCTGCTCATATGTGTGGAAACCATCAAATCTTTGGTTTGTGTTAAAAAAAAAAAAAAAAAAACGGGTTAACCCTAAGCATTTTGAACAAATTAGTACTTGAATAAATAAAAATTCTTAATTGTATTATGTAAAAACCTCTTTAAGAAGAGATTTATTATCACTCAAATATATTGCTAAATTAAAAGCTTCAACACACCACCCTCCTACCGAACACTTATTAGCCGAAGCGTTGGGAAATCGAGGTCTCAAAGAAATTGAGAAAAACGCCTATCAAAAGGACATATATGACGCGTTAACCAAGATTGGCATGACCCTGAGCAAAATTAAACCCGTTGTTAAACTAACAATACCAAGTTGAAGTAGTGTTAGGCCAATAATCAATAGATCAATGGCTGAGGTTATCAAAACTTACTTCAGTCATCCTTTTTAAAATTAGTGGAAAAATATAGCCATTTCGAGTTAGTTTATACCGATCCATAAAAAAAGGGCGATAGTGTTGGCAGCTCTGTGAGTCTTAAACACAACCAGCTCCTTTTTAATCAAACTGCATTGAAGTATGAGATGTAAAAAATAAAAACTTTAACTTTCCTATATTCTTTACCAAATACTTTTAAATGGTGTAATGCTCTATTCTCAATCACGTTGGATTTTGATTAGCTGAAAGGTTTTCATCTTTATCAATGAATATTGGTATTACTGTATTTGTTTAAAAATATTAGGATATAACTACTGAGCCACAGCAACGCGTGGCCGGGTCAGCTAGTTTGCTTATAGGTTTAACGTTACAATATAATTTGTATTAAATATTTTAAATTTGAGGGACTCCAAGGGACGGAAAATTAATCCATCGTGGAGGTTTTTGTAGATAACTATTATAAATAATGTAATTATTGAAAAAATAAAACAATTCATTCAAAAAAGAAATACAATTTTTGATTTCGAACTCTGTCCACCTTCGAACTTTCTCTCCTCCGAACTCTCTCTCCTCCGTATAAGTCTTCTGTCCCCCACTATCTTCAGACTTCTCCTGATTGGCTGCCTCCAGACTTCTCCTGATTGGTTGGTTCCAGACTTCTTCTGATTGGCTGGCTGCCTAAAATTTTCCTTCCTTTCTATATTAAACGTGTTTCCCTGCGGCCTCTTTGAAACCAGGGCTTATTTCCACAAATTTCTCTAACAATCTTCTTAGGTATTTCCCGGGGTGTTTGTCGGCAGCATTTTCGGTCCTAAGCTTTGCTTATTGTGGATTTCTAACAGAAGGTTTATGGCCCCAATAACTTACAAGAGGTATTTCCAAGATCTAGCCGCCTTCAGGTAAAACTGACCACCGGGTTGAGCATATACAGTACTTTACATATTTTGATATTAAATTCTTAATTCAATTTACTTTTCCTATCATGGCAGCATCCACAAACGTAGCACTTAGTGTCTCATAGGCGGTGCGAACAACGACAATGTGCTCAGCAGTTTCTGATACACCACAACTGGGGCATAGGGGGTCGATGTTTTTTCCATGTTTGAAGAGTTTCGCTCAAAATACCCCTTGCCCCGTAAGAATTTGTGAGACCCAATAGTCCGGGAGGACCAAAGTCTTATCTAAACGCGAACCGACGGTGGGGAAGTACTTCCGGTGCGTGACAACACAAATTAGTAGTGATAAGATGATAAGTAAATAAGTGATGATATATATTTTTTTTTTAACTCTATTTCTATATTCACACCTTTCATAACTGAAAGACAATCAGTGAATTTGCTGTAATCAGTAGATAATTTTGGCATGATAGGCATGGAGAAGATTTGTGCCCAGCGGCACCTCTTCCTGTCGTGATTAGCGCTCAGGCAGGGAAAACCAGCTCCCTTTTAGTCTTCTATGGGTGTTATCGTGCAAGTGGGTACGCCAGTACATAATGCTTGGGCGGCCTGTGATAATTGCTGAAGGAGGCTTAAAAGAGGCTGGACAAAGTTGTTCAAGCCACTAACCAAGTTGGGAAGATCGTTTCGCTTTCTGTTTTCAGAAGATTCATGTTTTTGTTGGGGCGGTATCCTTTTAGAAATTGGTCTTGCAGGGTGCTGCTGATAGCGTGATTCCAGTTGAGCTCCTGAATGAGGCTGCTGTTGTGGGAGAGGCGGAAACTCATCTATCGGCGGAGGGACATTGATTTGTGGACGTTTTCTTGGATTCCTGGCTGCTTTCAATTGTTTCAGAGCTGGGCACCCTCTGTAGCTAGCAAGATGTGGCGCACCACAATTGGCACTCTTTGCTTCGGTTTCTCTTGGCTTGGTGCATTCAGTGCTCTCATGGCTACGACCACATTTTATGCATTTTGGTGCATGATCGCAATAACTTGCTGTGTGTCCGTATTGCTGGCATCGAATGCACCGAAGAATGATTTTCTTTTTTCTTGGTTCTTCGATTAAAACTTCAGTATGGTAAAGAAATTGTATGTCAAATATTTTTCATTATAATATGACTTACATATGTCAACGAAGAACATAGGTAGTGGTTTTTACTTTCACTTACCTACATATGAAATATATATTAAGTGGAAGTATTGCGATCGTAAAAAATTTCGACTTGCGGTTTTCAACGGAAATACACGTTTTGGGGTCCCCTCAGTCCAAATAACCAAGTGCTGCGAAATACACAAGTGTGTGTGTGAACAGACTAGCTCAAAAACTATAAACCGTGCGAATCTGAAATTGGATATTTAGTGTATGTATATGCCCGCGATGTAACAGCTAAAATTTCTCAAAGGAAACGGGCACTTTATATCATAACCTTTTTACCAATTTTTACATTTTTTTCGATTATCTCAAAAACGGCTTTAACGATTTTCATCAAATTCGTCGTGTTTAATGAAAATTAGTTGTTCTTTAATACCAGGTAAGCTTTATTGTATTAAAATGTTCTGAGGGGGCTTAAATGGGGAAGGGGCTTTTTTTGTTTTCCTCTAAAGTACCTTTGTATTTGTTTATAAGGAGAAATTATCGGTCTCTTGTTTCGCCTAAAAATAAGAAATGGGTAAATATGAGATATGATAAAAATCAAGTAAACATAGAGAGGAGAAAAAAAGAAAAATATTCAGTCAACTCATAAAACACGTTGAGCCCACGCATGCGGAGTACGCCTTTAATAACAGAACGTTGTTTATAATCAAAGACGTTCTGTTCATTTAATGGAAATTATTTGTTTCATAGTAACTAAATGAAATATTCAACAAGTAAATAGAGAACTATAAAATCAGACGACTTGGAGTAGTATGCTGGCATTGCCGAATTATCACAAGTAAATACTTTTAATCAATAATAAAATTTTTTAAAAATCAATAATTTTTTTGAGCGAATGAAAACAAAAATAAGAAAGGAATGAGGAAAAATGTGTAACTTTATGTAATGGCATTTAACCAAACACATTAATTTCTAATCTAAGTAAGTTGGTAAGTGAAAGTTGTGTGTTGCGCGGATGCACCAGATTTTTTAAAACGTGATACTTATAACATTTATTACATTAGTGGCTTCGTAACCAAAGTTTCTTTGTTCATTTTTTATGATTGAGACTGGAGTCGCATGGTGTAATTAAATGATAAATAAGTAATGATAATTATTAGGCCTTACTAGTGATAAGAAAATCCGGGTTCGAATCCAGGTCAATGCCAAACTTTTCTATTCTCATAAAATATCTTAAAAAATAATTAAAAATTTTAATGACATTATTAATATTTTTATTAATGTTGGGTCATTCCACGTCAATTCAACACAGGATTGAACCTCACCATTTCAGATTTTCTTGATATTTGGTATATGTGCACTACTGTTATTTACTAGAACTATTGTGAAATATTACTGAGATATGTCTACCCGTTTTTGAATTATTGGTGTCTAAAGCCCTCAAAAATAGGTCCAGAAACAGAAAAAATCACGATTAAAAATAGCTGTAGAAGTTTTCCAAATTTGACTAGGACTATGAGATTGGTGTCGTTTACCAGCGCATTCCATGCCGTTTCATATGATATAGAACAATGTATATGTATAGGCAGTATGACCTATTTTTTAAAAAAATACATAAAAATAAAAAAAAAATGTCCTTTTTGAGAAAATTGAAATTAAAATTTTGAACTTGGTTTTAAGAAAGTTTCATTAGCACCAACTTATACATTTTTGTATATAATATGAAATGGCATAGAATGCGCTGTTAAACGACATCGATCTCATAGTCCTAGTCAAATTTGGAAAACATCTGCAGCTATTTTTAATCACAAAATGCTAGATTTGTGAAATTTTATTACTAGTTTTCAATTTTTTTATTAATGAAGAAATTTTGATCCCACTTTTATATTTTGTTGTATGAATTGATATAATACTGCCTATTTTTAAAATAAATATAAACATTTTAAAAGATGCACTTTTCGAGATAATTGAAATTAGAATTTTAAACTAGGTTTTAAGAAAATTTGTTTAGTACCAACTTATACATTGCTGTATATCATTTGAAATGGCATGGAATGCGATGTTAAAAAATCTGGTGAGTGCGCGCAACACACAACTTTCACTTACCAACTTACTTAGATAAGAAATTAATGCGTTTTGTTAATGCCACTTCTCAAAGTTACACATTTTCCACATTCATTTCTTATTTTTGTTTTCATTTGCTCTATAAACCCCTCAGAACATTTTAATAAACGCTTACCTGATATTAAATAACACTCAATTTTCATTAAACATGACGAATATGAAGAAAATCGTTTAAGCCGTTTTTGAGATAATCTAAAAATTAGAAAAAAAGTTATGAAATAAAGTGCCCGCTTCGGTTGATCAATCTTGATGAAATGTTGGCTATCACATCTTTGGCATATACATACATAAATACCCAGTTTGATCAAATTCGTGAAAGCCGTTTTTGAGTAAATAAAAAAAACACGTGAAATTGATACAAAATTTATTAAGTAAAGTCCCCCCTCCGGTTGATCAATTTTGATGAAATGTTGGCTATCACATCTTTGGCATATACATACATCAAATACCCAGTTTGATCAAAATCGTGAAAACTGTTTTTGAGTAAATAAAAAAAACACGTGAAAATGATACAAAATTTATTAAGTAAAGTCCCCCCTCCGGTCGATCAATTTTGATGAAATGTTGGCTATCACATCTTTGTCATATACATACATCAAATATCCAGTTTGATCAAAATCGTGAAAGCGGTTTTTGAGTAAATAAAAAAAAAACACGTAAAAATGATACAAAATTTATTAAGTAAAGTCCCCCCTCCGGTCGATCAATTTTGATGAAATGTTGGCTATCACATCTTTGTCATATACATACATCAAATATCCAGTTTGATCAAAATCGTGAAAGCGGTTTTTGAGTAAATAAAAAAAAAACACGTAAAAATGATACAAAATTTATTAAGTAAAGTCCCCCCTCCGGTTGATCAATTTTGATGTAATGTTGGCTATCACATCTTTGGCATATACATACATCAAATATCCAGTTTGATCAAAATCGTGAAAGCGGTTTTTGAGTAAATAAAAAAAAAACACGTAAAAATGATACAAAATTTATTAAGTAAAGTCCCCCCTCCGGTTGATCAATTTTGATGTAATGTTGGCTATCACATCTTTGGCATATACATACATCAAATATCCAGTTTGATCAAAATCGTGAAAGCGGTTTTTGAGTAAATAAAAAAACACACGTGAAAATGATACAAAATTTATTAAGTTAAGTCCCCCCTCTGGTTAATCAATTTTGATGAAATTTTTACAGTCATATCTCAGGCATATAAATAGATCAAATACTCAGTTTAATCAAAATCGTTAGAGCCGTTTTTGAGAAAATCGAAAAAAATGTAAAAAGTTATTAAATAAAGTACCCCCTCCCTTTGAGCAATTTTGATGAAATTTTTGCTGTCACATCGCGGGCATATACATACACTAAATACCCAATCTCAGGTTCGCACGGTTTATAGTTTTTGAGCTAGTCTGTTCACACACACACACACACACACACAGACACACACACACACACACACACACACACACACACAGACCATTTCGCGGGACTTGGTTAATTGGACTCAGGGGACCCCAAAACGTGTATTTCCGTTGAAAACCGGAAGTCGAAATTTTTCACGATCGCAATACTTCCACTTACTATATATTTCATATATAGGTAAGTGAAAGTAAAAACACCAATCTCATAGTCCTAGTCAAATTTGGAAAACATCTACAGCTATTTTTAATCATGTTCTTTTCTGTTTCTGGACCTATTTTTAAGGGCTTTAGAGACCAATAATTCAGGTTAGACGGTTAGACATATCTCAGTGATATTTCACAATTGTTCTAGTAGATACAAGTAGTACACATATACCAAAGTTCAAGAAACTCTGAAATGGTGAGGTTCAAAATGATATAATTTTGTGTTGATTTGACGTGGAATTGCCCTGTTGTTAAGTTTATGGTATTGATGTTGTAGGGTACATATGTTGTAGTATTATTAATGTTGTTATGTGTACGGTATTAATGTTGTTGTTATTAATGGTATGTTCCCTGCCCTCAGGTTTATGATGAACTGCAAGCTGGTCGTGGTGATGGGAGTCAGCTGGTTTCTGGAGTTCTTGTCGGTCCTGGTGAAGGATCCTCCGCAGGTCTGGTACCTCTCGGACATGGCCAACGCCTGTCAGGGCCTCCTCATCTTCAGCATCTTCGTGCTCAAGGGGCGGGTCCTCAGGGGCCTAAGGGAGCGGATCCTGTCCTGCTGCAGGATCAAGCTGTCCAGGAAGCCGTCGGTGTCCACCATCTGCACGCTCAGCAACTTCTCCACCAACAACCTCAAGAAGTCAGTCTCGGAGTCAAGGCTGTCCCCACTTCCGATGACCAAGAGGCCCAACTTGCGGAGCCAGTCTTCGAACAGACTCCTGGTGTGATAGTCGCCCAAGAACCCCCAAATCGCGGGAGGGGGGACAAGAAGTGCCTTCGAGAAGCCTCCGAGTCTTCTTCGGTAGTCGGAAGGCGGTCGTTGTTACATTCCGCAGCTTGATCAGTGTCTTCGATGTCTTAACTAGCTTTTATTTATTTATAGTGCTGCTTTTTTCTAAATGTTGTACAATATTTCGCTTAATCCGCTGCAATTGGGTCAGGATAAAATTTACAACAGATTAAACGAAAAATAAAGATACTGAAGGTAACTTTTTAAATGAACATTATCTTTTTTTTGAAAAATATTTAATTCGTCATAAGTTGATATCTGGCTAAAAACCTTGGCCTTTCATGGAAGGAATGTTTCATAAGAAACGCATGGATAAATCGAACGTAAATGGATCAAGACTTTCAAAGAAAACCAGAAATTCATGGGAAGTATATCATTTTGTGTAGGTCACAAATCAGCTGTAAAGTCAATATTTAGACAGCTGATGCCCAAAGTGGACTGTCTGGTTAAAAACATTACGAGTTTCGTTTCGTTTGAATCCGATCTACGAATTTAGTGAGAAACAAACGTAGTTATTTCATGGTTATAGAAGGGGATCAGTAAACCTTTAGTGTTAATTAGATAGAATTCGTGTGGAATATGCTACACATAGAAAGAAGATGGTTTTTACTCAAAAAACCGTTTTTTTGGGGTAGTTAGTATCACTGGAACTAACTATAACTAAAATCTAGCCGCCTTCTACCTGTGTTAACACGAACATCCATAATGGAAAATCGTAAAATGGGCCTTACGCGAAGGGAATAATAAATACTATTGTATCAGTATTCTGGTATTGTAGGTTTTGTCATTCTGATTCCAACGGTATGTATAAAAGTCAAAATTGATATAGATTTTGAGTTTAACCATCTTCTTGTCGACATGTAATATAATATCTTTGATGCGTTCTTGATGAAGGTCATAAGGGCTTAAGTCATTATTTGAGAATTTGGAGATTATATCGTTATATTGTACCACGAAATCAGAGCTAACGGTTGGTATTAAGGTATTAAGTCTAACTATATTGTTTTATAAAAATAACAATCTATATAAATAAAGATGAAATTCTGTTTATTCGTTTGTTTGTTCTTTAGAGAAATCCATACCGTATGTCCTAAATTCTACAAATTTCGCTCAGTGGTTCTTTCATACCAGGTGCGAACACCTGTCCATATTAAAATTGTATAACTTCAGCCAATCTCTGGGTATATTCTTTATTGTTATACAAATCGTAATGATCTCGATTTACATTGGTTTTTAGAACATTTAAAAAAATGAAATTCCCTGAGTGAAACCGGGATCTACAGCTAGTTACAATGAATATCAATAATTAAATTTTATATAATGTTTTAAACTTTGCTGTTGTTCTTCTGAAAAATTCAAAATTTTGACTTAAGCCCTTATAACCGCGCATCAAATATATAAACATAAAACTCTCAGACCAAAAAATAATTTAAAAAATATAAAGGTTAAGACACGATCCAAAATATATATTTTCAGTGAGTATATATTATATATATTCCAAAATACATATTTACTTGTAGTGAGTGCCTGCTTCTTTGTAACCTGTGCTGTATATTGTATATTATCATTGTATCATATGATTACCCTAAGTGCCAGTAAACATTAATATTTTAAGAGAAGTTACAAAATTTATTGAAAAATGTGTTAATTTATTTGTAGGGATAGTTCATATAAATAAGATTAGTCCACATACCATTGTAATGATTAATTGCCAAAGAATTAATAAAATGAAAGAACATGTAAAAATGTTGTATCAGTTGAATAAAGATAATGTGTAAGAAATCATAATAAATATGAAATACTTATTTTTTTTCATCTATACAGATAAACAGCTACATACATGTATATGTATATACCTAGATTACAATATATATAAATAGTCATATTATATTAAATTGAATGAAAATGTAATTTGAAAAAAAAAAAAAAAAAAAAACAATTGTCGAAATCTGAATATTTCTTTCTGGTTGTTTTTTTTTTTTTTTTGTAACCATACAAAGTACATATTGTGGTTATAATATTACACTAAGTGCCTGTAAAGATTATATTAAACAAAAAATAGATTCATTATCAAAATAATATAAATTTACTCTATACCTATAAAAATTCTATAAATTATACTATTGTTAATAAAATCATTCAAGAAAAAATAATAATTTAAACTATTTAATTTGAAGCCTAAGTTTCTGTCCGAAAATTCAGAAATTATTTCTGCAGCCCTGAATAAGGCTTGGATTTTCATTCGTAACGTTTGCTTCAAATAAAAGGTCAGCTATAAAGAATTTACTGTTAACAACTTTTTAAACTAAAAGTGATACAAAATATGCCTTATCAGTTAATAAAATAAATATGGTTATTCAATCGAAACATTGATAAATTATTTATAATAATATTTAATAAAAAGTATACGAACATTGATGTAGAATAGATATATATTGATGTGATCTATAACCTTTGATTTAAAAATTAGTCATATATTTATTTAAATCATTATTTATTTTTTACCAAATTTATTAAATCTACGATGAATTGTTGTATAATTTGTTATTTGTTTTATAAATGTTCTAACATAAATAATATTAAAAGAGTACCATTATTAATATATTTTTTTTGGTCTAAAACCAATTTTTATAAAACCTCCCTGAAGTAATTTTGTTTTGTTTTCATAAAAGTATGAAGCAAGTAAGTATGAAGCAAAATGTTTTCATACTTCCCTGTATATGAAACATATTTTAAGGGACAATATTGCGATAATGGAAAATGTCAACTTTCAGGGTTTTTTGGGGTCACCGACGTCCAAATAACCAAGTTCCGCAAAATAGTGGGTGTGTTTGAAAAGTCTTAAAAAAAAAAAAAAAAAAAAATAGTCCTTTGAAAAGTATATGCTCATCACGTGAAATCATAGATTTTGTCAAAATTGATCAAAATCGGGCACTATATTCCAACGTTTTTTTCTTTTCTTTTCATTTTTTTCAAAAACTATTTATTAGGGATCACCTTTGGTGTAGTGATTAGCATAGCAACCTATCAATACCAAAAGGTCGTGGGTTAGCGTCTTGCGGTGGCCCTAGGATTTTTAATGGGAGTAAAAAATCCTTAGCTACGCCGTCCCTCGGAAAGGATGTAAAATGGGGGTCACCAGCCTGTACGATGGCAGGTACTCGTTAAAGATCTCTATCCTAATTATACCTGGATAGACAAAATTTAGAACTCTCACTGTTGGTAGCATCGTCCGATTAGCCTTAGTGGCTTCAAATGACGTTAAACAAACAAAAGAACTTATTTCTTGTATTATAGTTACATATACATATATGTACAGTACCAGTCAAAAGTTTAGACTCACTTATATTTAGATCATAATCTTCAAGTTTAAAAAAATAACTGTAACTCAAGAGATAACAATTCAAAAATTATATGATTGTTTTGAATACAATCTATATAAATAAAGCAGCTTTGGAAGCTCTAGGAGGAAAGGTAAATAATAGGTTCAACAAATATTGGTGGGATGTAGACAGTGAAAATACAATTAAAAAGAAAAAACGGTGCTACAAGAAATGGCTCGCGAACAAAAACGAGGAAACCCACCTAGAATATAAAAAAGCCAACAGAGAGGTCAAGAGGATCAGAAAACAGGCTATTGGGCGTTTTTGGGAGAGGAATATGGAACAAATGGACAGATGTATACAGGGACAGAAAAGCAGCTTAGCCTGGAAAAGCTTAAGAGCAATTAAAAACCAAAAGCCCTCAATTATAGGTTCAATTGTCATAAAGACCGATACATGGGTAGACTATTTTTCAAATCTGCTAAAGGAAGAGAGACAGCAGTTTATTATTGAACCGGTGGCTAAATTTGAAGAAGTGATAAAAGAGGAGGACATTCCTCCGATATCTGCAGAAGAAATAAATTTGGCCCTTAAAGGAATGAAAAACAATAAAGCTGCTGGCCCTGGAGATATTCCAATAGAACTGTTAAAAAATGGACCTGAGGAATTAATGCTAGCTCTCTCAAATTTTATGTCTATATGCTTAAGAAGAAACGAAATACCAGAAGAATGGAAAATCGGACATATTATTCCTCTCCATAAAGTAGGAAGTAAAAAGATATGCTCAAACTATAGAGGGATAACAGTAACAAGTAGCTTGAGTAGATTATATGGCAGGATTCTAAAACAGAGACTAGAAAAAGAGTGTACAAGAATCATTCCCGAAGAACAAGCTGGATTCAGATCAGGTCGGTCATGCAGTGACCACATATTCGTAATTAGACAGCTTCTGGAGAAGGCCATGGGGCATAATGTGGAAGTTCACCTGATTTTTGTGGACCTGAAAAAAGCTTATGACACAGTTCCATTAAAGCTCTTGTGGGAGGCCTTGCATTATTTCAATATAAGTACCTTATATGTGCCATAAGAAGCTTATACGAAGGGGCAAAGGCTTGCGTTAAAATTAGGGGTGCAATTAGTAAATGCTTCCCTATAACGAAAGGTCTGAAGCAAGGATGCGCATTGTCTCCTCTCCTTTTTAATATATATGTGGAAAGGGCTTTAATGAATTGGAAAAAAAAATGCCAGGGTATGGGGATCAAGATTGGTAGTGACTACCTCTTCAATCTCCAGTTCGCTGATGACCAAGTCATTATCGCTTCAGAAGTGGAGGATGTGGAGTACATGATGAGGAAGATCCTTCAGGAATATTCTAGTTGGGGGCTAGAAGTCAGCAAGGAAAAGTCCGTCTACATGGCCTTTAACGGAACAGGGAGTAATTTAATCCTGGAAGGATGGACTTTAGAGCCAAAATGCAAGTTTAAGTATTTAGGAAGCTGGTTGGACTCGCTAGGGTCCAGCGATCTGGACATCCAGGAAAAGGTCGTTCAAGGAAAAAAAATCATCGGGATCTTGAACTCGGTATTATGGAGTAGGAATGTGAGCATGAAAACAAAAAAAATAATATATAAAGCCTTTTTGGAAAGCGTCAGCCTCTACTCGGCAGAAGCGTGGACATTAAAAGCTAAACAAGCAGGTAGGCTCTTAGCCCTAGAAATGGATTTTTGGAGGCGGGCATGCGGAGTGTCCCGAATCCAAAAAATTCCCAACGAACAAATAAGACAGCGGGTTGGGAAAGAAGAAAATATCCTCCATAGCATAGAAACCATGAGGTTAAAATGGTTTGGACATGTTATGAGGATGAATGAGGGAGCATGGCCAAAAAAATTGCTGAAATGGAAACCAGAAAGAAGAAGGAAAAGAGGTCGCCCGAGGAAACTCTGGTATGACGGAGTGGAAGAAGGAATGATGAATAGAGGGATAAGAGAGGGAGACTGGGAAGACCGAAAGAAATGGAGAGCGCTTATTATTGGGGACGACATATGACTTAATGTTGTAAACAGTCGTAAATAAAAAAAAATAAATAAAGATGAAATTGTTTGTTTGTTTTTTTGTTCCTTATAAAAATCTATACCGTTTTTCCTCAATTCTCCAAATTTCGCTCAGTGGTTCTGGTGCGAACATCTGTCCATATTATAATTACATAACTTCAGCCTATCTCTGGGTATATTCTTTATTGTTATAAAAAGCGTTATTATCTCGCTTTACATTAGAATTTTACGAAATCAATCGTTGGAGTCGAAAAAAATCTCATTTCTGTCCTAACGAACTTTTCATGACTTACGGCTTTTCTCATTTTTTTTTTCCGAATTCCCTGGGTGAAACTGGGATATAGAGCTAGCTATAAACAAATTAAAAATAAAGTTATAGTTGTTATGTAGTTCAATAAATAAAATGTTGTTATTTATTTATTTTACAAAATCTAAGGGTGAGTCTAAACTTCTGGCTGGTACTGTACATATTTGGCTTTTAATTTTACATGAAACTCCGTTCCCTATTTATAACATATTACGAAATGCTTAATAATATGATATCCCTGGTAAATTTGAATAAGTGCCTTCACTGTTAAGGTCTTAATTTCCACGCGAGGACTTTGAATCCCTCTCACTTAGGAAATGAGCTTATGCTTCTTAAGCAGAGCGGTCGGAGGCAGCTTTCCTTTCCAGGGCGTGGTTTGTAACATAATACTGTAGCTGTAAACAGCAATGCACACAATGTTAGCCGATTCTCATCTTGTTGAGAGCCTTATTATCATCATCATTACCTGCTCAAGGTTTCCTCGAGATGGCTTACGGGGAAATCGCCTCAAAATACATGATATTATCCGTATCAATTTTCAGTAGCAAACTGATAATTATATTCATATACTATTTCAGTAAACATCAGGAGCTTAAGTTTCTATCTATAGGGAAAAATGCCTGGAAGCTGTAAGGAGTAAGAGGATGACGCAGCGAGAAGCGGTGGGATGTAATAAAATTAGCTAAGCCACTTTCAGAAGGAATGGCAGGCTCCAATATAGCTGAATTAGTGCCTTTAGATGAAAATCATATAGTAAACCGTTTGTTAAATCAAGTAGATCAATCCAATCCAATGAAAATGCAGACTTGTCTATGATTAAGGATGCATTTATTAAAAGAATGTTAGAGAAGATGTTCAATTTGTTACGAATAAAAAGATGGCCAATCAGTTTGGAACAAGATGGAGTTCCAGGTGTCATCCTCGCTACAATAAGTTCCCCAAAACTAATAAAACGAGGTTTGTTTTCTTTGACAGGATCCTAAACATTGTTATATGCTCAAATAATTATGTAAAGACAATATCTTTAAAGTGTTGCTCAAAATAATGTTGAAATTATATTTTTCAAAACTAGCATTATTATAATTATGTTTTAAAATAACATTTGTCTTTAAAATGAACGTTTTGATGTTTACTGGATGTTCAGAAATCATACTTTTTTAATAACCACCCTCTTAACTGAAACCAAACTGTCTTCAAATAGCATTTTCAATGGGAATTGAGTATGGAGTCAAGTAACCCAACCGTAAGGTTAACTTGAGCCCAAATAAATAAAAATATTTACTACGTCACAAACAATGCATATTATATGTAAAAGCATTCAAAATAAACTGTAGTTTAACAATGTAAGGTGATTATATCAAAGAAAACAATATGTTTTGACTATTTTCAAGGATAATGTTTCAAAATTAATAAGTTTCAAAATCTGGGCTCAAGTAACCCGCGTTTACCGTACTTAAACAAAATTACTCAAGATTCAGTTTAAAAAAAACATATGTGACTTTTAAAACTGGAACTCGTAATTCGATTTTATTATTTTTTAGGGGGCGATTTATAAATTTCAACAGCTCTAAAAAACAAAATTTCGTACGCAAAAAATGATATCAATATTAGTATTACGCATTCATGTGAATGAATATACTTTATTTGTTTCCGGGGAATACCCTATACAAATAGAAATGGTTTATCTAGATAATACATATTATGTCTACCTGTACTGATATAAGAAGTTGGTAACCATATAAATTATAGACAATTATAGAATTATAATATTATAGACATCCCTAAAAATCCATAAACTAAATATTATTCAATTCAATTATTCAATCTATCTATAATTCAATTAATTACCCATCTGAAATCTAAATATGATTCATGAGTATATAAATTTAAATATGATAATACACAATATAAGCAAATACATATACAATACAATATAAATAAACAATTAATAAATAATAATGTACTAAGTTAAAAAACAAATGGTTACTGTTGTCATTTAGCAGTTTCTACGACCCACCCTTTTACTAGTTATTCATAAACAATGAATGATTTTAGCTTACAACATTGCCTGATATAATAAAATAGATTTTTGAGGCAGTGAATGCTAGCGATTTTGAGCAATTCAAACTGTGTAAACCGATTGAGTAGGGCAGATAGTGAAGGCGGGAAGCAGAATAAATCGGGCAGCGGATCAAAATATGAAAAACATCTTCAAGTTCATTTAAGTTGTAGATAGTGCAGTTTTTCTCGGGCTTAAAATAATAATATATATTATTGAAAGTTAATTTAATAATATGATTTCCAGAGAGTCTAAGTTGCGCCAGTGTTTTGGTCATAGGAAAGGGGACATTTAGTCCGAGATATGGCTGGACTATTAAATTATACTAAGACACGGACTATTAAATTATAAAAAGACACGGATCGCTGTCTTTGTACATTACGGGGTAGAGAGGGCTGTACCTTGTAGGGCTTGTCAGTCGTTGTTTATCGTGCTCTTCCGTGTAGCTTTTAAACAGAATTAGGCTTAAGGTCAGGCCACACATGTCCGCACCGCAGCACCAATATTGGTTATGTTCGGAATATTTTTAATTTAACTTACATATTACCTTAAGTTATGCCTAAAGGTCAGGCCCCACATGTCCGCACCGCATCCGCATCCGCGTGTGTCAACGGTTTCTATCTATCCTTCGTAAATGAATCAGATCCGTGCTGCGGATGCGGACATGTGTGGACTGACCTTTACGCGTTCATGTATCGAATTATTACAATAATACTTTAATATACTTTAATAATAAAGGCTTACCCGAAGGTTCGATGCCGACACCACCACTCGCTCCCTGCACACCTCCATCCATCGACCGTCTTCCAGACCTAACTTCGATAGATCCGCCCGAACGCAATCCTCCCACCTCCGTCTCGGCCTGCCCCTCGGACGTTTCCCATCCGGCACCGCGCTTATTAATCTTTTCGGAACACGTTCACAGCCAAGTTTTGCAATTTTACACGCCCATTTTATTCGCCTTGCTGCAATCACGTCAATTATATTGATTACAATAATACAATACTGATTTATATCGGTTGGGTGATCTAAAAGCCTATTTTGTTTTTATAATGATAAACCTTGAAAACCTTGTAATGCACAGTAATACACACATCTGTTTTATATCACGTAAGTTGTAATCCCTTAGTCCATCGCCCCTTATTCGCGGTCGTAAGCGACGGTGCTGCTTCTTGACTGGAACTAGAGGAACGGGGATAGAAGCCGGGCCAGTGTACCTAGGATTCATAGGTTTTTTTGGGAGTTTTTAATTTATTTGTCCCCAATTAAAGCCCGATAGGGCAAAAAATAATTTGAAAAATGTCTAACAGGTATTGCTCGGTCCCTCAGTGTTAAATCAGAAAATCAAAAGATGTGTCATTCCATTTTCTTCCAAAAAATAAAAAGCTACTTAAAGAGTGTATTGTAAAATTAATAATAGATATGCCTGTTTCGAAACATATGACGATATGAAGTCATTTTAAAGAAAGTGAATATATTTATCCAAGTAAATATTAGTATTTGACGATTGGGATCATAGTATCATAGATTTTTTTTTTTAATTTTCTACATTATTGTCATACATCCGTTGTCCTTAATTGTTCAAAGTTTTCAATGTGATGCCTGAAAGTATTAACAAATAAATAAATAATATGACAAAGAAACTAAGCTCTCATGAAAATGACAGCTATCATAACAATGATTGTATGAATAGGTGATTAATATTATTACTAACCGAAAAAGGCAAAATAGCAATGATGTGTTTGCATTTACCAGAACTACCAGCTTTACATGGAAAATTACAATGAAATTGCTTATTGTTATTAATAAATTTAATTTCTATTTTTACAGTCCTTTAAGATCGTTTGTTTGAAGGTACAAGGCTTGTAAAATAACTGTTTTTTTACTTCTGGATATTATTCCACACGTAATTATTTGGTTTGCATCAAGGATAGCCTGCCCTTCAATTAATGGTCTTTTAATATTACCAATTATGTCTATCACATTAACTATGTCTATCCCTGTTCCTTCCGACATTTTGCAAAACTACTAGCGCACCCTATAGTCGATTCGAGTGCGATTATTTAGTCCGAAATGGAACAACCCTAAAAGGTCTATAGATGGGTCTGTTTCAGAAGCCTACCTTCAGTTATTTTTGCCATGGCAACGGTTACTTTTTAAGAACAATATGATTACTCTTTTAAATAAGCTCAGAAGTAATTGATAAACATTATATTTAACTATTCTAAATTATTATTTACAAAAAAACATATTTCACTTTAATATGTTGGCACAAACCTCACGTAAAAAATTGTTCCAATCAACAATGGATGATCGGCGATTCCGAATTCTTCTTGGCAAGATTTAATTGAGGTATATCCTCTTGACCAGGAAAATATGAAACAAAATTACTTTAGAAAATGAAAATTTACTAAATTCTTACCAACTTCCGCTTCTTAAGCCGAAATTTTTAACAGGAACGCTTGAAGCACCTCCATCTTCCTTGCTTTAATCCCATTTCATGTCCATTTGGACAAAGCTTTACTTTACAGAGAACACCCTTTTCTTGTAGAAAATTTACGGCAGAATCTTCATCATTTATATTCCTAACCAAATCTAACAATCCCATTTTAATAATGACTTTTTCACAATATAATATTAAGTATCAATAAAAAGAATGGTTAATTTAACGTATGTTTCAGTAAAACAATTAATACCTAATTATTTTGATGGATTTAATTCAATAACATTTAAGTCAATGATAATCATAAGTAACTGTTACCATGGCAAAAATAACTGGAGGTAGGCTTCTGAAACAGACCCCTATAGATTGTCGAGATGAAGTTTTCAACAACTATATAGAGAATTATAAAATCAGAAAACTTGGAGTATTATGCTTGCATTGCCGAATTATCAAAAGTTAAAAGTTTTAGTTAATAGTAATAAAAATTAGTGTACTTTAGAGAGCAAATACAAAGAAAGAAAAATAATTGCATATGGAAAAATGTATGAATTTGAGAAATGCCATTTGAAAAAACACGTCAATTTCTAATCAAAGAAAGTTGGTAAGTGAATGTTATTGATCGCTTCGCACCAGATATTTTTTTCTTAATTTATTGAATCTTAGATCATATTTGAAAAATTGAAAAGATTCTTTTTTCTGTAATTCCAACATTATACCCTTTGAAGGTTCGTTATATCTCAGGTATTGTTGAGAGGTAAAAAACATGCCAAGGTGAATCTTAATCATAATCACAGGCGCACTTTAGTGAATTATTTAACCGAGAAAATTGCTTGACCTGGAATCGAATATCTGGGTTAGAATCATAATATTATGATATCGGTCTTAACTTTCCAGGATGCTAAAATATGCAATAAAATAAATGGACTTGGCTTCATAATTGCGTATTTAATTTACTTTTCTTTAAATCAGCACACCCTCATAGGTTGTGCTTATTCCCTCAGGACTCAGTTTTTAGCAGTAAAATCCAATTATCAGGAATCTCTATATATATAAGAGGCTTTGTCCTGACTGACAGAATCAACGTAGAGCAAAAACTACTAATGATAGAAACTTGAAGTTCGGAATTTAGATTTTAAACGCGATGTAGGTAACCACTAAGAAAGGAATTTCAAAAATGTAACCCCTAAGGGGCTTAAATGGCGAAATTGTCGTTTAACTGTAACGGAAATCTATTGTTGAGATTTTAAACCATATGTTTTTTATTTGAATATCGATTCAACGTTACAATATTATTAAAATAGACATTCACATAAAATATGGCTACTGATTATTTAAATATTAGTGGTAGTCAAATTATGCACACTGTGAATCCCATTATTGGGGATGGTGCGTGTTTATTTCGATCTCTTCTCCATATATATAAGAGGCTTTGTCCTGACTAACAGAATCAACGCAGAGCTACTAAACGCGATGTAGGTAACCACTAAGAAAGGAATATCAAAAATTTAACCCCTAAGGGGTTTAAATGGCGAAATTGTCGTTTAACTCTAACGGACATCTATTTTCGAACTTCGAGAAAATATATCTAATGAGTATTCATTATAAAGAATTTGATACGATGAGTTTAACTCGAAAGGCCCTATTGGGCGTCGAAAACCATGTTTTACAGCCGAAAAATTAATCGTTTCCGACGAGTAAGTCATTTTTTGTTTCGGCGGTTTTAGTGAACTCTCTCCCTCTCATCTACCGAGCCGGCAGCTTCCCCCTCCAACATTCCACCTACCGGAAGCTCAGATTCTACTAAATCTCCTTAACATCAGTTAACATATTATATTAGATCTATACTAAGATAATGGTCACAGAATTGATTTTAAAGGCTCGCGGGCGAAGCCGCGACGGGAAATGCTAGTTTAAAATAAATAAAAAACTAATTGATGCATCAAAGCTTTATTAAAACACATTTTATATTAAATATTAATTTTTATCTTAAATTTTTTTTTTTTGCTTCATGTTCGATTTACGATTGTCAACAAACATCGACAATCAGCAAATGTGCGCTGTGCTAATGTCATCTAATCAGTTGGTTGAGATGACCGAGTAAGTGTGTATGGAAACGTTTGTTAAGTGTCTTCACATGTTGGTCTACTGTTTGCATTTGTAAGTCAGTATGTATTGTAATGTTGTCCACGTACCATGGTGCTTTAACTATGAGTCTTAATATTTTTGATTGAAAGATCTGAATTCTGTGTCAGTGGGTCTTTTTGGCTGTTGCGTATATCTGTGAAGAGTATGTCCATGTTGGTTTCAGTAAGTATGAATATGTATTTAGTTTTTGTATCAGTCCGAGTTTTGAATTTCTAGAAAAAAGTGACTTAAGTTGGTTAAGTCTTTTGTGAAGGATTTTTTTTTATGTTAACATGCGGGCCCCACGTCATCCTTCTGTCAAAGGTCAAGCTATTATACGGTATCAGTTTGAGAAATTTGAACATTGTCTATATAAATTAGAGGGCGAGTATTTTTTCGAAGAATGAAAGTTATGTGTTTTGATTTTTCACGATTTTGTCGAATTTTCCATAATTTATACCAGTCATTTACTTTATGCAGGTGTTGTTGTAAAGTTAGTGAGGCATGTATAGGATCTTGATGTTTAGTGAGAATTTTTGAATCGTTAGCATAAGTAGTAGTCAGTGTATCATCGCTTAAGGGTATATCGTGTGTGTATATAATGTATAGAAGAGGAGTCAGTATTGAACCTTGAGGTACTCCCGGCAGGACTGAATGAATTGATGAAATTGCTGACCCCTGCCGAATGGAGAAAAATCTCTCGAATATATATATATATATATATATATATATATATATATATATATATATTTTTTTTTTAAATTAATATTATGTAATTTTATTTTGGATGACAAAAGATTGGCCTCGTCTGGAAATCGAACCGAATTTTATTTATATAATTTTTTCTGTGTTTCCCATCCGCCTCATACAAGCATATACTATATACTTTTCAAGGAAAAATAAAAATAGGTTTAATAAAATTAAAAAAAAAAAACATTTGCGAAAATCATAGTGTTTTTTTTTTTTTGTTCACGAGTCTATTTGTTAAATAATATCATTTTCTATCTTTTAGTCATTTTATCGATTAACCAGACAATATTTGAATGCATTAATAATTTATGATGATATTTAAGTCGATATAGATCACAATAATTACCTAAGAACAAAAGAACTTATAATGAGGAATAGTAAGGATATTATTAAAAACACAAGTAATCAACTAAAAAAAAGAAATCCTTTTATTAAAATACAATTTATTTACAAATAAACTATAAGTAATACTAAATGTAAAAATCGGTCCTTCACCTTTTACATTTTATTAAATATCACATTTTAATAAATTAATACTTTTTTTATTGTTAGTATTCATTTTAAATATTAAATAAAACTACAATAATCGCCATAATGCTCTAAAAAGATCCCAAACAAAATTTCTTAAAATGGTGAATAGTTTTAGCGATCATTTTTTTTATTTTTTTTTCCATTATTTTATTTTATTTTAATTTTTATTAATACAGTCGACTCCATTTTATTGGGATATAATTGGAAAATTTGTTTTTGTCCCAATTAGGCGGAGGACCCAATAAAGCGGAGACCATGAATCCACGTGTAAATGCAAATAAAAAATGCATAAATACGCCTAATCACTGGGCTACCGTACATGCGTGATAATTGATGTCATACATTAAACATATTTGGAGGGAAACCCATTTACTAGGTGCATTTAGGTTTACCTATTTTCGCCTATTAATTTAATGAAGGGGTCAAAATAATACAATTAATTTAACTCTTAAAATGTATTTTTATTAAATAGGTGTTTTAATATAAGAAATATACAATATGAAACAAATTAAAATAACTATTTGTGTACAATATAAATTATACCGATAAAGGCGAAATAAGAAATAAATCAGAACATGATTTTACGTCAATTTTTTTAACAGGTAAGAATCAACTGTGTATTGTCACTCTCCTTGTAAACTACTTATAATGAGCGCACTTCTTCATTTCCTTTTTGTGAAAAGAAATAGTCTAACATTTTTGATGCGGTTTCTTGCTTCTGGTTGAGAAACGTGCGTGGTCTCAGATACTTGGGTTATTCGATTGACAACGGGTCCCATAGTTTTTTACATTAAGTTGCAGAAATTTTTGGCCCAATTAGCCGATTGTCCCAATAAAGCGGTGTTATTTTACCTATATTTGATTCCGTTTTATTAAACATGGCTCAATTAAGCGGTGGTCCCAATTATCCAATGACCCAATTAAACGGAGTCGACTGTATGTATATATATACATATATGTGGATCTCAGAAAACAAGGGGTCTAAGTGACATTTGAGTGCACCTAGTTGCAAAATCTCAAAAGAATTACATTTTCCACACTATACTTCCCACAGAAAACAAAAGATCCGTCAGAAAAAAAAGAACACGCTGCAGCACCTTGACCTCAATCCCTACTACACCCAGTTATAATTTTATTTTTAGTAATAAACATTATTCAAAATTTCTTTCTTTTTTTTGTGTTCTAGGTGGGATCCTATTAATGTATATTTTTTTGTAAACATCCATGCCTATGGTAGGATGCCTTATTTAGGTTTACTAAGGAAGGGGAAAAAAAAAAAAAAAAAACTCCATATTTCTTTTACGTCTTACTCAATTTTTAAAAATGTCACTTCGATGCCTTGTATTTATTTGTGCCACATTTATTTTTTTCTATCTTGTAGTTTCCTTGTGTGTTTTTTTTTTTTTTTAATGTTCTCTATTTTACCACCACAATTACAAATAAATACATACACAATTTATACAATATTTTATATATGTATACTATTTATCATATGTACATATCAATATAATTATTTATATATATGTATATATATTTATATTGGAATGTTATTGATTTAAAAGAAAAAAATCTAGATAAAGCTCAAATTCCTTTATCACTTCTACATTACGTGCACCAACAATTGTATCATTTTTAAAAACCTAATGTTCCTAGATTTGTACTTAATTTAAAAAAAAAAAAATTATTATGAAAAAATTGACTAAGCAAATATCTAATCTACAAAAGATTTTCCTAGTTTGCAATTTCAGTTTGATTGCCACACATTTTAATGTGGTAACAGCGGTGTAAACTATTATTTATGGAAATATAAAAGTATAACTCAATTAATAATAATTGATAACCCTGTTTATGCTCCAAACTACAATATTAGGTTCTCAAGTTAGGGTTGTATTTTGAAGTATTAAAGGCACTGGCGCATCTTATCGGGAACTACTATCTCCCAGTATCTTCATCTGAAACATATAACATAATATTATTTATTTTTATATTAAAATATTATATAAAATATATTTATATTTATATATATATAAAATATATTATATAAAAATGGTCGTCAAGTGAAAAATATTAGGGTAAACCTTACAGTTATTGGCACCCTTAAGACTACATTTCTGTGGTTCAATTAAAAAAAAATATTTTTTATAAAGGGATCAAATAGAAACATCCTATAGCTCCTCATTATCTATCCTCATAAAGAGGTTTTTTTGGGTCAAAAGTTCAATAGTTTTAAAATAAGGCAATATTTATTGTTAAAAGTGCCAAATCTAGTTATTTGCACCCTGTGGATTTAATTGTGAAATGGTTAGTTTGTTAATCTTCTTAGTTCATAGATGACTTAGAGGACCCTTCAAACATTAGACTCATATATATCTTGTAATAAAGTTAGGACTTGTTTAGCTATTTCTTTAAGTTAAAGTTGGGGTGCCAATAACTGTATGGTTTACCCTACATATATATATATATAGATATATATGTAAAGGTTTTGGTTATTAGAATAAATAAAAGTCATCCCAAATATAAATAAACACTAGGAATGAAACTTATAACAGCGTTCGGAAGTAACGAATACGCACTGTGCGATAAATTCCAATTATAAAACTTGGTATTCTTAAAGAATGGTCGTGTTGAATTACCGTTTGGACGAAAACCATATTTTTATTTCTGTCTTCTTTTTTTTACTTTCACTTACCTATATATGAAATATATAGTAAGTGGAAGTATTGCGATCGTGAAAAATTTCGACTTCCGGTTTTCAACGGAAATACACGTTTTGGGACCCCCTAAGTCGAAATGACCAAGTCCCGCGAAATGGTCTGTGTGTGTGTGTGTGTGTGTGTGTCTGTGTGTGTGTGTGTGAACAGACTAGCTCAAAAACTATAAACCGTGGGAACCTGAAATTGGGTATTTAGTGTAGGTATATGCCCGCGATGTGACAGCAAAAATTTCATCAAAATTGCTCAAAGGGAGGGGGTGCTTTATTTAATAACTTTTTACGTTTTTTTCGATTTTCTCAAAAACGGCTCTAACGATTTTGATTAAACTGAGTATTTCGTGTATTAATATGCCCTAGATATGACTGTAAAAATTTCATCAAAATTGATTAACCGGAGGGGGGACTTTACTTAATAAATTTTGTATCATTTTCACGTGTTTTTTTTATTTACTCAAAAACGGCTTTAACGATTTCGGTAAAAGTGGGTATATGATGTATGTATATGCCCGAGATACGACTGTAAAAATTTCATCAAAATTGATCAACCAGAGGGGGGACTTTACTTAATAAATTTTGTACCAATTTCACGTGTTTTTTTTTATTTACTCAAAAACGGCTTTAACGATTAACAAAAATAAGATATGATGTAGAAAAATGTGTGACTTTGGGAAATGATGTTTAGCAAAACACGTCAATTTCTATTCTAAGTAAGTTGGTAAGTGAAAGTTGTGTGTTGCGCGCACGCACCAGATTTTTTCATGTGAGGGGGGGCGACCTAATGACAGAATTTACGTCCAAATTTACTTTAAAAATCAATGTTTAAAAACCAATGAAATCCATCTTTCAATGAAATATTTTACTTAAATGTGTATTGTACAAAATGAAAACCAAACATTTTTCTAGATCAGCTAGGTCATGAATTTTTCTCAAAAATAAACACTATCTTTTCTTAATTAATCTAATCTTAATTTGTGGCTGACCACCATTTTTAAATAATTTATTTTTTGAAGAGAAAAGATTTGGCTCCGCCGGGAGTCGCACCCGGGTCTCCTGCGTTACATGCGAGGATGCTAACCACTACACCACAGAGCTCGGCTCAAGGCAGAGCAATTAAAAAAATTGACTTATGTCAATAAATATCATAAATTGAACAAAATTTGTCCACCTCCCGCTACTACTCGCAAAACTTGTGAGATAGGGGGAGTAGGTATCAGTGAAGAGGAAGGATTTGCTCTGCCTTGTGCCGAGCTCTGTGGTGTAGTGGTTAGTATCCTCGCATGTAACGCAGGAGACCCGGGTTCGACTCCCGGCGGAGCCAAATCTTTTCTCTTCAAAAAATAAATAAATCTTTCTGTTATGGTCAAACAGTAAAATAAAATTAACCATAAGAAAATACTTTTACAGCTTTTATAAATTTTTGCTGGGTAAATTCCGAGATATCTCTAATTAATCTGTATTAATAAATTTAAAAATAAAATAAACCTATCATAAAAAGGCGTGTAAATAATACGAGTCTAGCCTATTCGTTACCACCAGCTGGTTAAAGATGCCAGCGCATTCTGTTATTGACTTCTGAAACTTACGACATGTTAATATGAACGTGGGAAGGCTATAACAATTACATTAATCATCATGATTATAATATTATTTATTTATTATTTAACCATGATATTTGTTTCTAACGTTTTTTTTTTTTTAAATCGTTACCGAAACCTGAACAAATAATTTTTACTTTCACTTACCTATATATGAAATATATAGTAAGTGGAAGTATTGCGATCGTGAAAAATTTCGACTTCCGGTTTTCGACGGAAATACACGTTTTGGGGTCCCCTGAGTCAAAATAACCAAGTCCCGCGAAATGGTCTGTGTGTGTGTGTGTCTGTGTGTGTGTGTGTGTGTGTGTGTGTGTGAACAGACTAGCTCAAAAACTATAAACCGTGCGAACCTGAAATTGGGTATTTAGAGAATGTATAAGCCCGCGATGTGACAGCAAAAATTTCATCAAATTTTCTCAAAGGGAGGGGGTACTTTATTTATTAACTTTTTAAGTTTTTTTCGATTTTCTCAAAAACGGCTCTAACGATTTTGATTAAACTGAGTATTTGATCTATTTATATGCCTGAAATATGACTGTGAAAATTTCATCAAAATTGATTAACCGGAGGGAGGACTTTACTTAATAAATTTTGTATCATTTTCACATGTTTTTTTTATTTACTCAAAAACGGTTTTAACGATTTTGATCAAACTTGGTATTTGATGTATTTATATGCCAAAGATGTGATAACCAACATTTCATCACAATTGATCAACCGGAGGGGGGACTTTACTTAATAAAGTTTGTATCATTTTCACGTGTTTTTTTTATTTACTCAAAAACGGTTTTAACGATTTTGATCAAACTTGGTATTTAATGTATTTATATGCCCGAGATACGACTGTAAAAATTTCATCAAAATTGATTTACGGGAGGCTGGACTTTACTTAATAAATTTTGTATCATTTTCACGGGTTTTTTTAATTTACTCAAAAACGGCTTTAACGATTAACAAAAATAAGATATGAATGTAGAAAAATGTGTGACTTTGGGAAATGATATTTAGCAAAACACGTCAATTTCTAATCTAAGTAAGTTGGTAAGTGAAAGTTGTGTGTTGCGCGCACGCACCAGATTTTTTATAATATATGAATATAATAAGATATAGAGTAACTGTACCAATAGTTGACAGTTAAAAAAAAAAAAAAATGGTATTATTGACACTGTTTACCAGTATATTGATGTTAGGATAATCTTTTTTATGAATTCAGTAAGGCCAATCCTATGATTTTTAATGGTAGGTAATAAGGACTGCAATAAAAGTTAATATTTTTTCATTTATAAACTAGTACCTAAATTCACAACATAAACCAAATAAAATTTAACAATTTAATTATTTTATACACATAAAGCTTAAATGAGACAAAAAACAAAACAAACATATTTAAACGAAAAATAAGATCAACCAGTTAAGTTAGTATGTATATAGGTTTTAGTAATGGCCAAAGTTTCATTCTTTTTTTGTTGGGTTTGTCCAATTTTCGACTCTCCAATGATGAACTTCACTCTTTCATTGCCCTTTTAGATAATAAAAAAAAATAAACAAAAGATAGCCACATTCATTGGTTGGATGAAATATTTAGCATTTTGATGCGACTAATAGCATGTATCCCACTTTCTTTGCAGAATCGGGAAGGGGGGAGAGTCCGATGAGACGCTTGTCCATATAGGAATAGGATTATTGGCAATGCAATTTTGCTCTCAAGGATCCATCGATAGAGCACACTAGCTATAAATTCATAAAATAAGACACCTGTCATCCATACAGACTCAGACTTTCATAAACCACCCCCAGATGGGACACTATTTGCTAATTCTGGCGGTAGTTGACATCGATGTCAACTATTGAAATTATGGATTAATATCTGTTCTAATACGATAGGTTAAATGATGGTCAGGATTTTCAGTTTACAATGATTTTATTATGGTAAGCTAACGTTTCGATCCAACTTGTGGATCTTCATCAGGGCTAAAAGAAAACAAATATATGAGTATCTATGTTTGAGGGTGACAATAAATGGATACATTACAGAACTGATAATAATAAAAAAGACGGTGTATACATGAATATTAAAATAAGAGGCTGGTTAACAAGATAAAATAGAATCTGATATTTACCTACTGAGTCCAGGTGGATACTAAGACTAAAGGTAAAAATAAGGTGAGAGGTAGTGGTAGGGGGTTAGTTTGCCGACTTCAAAGGTTTATGACGGGGAAATACAACGCTTTTGAAGTGAAGGCACATGACAACTGAGTGAACAAAAATATTTAAAAACTAACAAAATAGATGGTGTGTATACAAATAGTGTGTCTGGACTTAATAATAACATAAAAATGAGATAATACATAATGTAGCAATGCATAAATTTGGAAAATATATAGAAAGAAGCATACAATACAACAAATAATAATAGTACAAAAGGTACAGAGATAATTGCAGGTACCTATGAAATCAAAACTAGGATTTGAGGATGCGGAAGATGTTAGAATAAGTGGATGAAATTATCTCTTTATTTGTTTTGTGATTTACCGGGTTATTTTATTCTAGATGGATGAAAATGGATTCTGGGAGGAGTCGTTTATCGTGGTTAGGTACAGTAGCTAATATGGAGGTGTTCTCAAAGTCGAAGGAATGGTTGTGGGCAATGGCATGTTCTGCTAATTTAGATGTAGACGAATTACGCGTGGAAATACTGTATTTATGTTGATAAATACGTTTTTAAAAATAATTTTTGGTTTCACCGATATAGCAACTGTTGCAATTAGGCGTGGAGCACCGAACTGAAAATCCTGACCATCATTTAACCTATCGTAATTGAAGAACAGTTGACCATCTCTCACCTCTACTATCTGTTCTAATAGTTGAAACCTACATTTAAGCCCTAAAACATTGTCTAAATATATTAAAAAGGATATCAAATGATCCTCATGAACTTAATAAATACCATAAAAGTAATTAAAACATAATGGAACTCAAATAAACCAACCAAAAAACTTATTTCACTTGACTTCCACCTTAATGAAACAGGGTAGCAGAAACCAAGTTTTCAAGCCACGAGAAAATTTGCCATTGCCACCCCTCACAAATAAGATTGAGTTTTCATCAAACTAATGTCGAAGGCAGCACAGCTAACTAGTATAACTTGGCAAATTACCGCAAAATTTTGTATCAAAATAATCAACCCTGAATCTTATTATTCACACTTTTTGTGCAAAATGTCAACTATTGGAGCACTTGTCAACTTATAGTAAAGTTACCCTACCGTTGTATATATTCAATAAAATATTAGCCTGTTTTGTAACTCTCATCGCGACTTTATTAGATTAAAAAGGCCTTAATCTGCTTTATTACATGTATATATGAGTGTGTGTGTTTGTGTTCAAATTGCTGTATGCTCGATTCTAGTTCTTCTTGTCGATCTTGTTCTAAAATACATCTAATAAAAATTTATATACTTGTTAAAAAAAAATATGAACGGTATATCTAATCAGTAACATCTGGTTCCGAACCAGCTGAACACACACACAACACAGCCCGCAGTGTTTTCTCCACCCTTCCGGTCTCAAGATAAACATTTGAGGAAAGGGCTTCGGAGTCAGTATCCAGTGAATTTCAGGCTGTTTTCCCATCCGTGCGTGTGTGTGTGTGTGTATTATGTGTATATACACATATACATAGTATGTAAACACATAATATGTATATGTGTATTTATTTGAAAAGAATAAAACTTTTTATATATTTATTGATTGAATTTTCAAATCTATTGTCAAATGTCATTGCTAATAACAAAAATAATGTCGCAAAATGGGAGGTAGTGAAATTATCTGTTACTAACTTATTTTACTTTAGAGAGTAAGTACGTGACGCTCAAATTATTTAAAGCAGGGTTCGAAAAGTTCAATCACCTTTTTAACAATAACTTTTTCGCCCTGGATTGTGGTCATAAAAGTTTTTATCATAAGAAAAGAGATTGTTGACTTAAGCTGTTGTTTATTTTGATGAATAATCCTATAATAGGATTAGTTAAAGGTATATTTTTTTCTATCCTATTATTTCATTCTTCTCGAATCAAAACAAGTCTACTGTTCATTCATTATCGCATCTCACCGGACGGTTTCATTTTAGTTTCAGTTATTACTTGTGAGTAAGCGGTTCACAAATTACAAAGGTGCGCAAAAAAGACCGAGTGATTCGGGAGTTTTTCAAATACCTCTCAACAACTGTTGTGAAAGAATAATTAAAGGTAATTTATGAACGAATTTGAGAAACAATTTATTTAGGTTCCATGAAAGTGTTTATGACGAATTATATGACTGTAATAGTGACTTGAAGTGTAGCAAGAACAAATTAAAATCCTCATCAGTAAACATAAGAATAGAAAGAAATACAAAGAAATCTTATTAGATAACTGTGTAAAATGGGGCTACTTTGAAATTTATTCTTGATGATTATAGGTGTAAATTAAAATGTTTTTAAATTCTTTTTCTTGTTAAATTAAATGATGATTAATGAATAATAATCTAAATATTTTTATATTGAGTAACGATATAATCTCTATATATATAAGAGGCTTTGTCCTGACTGACAGAATCAACGCAGAGCAAAAACTACTAATGATAGAAACTTGAAGTTCGGAATTTAGATTTTAAACGCGATGTAGGTAACCATTAAGAAAGGAATTTCAAAAATGTAACCCCTAAGGGGCTAAATGGCGAAATTGTCGTTTAACTCTAACGGAAATCTATTTTTGATATTTTAAACCATGTTTTTTATACCATATGTTTTTTATTTGAATATTGATTTAACGTTACAATATTATTAAAATTGACATTCACATAAAATATGGCTACTGATTATTTAAATATTAGTGGTAATCAAATTATGCACACTGTGATTCCCATGATTGGGGATGGTGCATGTTTATTTTGATCTCTATCATATACTAGCTAGGGTGCCCGGCTTCGCTCCGGTAATAACAGAAAAACTTTAAAATTAAAGGAAATATAGAACAAAATTAGCACCTTCTTGAAACTTCGCTTTTAACTTGGTATCGATATTAAGATTCGAGAACTGCAGAGTCCGCCCAAATAAGGAACCCTATATACTTTAAAGGGGGTTGAAAATGGTGAATGAACAATTAATTTTGCTGCAACTTTGTCGAGTTATGCATCGTTTTTGATGGCTTCTGTGATTCGGGATCCTATAAGCCCATTCCAAGTAGTCAGCAGATAATAAGTTATTAGATTATAGTTGAAAAATCTGGTATCTCAGTTAAAAAAATTATATTTCGAGTAAAACTTAAGCTCCGACTACTATTATGGTCCTATTTGATTCAGAAGTATAGAAACTACCGAAGATTTATAGAAAAAAATTTTTAAGACCTTGCTTCCATTTCAACCCCCCTAAAATATCCCCCCATATACATTCTGCATACCTCGAATCTTACTACTATTACAAAGTGAAAACCAAAATTTCTTGGAGGCACAATTTTTTCATCATATTTCTTTCTATCTTGAACTATGAGGGATGATAAAATCTTGAATGCTGTTATTGGAGTTAGTCGTTTTGTCAACTGGAAAGCTCATCATACATAGTAATCAAACCAAATTCTTTTTCATAAATACAATAAGAACACTTCAAACTTTTTATTTTCGATTTATATTCAGTCAATTTATCTCTTTTTTTTTATGTGTCTTTTTATTCGATCACTGTACTATTCATAAATGTTCACTCATATTGCATTAAATTTAGTTAAGTATACATTATATACTGATTAAACGTAATCTGTTGATCAATTAGTCTTCTTATGAGAAAATTAATTTTTTTATGAATCCAGTTGGTTTTCTAATTGATTGCAGAGATGTTGCATCATTATTTTATTTTAAAAGCAAAGGATAAACTAATTATTATCGATTAATTTTTTAGTAATTTAAAAAGAACAGCTGAAAAAATATATAACCTTTACAACCTCCCTGGATGAATGAACAATAAACATAGAGTGAAACGCACCCTAGCGCTTTCTGGTAGCCTGAAGCTCGAACTAAATCTTTCATTCATAAACTTGTATCTCAATCTAAGAGAGGCTAATTAAATGGTGCGAGAGCCTTAAAATTCCAGTCCTTTTCTCTTCAATTTCACACCCTTAAGTGAAAAACGAAAACCTTCTTCTCCGTTAGGGGACATACAGTTACACGCTGACATAAATCTCTTAATCGTCCGTGGAGTCGTTTCTGAGCCTTATCGGCACGCACATTGTACACTTTGCTTTATTATATATATTGACTATAGAGAATTCTAAAGAAAAATGTTGTCATTTTCGGCAAATTGTTGTATTACATGTCATCAAAAATTGGGACAAATTTCTGCGTTTAATCAAAATGATTACGGTGACATTTCTTATTATCAATTATTCATAATGAATCGTTATTTTATCGTTATCCAATTATTCTGATTCCAGTAGTTATTATACTCATATGTCTCAGCATTCAACCCAGGCCGGATTTGTGGAACTAACGGCAGATGGGGAATTGTTTCCTTACCGATACAATGAGGCAACAAATGTATTTTTTAAATTGATTTCGTTAACATATTATATTAAATCAATACCAAGGTAATGATCACAGAATTGATTTTAAAGGCTCGCGGGCAAAGCCGCGACGGGGAACACTAGTACATTATATATCTATGATAATTAACTGAACTGATTTCATGATATTGCTAAATATAATTTTGTATTATAAAAATAATACATATATTTACAAAATTTTAAAAATTGTAATATATTAAAATAAATTTTTGCATTTCCGAAATTATTTTCTTTGACTGAAATATTTTTATGAATAAGTTTCAGAATAACTTTTTGAAATGAACTTTTATGGAAAAAGTTATTTGTACAAAAGTTTTAAGATAACTTTATCAAAAAGTTTTCGTAATGAAGAAGTTAATTTCAATAAAAACTTCAAGTGGGGGTAAAAAAAAAATTATAAGTTTAACTTAAACTTTTTAAAAAAAGTTAACTTGTACTTTCGACCCCTGATTTAAGGCATTTAATTTGTGAAAACATATGGTATAAATAATCTTTTTCTGTAATCGTTGAATAATGGTAACATTACTAAACTGAAATGAGTGAAGAAAGTGAAACATTTTGCAATAGAGTGAAGAAAGTGATTACTTTCTTCACAAGTGAAGAAAGTGAATTGCCTTCTAAATTAGTAATAAGTATAAATTAAAAAATAATTTGAAGTTGGAAATTAAATGCTTTTAAATGTTTCTTAACATTGTAAGAATTTATTTTAACAAAATAAATTAAAATGTGAATGAATTATTGGTGGAAATAATCAATATATTTTAAAATTTAAATATAGTAATAATTACCTTCCTTGCTTATAACCTGCACTTGTTTATAACTGCACTACTTCACAATAATTTTAATTTAAACAGACACCTTTGATATTACTAAAAAACTTCAAAAAATACTGTTTGATTAAATATTATTATTATTATATTATTTTTTATTTAATTAAACATTTTCAATTTATTGTTATAACATTTTATAACCTTTCACAACCATGCTTATAACCTACCAACAACATACCATAATCTTCACAACATCCTAATCTTGTTCATATTCTGGTTAGATCTGATCATGTATTACACGATTACAGAAAAAATTTAATATTACACTCGTGAAAAAAGTGGAATTTACAACTGGGTGGGTAAACGTTTCACTCGAGTTGTAAAATGATCTACTTTCGTCACTTTTATAATAAATAACTATTAATTAATTATATTTTAGTTTAGAAACTTTAGTTCTATAATAAATTTCTGAAGGCAATATAAAGTGATTTTAGAGGAACAGTAATCGTTCTCGGTTTCCAGAAAGACATAAAAAAGCATCAGAGAACATCGTGACACGAGATTTTTCTATATACATATAAAGATTTGGATCTCATTTAATTTAATATGACGAACACTAAAAGTTTTTGTCTAGGAAGAGAAAAACTTGGCCCGGACAATGAATTGTCTTTTAATTAGATAATGACCTACACTTAAGGAAATTAGCAATACGTCAATTAAAAAAAAAAAAATCGAGAAAATTTCATTAAGGAATAGCTTAGGACGTTGATCCCTAAGTTACTAAGTTAGTAAAATGCTACTTTCTTCGGGACAGACCGAGCGGAAAATTATGTAAACTAGAATATCTTGTCATAATTACTTTAATCAAGAAAGTTTAGCCTCTAATCTACCCTGAAAGAGGGATCTTCTGATTATCTTACCTGGGCACCAGTGTTTTAATAAAGTACAAACTAATGATATAAGTTATCTTGTTATAACTAGGTTTTATTCCGTTTTCGAATAATATTGTAGTATAATTCAATAAAGAAGAGCTTCAATTAACCGGACATTGATTAACCAGACCATGGGTTATCCGAAATATTTGTTATTGAATTTAAAAAAAATTGCGTCCGCGCAACACACAACTTTTACTTACCAACTTACTTAGATTAGAAATTGATGTGTTTTGTTAATTGCCATTTCTCAAAGTCACAAATTTTTTCACATTCATTTCTTATTTTTGTTTTTATTTGCTCTCTAAAAAACAATAATTTTTTTTATTATTACTTTCACTTATATATGAAATATATAGTAAGGGAAAACGGCTTTAAAGATTTTGATCAAACTGGGTATTTGATGTATGTATATGCCCGCGAAGCGACAGCCAAAATTTCTTCAAAATTAGTGGAACGAAGGGAGTACTTTATGTAATAAACTTTTTTCCAATTTTTACCAACTTTTTTCAAATTCGTCATTTTTAATCAAAATCAAGTCTACTTTAATATCAGGTGAGCTTTATCATTGTTAAAATGTTCTGAGGGGGCTACAATGGGGAAGGGGCCTTTTTTGTTTTCTTATAAAGTACCTTTGCATCTGTTTATATAGAGACATTATCTGTCTCTCGTTTAGGAAGAGCTAAATATGAAATATGAAAAAAATCAAGTAAACATATACAGGAGAAAAAAAGAAAAATATTCTGTCAACTCATAAAACACTTTGAGCCCACGCATGCGGAATACTCCTTTAATGGCGGACCATTATTTATAATTAAAGCCGTTCTGTTCATTTGATGGAAATTATTTGTTTCATGTTTGAAATTTTCAATTACATAGAGAATTATAAAATCAGACGACTTGGATAACTATGCTTGCATTGCCGAATTATCACAAGTAAGAACTTTTATTTAATAATACAAAAATTAGTGTTTTTTATAGAGCAAATAAAAACAAAAATAATAAATGAATGTGGAAAAATGTGACTCTGAGAAATGGCAATTAAAAAAACACGTCAATTTCTAATCTAAGTAAGTTGGTAAGTGAAAGTTGTGTACTTTAATATAACCGTTGTTTATTAATTAATATACTCTAATATTATTTATAAAATAATATTACGGAAATGAGTTTGAATAACTATGGAAATATTATTTTAGAGTGTTTACTCTCGGCTAAAAGGGACATCCACACTGAAATATTCCTCGCATAGGCTTTACATTCAAATTTAATATAACCGGAAAATCCACGAGGAAAGGAGATTTTATAAGCCCCGTCCTCAAGAAAGGGTACAATAGAGTATTTTTTAAGAAGAGGAGGGTTATTCAAAATGTAAAAAGTTTAAAGGTGGATTACAAAAGGAAGGGAAAACATCGTCAGGCAAATTAAAAATTTAATCTCCCTCCGCGGAGTTAGTAAAAAATGTAATAAGTATTCAAGCTTATCGCAAGCACAGAATACTTTATTCATAAAACCCTTAGTTATTTGTTCTCAACATTAGTTACCTACTAAAATGTTCCCCTACATAAAAATTAGATTAATTTTTTTCTCTTAACGTTTTAATTCACACCCGTCATCATCCGAGCGTGGGTCAATCCTTATCAAGTGGTTCAAAGGTACAAGCTTTCATTAAAAGTACTCTTAACCCTGATATTCGTTACCTTATTTTTTTATGAATTTTTAAACTTCAAATTTTTAATTAATTTTAACTTTAGGCTATAATATCTCTGGTGGGGGACTTCATGAATGAATGAAAAATCCCACTCGATTGCAAGTTATGCTTAAGTGCAACATAAAACTCCTGTAAAAATTTCAACCTATATATTTATGTACTTTGATAGCTAAGAATTTTTTAATATTAGCTACGAATAGATATAAGCAAAATGTTTATTTATGTTTATTTATGCTATTTTGATAGGTTTGGTGAAATTTCAACGCTTGATGTTAAAAACATGATTTTACACCAATACTATTTAAACTTTAGATGCCGTGGCTAGAAGAGTGAGGAAATTTTACTTAACATCTTAATCACTAAGACTGTGCGATAATTTCAGTGAAGATAATAAAAAAAGAAGAAAAAAAATACAATTAATCTGATAAAATCACCTTAAAACGTCAAAAACGGGATAAAAAAAAAATTAATTCGCTCTGGTGAGCTCGAAAAAGCAATTAAAAGAAATGTAAAATAAAAAAAATGAAATAAGTCTTTAATGAAACTTGCCAAGCTTTCGCTGACCGCTGATTCGGTATTTTGGACAAGGGTGAAATGAGGATAAAAGATATTGAAGGAAGTTTTAGGATGAAGGAAATTTTCACCTGTTGCTCGTCCTTCTCGAATTTTGCGGCCAACGGCGGACATTGGTGGTTGAAGAGAAAACTTCGAAATAATCATGAATTTTATACCCAAGAGGTATAAACAATGACCATCGGCCGACAAAATCGTTAGAGCCGTTTTTGAGAAAATCGAAAAAAACATAAATGTTATTAAACAAAGTACCCCCTCCATTTGACCAATTTGGATGAAATTTTTGCTGTCACGTCGCGGGCATATACCTATACTAAATACCCAATTTCAGGTTCGCACGGTTTATAGTTTTTGAGCTAGTCTGTTCACACAATTTTTAAAATATCTGGATAACTTGTATCTTATAATATATATATATTTATAATATGTTATAAAATTCAATAAATATACGTCTTTATTAAGGGGATGTGCCTTCCAGTTTGAGAACCGCTGCACAGTGGGAAAATTTTGCCATTTAGCGGCCAAAAATCTGTAACTCCTGATTGCATGACGATAATCGAATAATTCTTTTTTACATTAAAGAGCATGGGATTTCCTTTGTCAGTGAGAATAAAAAAAATAAAAATACCATCGCTCAAAGTGTTTCAAATTAATTTTTAAATGAATTCTTTCTTCACTTAAATTTAAATAAAATAGTTTATTTGGTACATGGTAATACATAGGGAATGAAATGAGTCAGGATTATTATCTATTGAGCTTTCTACTTATACGCATGTCTTTTTCAGGCGTTTGCTCCTTTTAAAATATTTTAAAATAATTGTTGCTAAATAAAAAAAGTAAATTAAAAATACCCTATTTTTTAGGAATTTCAACGGAAAAAATGTTGTCCTATAATTCAACGATAAGTTATTTTATCTTATTTCATAGAATATGTTTGGTATATTAATATAAAAAGTAAATCTCACTAGGGAAAATATTGAATTTATTTTAAGCAAAATCTATGCTCATCACTCTGATATCTTTTATATTATTGCACCAAACATATTTCATAGATAAGAAGAATGGCTGTGATATTATTGGATAAAAATGGGTTTTATGTAATTTATGGGGTTAATGTAATTTATGAAAAGAAAGTATTTAAATTTATATAAATTCTTTTATTGGCAATAGTTGTTTCTAATTTAAAATTCACAGTGGTAAAGGGTGAAGAGTGCTAAAATACCATAATAGAATTAGATCAAATGCGATCGATCGGCGATATATCGATTTTAAGATTTAAATCCCTATATTTGAACTTTCACTATATTTTCGGCCTCGAACTAGACTAAATCATAAAACTAACTTCTCGTTGAATTGTATGACAATATTTTTTTCCGTTGAAATTCCTTAAAAAATAGGGTATTTTTAATTTAATTTTTTTAATTTTTTTTTTATTTAGCAACAATTATTTTAAAATATTTTAAAAGGAGCAAACGCCTGAAAAAGACATGCGTATAAGCAGAAAGCTCAATAGATAATAATCCTGACTCATTTCATTCCCTATGCATTACCCTGTACCGAATAAACTATTTTATTTAAATTTAAGCGAAGAAAGAATTCATTTAAAAATTAATTTTATATACTTTGAGGGATGGTATTTTTATTTTTTCTATTCTCACTGATAAAGGGAATCCCATGCTCTTTAATGAAAAAAGAATTATTCGATTATCGTCATTTAATCAGGAGTTATAGATTTTTGGCCACTAAATGACAAAATTTTCCCACTGTGCGCTGCTTCAATTCATGATTTTGGAAGTGAAGAGGAGATACGAATGTCATAAAGATTTAACTACATAAAAATGATGTCAGTTTAAAAAAAAATATTTTTTAAATGAATACGTTTTTGTTATAAAAAATATTATTGGTGTAAAATTGAATAGAGTTCTATTTAAATAATAGTTAGCCAAAATATGAAATTTATTAACTAGAGGTAGCTTTATATTTTAATCTAAAGAGAACTATCACCAAAAATATATACAATAAAAGAAAATATATATATTAGTATAAACCCTTCTGTTATGGCAGACAGTAAAAGACGGGACCTTGACGCCTGCTGTGGACCCTAAAGATACAGGATATTTAACTTTTAATATTCGCCTGAGTTATCTCCCTCCGCAGTGGTTATACCTTTTCATTTCCTGCCCATTCCTTCATTGTTTTACATTTGCTCACCTGAGCAGATTATTAAAGAGGGGGGTCGCGAAAATAATGTCCCTCGTGGAAAGAAAGAGAGAGAGAGAGAGAGAAAATACTTGGAAAGATGGTAGGAAAGGAATTTCCCCGTCCACTGAAATCAGAGACGGGAAAAGTCCCTGCAGAAAAAAGTCCGGAAAAGTGTGGATTAAAGTATCGTTAGGGGGTCCGCAAAGTCTGCCACACAACATTATCTCCCCAACCTATCAGAAGAGAGAATCTGTCCCAGGTGTGATTCTTTAGTTTTTTTTACTAACTTTTAAAGGTGATGTACGTTATTTTTTCTTAGTAATTTTTTTTTTTATTCATTGATATTTTTGGTTAAACTACTCTTATGTCACTTCTTAGTGTGGCCTATTTGCAGTCGCTTTCTGGTGCGTGCGCGCAACACACAACTTTCACTTACCAACTTACTTAGATTAGAAATTAATAAGTTTTGTTAATTGCCACATCTCAAAGTTACACATTTTTCAACATTCATTTCTTATTTTTGTTTTAATTTGCTCTATAAAAAACACTAATTTCTTTTATTATTAAGTAAAATTTTTTGCTTGTGATAAATGGGTAATGCAAGCATAATACTCAAGTCGTCTGATTTTATAATTCTCTATGTACTTGTTGAAAATTTCATTTGGTTACCATGAAACAAATAATTTCCATTAAATGAACAGAACGGCTTTAATTATGAACAATGGTCTGTCATTAAAGGCGTACTGTGCATGCGTGGGCTCAACGTGTTTTATAAGTTCATTAATCAATGAATCAATGATTCAATGAACTGAAAATCAATAAGTATCAGTGGCACTAACTCCCCCGACGGTTAACTATTTTTTGATGAAACACGTAATTGTTTTTAACACAATTAAGTGAACTTATTCTGAGTGTTCTATATAAACAACAGTCCAAGACTTCCGTTTTTAAATAAATTTCTCTTTTTCTTAATTTTAATAACGGATTACGGTTCCTTTTGTAGTTTTATAGTTATACGAGCAGAACCTGCAACGCGTTGTTATGGCTCAGTAGCTATACTCGTAATGTGTTGAATTAAATACAGTACCGGTCAAAAGTTTATACTCACTTGTATTTAATTCACAATCTTCGAGTTTAAAAAATCTGGTGCGATGCGCGCAACACACAACTTTCACTTACGAACTTACTTGGATTAGAAATCGACATGTTTCAATAATGTAAACGCCATTCCTCAACACTATGGAGATCTACAAACATATTTAAGTATATACTTATATTTGTAGATCTCCATAACTTATAGAGTATCTGTATAGCAAAATTTGATAATTCTCAGCACCTTTCGATTCATTATTGCTAATTTATATATGAAGGGACTAATTTCATCAACAGTCGAGTTTTTTTTTCTGCTTGCTTGGTTTTTACTACGAGTTTCTTCTTGCAAATACATCGTGCAGGTGTATTTTAAGCCGTTTTTGAGTAAACAAAAAAGAAAAAAACACGTGATAATGAGACAACAGTTACTAAGTAAAGTGCCCCCTCCGTTTAACCAATTTCGATGAAATTTCGGCTGTCGCATCACGGTCATATACATACATCAAATACCAAGTTTGATTGAAATCGTTAAATCCGTTTTTGAGTAAATAAAAAAAACACGTGCAAATGATAAAAAAATTACTAAGTTAAGTCCCCCCTCCAATTAATCAATTTTGATGATTTTTTTACAGTCATATCTCGGGCATATAAATGGATCAAATACTCAGTTTAATCAAAATCGTTAGAGCCGTTTTTGAGAAATCGAAAAAAAAACGTAAAAAGTTATTAAATAAAGTACCCCCTCCCTTTGAGCAATTTTGATGAAATTTTTGCTGTCACATCGCGGGCATATACATACACTAAATACCCAATTTCAGGTCTGTGCGGTTTATAGTTTTTGAGCTAGTCTGTTCACACACACACACACACACACACACAGACCATTTCGTGGGACTTGGTTAATTGGACTCAGGGGACCCCAAAACGTGTATTTCCGTTGAATACTGGAAGTCGAAATTTTTCACGATCGCAATACTTTCCTTACTATATATTTCATATATAGGTAAGTGAAAGTAAAAAATAATTGTAACTCAAGAGATAACATTTCAAAAATTATATGATTGTTTCGAATACAATCTATATAAATAAAGATGAAATTCTGTTTTTTTTTTGTTTTTGTTTTGTTTGTTCTTTATAGAAATACCGCCTGTCCTAAATTCTCCCAATTTCGCTTAGTGGTTCTTTCACACCAGGTGCGAACACCTGTTCATATTAAAATTGCATAACAGCCAATCTCCGGGTATATTCTTTATTGTTATAAAAATCTTTATGATCTCGCTTTACATTAGATTTTTACGAAATAAACCGTTGGAGTAAAAAAAAAATCTCATTTCTGTCCTAACGAACTTTTCTGGACCCACGGCTTTTCTCATTGTTTTCAAAATTCCATTGGTTAAAACCGGGATATTACAGCTAGTATAATAAATTAAAAAATTAATATGGGTTTTTTTTTTTACGGGGGGTTACTCTACAGGTGTAACCAACCTATCCTAACCATGGTGGGAGGGTCGAGATTTATTCCGTGGGGCCTCCACGAAATAAAAGTTAACCCTCCCAGGGCGGATTGGCGACGGTGGTGGTGACTGGTGGGGTCGGGGATAATCGCATTGAAAACGTTGGTAGCGGTAGCCAGGAGGGGGGGCGGGTACCTTAAAGTAATTTAATTTGTTAATTATTATTAGGGTTTTTATTATGTGGGGGGGGGCTTTAAGGCTTCCACTGAAGCCCTATACTGCCCATACTAACACCCATGGCACTGGGTGATACTTCTACGAAAGAAAAGCACCACCCAAGCGCGGGACTCGAACCCGCAGCTCCAGCATGGGAGTACGGCGCTTTACCGCACAGCCACACCGGGCCCCAGCTAGTTATAAATAAATTAAAAATAAAATTATAGTCGTTACGTTGTCCAATAAATAAAATGTTTTTGCTTATTTATTTTACAAAATCTAAGGGTGAGTCTAAACTTTTGACTGGTACTGTATATCATATTCTTTTTCATCTTCTTTAGCCACGCGTTACTGTGGTTCAGTAGCTATAATGCGTTGAATTAAATATATCATATTCTTTTTAATACAGTCAAATCAAAATTTGACTATTAATAATAATTTTTCGATATAGCTATTGTTATTATAGCTAGTGACGATGCCTGATTCCCGTTGACCACAAGACACAACAATAGTTAAGACACCGCAAGGTCCCCCCCTCCCTTCTTACTAAAGCTCGCTAACTCACTCGAGAAGTTGCGGAATCGATATGATAGAACCTGATGCAGTAGTCGATATTGGGTTCCCGCCTTGTTAGGGAGCATTAGCTGTTTGCAAACTAACATTAAGCTCCTTAGTGCTGTAGCATCTCCCTTCAGGTATGGCTAGTTCGTAGTTGTCGGGTATCTCCTAGTTAGCTCTTGTGAGCAACTATCGGGGTTTGGAATGGATAAGTTAGTAAAACAAAAAATTCCATTCCGATCGAAACTTTTAAGTAGAATTTTAAAATTCATGTATTGATTTAAATCAAAAGTGATTGTTATTTCACACCATACCTGAAAAAAGGAAGACGAAATTGATGAAATAAAAGTGCCCCTTCCGTTTAATCAAATTTGTTTAAATTTATGCTGTTACATCAATACTTGATTCTCTTAAAATATGAAAATTTTGGTCAAAATCGTTAAGCCATATTTGAGAAAATCGAAAAAGAAAATATGTAAAAATGAGAAAAAAATTATTAAATAAAGTGTTCACTCCAATTGATACCTAAATGTTGAAGCAGTACAGGCGTATACATATACCAAAACCCAATTTTAAGTTCGTACGGTTTATAGTTTTTGAGCTAGTCTGTTTACTCACACTATTCATATCCATAGAGAATATTTAAACTATTACTCGAAAAACGTTTCCTGTTAAGATTAGGATATAAGATTTCTACTATAATCTTCCTTATCTATTTTTATCTTAAATTTAATGGAGTTATAAGTAATGACGGCAGAGTGATGGCGGATAGAATTGGTGTGTTACTTGGAATCTGGTTCCTCGAACATATTTTGCATGTGATTGGTACAGTTTAGCCTTGGCGTTGGAGTCTGGTTTTCCAGGATCTCAGTAACCGCCCGGAGGTTCGGCACAAGGACGGCATGCTTCAGGGAAAGAAATGTAGGTCATCAGGGCCTGCTGACTCTGAGCTACCATAATCCTTGGACCTAGACCAGTTTGTCCTTGAACCCGAGAGAGCTGACACCATCCGTGGGAAGGACACTGCCTAAGCGCCCCCAATGGGATTGGTTATGGAGCCACGTGCAGTCTGCCGCGGTTGGAGACCATGGCTTGCAGCAACTCGAGGTTTTGGCTACTCCCTCCGCAAGCAAATGACATGTACGTAAGAAGACCACACTTCAACCAACCAAAGTTCTCTGTACGCCTTATGCTCCAACCGGATAATTAAATGGTACAGTTTATGTAGGGCTGTATTCTAGCTGGGAGCAGCAAGCTTGCAAAATGAATATTAATATTCAATTAATATTAAAATGAATTGTGAAGCCTTTTCGAGGAGGCTATGATCCAGTGATGGATTGTTTCCTCGTATAATCAAGTTTAAAATTTATTCAGTTAGTTGTCTCTGCTGTGTTTCTTTTCCCGTGAGTAGTTGTGTATTTTTCACCATAAAATTTCCATTTCAAGGCGATATAATCGGCTCCAAAAACGTTAATTGCTTTAAAAATTAATTAAAATTAATTATTCATGCCCACTTGCCATACGCATGTTATTCTAGCAGAATTTTTATATATATACATATATATGTAATGTAATATATTATATGTAACTTTATTGTAACGTGAAACAAAACATTTTATCTAAAATAGTTTTAGACTTGTTTTTGGCACAGTTTGTTCCAACTGTTTTTGTAACTGTTCGAGTACCTTCCACGCATGTCGAGAACTAACAAAATGTATTTTTTTATTTTTTATTTTTCGGTTGGCTCACAGACCTTGAAGATCTTTAGCCGCTTCAACTAGCCTGTTCCACCTCTGTCTATCTTGGGCGATGGCTTTCCAATTCACTACCCGATGTTCGGTGGCTTCTTTCTTGATTATGTCAGCCTATCTCGTTCCGGGTCTCCCTCGCGGTCGGGTACCACTTCTGCATACAGCGTTATGTTGAGGGAGCCTGATTGGTTGCTTCTTGCCACGTGTCCTGCCCTTTTTAACCTCTTAGGTTTCATATCGTGCGCTATCGATTGTCGGGTTTCCCCTATAATCTCTTCTTTAGTCTTTCTTCTCCAAAGTCCCAGCTCATTATCCCACTTCGGGCCTACAATTGACCTTAGCACCTTCCTTTCGAATCTTTCGATTCTTGCTTGTAAGGTTCTGGTCAGTGTCCAAGTTTCGCACCCATACATTAGCACGGGTTTGATTATTGCGTTGTAGACTCTAATTTTTAATGGGCGGCAGATTTTCTTAGATCTGAGGACACGATAAACCGAGAAGAACGCACGATTGGTACAGGCTATTCGTTGATCGACCTCTGTTGGTCGTTTATTGAGGTTACTGTAGATCCGAGGTGTTTGAAGTTATCTACTTTAGGGATGGTATAGCTTCCTACACTTATATCGTCGATTACCTGTAGGTTCCGGCTTACTATCATATACTTCGTCTTATTTTGATTAACTTTTAAGCCGACGTCTCTCGCTGAAGTGATCAGGGATCTGGCGAGTGACTGAATATCCTCTTTCTTACTTCCTAGCACTTCGGCAAATTTTTCATTTTGAACTAAATTGTGGTTTTCACATAAAGAAGATGTTTTTAGATCTCAAAAAATCGGTCAGGTCAGAGCCACCTGTTTATTGTAGGTATCGCCCTTCTTTATATATATAATAGAATTATTTCAAGGTAGTCGATATTTATGCTAGAATTCCAAAGGGAATTATGCAACAGAACCCTAAAAACGATAACAAAATTGATATTCTCAAGAGTTAACTGCACTGATAAAAGGTTTAAGTACTAAGGTCATAGTACCTCCAGGGTGCACCGTCAATTTGGTTTATGTTTGAGAAAATATTTGGTTATCCTCAATTTTTTTTATCTTTTTAGAACTAGTAATTATTTTAGTAATATGAGAAAACAAAAAAGTGAGTATATACATTCAGCATTTCTTTTAATATATACAACATTTCTTTTGACGCAGTGACTGAAAATCAACACGTGTGACACTTGAAAACATGATGGTGACAATTTTTGGAATGTTTATATCCATCTCTTGAATATACAGGCGGTGACATGTTGAAGAGTGTTTTTAAAGATTTAAGATAAAGGAATTGGCCAATTTAAAGTAAAACAGAAAAAGTGCACCCTGGAGGATGCATTAGGAACTGAAGAGTTAACAATAGCTAATTATTCTAAAGTTTATAAAAGGTTTGGACCTTCGTTCGCTTAGGTATTACAGCGACGATATAAGGTACGATTACTAAGTCATGACAAACACTCACCTCACGGGAGCCTGACCTGCTCGGAGGGGATTGAGGAGCGGTGGTTGCTGAACGAGTCGCTGCTGTCCCGGTAGCCCTCGGGTATGGTGATGTCCCTCAGCGAGGGGCGGGCGCTGCGCCTCCAGCCGTCGGGTACCGTCGGGATCTCGGTCTTGGTGAGCAGCTTGGACCCGGTGAGGATGATGAGGATGGACCCGACCGGGGCTGCCAGGAGGATCGACATCACGCAGATCAGGGATACGATCGCTGCGTAGCCGGGTTCTGGGCCATCTCGGTTCCTCACGATGTCAACGGCGATCGGTCCAAGTGCGGCCTGAAACATTTGTTGATGTTGGGGTTCAATATCTGGATGGTATGGTAAGTGCATAAGTTACACATGAATTGGTAGTTTGAGAAACCCGACATGTCTACATACTCAAATTATTGTAAAAGTGAAAAAAAAACTTTAGCATTTAGAGATTTCCTTAACTTAAATTATTAAATTATAAGAAATGTGACAAAATGGATGTCTCAAATCACAATATCCAGAACTAAACAATGTTTCAAATATTTGTGACAAGTGTAGGAAAGAAATTAATTTGATAAAATAGGCTACAGATTGAGAAGCTTAATAGCTTTAATCGTTTTCTTCCATCCACATTTAATTTTTAAATAATTACCCTCCGGGACAAATAAAAGTGTACAGTTGAAACTCGGTTATCTATTTAATTCATAAATATTTATTTATTTAATAAATATTTTCACACACTATACTATGGCAGAAAATAAAAACAAATTTAATTCGGAAACACCATTAGTAAGTATATTGCTGTCATCAAGAGAATTAATCACAGTATAAACAAGCGAGAATGAGACAAATTAAAGTATACAGTTAGTTTATCATTGTGTATCTCGGTTCTAATCATATCCACTCATTGAATATTGCTTTTCAGTAATATATAAATGTATTCTATGGATGTAATTATCCGGTTTAAGAAAGATGTTGGTCGTGGCCTTAGCTATACGGAAGTCGGTCGAAAATATTCTCTTCCTAACAACAAAGTTGCTATAGGCGGGCGCAAGCGACGGTGCTGCTTCTGCGACGGTGCTACAGGAACTAGAGAAACGGGGAGAAATCCGGGCCATTACCTGGGATTCATAGGGTTTTTAATTTATTTTTCCATAATTAAAACCCGATTGAGCAAAAAATCATTTGAAAAATATCTAATAGGTATTGCTCGGTCCCTCAGTGTTCAATTAGAAAGTCAAAAGACGTTCCCTTTTATTTCCAAAAAATAAAAAGCTTCTTAAAGAGTGGATTGTAAAATTAAGAATAGATAAGCCTGTTTCGAAACATATGACGATATGTAGTCTTTATTTTAAAGAGAGAGACTATATTTATCCAGGTAAATATTAGTATTTGACATTTTATTATTCCAAAATGCTAGTTTTATGCAAATAACATTGAGACCATAGTGTCATAGATTTGTTTTTCTTTTTTAATTTTCCCCATTTTTCTATTACATCCGTTGTGCTTAATTGTTCCATGTTTTCAATGCGAAGCCTGAAAGTTTTGACAAATAAATAAATAATATGACAAAGAATCTAAGCTGTCATAACAATGATTGTGTGAATAGGTAATTAATGTTATTACTAACCGAAAAACGTCGAGTAAAGTTTCAATGATGTGTTTGCATTTACCAGAACTACCAGCTTTACACGTACAATGACAAGAAAATTGCTTATTATTATTAATAAATTTGATTTCCACTTTTATTTGATGGGGCAGTCCTTTAAGATTGCTAGTTTAAAGGCACGAGGCTTGTAAAATTACTGTTTTTTTATTTTTAGATATTATTCCACATGTAATTATGTGGTTTGCATCAAGGATAGCCTGCCCTTCAGTTAATGGTCTTTTAAAATTACCAATTATCTCTATCACATCACCTATGTCTAACACCGTTCTTTCCGACATTTTGCAAAACTACTAGCTCACCCTATATTCGATTGCGCCCGCCTATAATGTTCAAAACTGATTACAATCGCGTCAAGAAGAAGGGGAACAAAAGAAAAGCTAGGACATCACAGTGCAACGAGGATAAAAAGGAAATTCGTCGTTTGGCAAGGGAAGTTGAATTATCGTCGGCACGAAAAATTAGGTTTAACTAAAATTTTAATATATCTACGAAAATTATCCAGATAAAACTTTGTGAAATGAATATCAAAAAGACAAAAATTAAAAAAAAAATTCCCTAACCAAAATGCACCGCGTGTGTCGTGTAGTCCAGGCTCACAAGTGGCTTTTGATGGGTTTTGGGAATTTGGAAAAAACACAATTTTTTCGGACGAAAAAGATTTTCTAAAGATGGGCCTGATAATGGATAGTTACATAGAAGAAGACAAAAAAATTATTTACAACTGAATAAAACGTCAAAATCTAGGAGGGGGTATGATGGTTTGGGGAGCGATAACCGCCTCTGGTAATTACCGCATTGAAAGGCTTACCGGAAGAGTGAATAGAGAGCAATATTTAACTTAGATCAAAGAAAGGATGTACCCATGGGCAACCCAGATATATCCAGGCGGAAATTTTCATTTCTTGCAAGATAATGTTCCATGTCACAAATCGAAGGCAACCCTTCATGAAATGAGGATCACATTGGTGGGGTGGCCCTCTCGCTTCCCAGATCTGAATACAATCGAGAGCTTTTGGAAATGTCTCTCGAATCAATTGTACGCTAAAGGTGCGTTTAATACTGATGATGATCACTGTAGAGGTATCCAAAAAGCAACAGAAGTCGTCACTCGCAAGAATCAAGATCTTTTAAAAAATCCGTGTCTTTCCATGAATAAGCGCTTGTTGAAAGTGCTAGAAAAAGAAAAGGTGATGTAATATACTACTAAGTTTTCATTAAAGATTAGGTACTTCTCACACATTTTTTTATAAAAATTAAAGTGTACACTTTTATTTGTCCAATTTTATTAAATGGTTTTAATTTTAGGGGAGAGCGGGATTGGTTGGCATAGGGGGTAGGTTGGCCAAGGGCTTATAGTTTCCGTCACACCTGTTGTGAAGGCCCCACCATTATACCATGTGACCCGCTCAACCTCGGGAGTCTTGTCCTGAGTTTTCAATCCGATGCTAACAGTGTAGAGACGAGTGTCCTTCACTGATTGATTTTACAACATGTAAGCAAATTTTTATATTTTCAGTAAATATGGTTTTAAGGCATGGTAAAACACGTGACTCCGATTCTGTTCATATAGCTCGAAACTCCTTTGAATAAACCTAACCTTTCGATTAACCAGTTTCTTGTTTGATTGTTCTCCCCTGTCCTGGCAGCCATCTTTCATATGATCTCTCCTGTGGGGTTAGTTGGCTCTTCAACTGGGGTTTGTTGGCGCAATAGCAATTTACAAAAGCAAGGTAAACACAAACAAAGGTGAAACTACCAATTGTCTTTAGTTCCAGGAAGGAGGGTGAGAGCAATTTTTCTTAGGCAGAAAGTGACGACAGTCTAAACTTCTATCTTCTTCTATTGTCATTCTATTTTCTCTTAAAGGCTGTTAGAAACCTATTCAAAATTATTGTACCATTATAGTGCAGCTTCTAATAACAATAATATGTGTCAGGTAGTACTTGAATGAGATGGCTAAAAAAACCCCATCTTATAAGCCAACCTGCCCCACCTTGGGGGGTTAATTGGCACACTCTGGATTGAAGAATTCTTCAATTTTCTATTATATTATGTGGTGAAAAAAATACTTGAAGTACTCTAATACTTGGAGTTTATAGTGGTATCAGCCCTATTGGGATTATATTAACAGGAACGACTCAACAATCAAAAAAGTGAGAACTGTTGCCAACCAACCCCGCTCTCCCCTATATCAAAATTTCTAATAAAGAGTTTATTGTAACATATCCATATTGCACTAATTATTTATTCCTTTTGAAACAAAAAGTACCAGTTGTAAATAATAATACAGGAATAAGGTACATAAGCACAACAGGGTGTACACTTTTATTTGTCCCGGAGTGTATTTTAAGCATGAACCCATTGCTGTCCCATCATAATTTTATAGCACTTTTTTTTTTTCTCTTTATTGCTTTTAAGATTTTACATCTTGTAGCAAGGAGTTCTCCAGGCATAAATTGTACATACAAATAAATTAATAAATAATTTATTTTTTGAAGAGAAAAGATTTGGCTCCGCCGGGAGTCGAACCCGGGTCTCCTGCGTTACATGCGAGGATGCTAACCGCTACACCACAGAGCTCGGCTCAAGGCAGAAGTACACTTGTGAGATAGGGGGAGTAGGTATCAGTGAAGAGGAAGGATTTGCTCTGCCTTGAGCCGAGCTCTGTGGTGTAGCGGTTAGCATCCTCGCATGTAACGCAGGAGACCCGGGTTCGACTCCCGGCGGAGCCAAATCTTTTCTCTTCAAAAAATAAATTATTTAAAAATAATTTAAAAATGGTGGTTAGCCACAAATTAAGATTATAATAATTAAAATAAATTAATAAGTTTTACATACAAAAAAAAAAAAAGAAAAAAAATATATATATATACATAATAATAATAAAATAAATAAAAATATATATAAATGAAAAAAATTAACTTTACACTGATTCGTATCGGAATAAAAGAATAATACAGAGGGCGAAAAAAACAGAATTATACATAACTAGGTAATGAAATAAACATTCATCTTCTTCAGGAAATTGCTCCTCTCCTCCCATGACTATATATAAGTAATATTACATTTATAAAGATAAGAACAAGCAGACATGTATTTAAAAAGTATATGTACATCTTACACAAGTATTTACCCATCAGAAGCTATATATATATATGCATATATACATAAACATATACATACATATACACACATACATACACATACGTACATACATATATATACACATGTAAGAAAAATAAATCAAATAATTTCCATTGAATTAATTTCAAAAACCCTAAAAATAAAAGTTATTCGTACATGATGAAGCTTCTTATTTTTGTGCTTTGTTTAATATAAATGAAAATATTATTAATTTTCTTTATATTGTCAATAGTGAACAAATCCTCAAACATTAAATCGGGACTGAGATCTAGATTTATATAAAATGTTAGAAATTGGGATCTTATGGGAGCTAATATGGGACATGAAATAAAAAAATGTTTAAGGTTGTCAGGTTCATTACTATTACAGAGTGGGCATTTTGAATGAGGATCAAAACTAAAAATAGATCCGCTGATAATTAATCTTTGAAATTTATTTCCTGCTAACCTAACCTGAGAGATTATTCTGATTTTATTTATATGACAACGAAACCTTAGGTAGTCTTCACCAAAAGCAAGATTTGATAGGTTCCTGAAATGTATGCTGTAATTTGATTTAGAAACAATGTCTATGCCCTTGCTCAAAAGGTGACTGTCCAAACTTGTGATTAAGGAATCCTTTCTCTTCAACAGAATATTTGGATCTTGACTCATCCATACATCTTCAGCTCCAATAGAAATCATAATATTTTTTAATTCTGAAGCCCAATTAAATGGAACGTTTCTGTTTTCAGCAAGTTCTAACAGCCTTTTAAAACAAATCAAAGGTAATCTACTTTCTTGCATCCTAAGGATTTTATACCACCAGTTTAATGCCCGTTTAAAGATATCTAGTTTTAAATGTCTGCAGCCAGTTTCTAATCTCATGTATGAATTCGGGGTATTCCTAGGAAGCTGTAGAAGGCATTTCAAGAATTTCAGTTGAACTTTCTCGACCACATCCCCATGAGGCAAACCCCAAACTTCACTTCCATAAAGCAATGTTCCTGTAACAATAGACTTAAAAAGTTTAATTTTTGTTTCCCAAGAGTCACTTTTGCTTTTTATCATTAGTTTGAAAATCTTTGCTATTGCTATATGGCTTTTAGAGGCTGCAGCATCTGCAGCTTTGCTGAACTTAGCCGAACCTGAAAACATAATACCCAGATACTGATACTGCTTTGCATATTCCAATAGTTCATTATTATAATAAATTTTTTTCATATTTCTCTTACTTATAGAACCCCTGTGAAATGGCATTATAACGGTTTTCTTTGTATTTAATTGCAGAAGATTCTCAGAGCAGTATTTTTGAAGAATGTTTATTTTGAATTGAACATCTTGAACGGAAGTAGCCAGTATAGCAATATCGTCTGCATAAAACAACATCAGGATCTGTTCCAATGAATTAATGAAAATACCTTCTGCTCCATGGTCAATAAAAAATTGTTTCATATCAGAGACATAGAGTGCAAATAGTGATGGACTGAGTTTTTCACCTTGTAAAACGCCTTCGGACACTGGATATTCCTTCGTAAAGTCTCTGCCTTCAGATACATACATTTCAGCCTTTTCATAAAGGTTCATTATAAGTCTAACCATCTTTGGAGATACTCCTATTTTGTATATTTTTTGCCATAACTTTGGGTGGGGTACCGTGTCGAAAGCTCTTTTAAGATCTACGAAAATAATGAAAGCATGTCTATTTTTATTTCTGAGGTATATGTTTATTACTGAAGAAAGACAGAAGATGCCATCAGTACATCCTCGACCAGGTCTAAATCCAAATTGTTCCTCAGGAAGTATTTGGTTAGTTTCTATCCAATCTGAGAGTCTATTGTATAATATCCCAGTAAATAACTTAGTCAGTACATTTATAAGAGATATTGGTCTATAATTGGCTGGGTCTTTTGGTTCTCCTTTTTTAAAGATCATTTTGACATTTACTTTTGACCATGGTTTTGGGATATTCTCTTCTTGAAGAACTGTATTAAAAAGATTTAAGATAAAAGTGAACCAATTTGTTGGTAGCGCTTTATAACATTCATTAGGAATATTGTCTGGACCCGGTGATTTGCCATTTTTTAATGAGCTAATTACTTTACTTAATTCTTCATTAGTAATAGGACTGTCGAGGGTTGGATGTAGAGGACCTGAGAGCTGCAACTGATAGTTATTGAGGAATTTCGGTTTCATAATACTGTCCATGTACGTCTCCCAGCGATCAATACCAATGCAAATATTCAGTCTCTTCGGTCTAAATGAATTAATTATTTTCCAAAACTCACTCGGATGCTTTGAGTTATATATTTTATCTTTCAACTCAATTTCATATATTTTCTTTTTTTTCTTTATAAGTTTATTGTGAGCTGTTTTAGCTTCCCGGTATATAGTGTGCTCCGATTTGGCAAAGGCTGATTTCTTTAATTGTTTAAATAACTTGTTTATATTTCTTTTGGAAATCTTACATTCACTATCATACCAGGGCTTTTCCAGATTTATTATTCTTCTCGAAACTGTTCTAATAATTCCTGTAGCTTTAGCGGAGTATTGGAAAACATTGATAATATGTTCACTTATTTCTTCAATAGATGCAACTCTAGAAACTTGAGGAGAGACTGACTGGACAAATTGATAAAACAAGTTTATATTGGATTCATTAGGTCGAACTATCTCAATTGGAGTACATGGGTTCGCGATTCGACTGACAGAATTATTCGGGTTCGGAAAAATATTTAATTCTAAGAGACAAAGGTGATGATCAGAGGCTTCAGGAATGGGACAAACCCGGAAATCACTAAATGCTGACAATGTATGGCTATTTATCCAAACTAGATCAATAACACTAGCCCCATTATTACCAATAAATGTATGATTCCCATTATTATCACTAATAGATCTACCATTACTCAAGATAAATCCTTCAGATTCCATTAAATGAATTAGTTTTTGACCTCTTTCATTAACTATTTTATCTTGAGATTTTCTCTTACCTTCTAGATTTAAACCCTGGAACAATAAATCGTCATATGAATTGAGATCAGATACTCTAGAATTAAAATCTCCCAAAATACATATTTTGTTATTACCATAAACAAGATTTATGTCCGCCAACTCATCCCTAAACAAACCCACTATAGCATCGGACTCTAGATTAGGTTTCCAGTATGTTACTCCAAGTATCATGCCCTCATTTTGATACTGCAAATTCAGGAATATCCAAAAATGACATTTACTAATTATTTTAACATTTAATTTTAATTTCTTTTTAATAAATATTAGTATCCCTCCACTTGCCCTACCTCTACTTTTATCCTTTATAGCTTCTACACTGTATGAAACGTAGTTATTCAAGAATTGGGGAATATTAAAATTATTTGAATGTAGCCATGTTTCACAAAAACATAAAATATCAATATTTAAAAGAAAACTTATTCTACTTTTATCTAAAAGGAATAATGAATTATAACCATTAATGTTCCAAAAACATATTTTAAAATCATTTTTTAAATCACCGAAATCTCGCTGCTCCTTTAGCCGCTGCCGATGTACATCCACACGCCTGAGATTGTGAGGTCAGGAGTTGTTTTCCACAGATGGACCGCTGATTGAGTTTGATCTTGGGCGAAATTCGTATTCTTTTAATTTTTCTTGCGTTTTTCTTTTCTTCTGCAATTGTTTGGATTTTTTATCTTCTTGATCTATAATCGTTGGTGAAGCGCTGAGCATATTTTCAACTTCCTTTAGGGTGTATAAGTTGCCTCTTATTCTGAAATATCCTTTTTTATATGAGACGTTTTTATCTATCTCTTTTATTTTCCTTAGGGCAGTGAAGATCTTTTTGCCTTCTTCCCTTTCTTCTGGAGATCTGTCATGCTTTATTCTAATATTTTTGACAGCAAATGCTTCTTTTTTTTTCATTATTGCCTGTTTAATAAGGTTATTATTCAGAGATATAAAAATTGGTCTTCGTTCCTGGCCTTTCCCAATCCGGAAACAATTACTTATAGTATATTCTGGCACTTGAACATTGACAGCTTGGCACAGGTTAACAACTTTTGAAAGAATATCCTCATTTTCCGTAAAGGGTGCATTAAAAATAAGAAGGTTATTTCTTTTATTTTCCCTTTTTTATTCCTTTATTTCTTTTTCCAGTGCAATAATTTTTTTATCTTGTTCTAAATTTTTTTGCCTGAGGTCGGTGATTTCAGTCCTTATTGAATTTAAAACAACCGTGATTTTATTTAAGGACGATCTGGTTTCCTCATTATTCTGGTTAATAACTGCCAGCAAGTCTTCGTTGGTGACGGTCATGTTGTGTTTATTGTACAGCTGATAGCCTCAATACCTGATAGCTCGAGATAGCGGGCGAGGTGGGGAGATATCTCACTGATGATCTAGATAAGGGCTGCCTGATTCGTGGCAATTCCTTTTTCTTCCTAACTTTATAATTATTGATATATTTATCAGAAGGCTACCGAAATTTGTAGGAGCACTCTTTAATAGTGACTACACAACCGAGCCAAAAATTACAGTTATAAGACGCAGTTAAACCTTATTAACACTAACTAAACGTAGGATCGATCCAACACTGTACACTGCCTGGGCAGAACTCTCAATTTTATAGCACTTAATAATGACAACATTTTCAACTTTACTGAATTTTATAAAAAATAAAAAAAATACGCTTTTTGGGAAATTCAAATTTGAAATTTTGATTAAAATTTTAAAAAACAAATTTCTCTTATCCCCTATCGAGTTTCATATCATAAGGAAGGTCATAGATTCAGTTTTAAAATAACATCAATTTCAACTCTCTATCTTGCATACAAGAGCTGCAATTTCAATTTCCAGATGGTGCGGTAGGTCAAAATTGTGCGATTTCAATGGGTTTACATAGCTATATTTTGAAAACCGGTTGAGATATTGAGCTGAAATTTGTTATTTTTCTTAGCCTACAGGAAGGTATCCTGTCGACCAAATTTAATTAAAATCTGAGGTGGTGAGGGAAAAAAGTGTGTTAATGTTACATGGAATGTTTCCAATAAAATATAATATATGATACTAGCTATGGTGACCGGCTTCGCTCCGGTAGTGTGTGGTAGTTTTAATACACGAAAAACTATAAAATTAAAGGAAATATAGAACAAAATTAGCACCTTCTTGAAAATTCGGGTTTAACTTGGTATCAATATTCTGCAGACTTGAGATCTGCAGAGTCCGCCCAAATAAGGAACCCTGTATAATTCACAGGGGATTAAAAATGGTAAATGAACAATTAATTTTGCTGCAACTTTGTGGAGTTATGCATCGTTTTGATGGTTTCTGTGATTCTGAATCCTATAAGCCCATTCCAAGTAGTCAGAAGATAATAAGTTATTAGATTATTGTTAAAGAATCTGGTATCTCAGTTAAAAAAAATTATATTTCGAGTAAAACTTAAGCACTGACTACTATGATGGTCCTATTTGATCCAGAAGTATAGAAACTACCGAAGATTCATAGAAACTTTTTTTAAAGATTTTTCTTCCATTTCAACCTCCCTTAAGATATCCCCCCCGTAATTTGAACGGTTTCTGCATATCTCGAATGTTACTACTAATACAAAGTGAAAACCAAAATTTCTTGAAGGCACAATTTTTTCATCATATTTCTTTTTATCTTGAACTATGAGGGATGATAAAATCTTGAATGCTGTTATTGGAGTAGGTCGTTTTGTCAACTGGAATGCTCATCATACGTAGTAACCAAACCAACTTCTTTTTCATAAATACAATAAGAACACTTCAAACTTTTTATTTTCGATTTATATTTAGCCAATTCATCTCTTTTTTTATGTCTAATTTTATTCGCTCACTGTACTACTAAGAAATGTTCACTCATATTGCATTAAATTTACTTAAGTATATATTATAAATAGATTAAATGTAATGTGCTGATCATATATTATTATTATTTTATTATTATTATGATAATATATTATCATATATTATTATTATGAGAAAACTAATTTTTTAAGGAATTCAGTTGGTTTTTTAATTGATTGCTGAGATGTAAAAAACTTATTTTATTTTGAAACGCTAACTAATTATTTTCTCTTAATTTTTTAGTAATTTAAAAAGAACAGCTGAAAAAATATAGAACGATTACATACTGAATGAATGGACAATAAACATTGAGTGAAACGCACCCTAGCGCTTCCTGGTAGCCTAGAGCTCGAACTAAATTTTTCATTCATAAACTCGTATCTCAATCTCAGATAGGCTAATTTAATGGTGCGAGAGGCTTAAAATTCCAGTCCTTTTCTCTTCAATTTTACACTCCTAAGAGAAAAATGGAACCTTCTTCTCCGTAAGGAGTCATATGGCTAAACGAAGGCATAACTTCCTTAATCCTACGTGGAGTCGTTTTTGAGCCTTTTCGGCACGCACATTGTACACTTTGCTTTATAATATATATTGATTAGTCAATTTCCGCACACTCTATAGTTAAAAGCATGGTCCGGCGATTGTATATTTGATGAATTATATATTTTTTATTTCAGCTTGAACTGTTTTGTTTTATTGCTCTCAATTTCTTTTTTAAACCAAGCAGCTTGATCCTACTTTCCATCAATTCGATGAAGCTTATAGAAGTTAATGGAAAGCAATGAAATAACTAGGATGAGGATCAGAAGAAAAACTTGGATAAAATTCTCAATCAAGAAATTTTGGCCTACATCCTTCAACATTAAGCCTTAACAACTCCCTATTTTATAACTGAGGCATAAATTGACAAGTTTTAAGAGACTATAAATACCTTTATGATACAGCGTTGGAGGATGAATTTTAATGCCCAAACAATTGCTTTTAGGGGTTATTATTTCAACTTTTAGCCCCCCGAATTTCCACGTACCCTATCTAGGAAAATATTTAGCCCCCCCCCCCAATAATGTAGTGCTGGTGACATTTTTCATGATTAGATAAATCTATATTTATTCAATAGATCTGAAAAATATATTTTTTTTTTCAAATAAAACAGATTTTTTTATTAACATTGTTGTTTTGACAATAGCCAATATGGTTTCATTACATCGATGTTTTGGTCATTATTATTTGTTTGTTTTGTTTGTTGCAAAGAAGTTACACTGATAGGAGGTAATTATTAAATTTTACCCGATTTATCGATTTCAACGAATTTCGGCTCTAGATGTTCGTAGGTGAAATAGAGGTTGTATACAATAGAGGTTGAGTACAAGTAACCAGAATTTGGATCCTTTGAGACACAAGATTCAAACTATTGGAAAAGTTAAAAAAAAAATCTGGTGCTTGAGCGCAACACACAATTTTACTTAGCAACTTACAGATTAGAAATTGACGTGTTTTGTTGATTGCAACGTCAAAAAATGACATATTTTTATAATTCGTGTGTCGCATTGACTAATGTTATGTTTTCATTGAATAAATACTGTTAACCCTCAGAAGCGTTACAATATTAAAGTTCAAAGCAATGTGATTTCATACTTCGTGTTCTTCAATAATAACGAATCGATATGTTGAAAGAAGCGTAACCTCAAATTGCCACTTTATATGTAAATAATATCCAATTTTTTTTATCGCTTGGAACTGAATTTTTATAGCATACATCAGCAAGTTTTTTTTTCTCTTCCATTTCAAAAATAAATAAAAAAATACTAAAAGTTCATATTTAAATTCAAAGATAGTTCTCACAGACAAAACTATTTGCTCTGGCAATACAGTGGACTCAGAATCAACAGACAATTTAAATCAGTAATCTAACACGAACAAGACGAGATATGCCTATGTTCACATGAGCTGCTTGGCCAAAATGTTTTTGTATGTAATTATTTAACTTTTTTTTATTTTATTTCAACGAAAATTGACACTCTAGCTGCTCAGAGACCAAATAAAATGAATCGCTTGATTTGCTGGGACATAGCAACATATGTTGTTTATTTAACGTCACTTTATGTCACTAAGGATAATCGGACGGTACTACAGTGGGTGTCCTAAATTTTGCATATCGAGGAGCAATTAGCTTAGGGATCTTTAAGGAGTCCTGACATCGTACAGGCACAGGACCTCCATTTTACGTCCTATCCGAGGGACGGCATAGCCAACGAATTTTTACTCCCATTAAAAATTCCTAGAGCAACCGCCACCTTTAGCATTGTAGTTTTATGACAACATATTCATATTAATATCAAATATTCATGATTTTTTTTCTTTTTGCAGGGAATCGAAAAATATTTTTACTGTACATTTACCCAATTGGCATAATATTGATAGTTTTCGAGTAATGCCCGAATAACGCAATTTAAACAGTTTCCGTTTCCGTTCGTTTCCGTATGGCACATTATCGGACTCATGCGACCTCTTAAACATATTTATATAGATATGGAGAACAAAACCTTTTTTCCTAAAGAGAATGACCCCCCGCTTTACAAATGTTTATTTAATTTAAGAATGAATTTCAAGCCTTCTTATTTTCATAAAATACAAAATTGATTTATAAAATATTACAATAATAACATTTTTTATACAACAGGAAGATATATATTTATTATATTTCACACTAATTAAACTTTAATTATAATAATTACCTGAACTGAAGCCTTCGCCATTAAAGAGATTCCACAAAATATTTTTTCTTTCAGATTCAGAGAAGCTCCAAACGCCACGGCGATAGTCAGTAGGATACGAAGCTGAAAATATATATAAAAAAAATTAAAACATATTATTGACAATTATATTCTAATAATCTTTTTCAAGTTTGGTGATTAATTTAATATGTTGAGAATTAAATAAAAGTTAGGAGTGGTTAATATATATACCAAATCAACACAACTTTACTTATTCGCGGTCGCAAGCGACGGCGCTGCTTCTTGACTCGAACTAGAGAAACGGGGATAGAAGCCGGGCCGGTACCTGGGATTCATAGGTTTTTTGGGAGTTTTTAATTTATTTGTCCATAATAAAGCCCGATAGAGCAAACAATTAGTTGTAAAATGTTTAATAGGTATTGCTCGGACTCTTTTCATTTGATGTTCAATCAGAAAATCAAAAGATGTGTAATTCCAATTGTTTCCAAAAAATAAAAAGCTACTTAGAGATTGGATTGTTAAATTAATAATAGATAAGCCTGTTTTGAAACATATGACGATATGTAGTCTTCATTTTAAACAAAGTGACTATATTTATCCAAGTAAATATTAGTATTTGACATTTTATCGATTTGATGATTGGGACCATAGTGTCAGTTTTTTTTTAGTTTTTTAATTGTCCCCACTTTTTTCTTATATCTGTTGTGCTTAATTGTTCCAAGTTTTCAATGTGATGCATGAAAGTATTAACAAATAAATAAATAATATGACAAAGAAACTAAGCTGTCCTGAAAATGACAGCTGTCATAACAATGATTGTATGAATAAGTAATTAATATTATTGCTAACCGTACAACGTAGTGTAAAGTTGCAATGATGTGTTTGCATTTACCAATGCTACCAGCTTTATACGTACAATTACAAGAAAATTGCTTATTGTTATTAATAAATTTAATATCCACTTTTATTTGATGGGGCAGGCCTTTAAGATCGCTTGTTTGAAGGTAAAAGACTTGTAAAATAACTTCGTTTTCACTTCTAGATATTATTCTACATGTAATTATGTGGTTTGCATCAAGGATAGCCTGCCCTTCAATTAATGGTCTTTTGAAATTACCAATTATGTCTATCACATCAACTACATATGTTTATCCCCGTTCCTTCCGACATTTTGCACACTACTAGCTCACCCTATAGTCGATTGCGATTGCGAATTCGCTCGGTCCAACTAGTTTAATAAATCGCTATCAAAAGGTCGATTTTTGTCGCAGGTTCCAAGAGAAAACAATACTGAATCTACATAAAAGACTTTAAAGCTTTTAAACAAATGCAAACTTATTGCAAGAAATTCCACCCTCCATCTTGCTAGGTCCCAATCCACCACCTCAAACATGCTCTGGAGGCGGGGTCTCTGGAACTGTTCCAGAACCAGCCTCTCATTCTAATTAACATAGAAATAGACTCATCAATCAAGACCTACCTAGGGGACGTTACGAAGTAGATTGTGGCCGTAGCTGAGCCATGTTAGGCTTAATGTCATTATCACAGTTGTAATATTAATCGAGTATGGAGATATCTTGAACGAAAATATCGATTTTTAATAATATTCTAAGAGTTAAAGAAGACATCCTCTTTCTTTAAGACATCTAAGGCAAAATGTCAGCGATCAGTTTCCTATTTTTTTTTTTATTTTTTTTTTTTTACTTTCACTTACCTATATATGAAATATATAATAAGTGAAAGTATTGCGATCGTGAAAAATTTCGATTTCCGGTTTTGAACGGAAATACACGTTTTGGGGTCCCCTGAATCCAAATAACTATGTCCCGAGAAATGGAGTGTGTGTGTGAACTGACTAGTTCAAAAATTATAAACCTTACGAACCGGAAATTTGGCATTTGGTGTATATATGTGCCCGCGATATGACAGCAAAAATTTCATCAAAAGTGGTCAAAGGGAGGGGGTACTTATTTAATAACTTTTTACGTTTTTTTTTTCGATTTTCTCGAAAACGGCTCAATCGGTTTTGATAAAACTCAGTGTTTGATGTATTAGTATGCCCGAGATAAGACTGTACAAATTTCATTAAAATTATTCAACCGCAGGAGGCACTTTACTTAATAAATTTTGTACCATTTTCACGTGTACTTTTTTATTTACTCAAAAACGGCTTTAACGATTGTGATCAAACTGGGCATTTGATTTATGTATATGCCAAAGATGTGACAGCCAACATTTCATTAAAATTGGTCAAACGGAGGGGGCACTTTATTTCATAACTTTTTTTCCAATTTATACCTTTCATTGGATTATTTCAAAAAGGCTTTAATGATTTGGATCAAATTCGCCATGTTTAATGAGAATAAGGTGTTCTTTAATATCAGGTAAGCTTTATCATTATCAAAATGTTCTGAGGGGGCTTAAATGGGGTAGGGGCCTTTTTTTTTTTTCATATACAGTACCTTTGTTTTTGTTTATATGGAGAAATTAACTGTCTCTCTTTACGCCTAAAAATAAGAAATGGCTAAAAATGAAATATGAAAAAATCAAGTAAATATATAGTGGAGAAAAAAAAGTAAAATATTCCGTCAACTCATAAAATACGTTAAGCACACGCATGCAGTGGAGTACGCCTTTCATGACAGACCATTGTTCATAATAAAAGCTGTTCTTTTCATAAAATGGAAATTATTTGTTTCATAGTAAATGAAGTTTTTAACAACTACACAGAGAATTATAAAATCAGACGACTTGGAGTATTATGCTTGCATTGCCGAATTACCACAAGTAAAAACTTTTATTTAATAATAAAAAAATAGTGTTTTTTTACTTTCACTTACCTATATATGAAATAGAGCAAATAAAAACAAAAATAAGAAATTAATGTATCTTTGAGAAGTGACAATTAACAAACACATCAATTTCTAATTTAAGTAAGTTGGTAAGTTTAAGTTGTGTATTGCGCGCATGGACCAGATTTTTTATATTGTAACGTTAAATTGTTTAATAAGAAAAAAATCATATGGTTTGAAATCCCAAACTTTTTGTTGGAGCGGACCGTCAGAGCATATGTTTGGGGCTACATTGTTGGAGTTCTAGGCCTGGATGATTCCACAGTGGTCTGGAACCTTCCAGAAGGTCCTTTTACGACTATATATAAGGAGCGAGTGACTTGGCCAGTTAGTCTTAGTTTGTGTCTTGACTGTGAAGCTCAAACCATATGATTTGTGTGCTATAAAGTTATCATTTTTGTAACCTGCTCGAATATTTACGTTGTTATAATTCGTGTGGCATTGATATTGTTATATTTTCATTAATAAATGTTTGTTAACCCACAGAAGTGTTACTATATTTACAACTATAAACCTTTTTTATATAATTAATAGCTGTATATACCGGTTTCACCCGGAGAATTTCATTTTTTAAATATATAAACTCTATAAACTGAGACTTTTATCGACTCAAACGTTCGATTTTGTAAAAACCAATGTAAGGCGAGATCAAAACGATTATTATAACAATATAAGAATTTACCCAGAGATTGGCTGAAGTTATGCAATTTTAATATCGACAGGTGTTTGCACCTGGTCTGAAAGAACCACTGAGCGAAATTTGGAGAATTTAGGACAAACGGTATGGATTTCTATAAAGAACAAATAAACAAACAAACAAACAAAATTTCATCTTTATTTATATAGATTTATTTTTAACTGACATGGATTCTTCAACAATATGGATCATTTTAGGCTCCATTGAACTGATTAACTATGTTTAAGAGGAACAATTCATAAATACAATACATGCAATGGTAAAAAAATAAAATTAAAACACTTATAAAATTATAATCGAATCTCTTTCTTACACTTTCGAAAAGTTTCTTTATGCCTCACAGTATTTTGGTACGAAGTCAACCTCTCACAGAAGGAATGTTTTCATAAGAAACGGGTGGAGTGATCGAGCGTAAATGGATCAAGACTTTCAAAGAAAACCTTAAAAGAAATTCATGCGAAGTAAATCACTTTGTGTAGGTCACAAATCAGCTATCAAGTCAATATTTAGGCAGTTGATGCCCAAAGTGGACCGTTCGGTTAAAAACATAAGGAGTTTCGTTTCGTTTGAACCACATCCACAAATTTAGTGCGACAAAAAATGTACTTAGATGATGGCTACAATGTCAGGGGATCAGAGAACCTTTAGGGCCGTATTTATGAACGATCCTAAGGAACGCCTTACTTAAAGGCTTCCTTAAAATGCCCACCTTTAGCTAACCTTAACACAATTTTCATTTTATAAACCTTCCTTTACCTTTCTTATCTTAAGGACGCCTTAGATGTTGATCTGTTTTCCTTCCTTAGTGCTAAGGTAGGTGATTAGCTACCTTTAGCCTCTCCTTAACTATTTAATAATAGAAATAAAAATAGAAAACAAATATCAGGACTTAAATACTTATTAAAAAGAACCGTTTATAAAGAACAAACGACTTTTTGGAATTTTTACTTTATTTATATGAGTTATAAACAACAAAGGTGGTGAAATATTATTGCACTTTTTAAGATAAATAAAAATTTTATGCGGTTTTGTGGGGTAAAACTAAAATTTTTCGTCGAACGGATTTTTGTCTCAAGGCATGAGTAATTATTTTATTTAATCTGCTCTTACAAATTTTTCATTCATATCTCTTAAGATCTTGCCTGACTTTGGCTTTCCTACGTCTTGACGTTCATCGTAGGAGGTTAAAGACATCAAAATGGCTCGTCTGGGGTTCCTTGAAACAAGGGCGTTCGCGTCACAATGAAATGTTTCATGGAGTCCCACGAGTGTTTCATCGTACCGTATTTGTTTTTACTGTGCAATATAGCAGTCGGTTTTTTTTATATTTTTCATTTTCTTACAGATTGGTGCGAAATTGAGAGCAGAACACCAAAATACTGTATTAATTTGTGACAACTGACAGCCAAGTCAAACTTTACTCTTTCCTGAGAAATTCATGGCTATCCTAAAGCAGAAGAACGAAAGACCGACTGGAAGCCGAATAAAGTTTTTTTGTTAATTGTGGTGTTATTTTTTCAGCTTTTTCATGAATATTTTTCTTTTTTTCTCCTTTATATATTTATCAAATGTTTTCATATGTAGCCATTCTTATTACTAGGCACAATGAGAAACAGATAATTTCTCTATATAAGCAAAATCAAAACAAAAGATGTATTATATTCAATTAATGCATACTTATTTAGTATAGGTATTGATAGTATTACTTAAGTGTACAACCTACCTAGTGTACAACGGCCCTTGGTGTTGATTAGATTCATTTGGAATATGCTAAGGTATTTATCATATGAGGGTTACAGGAAATAAAAATGTGGTGCGATACGCACAACTGTCACTTACCAACATACTATGATTAGAAATTGACGTGTTACGTTAAATGCCATTTCTCAAAATCACACATTGTTTCCCATTCATTAACCTATTTTTGTTTGTATTTGCTCATTAAAATACACTAAATGTTTTTTATTATTAAAATGATAGATGAAAATTATACATCTAGGAGGAATGTCTCCAAGGAGGGGGCAGTGTGACATTATACAAAAAGATATATGGTTTAAAAGCCCCAGATCTTTTGTTGCAACGAAATAACAGATGTAAAAAATTGTCATGGTACGTGTTTTTGACTAAGATGTTTAAGTACCATCTACGAAGGGCCAGAACATTCTACGCCCGTCCTCTTGACTAAATATAAATAAGGAACGATGGACTGGAGAGTTATGGCCGGGTGTACAATTCCCCGTTTAAACAGGGAATCAGGTAAACGTCGTTTAAACAAGATTCCGTGTTTATTTTATTGCTGTATTTTAATTTTTTTATTTTTTACTTTCACTTACCTATATATGAAATATATAGTAAGTGGAAGTATTGCGATCGTGAAAAAATTTGACTTCCGGTTTTCAACGGAAATACACGTTTTGGGGTCCCCTGAGTCCAAATGACCAAGTCCCGCGAAATGGTCTGTGTGTGTGTCTGTGTCTGTGTGTGTGTGTGTGAACAGACTAGCTCAAAAACTATAAACCGTGCGATCCTGAAATTGGGTATTTATTGTAGGTATATGCCCGCGATGTGACAGCATAAATTTCATCAAAATTACTTAAAGGGAGGGGGTACTTTACTTAATAACTTTTTAGGTTTTTTTCGATTTTCTTAAAAACGGCTCTAACGATTTTGATTAAACTGAGTATTTCATCTATTTATATGCCCGGGAAAAGACTGTAAAAATTTCATCAAAATTGATTAACCGGAGGGGGGACTTTACTTAATAAATTTTGTAACATTTTCACGTGTTTTTTTTATTTACTCTAAATCGGCTTTAACGATTTTGATCAAACTGGGTATTTGATGTATTTATATGCCCGAGATATGACTGTAAAAATTTCATCAAAATTGATTAACCGGAGGGGGGACTTTACTTAATAAATTTTGTAACATTTTCACGTGTTTTTTTGATTTTCTCAAACAAACAGAATTTCAACTTCATTTATATAGATTAGAGTTTTTTATAGAGCCAATAAAAACGAAAATAAGAAATGGATATGGAAAAGTGTGTGACTTTGAGAAGTGGCAATTAACAAAACACGTCAATTTCTTATCTAAGTAAGTTGGTAAGTGAAAGTTGTGTGTTGCGCGCACGCACCAGATTTTTTTTTTTTGTATAAGCAATTTATGCCTGGAGAACGCCTTGCTCCAAGATTTAAATTGGACCAAGTTTAGTAGCAATAAAGAGAAATAAAGTGTTTAACCACAGAACTACTTTTATCTGTACTAGGTAAAAAACGTTATCAGTCCCGTGGTTAGAGAATGCACTGTCAACTTAACTGGTATTTTAAAAAAATATAAATCAAACAAGAAAAAAAAAAAAATAAAAAGAACTTAGAGGTAACGAAAAATGAATAATATTAGCACTTTAAGCAACTCACTAGGGTCCAATGAATTAGTAAACAGAAATAATGTTAGGTTATAGTTAACCTGTGTTTGAACGGACATTCTTGACCGTATAACTTTAAACGCTGTTTAGCCCTTATCACCAAATTTAATCAAGCGTTTTCGCATTGTTTACAAGGTGTGAACTATAAGTAAGTAACCTTTAAAACCCCGTTTAAATGACTATTGTACACCGGGCAATTAAAGTTTCTATTTTTACATCTCATATTTGACTCTAGTATATATTAATGATTCACTATTTCTGTAGTTTACTGTAGTTTTAATTGGTGCACAATGATTTTGTTTAACCTGTCTTTTGCTAAAACAAAAAGATTCGATCTTTTCTCCAGACGTGAAAAGGCGACACATAATGACCCATGGAAAAAACGCGGATTTTCCTAGTCCAAACTGGAAAAGATAAATTTATACTTGCCCACCCTAAATATCGAAATAAAATGAAGTATTTTGTCAATAAATAAACTTACACCGCCATCTGTTGGAAATTTATAGAACTTACAAATAATCACACTCTACTGTAGAATAATAAGCATTTAAATACTTTAGTGGGGAGCGGGATAGCCCACTGGTAAGGCAGTGGACTGCTGTGCTTAAGGTCCCGAGTTCGAATCTGACATGGCTTATGATATCTTTATTATTCGCCACAGTTCGTCTCGTGGGCCGAGAGACCCTCCTGGGGCAAACCCAGCCTCAATAAAGTGGGTACCCTTAATTGAAAAATTAAGGGGGAAAACCTGGCGGTTGAGCGTGATCACGGTCAAATCACCTCCTTGCACGACCGCTGACCAAGGAACAGTACTCTTCCTTACATAGTACTGAACCCAAGACCTTTTATGGGTTGTAGTGGTACAGGTTTTTTAAATACTTTAGTATAATTTGCCATAAAAGAAATATTGAAGCTAATAATCGAAATAAAAAACTATCCTATCTTTTTTTTTTTTTTTTTCTTCAAACATTAATTCGTACCTGTCAGCGGTCTGCGACAATCAGCGAATTAGATGGCTGCAGCAACTATGTCAGGCATGAAGGAACGAAAGTGCCCAGCAGCACCTCTTTCTGGGCTTGACACTAACTTAGGAGAGGAGGTCTCTCATCCAGCTTCTTTTCAGCCGCCTTCGAACGGGCAAGTCAACCGTGGCCATGTCGTGAATTAATCTGTTGTTATGTCCTTACAATTTTACAAAACAGCGTGAGTATAGCGTCCGTACATGTTGTTGGATAGTCGGTTGTTGTAAGTCTGTATGTAGAGTTTGGTTAATTACGTACCTGGGAGCGTCCGTAATTAGTCTTAAAATTTTGGATTGAAAAGTTTGTACTTTTTGTAAGTGTGTCTTTTTAGTTAAGCTGAAAATCTGTGAGGCGTATGTCCAAATGGGTTTAAGTAAGTAGGTGTATGTATTCAGTTTTTGTCTAATATTAATTTAGAAGATTTGGCAAAAAGGGAGTAAAGAATCTTTAAGCGTATGTTCAAGGTCTTTTTTTCATCATTATCCGTCATATCCTATCTTATAAGTTGGAAAAAACTGCAGACAATGAGCAAAATGTTATAAAGACTCGTTGAGTAGTTTCTGATTTTACCCTTTACAAATGGATATGAAATCGACACATGACGCCATGTCAATAAATTGAAACACGAAGCAACCTACTGTATTTGCAATAATTCGCAATAAAAGAAATATTGGGGCCAATAATCGAGATAAAGAACTATCATATCCTATCCTGTTTAAACGGCCATTATTGACTTGTTTAGTTTTATCCCACCGTTTTATCCCACTGCCCCAAAAATGTGGCAGTGATATAATCATGCTTTAAGGTTAATGTAAGCGATTTTTTGCATTCAAAACTGGTTTCAAACTATATCGGAATCACAGAGTATCGATTGTTGTGAATGCCACAGTATAACATTCCTTATGTGATTTATAGTTTTCCACTAAACAAAGGATTATTAGCATGGAGTGTAATAAAAAGTAAGTGATATTTTTTAAGAGCAATGATTATTGTGTTTTAAGTTTTCTGACTATAATATTACTTTACTATGTATGTAATTATGGTTATTAATACCCAGTACATCAAAAAACCTGTACCACTACAACCCATAAAAGGTCTTGGGTTCAGTACAATGTAAGGAAGAGTACTGTTTCTTGGTCAGCGGTCGTGCAAGGAGGTGATTTGACCGTGATCACGCTCAACCGCCAGGTTCTTTCCCCTTAATTTTTTAATTAAGGGTACCCACTTTATAGAGGCTGGGTTTGCCACAGGAGGGTCTCTCGGCCCACGAGACGAACTGTGGCGAATAATAAAGATATCATAAGCCATGTCAGATTCGAACTCGGGACCTTAAGCACAGCAATCCACTGCCTTTCCAGTGGGCTACCTCGCTCCCACACCCTGTACATCAAACATTAGTAATTTAGGGGATTTATCACAGGTTTTATTGGGTGTCCATCTTTTGGGGCAGTGGGATCGGCCGGGTCCGTTTGTCTGAAAATTCTTTTTTTACTCTATTTTTTAGAATATTCACAGTTGAAGGAGCTGTTTCGCTAATAACTTAGTGATGAAGAATTTAGAGCAACAGCGTACATAGAGGGGCCTGATATCTACCTAAATATGATCCTGATTTGGCCATCGACGAGGCAATGATGCCTTATTTCGGTCGGCATGGGTCAAAGCAACACATCCATGGAAAACCCATTAGATTTGGGTACAAGGTGTAGTGCTGTAGTTCAGCGCGAACCATACCAGGAAGTTCAGTTTGAACCATAATTGGAGGGCCTGTAATTCTTGACATAGGGTCAGAAATACCAGTAAACGACAACAATGTGGTGACAATTTCTTCCACTCAGCATAGAGTCAAACCCATCCAGCAGGCCAAAAGGTGGAGTGCTACGAAAAAAAATAAGATACTTATTGACCAACCTTTTTTTGTGGCCCAGTAATGATGCTGGATGAAAATATTTCAAAATTCAGAGTCAACATCCAATCCAAAAAATGCTATGCAGAAAACCAGCACTAACCAGACGACCGAGACTTCACACCAGCGTTTCGATGAGAGTTCCTAATGATGATAGGCTCGAGGGACATGGTCGTATATTAATTTCCAACACAAATCAGGTGTTGTAAATCCAATCAGTTGTAAAAAAAGTAGAACAAAAAAATGTAATGTTGGTTGTCATGCAAATTGCTTTGAAATTTTTCATTCCTAGCTTTATCTCTTAGCTTCATGTCATGCAAGTGTGTTTTATTATGTAAATTATAAAGTTCTTTTTGTAGTTTGTGAATAAAAGTCATTTTAAAAAATGATTATTAATTTATAATGGACATGTACCCTTCCGTTCCCATTGCCCCTATTTTGGGGCGGGGGACAAACCCCCCCCCAGGCTATGTTTTTGGGTTGATACTTAGCACGTACACTACTAATGGGCTAATTTCATTGCGTACTAAGTTTAAACCTAAAATATTAATTTTTGAAAAGTTGGGATGAAATGGGTTATCACCAAATTTAATCAAGGGATTCCACATTGTTTACAAGGCATGAACTACATCCTGTGTTTAATCAACAGTTTAAGTAACCTGTTAAACCCCGTTTAAACGACTATTGTACACCCGACGATTAGTCTTGGTTGTGAAGCTCAAGTCATACGATTATTTCTGTGTTACTAATCACAATGCGTGAAATTGAAAATTGTTGTATTACTTTCAATTATATTTGTTAAACCACACAATTGTTACAATATTATTGAAGTATACACTATAAGTAATATTATCTTTTACTCACAATGAACGCTGCTACCAGAATGGCGGCTCCAGTACCCGCGATGCTGGGATCCATCTCAGATATCTTGATCTGGGTTCCGGTAAGCGTGAACAGAATCGGCTCGAAGATCATCCAGAATATTTCGAAGGCAGTGGCAACTGGGTTCTGAAACAAAAATATGGTTCGGTAATTCAATAATGTATGAAGGGGTGGGAGCCGCCCCCAAGTTCCATCTGTCGGTTAATAATTTATCTTCTACTCTCGGATTGAGCGCTTCTACTGCCTTTGACTTTTAAATTCAGCTTCTTTAAAGTTGATGCCTTAGCGAAGAGGTGTCACCCTATCGGAATATAGGAGCGAGTATTTATTCTCTCCTGCGGTATCTGCTATTCAAGAACTCATGTATGATGAGCTACATACAAGTACCAGATAATGCAATCCATCCATGTAAATCATTCTTTCAGTAAAATATTAACTTAAAATATATATTTTTTTGTGATTTATACATCTTCAACGCTTAGGAAAAAAATAACAAAAAACAGATACAAATTTTCAAAAATTAAACTCAACACTCAGCCACCTCTATTTAATCACTACCAAATATTTACAGTGAAAAAATAGTGGAATTTCTTACCAAAATTTAACATCAGAATGGAGAATGTGACGAGGAATACCCTGACTTAAATTACCTTTTTTTTTTTAACCAGGATTCTTTATATTTAAATAATATTAAAGACAAAGTGAAATATATTGTACTTTAGAATCAATGGTCGGAAAGGTTATTAACCTTTATAAATAAGTTTTATTTGGAAAAACCTATTACGAAAAAGTTAGCTCGATGAAAGTTTTTCTTCAAAAAGTTTGAGGTTAACCTAAACCTTTTGAGCAATTAAAATTAAAATGTGAGTTTAACAATAACTTTCTCGCTTTGGGACGCGATCATAAAAGTTTTTGCTTACTTATACTATTGTTTATTTTGATGAATAATCCTGTCATAGGATTAGTTGAAGGTATATTTATTCCTATCCTGTTATTTCATTCTTCTTGCATCAAAACAAGTCTAGTGTTCATTCATTATCTCATCTCATTCATATTAGTTTTAGTTATTATTTGTGAATAAGCGGTTCACAAATTACGAAGGTGCGCAAAAAAGACCGAGTAAAGGTCTGGCCACACATGTCCGCACCGGATCCGTACCGTAGCAATAATACAGGTTATGTTCAGATTATTTTTAATTTAACTTACATATTACCTTTAGTTATGCCTAAAGTTCAAGCCACACATGTCAGACACAGGCCACTTTAGGCATAACTAAAGGTAATATGTAAGTTAAATTAAAAATATTCTGAACATAACCTGTATTATTGCTACGGTGCGGATCCGGTGCGGACATGTGTGGCCAGACCCTGATTCGTAGTTTTTCAAATACGTCTCAACAACTGTTGTGAAAGAATCATTAAAGGTAATTTTTTAACGAATTTGAAAAACTATTTATTTAGGTTCCATAAAAGTGTTTTTGACGACTTATATGACTGTGATAGTGACTTAAGAGTGTAGCAAGAACAAATTAAAACCCATATCAGTAAAAATAAGCAAAAAAATTATATTAGATAACTGTGTAAAATGGGGGCTGCTTTGAAATTTATTCTTGATTATAGGTGTAAATTGTTTAAACTGTTTTTAAATTGTTTTACTTGTTAAATTAAATGATGATTGTTGAATAATAATCTAAATATTTTTATATTGAGTAACGATATTATACATTATATATTTATGATAATTAACTTTACTGATTCCATACTATTGTTGAAGACAATTTTGTAGTTTAAAAATCATACACATAATTACAAAATATTAAAAATTGTAATATATTAAAATAAATGTTTGCTAAAATGCATAATTCATTGTTTACACCTTTATTTCCGTTAACATAAAAACATCAAAAAACATTAAAATAACATTTGTGTTTTTTTTAGATTTTAGAATGTTTCACGGAGTGACAGATAAAAACAGTAAACAACATAGTAATAGTAACAGTTAAATATAAAGCTCAGTAAACAATATATTAAGATGATATTAAATGGAGGAATGAGTTTCGTTTAATTGATAGAGTAGCTGATTTTATATACGATTTAGATTATTATTATTTTTTCATAAACATTAGCAGTCATTGGCAGCAGTACTTAATTTTAAACAAATATTATGACATTGAAAAATATATCAACTTTTTGAACTTTTACTTGAATGAAACTCCCGTTAGTATCTTGTCTTTTAAGTGCGTTCCCGATATATGAATCTTAACATTAATAAATATAACTATTCCAAAATAAAGGTAACATATGATGGGGTGACCACGAGAAACATTTACATTTTGGATGGGACTGTACTCAGAAGTGAAGAGTCATGTTTGTGGTATGGGGAGCGTTCATTCGCCTTCCGAAGAACGGCCATTTTTGTTTCATGAGCGATGAAGCCCATTTTTACCTAAACGGGACTGTGAATAAACAAAACTGCAGGTACTGGGCAGAGGAAAATCCGAGAGAGCTCCATGAGACATCGCATGGTCTGCTATATCGAGAAAGCATGTTATTGATCCCTTATTTTTTGAAGAGGGTGGAGTAGTGGTAACAGTTACCTCGAACAGGTACGTGGATGTCATCAACACGTTTTTTCTCCAACAACTGCACAGGCTAAACTTACAAGACGGCATATGGTTTCAGCAAGATGGAGGATTTGCCCATACTGCCAGAATTTTAATGAACCTGCTTCGGAACGTGTTTCCAGGTCCTCCTGATTTCAAGACTTTGAGATGTTCACTGGCCTCCTCGATCTCCGGACCTTAACATGTTTGATTTTATAATTTGGGGGACATTTGAAAGAGCAAGTATATCGACATAAACCCCGTACTTTAGATGTCTTGAAAGCGGCGATACGTACTGAGGTGGCGTTGATCCCTGAGGATACACTGGAACGAGTGTGGAGGAGCTTCCTGGACAGAATAGAAAATTGCCTCAGGGAAGAAGGACGTCACTTTCCTGACATTATTTTCTCTACGTAAAGTAAATGAAGTATGTCCACAACTATGTAATTTAAGTTAAATAAATAGTATCTTGAAAAATTAATTTTTTTTATTTCTAAAATGTAAATGCTTCTCGTGGTCATCCTGTGTGTATATATATATTAGGGAACACAGTTTTGACACTCACATCCTCGACATCCCAGCCCTGCTTGGTCCAGGCGTAGACCGACAGGAAGGCAGCCGCTATACAGCCCAAGGGGCCCGCTCCCCCAAGACCCACCAGGTCGCTCCCCAGCACCGCGATCAGTCCTCCTCCCAGGAGTATCAGGATCCGGAGGGGTACCACGAACGGCTGCAACATAGGTGTATTATTAATAATATATATATTATTTATTATTATTATTATTATTTATTACATCTGTTATAGTCAGTTAGACATACAGAGGGAGTTGGCTTAATCTACATGAAATACAATGTAAAATAAAATTTAAAATAAATTTACAATATTTATATATCTACATTTCCATTCTTTCCACTTTGTTATCTTTACGTTTTCCTTCTTCTTTTTTTTTTTTTTCTTTTTTTTTTTCTACAGAATACATAAAGGAGAAAAAGTAAAAGAAATATTTATAAATACAATCATAAATGGTCGACTGTGCTGCCGACTACATAAAAACAACAAAATAATAAAATAAGAATGATTATAGGTTTCTACTGTACATAAAGGCCCAAGAGGTATACATGTTTATAAACACTTTAGTGTTAAACTAGCCGTTTAAGTCTTGCCAGTTACTAGTTACATTATACAGAAATACATTCATATAAAAATAATTATTACCCATCTGTTAAAACATCTTTCTAATTAGATTATTAATGATACCTTTCTAATAGTTTAGATGGTTTTCCACCAGTTCTTTTTTAAATATTACTTTTTTTTTTTTTTTTATTCGTTTATAATAAAAGACCTTAATTTTAGGGCGCTAGCTACATATTTAAATACATCAATTATTTTATTTAAGTTATCTGCCATGAGCAGAATTTTTATTCTTTCCTCTCCTGTTATATCACTTTTAGGATTAATATCCTTTATATATTTCTGTAAGTAATGGGTTCTTACATGTTTATATATTGGGCAGTTTATGAGGAAATGTAATAAATTCTCCTTTTCGTACATTTTGCATAGAGTGCATGTTTCTTCCGTATTGATTTTATAGTTGTTGCCGTTTAAGTAAAATCTAATTACATTTGAACCCGCAACCCTAAGTTGACTAATTATTCTTAATTTGTTTATTGACATTTTACTATTGAGATATGTGTCGCCGTAACCAAAATTTGCTATATTTAAATAATTTATTTTTTTGAAGAGAAAAGATTTGGCTCCGCCGGGAGTCGAACCCGGGTCTCCTGCGTTACATGCGAGGATGCTAACCGCTACACCACAGAGCTCGGCTCAAAGCAGAGCAAATCCTTCCTCTTCACTGATACCTACTCCCCCTATCTCACAAGTTTTGCGAGTAGTAGCGGGAGGTGGACAAATTTTGTCCAATTTATGATATTTTATTGACTTAAGTCAATTTTTTTTTTTAAATTATTTTAATTAATCTAATCTTAATTTGTGGCTGACCACCATTTTTAAATTATTTTTAAATAATTTATTTTTTTGAAGAGAAAAGATTTATAAAAAAAAATTGACTTAAGTCAATAAAATATCATAAATTGGACAAAATTTGTCCACCTCCCGCTACTACTCGCAAAACTTGTGAGATAGGGGGAGTAGGTATCAGTGAAGAGAAAGGATTTGCTCTGCCTTGAGCCGAGCTCTGTGGTGTAGCGGTTAGCATCCTCGCATGTAACGCAGGAACCCGGGTTCGACTCCCGGCGGAGCCAAATCTTTTCTCTTCAAAAAAATAAATTATTTAAAAATAATTTTAAAATGGTGGTCAGCCACAAATTAAGATTAGATTAATTAAAATTTGCTATAGTTCTGTACATTGGGTTGAAGTTGCTATTCTTTATTCTTTCGTAATCTATTGAGACTGCATTGTTATTCCATTGGTTGCACAGATTGTCTATTATTTGTTTTTAATAATATATATATATAAATATTTATATAATATTATTAAAACAAATAAATCAAGTAAATGTTAACGAAATCAATGGAAATAGCATGAAGAGTTTATTATTAAAGAGATCTTGTATTTTTATAGACTGATGTGAAACAAAAATGGATAATCAAGTCAAAATAAAAGTTCTAGAATTGTGTTGAACCATTACAGTCAAATTCCATTGCAAATCCAGACCGAAATATATATACATAAAACATATATATTATAATATTCCACTTACATCATCTTTCTCTGGTACATAGGAAGCCAGGACACCCCAAAGTATCCCGAACAGGATCCCGATCACGATAGAAAGGAGGCCCAATAAAATCTCAAAGTAAAGCGAATCTGAAACAAAAAATAAAATTTGAAAAATATCATTTAGTGCTTAGTGGTATTGTTAAGATATAAAAAAACTATATTATCTTTCTTTTCCATCTTATAGATAGCCATATTTTTTTTTTGTGTTCATTTAAAAAGAATGCATTAAAGTGACGTTGAAACGTCGGCACATAATATAATATTTCTATCTATTTAGTAATGTTATTCATTTTGGAACTTTAGCCTCAGCTATTTTTTGTACAATACCTTTACTTTCCCCTGTTTAAAGCAATGTGCAATGCTAAAGCTGTCATATTAAAAAATATAATGAGAAAAATGTTAAACATCTATTTGAAGTCATGATGATTTCTATAGGTATACGAAATAAAACGATTTTGGTAAAAAATAAAAATAATAAAACCGAAAAAATAAAAAAATAAAACGATTCGGTACTTTTCAATCCTCGTATACCCTTAGTAACCGAGTGCAACCAACCTTTTTGATTGTTTCTTAGTTTTAACGTCATTCTACGCCACTAAGGCTAATCGGACGATGCTGGATGACGACAGTGGTAGTCCTAAATTTTGCCTATCCAGGTATAACTAGGAGAGGGATCTGTAACGAGTACCTGACATCGTACAGGCTCGGGACCTCCATTTTACGCCCTATCCGAGGGATGGCATAGACAAGGATTTTTTACTCCCATTAAAAAATCTGAGGGCCACCTCGGGACGCGAACTCGCGACCTTTTGTATTGTAGGTTCTATGCTAAACACTACACCACACCTTTTTTATAAGTGGCGTATGGTAGTATGAAATGTCATAATTCCGGGCCGAAAAAATTCATACGTACTCAGTGGCATATTACCATCACTTTTTAAATAGTAGCCAGACAGTAGAATCTTTAATTGTTCTTTTAAAAAATTATGGAAACAATTTCAAAGTGAGGGAGTGAAAAATGTGTTAAGGTAGTAGTAAACTTTGAGAAGTGAAAGCAAAAGCGCGTATATTTTAAAGAAATACAATCTTAAACACAATAAAAACAATTTCAAATTCAAAAATAGGAAATTCCAAACGCGTATAGCCAAAAGTAAGCTTGCTTTTAGATTTAGGTTAGGTTACAGTTACATACTTTTGGTCATAGTTTAGGAATCGTCACTTTTGCATTCAAAAGCATTCTCAAATTCTTTTGAGAATACAAAGAATGCAGTTTTTCGCTCCTTCATTTAAGAAATTTTTTGAAAAAATGAGGGAGTGAAATTTTAAAAGTTTTTATTATTTTTACTTTCACTTACCTATATATGAAATATATAATAAGTGGAAGTGTTGCGATCGTGAAAAATTTCGACTTCCGGTTTTCAACGGAAATACACGTTTTGCAGTCCCCTGAGTCGAAATAACCAAGTCCCGCGAAATGGTCTGTGTGTGTGTGTGTGTGTGTGTGTGTGTGTGTGTGTGTGTGTGTGTGTGTGTGTGTGTGTGTGTGTGTGTGTGTGTGTGTGTGTGAACAGACTAGCTCAAAAACTATTAACCGTGCGAATCTGAAATTAGGTATTTAGTGTATGTATATGCCCGCGATGTGACAGCAAAAATTTCATCAAAATTGGTCAAAGGATACATTATTTAATAAATTTTTATGTTTTTTTCGATTTTCTCAAAAACGGCTCTAACGATTTTGATTAAACTAAGTATTTGATGTATTAATATGCCCGAGATATGACTATAAAAATTTCATCAAAATTGATCAACCGGAGGGGGGACTTCACTTAATAAATTTTGTATCATTTTCATGTGTTTTTTTTATTTACTCAAAAACGGCTTTAAAGATTTTGATCAAACTGGGTATTTGACGTATGTATATGCCAAAGATGTGACAGGCAACATTTCATCAAAATTGGTCAAACGGAGGGAGCACTTTATTTCATAACTTTTTTCCAATTTTTACCTTTTTTTCGATTATCTCAAAAACGGCTTTAATGATTTTGATCAAATTCGTCATGCTTAATGAAAATTAGGTGTTCAATAATTTCAGGTAAGTTTTATCAGTATTAAAATTATCTGAGGGGGCTTAAATGGGGAAAGGGCCTTTTTTGTTTTCCTATAAAGTACCTTTGTTTTAGTTTATATTGAGAAATGAACTGTCTGTCATCACGCCTAAAAATAAGAAATGGCTAAATATGATATATGAAGAAAATCAAGTAAACATATACAGGAGAAAAGAAGAAAAATAATCCGTCAATTCATAAAGCACCTTGAGCTTACGCATGCGCCGTACGCCTTTAATGACAAACCAATGCGTTATTATTAAAGAAGTTCTGTTCATTTGGGAAGTGGCAATTAACAAAACGCATTAAGTTCTAATCTAAGTAAGTTGGTAAGTGAAAGTTGTGTGTTGCGCGCACGCACCAGATTTTTTTTTATTTACTCAAAAACGGCTTTGATCAAACTGGGTATTTGATGTATGTATATGCCCGCGATGCGACAGCCGAAATTTCATCAAAATTGGTGAAACAGAGGGGGTACTTTACTTAAAGAATTTTATCTAATGTTTAGGTTTTTTTTTTATTAACTCAACAACGGCTGTAATGATTTTGATAAGACTGGATATTTGGTGTATCTATATGCTCACAATGTGACTGCAAAAATTTCATCAAAATTGGTCAAATGCAGGGGGCTCTTTATTTCATAACTATTTCCAATTTTTACATTTTTTTGGAATATCTCAAATGCGGCTTTAATGATTTTGATTAAATTAATCATTTTTAATCAAAATCAAGTCATTTTTTTAATATTATTTATATAAATGGCAATTAAAAAAACATGTCAAAAAAAATGACAGACCATTGTTCATAATTAAAGCCGTCCTGTTCATTTGAGAAGTAGCAACTAACAAGATGCATTAATTTCTAATCTAAGTAAGTTGGTAAGGGAAAGTTGTGTGTCGCGCGCACGCACCAGATTTTTTTTTTTAAGAATTTGAGAATGTCTTTTGAGAATACAAAGATTGTCAGTATTCGCTCCCTCATTTAAGAAATTTTTGGAAATGGTCGGCAGTCAAAACGATCCTAGGCTCTTCCCCCAACCGATTCATTCCACCCCGGGCTTTGAGCCACGTTCCCCTCAATGCTCAGACCATCCAACACTTGATGTGAGGGAGTGAAGGAAAAACGTCTGGACATACCTTTTTTATTTTATTTATTGTTGTTGGTAACAATAAATGAAACCGCTTATTTTTTCATTGAATTTTGAAGTAATAACTGATTTAACCGATTAATCAAATTAACCAAACACTCAATTGTTGAAAGGATACGAATTTTTAAAGTGGCTTGCCTGGGAGTCGGACAACGTGAGGGAGTGAAAAAACAATTAATTTTAATTCTTTTTAAGCAATCAAAATTTTTCATTGCTAATAACGATTCCGTTTGTTTTGTGCTATTCCCGATATCTGCAATATTGCTATGTCATGCTATGCTATTCCCGTCTTTAAGTTTTTTAATATTTTTTACACTTCCAGCAGTGTTAGTAATGAATTTATTAATAAAAAATAGAGAGATATTCTTAAAACTTTTTTCATTTTTACCGCTTACCACCAAGTAAGTGGGAATTATTTTATTTTCAATATTTTCTAAGTTTATTACGTCTAAATTAGACTTAATTCTGCCTCTTTTCCGACGTTTTAAACGCGGACTTGGTGGATCAGTTCCGTTAATTTTTAGATTACGTGCCAATCACCAATAAATAAATCTGAGTTAAATAATATTATTGGCTTCACTTATCTGAAAAGAAAAATCCAGTCCGCAGCTGAGTTTAACTTCTTTTACAGCGGCTTGAGATAATCAATGAGACCCAAAACAAAGCATCAGAGCGTCAAAACTCCTCCAAAAAAACAAGTTTTACCAAAAAAGTGTCAGAGCAAATTTTTTGCGTAGTAAAAACTTGTTATAAATTTAGTTTGGTGCCTCCATAGAACAAAAAATGGAGTGAAATAGTTCCTATTTTTTTCTAGTAACTAGCTCTCATTTAAGCGGTTGAAAATGGACCGGACGTACGATCGACACATTTTCAGATAATGACCCAATAACGAACATTACGATAAAGAAAGTAAAGTACCATATTGATACAAAGAAAAGTAGGTATATCATTGATTAGGTTTTCTTTTTTTATTAAAAACAAAAGAATAAAAATAAATGTATAAATAATAAGAGGCAGAGAAAAATAATGACTAAAACAAAAGAGGCAAAAATAGAAAAAAAAGAATAGGGCGTATGAAACGACCCCTAAAGGAGACATAAATTGTCAGTTTCCTTTATTCCTCGCCATTATGTCCGCGGCTCATTTTAAATATTCTGTTTTTCTTCCACGCAGCTGGCTGAACCCATTGTAACTTCTCGGCAAAAGAGAAACAATGGAAGACTAACAAACAATGTTCAGATACCGGAGAGAGGGAGAGAGAGAGAGAGTGTGTAAGAAAGAGAGAGAGAGTGAGAGAGAGGGTGGGAAGGAGGCCCGGGATTTGAATTAAACGGCTCGGCCGACTCCTGGCTTTTCATCCCATCCAGACGAGCCATTATATCTTCTTGGACGTCCCTCCCAGGAGGTGGAGGATGTTAGGGAACAAAAGGGGCCAGGCCTCCGAGGGAAATAGCTCACCTGAGAAAAGTCTTTGCCAGCTCCCACCGCCCGATTAGTCTCAATTAGGAAAAGAAAAATTTATTATATAAAAGGAGGTGATAAATTTTAGTGTTTGTTCAAGTGTTTTTAAAGGCGTTTTTAACGCTAGGATTACCAACGGGTAATCCTTTACTGCGACTTTCTAATTTTACCAAAGGGGGGTGGTCTACGAAACCATAGCCTTATTTTATTGTTAGTTAACTCTAAATGGTATACAGTCGAACCTGGATAACTGGAATCACTTGGTGACAGGATTTTAATTCCACCTACAGAGGTATTCCACTTAAACAAGGTTTCACTTATCTAGGGTGCAGGTATCTTATTAAGGTATCTTATGTATCACTAAGATACTAATTATCTTATTAAGGGCTTGTACCACTAACAGAGGTTTTAAAACAACTTGTTAGTTTTAGAAAAATCGATTACAGTTAATTATGCACAAATATATTTATGAAAGTACCATACTTCTGCACTTCTTTAATTTCGCTTACCTATATATGAAATATATAGTAAGTGGAAGTATTGCGATCGTGAAAAATTTCGACTTTCGGTTTTCAAAGGAAATACACGTTTCGGACCTCGAACAGGACCCCCTGAGTCCAATTAACCATTAATTAAGTCCCGCGAAATGGTCTGTGTGTGTGTGTGTGTGTGTGTGTGTGTGTGTGTGTGTGTGTGTGTGTGTGTGTGTGTGTGTGAACAGACTAGCTCAAAAACTATAAACCGTGGGAAACTGAAATTGGGTATTTAGTGTAGGTATATGCCCGCAATGTGACAGCAAAAATTTCATAAAAATTGCTCAAAGGGAGGGGGTACTTTATTTAATATCTTTATACGTTTTTCTCGATTTTCTCAAAAACGGCTCTAACGATTTTGATTTTAAACTGAGTATTTGATGTATTGATATGCCCGAGATATGACTGTAAAAATTTCATCAAAATTGGTTAACCGGAGGGGGGACTTTATTTCATAACTTTGTTTCCAATTTTTACCTTTTTTTGATTACCTCAAAAACGGCTTTAACGATTTTCATCAAATTCGTCATGTTTAATGAAAATTAGATGTTCTTTAATATCAGATAAGCTTCATCATTACTAAAATGTTCTGAGGGGGCTAAAATGGGGTAGGGGCCTTTTTCGTTTTTTTGTTTCCTATAAAGTACCTTTGTTTTTGTTATATGGAGAAATTAACTGTCCTCGTTGAATAAAAAATCAAGTAAAAATATAGAGGAAAAAACAGAAAATTATTCCGTCAACTCATAAAACACGCTGAGCCCACGAATGCGGATTAGGTACGCCTTTAATAACAGACCATTATTCATAATTAAAGCAGTTCTGTTCATTTAATGGAAATTATTTGTTTCATCAACTTCAAAACTAAATGAAGTTTTGAACAACTTCATAGAGAATTATAAAATCAGACGACTTGGAGTATTATGCTTGCATTGCCGAAGTATTAAAAATAAAAACTTTTATTTAATACTCAAAAAAAAGTTAGTGTTTTGTTACTTTCACTTACCTATATATGAAATATATAGTAAAGGGAACTATTGCGATCGTGAAAAATTTCATCTAAATTGGTCAAACGGAAGGGGTACTTTATTTAATGAATTTTGTCTAATTTTTACGTTTTTATTAAGAAAATAAATAAATAAATAAATAAGAAATGAATGTGGAAAAATTTGTGACTTTGAGAATTGGCAATTAACAAAACACGTCAATTTATAATGTAAGTAAGTTGGTAAGTGAAAGTTGTGTGTTGCGTGCACGTACCAGATTTATTCTATGTCATATAACTTTTAAAGATTTCATCCTCAGCTCCTTCATTCATTTCAAAAAGAGGCTGCAACTTCTCAATACAATTCAGTGACTGTTAGCCTCTCTGGCTCTTCTAAATTTTCATGGTCTTCTTCTTCTTGGTCCGGATTGTCAAAATGTTCATTTTCGTCTGGCGTCTTATATTTTTCAAGGATTTCTTCATCATTCAGCTCTCCTGCTGTTACAATTTCCTCATCCAAGTGGGCATACTGCTCGAATGCTGGAAGCTTCTCATTGGTATCTCCTATAACTTTTCCCAATCCTGTGGCTTAACAGGATGACCCTTCACGTATTTTTAGAAATGTGTATTCCACTTATAGAGGTGAATACAAAAATCGTCCCACTTAGAGAGGTAACTTCCACTAAAATTAATTCCACTTATACAGGTAAAAATATTCCAGTTAAAGAGTTTATTTAAGATAAAAATTTTGGGGAAACAAGTTTTGCAGCACTTATAGAGGTATTCCACTTAAGCAGTTCCCATTTAACCAGGTTCGACTGTATTAACATTTATTTCATGAGATTACAATATTTACATATTTATAAAACTAAAGATGTACTCGCGTTAAAATCACTATCCTAATTATACCTGGATAGGCGAAATTCAGGACTCCCACTGTAGCATCGTCCGATTAGCCTTAGGCATAAAATGACGTTAAAAAAACAAACAATTTACTCACTCGCTATCTCAACCTTTGATGGTGAACGACCAGTATTACATTGTCTTAATGGAATGAAATTTATTGTAATTTTGTTCAATAAAAATGCATTAAACAAAATTGAAAATCTGGTGCGATGCGCGCAACACACAACTTTCACTTACCAACATACTCAGATTAGAAATTGACGTGTTTTTTTAATTGCCATTTCTCAGAGTCACACATTTCGTATTTAGCTCTTACAGATAATTTCTCCATGTAAACAAATACAAAGATACTTTATAGGAAAAAAAAAAGGCCCCTTCCCCATTTTAGCCCCCTCAGAAAATTTTAATAATGATAAAGCTCACCTGGTATTAAAGAAGGCTTGCTTTTGATTAAACATGATGAATTTAATCAAAATCATTAAAGCCGTTTTTGAGATATTCGAAAAAAAGATGAAAATTGGAAAAAAAATTATGAATTAAAGAGCCTTCTCCAATTGATCAATTTTGATAAAATGTTGGCTATCACATCTTTGTTATATACATATATCAAATACCCAGTTTGATCTAAATCGCTAAAGCCGTTTTTGAGTAAATAAAAAAAAACACGTGAAAATAAAACAAAATTCATTAAGTAAAGTACCCCCTCCTACCAATTTTGATGAAATTTTTGCTGTCACATCGCGGGCATATACATACACCAAATACCTAATTTCAGTTTTGTACGGCCAACAGTTTTTGAGCTAGTCTGTTCACACACACACACGTGTGTAAATAAAGTCCCCCCTCCGGTTGATCAATTTTGATGTAATGTTGGCTATCGCATCTTAGGCATATACATACATCAAATACTGAGCTTACTCAAAATCGTTAGAGCCGTTTTTGAGGAAATCGAAAAAAAACATAAAAAGTTATTAAATAAAGTACCCCCTTCCTTTGAGCGATTTCGAAGAAATTTTTGGTTTATAGTTTTTGACCTAGTCTGTTCACACACACACACACACACACACACACACACACACACACACACACACACACACACACACACACGACACACAGACCGTTTCGCAGGACTTGGTTATTTGGACTCAGGGGACCCCAAAACGTGTATTTCCGTTGAAAACCGGAAGTCGAAATTTTTCACGATCGCAATACTTTCCTTACTATATATTTCATATATAGGTAAGTGAAAGTAAAAATACATATGATTTCCTTCGGATGGGAAGTAAAATGGATTTCCTGAGCCTGTACGATATCACTTACTCGTAGAAAATTCATTTCCTAATTAAACTTGGACTGACGAACTTTAGGAATCTCACAGTAGCATTGTCCGATTAGCCTTATTGGCCTAAAGTGACTTTAAAACAAACACACACACATATATGTATATATATTTGCTAAGAAGGCTGGGTGGATATACTCACGGGAAGAGAACATGATGCTGTGGATGATACCGAAGGCAGCGACCGATGCGGCGTCGTCCATACCGGAAATGGCGATGATGAGGGTGGGTATCCCCTTGGCCACGCCGTAGCCCTTGTTCCGCAGCCGGAAGAGGCAGGGCACCACCACTGCAGGGGAAACCGCTGCCACTATTGACCTAAGGCCAAAATTTATTATTTAGTGTTATCAAGTGTACTATACAATATAGTAAATCATAGTGTGTTCAGTATTAGACACATACTTATATCTCTGCTTGTATATGTATGTATTAATGAATGTATGCCTTTTGTATTCATGCAAATAAATATGGTATATTCATATGAAAAGTTTTTTTTTGATACTTGGGTATTATCTGCCTGAAATCGACTTTCTCAGTAATGATACATCGATAGGAAAACATCGATGTTTTTTAGTATCTGATTTTTAAACGTTAACCTGTTAGCGCCCTAACATATTTAAACGTTGATGTCGCTTCCCTAGTATACCAGGTGTGTAAATATGAAAGCGGAATTTTTCAAATAGCAAATAAGAGTTGATTGTGTAAAAATGATACATACTTTTTTATTCGAAGTGCTGTCCTTCGCAATCTATGCATTTTTCCCATCATTCAGGCAATTTGTGGACTCCCCGCCAAAATAATGCTTCCCCTTCTGAGTCAAACCAATCACTTAACCAATTTCGTAAATTTTCATAAGAAGTGAAGCGCTGCTCAGCTAGTGAGTGTCCCATCGGTGCAAATAGGTGGTAATCGGATGAGGCCAAATCTGGTGAATAAGCCGCATGCGGAAGAATTTACCAACCAAACACTTGGATCGTTTCCTTGGTCCGTTTAGCCGAATGTGATGGGGCATTGTCATGGAGCAAGATCACTTTGTGTATCCTTTCTTGATATTTGGGACTTTTTGGCGCAAATCTTTATTCAAATTTATCATCTGTTGTAGGTAGCGTTCCGTATTAACAGTTTCCACAGGTTTCAGCAGCTCATAGTAGGTAACACCCATCTGATCACACCAGACACAGAGCATTTTCTTCCTCCCCAAGCGATGCCGATGGTTCACCAGGAGTTACCCAGGATTTTTTACGCTTAGGATTCTCGAAGTAAATTCACTTTTCATCACCAGTCACAATTTGATGAAGAAATGACTTTTTTTCTGTACCTGGCGAGCAGCATTTGCCATGAGGTTTTTCGAGCTTCCTGCTACCTGTCATTCAGTTGGTGAGGTACCCATTTTCCGACCTTCTGGATCTTTTCCATGCCTTTCAAACAAATGGAGACGGTGTCACATGTAATAATTGTCCAACAAACGCTTCCGAATCAGCGTTTTCAAAGTTTTTTTTTTGTGGTTTTCCACGGTCTTTGTTTCTTTTATCGAAATCCATCTTTAAATTTTTTGAACCAATCGAAACATTGAGATTTGCCTAGGGCATGCTCCCCGTAAGCTTCAACAAGCATCCTATGTGATAATGCTCCAATTTTTTTCAGAAGGAAACGGAAAATAAATGCTGTCCGCAAACCTTATTTGTTGGCACAAAAGTCGACATGTTCAACGCCACTAAAAACACGGTTATAGAATGAAACTGATGTTGGTATCAATTGGATCTCTTTATTACATGTAGGCAAAAGCAGATAACACCACTGACGGATTAGTTAGAAGATTATATTGACTGCTAACTCCTATCATTGGCGAATTCCGGTTTCATATTTACACACCTGGTAGAATTAGAAACTTATTTCTGTTGAATATTGAAAAAATAAAGTTAACATAACCTAATAAACATTATGAAACAACATAACTGCATTATTAAACAACATAAGCACCATAACCAAAATAAAGATTATGAAATATCGTTTTACTAAACCACACCAATAATTGTTTAGACATTTAAAGTAGGTCGCTGGGTGCTAGGTTCAGCTTTTTCTGTTGGTTACTCCTTTATGATTTTTTGGAATTTTTTAGGGGTGGGAGAATTTCTTATTAATATTATAACCTTTAGTGGACTAAACTTGTTCAAACTTTGTATTCTATTTATTAGTGGATTGTAGAGTTGTTTTAGGTTCATACTTCATTTTATATTAACTTGTCATGACAAATGCTTAATTTATAACAAAAAGAACTCCTTTACTGTTCTTCAGAATTATTCATACTAAGTAATCATTCAATAAGAGCGTTCTGAGAGAGGAAGGATTTGGCACCGTTCGGAAGCGTGCTCCGTGGTACAATGGTTAGCATACCGCGCATGTCAGGCGGAATCCCGGGTTCAAATCCCGGCAGAGCCAAATCTTTTCTCTTTAAAAGAAAAATAAATTATTTAAAATAATTTAAAAACAAGGTGGTTACCCACAATAATGAATAAATTAATATTTATATTTATATTCGTATACTTATAAACGTATAAAAATTTATTTTTTAATAACAATTATCTCTATATATATAAGAGGCTTTGTCCTGACTGACAGAATCAACGCAGAACAAAAACTACTAATGATAGAAACTTGAAGTTCGGAATTTAGATTTTAAACGCGATGTAGGTAACCACTAAGAAAGGAATTTCAAAAATGTAACCCCTAAGGGGCTTAAATGGCGAAATTGTCGTTTAACTCTAACGGAAATCTATTGTTGAGATTTTAAACCATATGTTTTTTATTTGAATATCGATTTAGCGTTACAATATTATTAAAATAGACATTCACATAAAATATGGCTACTGATTATTTAAATATTAGTGGTAATCAAATAATGCCCACTGTGATTCCCATGATTGGGGATGGTACGTGTTTATTTCGATCTCTTCTCCATATATATAAGAGGCTTTGTCCTGAATGATAGAATCAATGTAGAGCAAAAACTACTAATGATAGAAACTTGATGTTCGGAATTTAGATTTTAGACGCGATGTAGGTAACCACTAAGAAAGGAATTTCAAAAATGTAACCCCTAAGGGGTTTATAGGCGATATTGTCGTTTAACTCTAACGGACACCTATTTTTGCACTTCCAGAAAAAATATCTAATTTAGACTCATTTTAAAGATCTTGATCCACCGGGCGTCGAAAACGATGTTTTAAAGCCGAAAAATGAAGCATTCACGACGAGTAAGTTGTTTCAGAGGTTTTAGTGAATTCTCACCATTGCGCGTCTCCCTCTCCTTTACCGAGCCGGCAGCTTCCCCCTCCAACCTTCCACTTACCAGAAGCTCCGATTCTACTAAATCTCCTTAACATATAATATTAAATCAATACCAAGATAATGATCACATAATTGATTTTAAAGGCTCGCGGGCAAAGCCGCGACGGGGAATGCTAGTAATTAATAACGTATTATAAACGTAACTAGTAGGATATTATTTTTTATTGTTTATTTTATTATTGTTGGATTGCCAATACTGCATAATGCCCTGGAATTGCTCCAGCCCGATAGAGCGAAAATCATCAAACAGTCCCGGCGTAAACGTGTTAAGGATTCGACTTATGGAATTTCGACACATCAAGAGTTGACTTTATTATGTAACTATTTGAGCGTTTGATACTCAGTGACATGGGCCCAGTGAGTATTTAATACTTTGCTATATAGTATACTGTGTATGAAGTCACAGCATTCGGAAATGTACCAGGAACAGAGTTGGGCAAAAAGAAGTTGAACTACCAATTACAAAACTACTGACATAGTAGTTGGGAAGTTGTTGAAACTACAACTACTTTTATAATTTGTAGTTGATGGACCACAACTACAACTACTGTAGTTTCAAAAAAGTAGTTGCATTTTTATAACTACAACTAGTAGTTGCAACTGTAATTATGGGCCTGAAACTACAACTACTTTTATTGATAACGAGTAATTATCGATATCTAGTACTATCGATAAGGAGTATATCAAATGCAATTCAGCTAATATATGAAACATGGGATTGATCGAGAACCTTAGGTTAAAAAAAATAATTGACTGCCGGAAATCATGGAAAAAAATTGTATTACGTATATGTATCGTACTATTTTTAAAACAGATTATCAACTATAATGGAGCCCATTTATCTATGGAGTATTTATCTAAACACAAAATAAAAATAGCGAAAACATGTGATTTAATTAGACGTTGCTTAGCAAATGTAGTTGCCGCTCTAAAACTACATTACAACTACTTGTTGTATTTGCCATTCCCAACTACTTTTTCCCAACTACTGTAGTTGTAGTTTTAAATTACAACTACTTAACTGGTAGTTGAAAAATAGTAGTTGCGCGCTTCCAACTACAAACTACATTTAGTTGTCTGTGTAGTTAATTACAAATGTAGTTAACTACTGCCCAACTCTGACCAGGAACCGCTTAGAACCAGAGGAGCATGCAGCAATTAAGAGTCCGGTAGATCGGGAGGGGTCCGGTCCGGTTGGGAGGGAGCTTTATTTAGATTTATCTCTCCGAGGGGCCAATGAGGAGTTATGGCCCTCTAGCAGCACGAATAATGGAGTAGTCTCTCTTCCAGTCCTATGTCACTGAGTAGATCTTCTCTTCATTGAATCTAAACACTTCCATCCATGTCTAGCATTGTCTCAGTCTTCGGTCTAAGAGATTTTTCAGGCATGTGATTCTGCTAAATTGATTCTATAGATGACGCGTGTAGTGCGAAACCAGAGTTGGTCAAAATCTCTATATATATAAGAGGCTTTGTCCTGACTGACAGAATCAACGCAGAGCAAAAACTACTAATGATAGAAACTTGAAGTTCGGAATTTAAATTTTAAACGCGATGTAGGTAACCACTAAGAAAGGAATTTCAAAAATGTAACCCCTAAGGGGCTTAAATGGCGAAATTGTCGTTTAACTCTAACGGATATCTATTGTTGAGATTTTAAACCATATGTTTTTTATTTGAATATCGATTTAACGTTACAATAGTATTAAAATAGACATTCACATAAAATATGGCTACTGATTATTTGAATATTAGTGGTAATCAAATTATTTTCACTGTGATTCCCATTATTGGGGATGATGCGTGTTTATTTCGATCTCTTCTCGATAAGAGGCTTTGTCCTGACTAACAGAATCAACGCAGAGCAAAAACTACTTATGATAGAAACTTGAAGTTCGGAATTTAGAGTTTAAAAGCGATGTAGGTAACCACTAAGAAAGGAATATCAAAAATGTAACCCCTAAGGCGTTTAAATGGCGAAATTGTCGTTTAACTCTAACGGACATCTATTTTCGAACTTCCAGAAAATATATCTAATTAGTAATCATTATAAAGAATTTGATACGACGAGTTTAACTTGAAAGGCCCTATTGGGCGTCGAAAACCATGTTTTACAGCCGAAAAATGAAGCGTTCCCGACGAGTAAGTCATTTTTTGTTTCGGCGGTTTTATTGAACTCTCTCCATTGCGCCTCTCCCTCTCTTCTAACGAGCCGGCAGCTTCCCCCTCCAACATTCCACCTACCGGAAGCTCAGATTCTACTAAATCTCCTTAACATCAGATAACATATTACTTATATTAAATCAATACCAAGATAATGGTCACAGACTTGATTTTAAAGGCTCGCGGGCGAAGCCGCGACGGGAAATGCTAGTGTAGCTATAAGTACCAACAACTAACTGTAACTACTTTGGTTTGGTTATAGTTACAATTACTAACTACATGGGTAGTTAGTAGTTAACAGCGGGCAATGACATTTAATTCAACTAGTACTTTTTAGTAATTTTTTTTTAATCTCTAACTACAAGTTAACTCCTTTTCAATCTAACCCTCGAAGCAGCCATTCGAACAGTAAAAACAAATCCCGGAGGAACTATATATAACCGCATGTCCCAACATCTACCATATGCGGATGACTTCGTCATTATGACTAGAACCCAAGCAGCATTATCAGGAAATTTCCAAGAATTTGAAGAGGCAGCCATTAAATTAGGTGTTAAGGCGAATGAAGATAAAACTGTATACATTAAAAACTCAAAATTGGATATTATGGAATATGATAAAGTGAGTTTATACGAGCACAGTTTTAAAGCAGTAACCCAATTCAAGTACCTGGGAAGAGTGGTCACACTTGACAATAAAATAGAGAGTGAAATACAAGCAAGAACAGCAGCAGGAAATAGGTGTTACTCCTCACTACAAAGAGTATTCCAGGTAAAATCATTCTCTAAAAGAATAAAAATTCAAGTGTACAAAACCATAATAAGACCAGTAGCTTTGTATGGGGCCATCCAAAAAATCGGAAATGGTCAATGCATGGGAAAGAAAAATATTAAGAAGAATCTGGGGCGGAGGGTCCGAAAATGGTACATGGAGAAGAAGAAAGAATGAGGAGCTGATGGAGCTATGTGGAGAACCGGATATGGTGGCGTTAATAAAGAAAGCCAGACTGAGATGGCTGGGACATGTGGAAAGAATGCCGGAGAACAGAATAGTAAGAAGAATACTCAATGAGAAACTCGACGATAACCGAAGCAGAGGGCGCCCTCGAATCAGATGGCTGGATGATGTCGAGGAGGACCTGAAACTGCTGGGTGTACCAAACTGGAGAAGAGTAGCACAGGATCGCAGAGATTGGTCGGCTGTGGTGTTGGAGGCCCGGGTTCTTCCAGGACCGAGTTGCCAGAATAATAATAACTAAAAGTTGAATAAAGTATTTAAAAGTTTTAAATATAGTAGGCTATGGCGATTATTTAATAACTACTGATGACTGGGTCACTTGTGTTGTAGTGGTTAGCGTAGCAAAGATCATGAAGGTGAAAAGCTGATTGGCAGATCCAGGAGAAGGGCTTTGGGGGGCTGCAGACCCCCATTTACAACTGGCTGGATACATCGAAATCGGATAAAAAGGTTACCTATTCAAACTTTACCTAACCATAATAATGTTCAAGACGAATTGCCATTCTTTTTTACTTCCATTTATTTACATCAGACTTATCAACAACCAGTGGTTCAAATTTAGTCGATAAATGATTAACCGAATAAAGATATTAATTCTCACGCCATTATCTATCAATAAGGGGGGGGGTCACTTGTGGTGTTGTGGTTAGCATAGCAACCTACACTACTAAAGGTCGCGGGTTCACGCACGCGGAAAAATCATGGCCACAAGTTTTTGGGATTAAGAAGGAATCCTGATGATTGATTACAAACACCAAGGTGATTGATTACAAACAATCACTGGAGAATATTATTGTAATGTTTTAATCCGTTTAAGAGAATCAATTAAGGAAAAGAGGAGGGGGAAGCTGAGCCGAGGAGTAATGCTGCTTCATGACAATGCATTCTGTGCACATCTCTCGTCAAGTGTTTGCAACGATTGACACCTTGGGCTTTGATGTGATCAACTATCCCCCTATAGCCCAGATCTAGCCCCTAGTGACTACTTTCTATTCCCAAACCTCAAAAAGGACCTCAGGGGGAGGCAATTTGAAGTTAAAGAAAAAAGTTATTAATTATTTGGGGGTTAACTAAAAATTAATAAATAGAGGTGAAAAGTATATAAGTATCGAGGGGCATTACATTGAAAAGTATTATATATTATTTTTGTTTTTATTTCATTCCATACTATGTCTGGCCGAGAACTTTTTGATCTCACAGAATTCTATAATGAGCTGTACCTCAAAATAGGTAAAGCCTTCAAGATACAAGACTACTCACCCCAAGAGAAGACCCCACATCCAGGGAAGTCCTAGGAAGAAGTGCGACAGAACGAGGACGACGAGGCACTCCAAGATCCAAGGCAGGAGACCGATCTTCAGCACCGTCAGCCACAGCCGTTTCATCGCCTCAGAGTCCAGGTCCAGGCCGGCTCGGATTAGGATGTTTACCAGGGCGACCTTCCTGGAAGAGGGAAGAAACGAGTCTTATATCTAGGTATACATAGTTAATAGTAATAATAATGTATTCTTCATTTGTATTGTTCCGGGACAAACCTCCTAATAACAGAAGTATATAATAGTCATATGGATCTTGGATGGGTGACCGCTCCATTCGTGGGACCACCCGCCAATGAACGCCAAGCAGTCCAAGTCTATTTGAACCTTTTCCAAGTCAACTGTAACCCTTTCCAAGTCAAAAGAAACCCTTTCCAAGTCACAAGAAACCCTTTCCAATTCAAATGTAACCCTTTCCGAATCAAATGGAACTGCTTCCAACTCAATCGTCACCCTATCTATTACATTTTCTATCCAAAGGGGTTCCATTCGATTTGGAACGGGTTACATTTGAATTGGAAAGGGTTTCTTGTGACATGGAAAGGGCTACAGTAACTTGGAAAAGGTTACACTTAACTTGGAAAAGGTTACACTTGACTTGGAAAGGGTTTCATTTGACTTGGAAAGGGTTACAGTTGACTTGGAAAAGGTTCAAATAGACTTGGAAATGCTGTAGTACCTTCGTATTAGTCCCTAAAGCGGCACCTAGACGATCAATGTATTGGACAATAACTGACGTAGTACAATAATATTGAGCGTCTGAAGATCATATTGGAAGATTGTGCAATATATTGGGTCAATCAAAAACAGTTTGATTTTTATTGTACAATCAAGTAAATATTGCGTCGTCTGTTCGCAATATTGCGTAATACTACTGAAATACTTTATTTTATTATTTACAGCGCAAGAAGGTTATCCAGAAAAGAAGGCAAAGAAACTTGATGAGTCCGAAGAATTAATATCGCTAATACCCAAACACCTTCAACAATCTCAAACTGTCTTAGAAAAAAACCAATTCAGTTTGTGCAGCAAATGTTTGCAGAAAATGTTATCAATGATTTTGTGTGATTGTTGATGATTTTTTGAGGGCACTTTGCCCAGGGATTCCGTACAGATTAATCCTAGTAAATTTTCAAAGTCACTAGGTTCACTAATTCTTAGTTAACTTAACAGATTTTCATGACCGTACCTATTTCTTTTATTTAAACCATTGATTCATCCACCTAAGCTTCTTTTTTCTCTTCTTTATCGAAGCTATAACTAATGCTATAGCCTTTCTTATTATTCCACATGTTGACTGCACAATAACATTGAGCAATAATATGGCACCATGTGGGTTGGCCAAAAATAATATTATACAAAATATCAACATATTTAAGTATTTATGTTCAACATATTTAAGTAAATATTGATCGTCTAGGGGCTGTTTTTGAGCCGGGATGGCCGAGTGAAACAAGGCGCTTGCAATAGGTAATCAAAGTTAAGCAACGTAGAGCGTGTTTAGTAGTTGGATGGGTGACCGCTCCATTCGTGGGACCACCCGCCAATGAACGCCAAGCAGTCCAAGCCTACACCCACCCCCGGGTATCTGAGACCCATCAGTCTACTGATGTACATCGAGAATCATGGTGTGGTATTCCAGGATGTCAGTAACCGCACGGATGTTTGGTTCAAGGAAGGTATGCTTCGGGGAAAGAAATATAGGTCGTCAGGGCCTGCTGACTCTGAGCTACCATAATCCTTGAACCTAGACCAGTTTGTCACTGTCCCTAAATCTGAGAGAGTTGACGCCATCGGTGGGATGGACACTGCCAAAATGGCCCCAATGGGATTGGTTATGGAGCTATGGGTAGTCTGCAGCTGCACCATAGTGACCATGGCTTGCATGGGTTAAATTTAAATTCCCTCGTTGATCTGTATCGTAGAAAAGAAAAATGAAATGATAAAAGAAAAGAAGATCTAAAAAAAAAAAAAAAATTAAAAACAATGTTAGGCGCCTAAAAAAATAAAAAGAAAAAGTTGTAAGAAAGCCACTACAGGTTACTGGTCAAGTAAATTTAATCACTTCCAGACTCTCTGGTGCATTTATATGCATGGTGGTGGTATTTATATACATTGAAATATATATATATATATATATATATATATATATATATATATATATATATATATATATATATATATATATATAGTATGCTTAATGTGGGCCATTTTCCAATGGCGATTCATTTTAAAAAAAGTACTTAATGTCTATTTTAAGTAAAAGAAAGGTGAGATTACACAACTTTCATGTAAGGCAGAAACCACACCAGATTTTCCGTTTCAACAAGATGAAATGCTATCGGTGAAAAAAAAATAAAATGTGGGCGAATAAAAAAGAAAATATAAAAGTTTAAATGGATGAATGGGAGGCAGTAAGCAGTGCCTTTGAAGGTTTGGGTCGCGGCCAGAAGTTGAAATCAGTGAAAGGCCTATAGAGGCATTTGCTGGGTCGGTGGCTGTAGGCACTAAGTCCATCCTACATACCCTCTTTGTCAAGACTTTTTTTTTTATCTTTACTTTTTACTTTGAAAAACTCTTTCGATTGCTAACTTCGATCTGCTTAAATTGAGGCTTACCAAACCAACCCCTTTTTTGAAAAATAATCATTTTATTGAGGATAGATATTTATTCTTTCGAAATTTATAATAGTTCTCAAGTAGACCAACTAAGCCTTTCCTTTCAAATACGTCCCTTTTTCAGCATTTTCTTAGAAGGTGCTTGAAAATTTAATTCGGAATATTAGTGAGCCAGCTTTGTTGAAGTACTGCTATCTATTTATTTGGAAAGGGGACAGCGGGGAGAGAACTTTATAAAAATAATTTATGCATAGCATTTCTAAGTCAAATTTATAAAAAAGTTAGAATTTCGGATATCATTCACATGGGGTCCGGTATTATGTTATTATATGATAATTATGTTATTATCAGAGGGTATCACTATTCATATACGGTATCACTATTCACCATTAAAAACAAATTTTTCGATAGTACTATAATAGTTTTACAGTTTTAGTTTCAATAGTTTTACTTCGCTAACTCCCGCTCTACGTTACCTAACCATAATATTGTTTATAATAATAATAATATAATAATAATAGTCTTTATTGCTTTAAAGGTTTTACAGCACCTTGTAGCAAGGAGTTTGTTTTTCAAACAAATATACAAAAACATTTTTTTTTATACATAATAAAATCCATAAATATTAATATTATACATAGGTACAAAATTATATATTGATTATATTATCAATAATCTACTATTTCCTTATGATAATTTATCTGACTTTCACCAAAACAAAAATGAAACCTATAAAAATGACTGTAAATATAGACAATTTAAAAAAAAATAAAATAAACATTTTATGACATGTTACATGACTATCTCTAAGTTTATTATAGTCCGTGATTGTTAGGATGTCCTGGAACATTTCTTTATTTGTTTTCTTAATGTTGCTGTATTTTATAAGAAATTGGTTTCTGAACGGATTTAAGATGGGGCATGATGTGAAAAAGTGTTGAAAATTGTCTGGTTTATTCTTGTTGCAAAGAGGACATGAGGATTTCGGGTCAAAATTATAGAGGATTGAGTTCATTATGAGTCTCTGAAATTTGGAACCAGCTGATGGTACTTGTGAAATTAGTCTTATTTTATTTAGGTGGCATTGATATTTTATATAATCTTCACCTAAGGCAAGCGTTGATATGTTTCTATATATATCGCTAAATGAGGATTGTATTCTTTATCAATATCTTTGCTTAAAAGGTGGTCTATCGTTAGTACCAAATTTTTCATCCTTTCAGAAGGACGTTTGTATCTTGAGCCTCCCATATTTCCTTGGCTACTATCGAGAATAGGGTATTTTTGACTTCAGTAGCCCAGTTATATGGTATATCCTTCATTTTTTCCAACTCTTTCAGTCTTTTATAACATTGGAGTGGCAGTCTGCTTTCTGACATTGAGAGCACTTTCTGCCACCAGTTAAGCGTTCGTTTAAATACTTTTAAATGCAAAAGTCTACAGCCTTTATATTATTAATATTGTTTATAACAAATTTCCATTCTTTTACTACTATTAGATCCACAAACAAACAGTGTATATATCAATTTAGTCAATAACTGATTAACCGAAAAAACTTGTTAATCCCCACCTCATTATCTATCCATAAGAATATTTATGATGAATGTAATTTATTGTAACGTTAACATTAAAGAAAATAAAAATATTAAAAAAATGGGGTAAACACCCAGACCGTTTGTTGGAACAAAATAAGCGGTTGGAACGAACTGTTTGGGTCTAGATCTTTAGTGCCTAGTCCACGAAGACGTAGAACTGTCCACATTGTTCTGGAACAACCAGACCTGACCATTTACGATTATATATAAGGAGCGAGTGACCGAACGAGTTAGTCTTGTCTGTGTCTTGACTGTGAAGCTCAAGTCATATGATTGTGTGTTGTAACATTATCGTTAATCAAATTTTTGTAACCTGCTCAAATATTTAGGTTGTATTAATTCGCTGACTTAATACAATTTGATCTATGAACGATAAGTTTTTCAAATTTCGTTGAAAAAGGATAAACCTAGGGGTCACCTGTAGTGTTGTGGTTAGCATAGCAATTTATAATACTAAAGGTCACGGGTTCGTGTCCCGAGGTGGCCCTAGGATATTTTAATGAGAGTAAAAAATCATTGGCTCCTCAGATAGGACGTAAAATGGAGGTCCTGAGCCTGTACGATGCAATATACTCCTTAAAGATCCCTTCCCTAATTATATCTGGATAGACAAAATTTACGACTCCCGCTGCAGCTTCGTCCCATTTAGTAGCATAAAGGGACGTTATACAAACAAAAATCAATAAGAATAATTATGATGAATTAAGCTCTTTATAAAACCGTTCGATCTATGAACTGATAATTTTTTTCAAATTACGTTGAAATAGGATAATCCTCTACAATAAAAACAACAACACGCAAATAGTAGTTGTAAGAGACTCAAAACAATACTATGGAAATTGAAAGAATAAAAACACATAAATAGCTACAGCTAAAAAAGGAGAAGAAAGTAATCGAATTAGGAATGTTATCGGGAAATGGAATGGCTTAGCGGAGACCTGTAAGAGTTCATCCTTTCGGGTCAGGTAAATTTTATCGGTTTGGGCCGGAGGGAATTCCCAGAGGTGGTATTATGGTGCCTCTTTATTCAGAATAAATTTCCAACATTATATTATATCTTATTCACTTTTCATCGAATCAAATTACTTACCGGTCCATCATTTTAAGATTAACTCAGGTCTTCCTTTAACGAAATGTTGACGGAAATATCTGAGTAGAAGGCTTTTTACTTTCACTTACCTATATATGAAATATATAGTAAGTGGAAGTATTGCGATCGTGAAAATTTTCGACTTCCGGTTTTCAACGGAAATACACGTTTTGGGGTCCCCTGAGTCAAAATAACCAAGTCCCGCGAAATGGTCTGTGTGTGTGTCTGTGTGTCTGTGTGTCTGTGTGTCTGTGTGTGAACAGACTAGCTCAAAAACTATAAACCGTGCGAACCTGAAATTGGGTATTTAAAGTATGTATAAGCCCGCGATGTGACAGCAAAAATTTCATCAAATTTGCTCAAAGGGAGGGGGTACTTTATTTAATAACTTTTTAAGTTTTTTTCGATTTTCTCAAAAACGGCTCTAACGATTTTGATTAAACTGAGTATTTGATCTATTTATATGCCTGAAATATGACTGTAAAAATTTCATCAAAATTGATCAACCGGAGGGGGGACTTTACTTAATAAATTTTGTATCATTTTCACATGTTTTTTTTATTTACTCAAAAACGGTTTTAACGATTTTGATCAAACTTGGTATTTGATGTATTTATATGCCAAAGATGTGATAACCAACATTTCATCACAATTGATCAACCGGAGGGGGGACTTTACTTAATAAATTTTGTATCATTTTCACGTGTTTTTTTTATTTACTCAAAAACGGTTTTAACGATTTTGATCAAACTTGGTATTTGATGTATTTATATTCCCGAGATATGACTGTAAAAATTTCATCAAAATTGATCTACGGGAGGGGGGACTTTACTTAATAAATTTTGTATCATTTTCTCGGGTTTTTTTTTTATTTACTCAAAAACGGCTTGAACGATTAACAAAAATAAGATATGAAAGTAGAAAAATGTGTGACTTTGGGAAATGATATTTAGCAAAACACGTCAATTTCTAATCTAAGTAAGATGGTAAGTGAAAGTTGTGTGTTGCGCGCACGCACCAGATTTTTTTATATTATTTTGATGAAGTTTTTTTTTTTTTTTTGTTGGCACGCTATAATTTTTAATACTTCTTAATAATTGAGGTATCATTTTAAAGATTTCCTTGGGGGTCACCTGTGGTGTAGTGGTTACTATAGCAACCTACAAAACTAAAGGTCGCGGGTTCGCGTTTCAAGGCGGCCCTAGGATTTTTTATGGGGAGTAAAAAAATCCTGGCTATGCCGTCCCTCGTATAGAACTTAAATGTGGGCCCCGGGACTGTAAGATGTCCTCAGGTACTCGTTAAAGATCCTAATTATACCTACATAGGCAATATTTAGGACTCCCATTGTAACATCGTCGGATTAGTCTAAGTGGTATAAAGAGACGTTAAACAAACAAACACAAATTTTCTTCTACTCCAGGGAGGAAATACAGTCAGATTCTCAGAAATTACCAGGATTGGAGAAATTACCAGATATGATTAAATAATTCATGATTTGTGTATAAATAAAATAAATAACGAAATTTTCGCTTTTATGTACGAACATTTAAAAATGAAAGTTCTTTGAATTTCTTATAAAAGGAAAAAAATAATCATGAAGATCGGAGTATTAGTTATGAACAAGAAATGGTTAAGGGTGTGTTCAAAATAAGTAGCACAAATATGTGACCTTCACATATTTTATTGTAGTCGACGTTTCGACCTAAATTTTAGGTCATCATTAGGGCTAAATGAGAGAGACCAGAAAACAACCAATTATATTAACAAATATTTATAGTGTAACATTAAAGAAAATTAAATATATTAGATAAAAATAAACGTAAATTTTTTCTTATAGAATTTAAAATTATAGTTATTAAAGTAAGACCATGATAAAAGTAAAAAATTAAAATGAGATAAAACTCAAATGGATTCCTATAGCTCCTCATTATCTATCCTCCTAAAGTCTCTACAGGTTGTTTTGGGTCAAAAGTTCAATAGTTTTACAATATGGCAATATTTATTGTTATAAGTGCCAATTCTAGTTATTGGCACCCTGTGGATTTAATTGTGAAATCTTCCCTATGGTTAGTTTGTTAAAGTCTTACTTTATAGATGACTTAGAGGAACCTTCAAAAATTAGATTCATGTATATCTTGAAATAAAATTAGGACTTGTTTACCTATTTCTTTAAGTTAAAGTTGAGGTGCCAATAACTGTACTGAGTGCCAATAGCTGTATGGTTTACCCTATCTTATGAAAGCCGACGTTTAGACCCGAGTTTTAAGTCATCGTCAGGACTAAATGAGAGAGACCAGAAAACAACCTTTCAGAGAAATTATATTAACAAATATTAAATGTATGTGTAACATTAAAGAAAATTAAATATATTAGATAAAAATAAACATAATTTTTTTTATATAATTTAAAAATTATAGTTATTAAATTAAGACCATGATAAAAGTAAAAAATTAAAATGATAAACAATTCAAAATAGCTTATCTGAGGTAATGTGAAGTAATATTCAACTGTAGGTGAACATATTATAATAATGTTACAATGGTCTGTAGCGCTACAATAAAATACCGAAATGTCGGCTACAATGAAATATGTAAATCTCAAATACTTATTTTGTCCGCACCCCCAACCTTTTCCTGTTCATTATATCTACGGTCAATTACCTTCCAGCATCGCGTTATTAGTTAATTTCAAAAATAGTTGTCCTTGAGGAAACTATTTTCATGTTCCCTGTCGGTAGCATTTAAGTACGCCTATTTAAAAAATATTGTCTATTTTTAGTGAAAGGAAGATGACCCATAAAGACTTCAATGTTCCATATGTCGCCGATTTACCCAGATCCAGATACCAGTCCTTTCATAGTAAACTCCAGACCCTTCAGAAACCACTCGTATCCACCCTCGATTCCTCCTCTATTCCAGATAACCCTCTAAGGCGTCTGAAAAGAAGATGGCCTCGAGATCTTATAAGTTGGACACTGGTAGAGTACTATCAGTGGATAGTTCCTCTGCATGCTTATTCAAGACATTATTTTCTTTTATTTTAGCACATTACTTAATTTATAGGGGAGAGCGGGGTTGGTTGGCATAGGGGGTAGGTTGGCCATTGGCTTATAGTTTCCGTCACACCTATTGTGAAAGCCCCACCATTGTACCATGTGACCCGCTCGACCTCGGGAGTCTTGTCCTGAGTTTTCAATCCGATGCTAACAGTGTAGAGAAGAGTGTGCTCCATTGATTGATTTTACAACATATAAGTAAATTTTTATATTTTCAGTAAATTTGGTTTAAAGGCATGACAAATATTTGACTCCTACTCTGTTCACATAGCCCCAAACTCCTTTGAAAAACCTAACCTTTCGACTAACCAGTTTCTTGTTCGATCGTTCTCCCTTGTCCTGGCAGCCATCTTTCTTCATATGATCTCTCCTGTGGGGTTAGTTGGCTCTCTTTAACAGGGGTTTGTATGCGCAGTAGCAATTCACAAAAGCAAGACAAACATAAACAAAGGTGAAACTAAACAATTGTCTTTAATTCCAGCAAGGAGGATGTGAGCAATTTTTCTAATGCAAAAAGTGACTACAATCTAAACTTCCATCTTCTTTTATTGTCATTCTATTTTCCCTTAATAGCTGTTAAAACCCAATTCATAATTATTATACCTTTATAGTGCAACTTTCAGTAACAATAATATCTGTCAGGCAGTACTTGAATGAGATGGCTAAACAACCCCACCTTATAGGCCAACCTGCCCCACATAGTGGGTTAATTGGCATACTCTGGATTGACGAATTCCTCAATTTTCTATGATCTATAATTTTTTTATAACAATTTTCTATTCTATAGTTTTAAATATTATGTAGTGAAAAAAATTACTAATACTTGGAGTTTACAGTGGTATCAGCCCTATTGGGATTATATTAACAGGAAAGACTCAACAATCAAAAAAGTGAAAACTGTTGCCAACCAACCCCGCTCTCCCCTACATTGTAAGCACAGTTGTACATTTCAAGAAATATATTGAATTTTTCTATATTAATTTAATCATAATCGTGGGCAACCACCTTGTTTTTAAATTATTATAAATAATTTATTTTTAAGAGAACAGATTTGGCTCCGCCGGAAATCGAACCCAGGTCTTCCGCGTGACATGCGCGGTATGCTAACCATTACACCACGTAGTCGCTTCCAAAACGGTGCCAAATCTTTCCTCTTCACTGACACCTCTCCCACGATCTCGCAAGTTTTGCGAGTATTTACGGGAGATGGACAATTTTGGGCATCTCATGACGTTCCTCAATTTTTTAAATTATTTTATATTAATTTAATCATAATTGTGGGTAACCACCAAAAATTGTCCATCTGCCGTAAATACTCGCAAAACTTGCGAGATCGTAGGAGAGGTGTCAGTGAAGAGGAAAGATTTGGCACCGTTTGGAAGTGACTCCGTGGTGTAATGGTTAGCATACGGCGCATGTCACGCGGAAGACCCGGGTTCGATTCTCGGCGGCGTCAAATCTTTTCTTTTCAAAAATAAATTATTTAAAATTATTGAATTTTTCGAGATATTGAAGACTAGTGTGGCTCCGATCTTCATTAAAACGTTGGGGAATTGTTTATCCCTTTAAAGATTGCTAAGCCAAAGGGAAACGACTGCTCCAAGCTCATGAAGCTAATCCAGTTCATTATTAACTGTAATGGATACGATTGTAGTTCGCCCAAGTTCTAACATAGCCAGTTTCCTCGATTCAATATTTGAGGTTGTCTCGTTCCAAATAATCAGTTTTTATCCTCATAATTGTTCCAATGCGCTCAGTAAAATAGAATAAAGAACAGAAGAAAAATATACCACTTTCAAACCTTTCTTCACCACTCAACTTCATTTCTTTTAAATATTACACTAAATATACATTCTACTTAAAATTCAGTTTATAAACTTCATATATATCTATATAAATAAAGATGAAATTCTGTTTTTTTGTTAGTTCTTTATAGAAATCCATAGGATTTGTCCTAAATTGTCCTAAATTCTTCAAATTTCACTCAGTGGTTCTTTCATACCAGGTGCGAACACCTGTCCATATATAAATTGCATAACTTCAACCAATCTCTGGTTATATTCTTTACTAGCTAGGGTGCCCGGCTTCGCTCCGGTAGTTGTATGGTAGTTTTAAAATAACAGAAAAACTTTAAAATTAAAGGAAATATAGAACAAAATAAGCACTTTCATGAAACTTTTAACATGGTATCAATATTAAGATTCGATATCTGTAGAGTCCGCCCAAATAAGGAACCCTATATACTTTAAAGGGAGTTGAAAATGGTGAATGAACAATTAATTTTGCTGCAACTTTGTCGAGTCATGCATCGTTTTTGATGGTTTCTGTGATTCTGAATTCTATAAGCCCATTCCAAGCAGTCAGCAGATAATAAGTTATTAGATTATGGTTGAAAAATCTATTAGTTAAAAAACTATATTTCGATTACAACTTAAGCACCGACTACTGTGATGGTCCTATTAGATCCAGAAGTTTAGAAACTACCGAAGATTCATAGAAACTTTTTTTTTAAGACATTTCTTCCAGTTCTATCTCCCTTAAGATACCCCCCCCCCCGTAATTTGGCCGGACACTGCACCTACTATTACAAAGTGAAAACCAAAATATCATGAGGGCACAACTTTTTCATCATATTTCTTTTTATCCTGAACTATGAGGGGTGATAAAAATCTTATTGAAAAAAATGCTGTAATTGGAGTTAGTCACTTTGTCAACTGGAATGCTCATCATACATAGTAATAAAACCATTTTTCATAATTACATACAATAAGAACACTTCAAACATTTTATTTTCGATTTATAATCAGTCTATTCAGCTCTTCTTTTTTGTTTCATGTCTGTTTTTATTCGCTCACTCATATTGCATTAAATTTACTTAAGTATATGTTAGATATTGAGTAAATGTAATGTGTTAATCAATTAACCTTCTTATGAGAAAATTGATTTTGTAAAGTATCCAGTCGGTTTTCTAATTGATATGTAAAATCATTATTTTATTTTGAAAGAAAAGGTGAAACTAATTATTTTCAATTGATTTTTTAGTAATTTAAAAAGAAGAGCTGAAAAAATATATAACCATTAACTACAAACTGAACTGAATGAATGAACAATAAACATCCAGTGAAAGGCACCCTAGCGCTTCCTGGTAGCCTGGAGCTCGAACTAAATTTTTCATTCATAAACTCGTATCTCAATCTCAGAGAGGCTAATTACATGGTGCGAGAGGCATAAAATTCCAGTCCTTTTCTCTTCAATTTTACACCCTTAAGAGAAAAACGGAAACCTTCTTCTCCGTTAGGGGACATACAGATACACGCTGACATAAATCTCTTAATCGTATGTGGAGTCGTTTCTGAGCCTTTTCGGCACGCACATTGTACACTTTGTTTTATAATATATATTGATTATTATAAAAATCGTTATGATCTCGCTTTACATTAGGTTTCTTTCAAATCGACCGTTATCTCAGTTTATAGATTTTGAAGAGTAAAACAAGGCCCGGTAAAGCCGTTCCTCCGGAATGGACCGGGGGCCACGTTTTGAGGCTGAACGAGTCCTTTTCGAGTTATTGGCCGAAGAGTGCACGTCTCCCCGCTACTTGCTTCTCGCTCATGGCTTTCTCTTCTGTCCCAAAGGGCAATCACTGAGGGTAGCTGGTATCAAGTTGGAATCCCCACGTCTTTCTTATGGTCAGCTTTAGGTTGCATGCTCTAGAGTAGGTTCATCTAAAGACCTATACTAAAAGGATAAAACTAAAAATATAGTATATCCTAAAGCTTTGGAATAATAATCTATTAATGCTATTTTTGTTTATAGAATCGTTCACGTTTATTAGAAAAATAAAATTCTCCGGGTGAAACCGGGATATTCAGCTAGGATAGTATATATATATATATATATATATATATATATATATATGTATGTATTCGGATTATCGTTTATTTTAAAATTCGGATTATCGAGATTTATAACTAATATATTTTGTAAATTACTACATCCTACTTCCTGTTGATAATTCATATATAGAGCATTATACCTAACCTCTTGTTCTATTGTTTAACTATGCATTTTTTTTGGTGTTTATTGTTAAAGTTTATTGTATCAGCCGGTAGGACTTTTATTATTTTCACTAAAGGAAGATCATCGGGAAGTTGAAGAGGACACTCTCGAAACGATGGACCCTGATTTTTGAAGAGCATCGTTAAGATTTAATTGTCACCCAACAGCCTGACGCTAGCTTTTAGCCGGTAGGGTGTAATTGAGTCCTTCCAATGGCCATATCCTCAAATATTAAACAATTACAAACTTTTTCAATCCTACAATTTTTATTTAATGTTTTAGTGATTCAAGTTAAAAAAAAAAATCGTTACACCACATTCGAAGGGTGCAGAGTGTGGTGATGTTTCCTTTAAAATTTAAAATTCAAGTACCTGCCATTTGCTTGTTGTTCAAAGTTTTCACTATTTCTTCAAGATCGACTCATATAGAGCTAACACTTCGATTACCTTTACCGGATAAAGTTTACGCAATTCTGCATTGTCTATTGGTCTAAATTCTCCATTCCAGAAGTGTATATACATGGTACATGGTTCGAAAACTACAGGGTTTCAGCCGATAAAGCCATACTATTTGTATATTCATGGGCTAATGGTTACACGACAACATATTTTTGTAAGAAAGAGTTAGGTATGTCAGCTGCTACAATCACAGATTGGAAAAATTACATGAGGGAGCTCTGTGCAGCAATGGTTACGCGTAAGCAACATTTACAATATTTCTTTTTAATAAGTTAGATAGTAAATAAATCATGTGTTTTTCAATAATGATGTAACCTTTGTTATTATTGAAATAACCGATATCATAACTTAGTAAGAGAATGCCTAAAATGAAAAAGACCCGATATTTATTTTCCATTGTTAGCTTGATGTAGTTGATTGTTTCTATGTTTAACGTCACTTTATGCCACTAAGGCTAATTGAAAGATGCTGCAGTGGGAGGCCTACATTTTGTCTAACCAGGTATAATTACGATAGGGATCTTTAACGAATATCTGACATCGTACAGGCTCTGGACGGCCATTTTAATTCCTAGCCAAGGAGTTTTTACTCCCTTTCGAATATCTTTGGGCACCGCATGACTTGAACCCGCGACCTTTAATATTGTAGGTTGCGATATAGTTGTAATTTTACTACGACAATAAATATTATTCCAACTCGTGTTATTGTTACAAAATAATATTGTATCACTAACGTGAGTTAAACAATTTTCATTAAAAAAAAAAATTAATAAAAATTTTCAATGTCACACAAATTAAGGAAACGTAGATGGTATTCGAACATCGTAGTCACAAACATGTACTATGACAGTTTGTTCCAACTGTTAGTTCGTTCCAACAACAGAAAGTCCGGAACTATTCCAAACCATATGTTTTGTGTTTTGTTTCACCCCTTACAATATTGTAGAGTTTATTTTAAGCTTTTCAATGTCACATTTTCAAAGTTATATCCTGCGAAATCCCTTCTTTTCTCTTCAGTGACAATTTTTATGAAAGCTATATTTTTCCTTTAGGGCAGCCATGAGAGGGGAGGGGAGAGGTTATATTAGAAAGATATTAAGGGGGGGGGTCTGGAAACCTTGGGCCTCGCCCAACTGCGTTAAACTGTTTTCATTGTGCCCTGGGAGGGAGTTATTTATCGCTGGGGAAGATTTAGCGCAGCGCTGCTATCTAATCTACCCACCCACCTATGTCCTACGGCGGCCTCCCGTTTCTCTGCCAACCCTTCCCACTAATTGGGGCAACTGGAAGGTCATTAGGGTGGACTGGAAGAGGACACGAACTGGACTAGAAACTGACTAGTTCGGGATTATTTCTAGAGGAAAAACTAAAAATTATATGGCTCAAAACTGAATCGGTCGTTTGAGAAACTTGACATGTCTACGAATCCAGATTATTGTAATAGTGAAGAAAAAAAAAAGTTTGTACTTTTACATTTAGGTATTAATGTGAAAATACTAACTTATAACACAATCCACATTTCTGTAATGATATAAAAAATTGTGAAACATTTATGTAATGTAAGAATCGAGCATTGAAACAGTATCGAGAATTGTTTTTAAAACTAACCAATCAAATTTTGAATCATAAGAGGAGGAGGACAACGCAGTCTCTTAAATAATATTTATAAATCATAAATGGTCATGTCAAACATATCAAAAATATGTCAATGATTAATATTAATATCATTTGAAACCTTTTTTTTTTTTTTGAAACTAATTCACAGTCACACTCTTCTCCATTTTATCTAGATACCAAAGTCCAACTTAAAAATAACCTAAAAAGTTTTGGCAAAGTTGATGGTTGAAGAATATTTAATCATGTATCTCCAGATAATTCCGTGAAGATTTGCCCGAAGTGGTCAACTGTGGTATAGTGTTTAGTGGTTTAGTGGTGTATAGTGGTTAGCGTAACAACTAACAATACTAAAGGTCGTGGTGGCCCTAAGATATTTTAATGGGAGTATAAGATCCTTGGCTATGCCGTCCCTCGGATAGGACGTAAAATGGAGGTCCCGAGCCTGTACGATGCCAGATCCCTATCCTAATTGTACCTCACACTGTAGCTTCGTCCGATTAGCCTTAGTAACATTAAGTGACTCTAAACAAATAACAACAACAACTACAGGAGCCTGAAATGTTGAAGAAAATAAATTAATAGGTTACTGTTTTTAAAGAAATCCCTGATTATTTCTTTGTTATATTGTAAAATTATTATAATAAAAAATCTGGTGCTTGCGCGCAAAACACAACTTTCACTTACCAACTTACTTAGATTAGTAATTGGCGTGTTTTGCTAAATATCATTTCCCAAAGTCACAAATTTTTCTACATTCATATCTTATTTTTGTTAATCGTTTAAGCCGTTTTCGAGTAAATAAAAAAACCCCGTGAAAATGATACAAAATTTATTAAGTAAAGTCCGCCCTCCCGTAGATCAATTTTGATGAAATTTTTACAGTCACATCTCAGGCATATAAATACATCGAATACCTAGTTTGATTAAAATCGTTAAAACCTTTTTTGAGTAAATAAAAAAAAACACGAGAAAATGATACAAAATTTATTAAGTAAAGTCCCCCCTCCGGTTGATCAATTGTGATGAAATGTTGGTTATGACATCTTTGGCATATAAATACATCAAATACCAAGTTTGATCAAAATCGTTAAAACCGTTATTGAGTAAATAAAAAAAAACATGTGAAAATGATACAAAATTTTTTAAGTAAAGTCCTCCCTCCGGTTGATCAATTTTGATGAAATTTTTACAGTCATATTTCAGGCATATACATAGATCAAATACTCAGTTTAATCAAAATCGTTAGAGCCGTTTTTGAGAAAATCGAAAAAAACTTAGAAAGTTATTAAATAAAGCACCCCCTCCCTTTGAGCAAATTTGATGAAATTTTTGCTGTCACATCGCGGACTTTTACTTACTCTAAATACCCAATTTCAGGTTCGCACGGTTGATAGTTTTTGAGCTAGTCTGTTCACACACACACACACACACACACACAGACACACAGACACACACACAGACCATTTCGCGGGACTTGATTATTTTGACTCAGGGGACCCCAAAACGTGTATTTCCGTTGAAAACCGGAAGTCGAAAATTTTCACGATCGCAATACTTCCACTTACTATATATTTCATATATAGGTAATATATATATATATATATATATATATTAATATATATTAATATATATAGGATATATAGGATTGGATAAGGCCAAAAATATGGGGGTAGGTGCGATAATAATATTAAAAATCGGTGTAACCGCTCTTACCCACCCCCTAAACCCTAATTTATGGCTAGAGTTATCATACCTCGAAAGCATACAAATTGAACGAGAGCGGAGTGTTAGGCAGTATAAAAATTGCCAATTAGATCGAAAGAGGATGAAGGACTAGTTGAATCTTAATAATAAAAAAAAAAAAAATAAAAAAAATCGAGCGTAGCCATGGCTCTAAGGGTAGAAGCTAATTATCGGTGATGGAAATTGGATGAGGCCAAAAATAGGGGGTAGGTGCAGGTGCGCAGTGCAATGCGAGAGGTAACCGGAGCGCAGGGACAACTAGTTGGCGACGGTGGTGGTACCTGGTGGGGTCGGGGTTAACCCGCCCACCCTCCCCAATCTATAGTCTTACCTAATAAAGATTTTTGGACTAATTACCTATGCGAGAGGTAACTAGTCGCGAAAAAAAAGTCGTATTAATTACGGTTTTTAAAATTTTAGTTCGCGAGAACTGACAAGAGATCGCATTGAAAACGTTGGTAGCGGTAGCCAGGAGGGGGGGGGGGGGGTAATATATATAAGCACCCTTTTTAATTATTATTATAAAATTATGTTATTCCAACCTACTGAGGCTCAAGGTAATGCCAAATTTTAAAATCGAGAAACAATGGTTTGACAACTTAATTTTTTTTTTTTTTTTTGCAGCTACACTTAAAAGTAAAGTAATTTTATTAAAATACATACACTTAAAAGTAAAGTAATTTTATTAAAATACATATTAAAATTAGAGGTACGTTTAAAATCTATTTTATTTTCAATCTGGAACCTTGAAAAGTACTTTTATAGCTACTTATGATTAACGTGTTATGGTGAGGTAAAAACTCTTATTTTAAAATTATTAATTTTACGGAAAAAGTTATTTGGATAAAAGTTTTAAGATAACTTATTCAAAAAGTTTTCCTAATGAATAAGTTAATGTTCAATAAAAACTTCAAGTAGGGAAAGAAAAAAATATAAGTTTACTTTTTTTAAAATAAAAGTTAATTTATAATTTCGACCCCTGCCACTGGTCAATAATCATTGAAAATAAAATAAAAAATAAAATAACAGATAGGTAAAATATGTAATTTGTAGTTGTAGTTGTAAGTTGTAACTAAGGTACCTTACAGTAACTTACAACTACAAACCCATAGTAATTAGTTAATGAAAATTAACGAGTGCGAGAGCTAACTGAAGCGCGGGGACAACTAGTTGGCGACGGTGGTGGTTCCTGGTGGCGTCGGGGAAAACCCTCCCCCCCGCCCTTATCTATAGTCTTACCTAATAAAGATTTTTGGACTAATTACCTATGCGAGAGGTAACTAGTCGCGAAAAAAAAGCCGTATTAATTACGGTTTTTAAAATTTTAGTTCGCGAGAACTGACAAGAGATCGCATTGAAAACGTTGGTCGCGGTAGCCAGGAGGGGGGGGGGGGGGGGTAAAACCCCACCCGCCCTCCCCCGCCGCTTCACCACATAATAAGGACTTTTTGAATATTTACCTTTGCGAGAGGTAATTAGCTAGGAAAAAAAAACCCTTAGTAATTAGTTAATGAAAATTAACGAGTGCGAGAGCTAACTGAAGCGCGGGGACCTTATGCCCAAATTGTAGGGTACCGGAGACAGCAGAGCACATTTTACTGGCTTGCACCGCCTATGAGGCACTGAGAGCAAAACTGCAGAGAGAGACAGGGCTGTATGTTCTGGCGGAGAGCGATCTTCCTCTGCTGATGACTGAGGAGAACTACCCGTACTTCAAATCCTTTGTGTACGGGTGGAAGGATATCATCGGTCGCTCCCACTTTGCCTTGGGAAGAAGAACTGGAGCAGTCCCAGGAAGACCACCGGACTAAGTACGAGGAGTGAAGGAAAAATGAGAACAGGAAACTTGGCACAGACAAAAGTCAGATTTGTATATAATTGTTAACATGCGGCAGTGAGGTGTTTTGCGTGTGCGAAACCTCTCATTGCTGCAAAATCCGTATTGCCTCAAAGGCAAGGGAGGATGTACAATAATAAATAATAAATATAGGTAAGTGAAAGTAAAAAGGTACATCCCGAAATTCAATTAAAGTCAAATGCAATTTTTTTATTTTATTTAAAATGTTTAAAGTTCCTATCATTCTATGGTAAAATGATGAAATTCTATCGCCATGAATTGGTTGGGGTTTCCTATTAAATCAATATAAGAATCTTATTTAACATGATCCTTTTTCGATCAGATATTATCGATTAAACTTTTGTAAATCATATAATCGACCTAAAATTTACTAAACTATCCACCCACACCTCCATTGATCAGTTAATCCCATCAAAATCCTGCGCCATCTGTAATAGAAAGGAAAATGAAACACAGCATACAGGACCCACTTCCTACCTGATTTTTGCAACATGTCATCTCAACAGTTTTTAGAAAAATTAAAGTGTTGACGTTTTCACAATTAATTTTAAGCATCTGACTATAAACTGTACAAGTTTATAGTCAGATGCTTAAATTTAAGAAAATGTATAATAGATGAAGGCTGAGCAATGTGGATCTAGTCATTTAATTTATTTTTTCTGGCAAAGTTTTTTTATTCTTGCAATCCTTGTTTATTCTAGTTTTGTTTTTGCAAAGTTTAGTTTAATATTTATTGGATACTAGCTGTTTATCCCGGTTTCACCCGGAAAATTTCAATTTTTAAATCTATAAAATCTATAAACTGAGAATTTTATCGACTCAAATGGTCTATTTTGTAAAAACCAATGTAAAGCGAGATCAATACGATTATTATAACAATAAAGAATATACCGAGAGATCGGCTGACGTTATGCAATTTTAATATGGACAGCTGGTCTGAAAGAGCCACTGAGCGAAATTTGGAGAATTCAGGACAAACGTATGGATTTCTATAAAGAACAAACAGAATTTCATCTTTATATACATAGATTATAGCTGTATATTCCGGTTTTACACGGGGAATTTCATTTTTCTAAAGAAACGGTCGATTTCGTAAAAAAAACAACATTGTAAAGTGAGATCATTATGATTTTTATAACAATAAAGAATATCAGCTGAAGATATGCAATTTCAATATGAACAGGTGTTCGCACCGGGTCAGAAAGAAACGCTTAGCGAAATTTGGAGAATAAAGAATATCAGCTGAATCTCGGCTGAAGTTACGCAATTTTAAAATGGACAGGTGTTCGCACCTGGTATCTAAGAACCACTGAGCGAAATTTGGAGAATTTAGGACAAACGGTATGGATTTCTATAAAGAACAAATAAACAAACAAACAAACAGAATTTCAACTTTATTTATATAGATTGCTTGTTTTTTTGTTTAACGTCCATACATGCTACTCAGGCTAATCGGAAGATGCTACAGTGGGAGTCCTAAATTTTACCTATACAGGTATAATTAGGGTAGAGATCTTCTTTCATTGATTTAATAGGAACACCCAACCAATTCTTGCCGATAGAATTTCAACATTTTGCCATAGAATGACACTTTACTTTAAACTTTAAACATCTATATAAATATTTTAAATAAAAAAAAAAAAAAAAATTGCATTTGACGAATTTAATTTCGGGATGTACCCCTTTTATAATGATAATTTACAATATAACGCAGGAATAATCAAAGGTTTTTTAAAAAAAGTAGTGACCTATTAATTTATTTTCTCCAACGTTTCGGGCTTCTGATGTTGTAGTTGTTTGTTTAGCGTCACTTTATGCCACTAAGGCTAATCGGACGGTGCTACAGTGGAAGTCCTAATTTTACTTATAAAGGTATAATGAGGATAGGGATCTGAGATAGCACAGGTTCTGGACCTCCATTTTACGTCCTATTCGAGGGATTACTCCCTTTAAAAAATCCTATGGCCACCCCGGGACGCGAACCCGCTACCCTTTAGTATTGTAGAACACTTGCATGTTGTCATGTGACCCTATCGGATATTGTACTTTAAGCATTTAGGATATTGTACTTTAAGTGTTATTTTGCTGTTTATATAATTTAATGTTGTTATGGTTTACTGAAATATTGAGCACATGTATCAACCACGCATAGAAAAGGGCATGAGAAGAAACTAAAATTGTAAAACTGTTAATTTTTTTATATTATATATTATGCACACATTCTATTAGTACGTCAAAAACCCACAAATCAAATAAATACTATTATTATTAAATAATCGACCATTGACTCACCTGAGGATGGACACGAACTCGTTGTACTGCCCCTGGATCTCGATGAAGCCCACGTTCCTGAAGAGTATGCCTACCAGGAGCATCCCGACCAGGGGAGGCAGGGCTATCATCCTGAAGAACCATCCTCCGATGTGGCCGCAGATGCAGAGGAAGGCGATGTCGAAGAACTGCCCACCCGGAGCGGAGTCCTCGCCCATGATCGAGAAGATGACGCCCCAAGCGAGGATAACCAGAAGCAGCAGGGCGAACACTCGGGCCACGTGTCTGGAACATGGAGTATGAAGAGTAAGGAAATTTGAAGCTGTTGGAAGACAAGAAGTGTAAGAGATATTCTAGAAAAAATCTGGTGCGTGCGCGCAACACACAACTTTCACTTACCAACTTACTTAGATTAGTAATTGACGTGTTTTGCTAAATATCATTTCCCAAAGTCACACATTTTTCTACATTCATATCTTATTTTTGTTAATCGTTAAAGCCGTTTTTGAGTAAATAAAAATACCCCGTGAAAATGATACAAAATTTACTAAGTAAAGTCCCTCCTCCCGTAGATCAATTTTGATGAAATTTTTACAGTCATATCTCGGGCATATAAGTACATCAAATACCAAGTTTGATCAAAATCGTTAAAACCGTTTTTGAGTAAATAAATAAAACACGTGAAAATGATACAAAATTTATTAAGTAAAGTCCCCCCTCCAGTAGATCAATTTTGATGAAATTTTTACAGTCATATCTCGGGCATATAAATAGATCAAATACCCAGTTTGATCAAAATCGTTAAAACGGTTTTTGTGTAAATAAAAAAAACACGTAAAAATGATACAAAATTTATTAAATAAAGTCCCCCCTCCGGTTGATCAATTTTGATGAAATTTTTACAGTCATATCTCGGGCATATAAATAGATCAAATACTCAGTTTAATCAAAATCTTTAGAGCCGTTTTTGAGAAAATCGAAAAAAACGTAAAAAGTTATTAAATAAAGTACCCCCTCCCTTTGAGCAATTTTGATGAAATTTTTGCTGTCACATCGCGGGCATATACCTACACTAAATACCTAATTTCAGGTTCCCACGGTTTATAGTTTTTGAGCTAGTCTGTTCACACACACACACACAGACCATTTCGCGGGACTTGGTTATTTTGACTCAGGGGACCCCAAAACGTGTATTTCCGTTGAAAACCGGAAGTCGAAAATTTTCACGATCGCAATACTTCCACTTACTATATATTTCATATATAGGTAAGTGAAAGTAAAAATCGAGTTAGCTGCGAAATGTGTACGCCACGCTTACTGAAATGCCAGAAGAAGAAAGAAAGAAATGCCACGCTTTTGATTGGAAAATCTTCGAAGAGGATTTAAAATTACGGTAGATCAAATGCTAGGAAAGGACAATGTACGATAAGTATACTATATTTGTGTTATTTACAGGATGCTCTAGCCTGTGCAACCTTGCACTTGAGAAGACGCGGAGCTTAACCAGGGAAAGGTAGCGTTCTTCTTATCAACGAAGAGACAGCACAGTTCTCTTAATTTCAGATGAACCCACAATCCTAGCTGGCCCACCTTCCGGGAGTTCTATTTCCACTTAGTTCTAGAACAGATCCTATTCTAGTCCCTAAAGAGGGACGAATAGTCCGAAACGTTGGCAAATTAATGTATATGTTTTTATTTTTAAATAAAAGAAATTTGGAAGAAGTAATTCATCATTCTTCATTTACCAAGTATATGATAACTGAAAAAGTTTCCAAACCTGGTGAAACAAATAGGCTAGGCGCACATTGAGACGCAGGCAACGCAGAGCAGAGCCGAGCAGTTTTTGTGAAATGTGAATTAGATAGGAACGTATTGCATAAACTACCTCTGTTCTGCGTCGCCTGCGTCTCAAGGCCCGGTGCACATGAGCCGCTAGGCGCAATGTCACGCGGATAGGCAGACATATGTTGGGTATATAGGAGCAGTGCACATAGACTGCAAGTGACGACCGGATGTTCCGGTTTAGTCCGATAGAACTGCCGCTTATTTCACCACGTATCGGGTGACTACTCGACGCCTTTGCGATCCACAAGTACCTGGTTTTCATAGGAGCAGTGCATATGAGCCGCTGTGTCCTTTCCTATCTTCTTCTTTAATGCAGGTAAGTTTTAAGTCATATAATTATTAATTTAATTATATTGTACTTATTTAACTTTAAATCTTATTAGATAACCAATTAAAATTAATCTTTGAAATTACTATTAATTAGATTGATGATTTTGTATCAATATCAATGAAGAATTATTAAGATAATTAATAACCATGTCATGTAAACAAACTACCAGTGGTATTTAGTTTCCATTATTTTGGGACTTCTTATTGTTACTATCAGCAGTAGTAATAATGTTTATTGGGCGAAAAATATGATACATTGTTAAATGGGTGAACCCAATGCCAATTATTTTTACACCAAGTATGAAAAAACAATATTTTTTTTATAAATTTGGACTTTTTTTCGATCCATCTCGGGAGGAAAACAACACTACACTAACAGTCCTAAGACAAAAGAAATAGGATTTCGGAGAGGTAAAAAAAGCGAACAAAAAACTAGGTATCGGAGTGATATATTTGAAGTGACGTATCGTCCTCTCTCCTCATGTGCAGTGAACCTTTTCCAGATAGGATTAAGCTTCCTGGAAAAGCTTTTTAGCGTCAAGAGGCCTTTGCAGCTCACGTGCACCGGGCCTAACTGTTGGTACGTACAGATTTTAAATGACTTCGGAGTTTACTTACCTAGGATCTATGGTTACCCAGAACTAAAACAACGATACTAAACTAAGAAGAAGAATCACAGAAGTCAATAAATGTTACTTTGGATTGGTAAAGCAGTTAAACAGGCGGACACTTTCCGGTCAGCGCAAGCTTCATCTGTGTAAGCCATTAGTGCGCCCCGTGAAAGAAGGTCATGGATCTGAACAACCCTTTTGGAGATGCTCATGTCGTGAGAATAATGAAGTTGAGGTTTGACGCTTGAGATTTGCAGGGCATAAAGCAAGGATGACTGAAAGAGAAATACCTAAAACATTGTCATTGTCATTCTGCCGATGTAGCGGACTCAAAAGACGAAATGGAAGACCAAAGCTGAGGTGTTCTTATTGAGTGGGAGATATCCTAGGAGTTGGAAATTGGATGGCTTCCGCAGAGAAACGTGATGTTTAGAGAAGTGTTTAGAGGAGGCCAAGACCAGTAGGGTTGTAGCGCCACGAGGAAAAAAAAAGTTAACACCTCTGTGAAAATATACGTGTGTTAAAACCAGAGTGTTAAAATTCATTGAAATCAGATAAACAGTTAAAAAATTAACAATTCAACACCCTATCCCCGTCCCTAAGCTTATCTTTATATATATAAAAATCTCGTGTCCCGATATTTGTGTATGTGTGTTTTTTGTCCAAATTAAAAGATAGGACAGTTTTTATCTCGATTATTGGCATCAATATTTCTTTATTTACAAATTAAATGTTTATATACTACAATTGAGTGTGATTATTTGTAAGTTCTATGATTTTCAAACAGATGGCTGTGTAAGCTTTATAGGCGGGCGCAATCGACTGTAGGGTGCGCTAGTAGTTTTACAAAATGTCGGAAGGAACAAGGATAGATGTATGGATAGATGTGATAGAGATAATTGGTGATTTTAAGAGACCATTAATTGAAGGACAGGCTATCCTTGATGCAAAACTCATAATTACATGTGGAATAATATCTAGAAGTAAAAAAACAGTTATTTTACAAGCCTTGTGCCTTCAAACAAGCGATCTTAAAGGACTGCCCCATCAAATAAAATGGTAGTTCTGGTAAATGCAAACACATCATTGTAACCTTACTCTCCGTTTTTTCGGTTAGTAATAACATTAATTACCTATTCATACAATCATTGTTATGATAGCTGTCATTTTCATGACAGCTTAGTTTCTTTGTCATATTATTTATTTATATGTCAAAACTTTCAGGCATCGCATTGAAAACTTGGAACAATTAAGCACAACGGATGTAATAGAAAAATGGGGAAAATTAAAAAAGAAAAACAAATCTATGACACTATGGTCCCAATGTTATTCGCATAAAACTAGCATTTTGGAATAATAAAATGTCAAATACTAATATTTACCTGAATAAATGTAGTCACTTTCTTTAAAATGAAGACTACATATCGTCATATGTTTCGAAACAGGCTTATCTATTCTTAATTTTACAATCCACCCTTTAAGAAGCTTTTTATTTTTTGGAAATAAATGGAATCGCACGGCTTTTGATTTTCTAATTGAACACTGAGGGACCGAGCAATACCTATTAGACATTTTTTAAATAATTGTTTGCTTAATCGGGTTTTAATTATGGAAAAATAAATTAAAAACGCCAAAAAGCCCTACGAATCCCAGGTAATGACCCGTTCCTCTAGTTCCTGAAAGAAGCAGCACCGTCGCTTGCGCTTGCCTATAGACACAACACTACATTTTCTTTCGATATTAAGGGAGAGTAAGCAAAAATCTATTTTTTTCTGACTTGGACCAGGGAAATCTGTGTTCTTCTCATGGCAAATTAAATTTCGCCTTTTCACGTGTGGGGAAAATATCGCATGTATTTTTACAGCAAAAGACAGGTTAACCAAAATGATTGTGTATCTATCAGTATGACCTCCGAAGGTGATATCTCATATCATCATGTGCTATATTCTGAATTTAATTGATATGTTTGTTTGTTTATTTAACGTCCCTTTTTGCTATTAATAGGTATGCATTATGGCAAAAGATTAATTTGGAACATTTTTGCTAAGTGTCTTATATTGTGGTTGTACTAAACCCTGTTTCAATTATTTTCTTTATTTGTTCATTTTACATGTGTCTATAATTAACACACTATGGTTAAATATAAGATGTAAAAAAATAAAAACTTTAACCCTTCTGAATTCTTTACCAATTTTAAATTTGGCGTAAAGTTCTATTTTAAATACCGTTGGTTTTTAGATTACATAGAACGTTTTTATCTTTACCAGTTAATTTTGATTTGACTATAAAAAAGAATATAATACAACTAATTCAGCGCATTGTAGCTACTGAGCCACAGCAACGCGTGGCAGGGTCTGCTTGATCATGATAAATTTTTTGTGGGTAATTCTTTTTGAGAAAAGCCAAGTTTTTGAAGTATTTGGTTCTTAAATTTTTTGTAATTTCAAAGCTATCTTATCTTATGTTTCTGGTTACAAATGGCATGGTCACGTGCTCCTTAGCAACGATATAATATGTTTATAATTTTCGAGATAACAATTTTCAGAAAAAGTAATGTGCTCAATGGAGTGACAAAATGGAACATTGGAAATCATTATATGTATATAAATTTTTGAAAAAATAAATCCCCAAATTTTACTGTCTATCATTCTAATATAGGTTTAAGAATATAGGCATAATTCTTTGTTCACCCATCGTTCGTGAGAAACAGAGTTTCTACTACCAAATTCCGATTAAATGATGTAATTTCCTGACTTTCAGGAAGAGTCCTTAAAAAAAATTTATCTGAAAATTTCTCCCCCCCCCCCCTCATTAAATTTCGGTATTTTCCCTCCATACCTTGATAGTAATTTCGATTTTAGCTCGCGAGTGAGAGGTCAGGGATGAAAAAATCAGGTATTTGTTTTCGCTATGGGAAAATTGAGTACAAATATAACCTGAAGAAAGTTATGGTTATGAAGAGATTTGAGAGTACTACAAAACTGTAATAAAAATAAAAACGTATTATTTAGTTGCTTCATCTTGATGAGGTGTAGGGAGTGACTCGCAATAAAAATACTTTACAGCTTTACACCTTCACCCAGGTCCTTGAAGCAACTGAGATAACCAAGAAAAAAATGAAATGGTCGACGTATTGTCGGTTTTATAAGAAGGTTGTTCCAAATGCTCTCATTACGAAATTTCGTTTCCTGAACAGATTGGTGGGTATATACAAAAAAAAAAACATGGTGCGTGCCCGCAACACACAACTTTCACTTACCAATTTACTTAGATTAGAAATTGACGTGTTTTTTTTAATGGCCACTTCTTACACATAAGAGTATTCAATATATTCAAGTCGCACATTAAAGCCGTTTTTGAGATAATCTCTATATATATAAAAGGCTTTGTCCTGACTAACAGAATCAACGCAGAGCAAAAACTACTTATGATAGAAACTTGAAGTTCGGAATTTAGATTTTAAACGCGATGTAGGTGGTAACCACTAAGAAAGGAATTTCAAAATTCTAACCCCTAAGGGGCTTAAATGGCGATATTGTCGTTTAACTCTAACGGAAATCTATATTTGAGATTTTAAACCATATGTTTTTTATTTGAATATCGATTTAACGTTAGAATAGTATTAAAAAAGACATTCACATAAAATATGGCTATTGATTATTTAAATATTAGTGGTAATCAAATTATGCACACTGTGATTCCCATGATTGGGGATGGTGCGTGTTTATTTCGATCTCTTCTCCATGTATATAAGAGGCTTTGTCTTGACTGACAGAATCAACGCAGAGCAAAAACTACTTATGATAGTTTGGACTCATTATAATCATGGACTCGAAAGCCCCTATTGGTCGTCGAAAACCATGTTTTACAGCCGAAAAATAAAGTGTTCACGACGGGTAAGTCATTTTAGTTAACTCTCTCCATTGCGCATCTCCCTCTTTTCTACCGAGCCGGCAGCTTCCCCCTCCAACATTCCACCTACCGGAATCTCAGATTCTACTAAATCTCCTTAACGTCAGTTAACATATTATATTAGATCAATACCAAGATAATGATCACAGAATTGATTTTAAAGGCTCGCGGGCGAAGCAGCGACTAGGAATGCTAGTAAAAGAAAAAGGTAAAAATTAGAAAAAAAAATTATGAAATAAGTGCCCCCTCCGATTGTTGGTGAAATGTTTGCTATCATATCTTTGGCACATAAATACATCAAATTCCCAGTAAGATCAATATCATTAAAGCCGTCTTAAATAAAAAACACCCGTGAAAATGAGACAACATTTATTAAATAAAGTACCCCCTCTAATTTATCAATTTTGATGAAATTTGGAATGTCACACCGCTAGCATACAAATACATCAAATGCCGAGTAAAATCAAAATCTTTTGATCCGTTCTAGAGAAAATTGAAAAAAAACGTGAAAATTGGACAAAATTCATTAAACAAAGTACCAGTAGCGGGAATATACATACATCAAATTCCCAGTTTGATCAAAATCGTTAAAACCGTTTTTGATTAAATAAAAAAAAAAAAAAAACACGTGAAAATGAGACAAAATTTATGAAGTAAAATACCCCCTCCCGTTGATCAGTTTCGTTGAAATTTTGGCAGTCATATCCCGGGCAGATTAGTACATCAAATGCTAAGTTTAATCAAAATCGTTAGAGTCGTTTTTGAGAAAATCGTAAAAAGTTATTAAATAAAGTACCCCCTCCGTTTGACCAATTTTGATGAAATTTTGGCTGTCACACCGCGGGCATATACCTACTCTATATACCAAATTTCGCACGGCTTATACTTTTTGAGCTAGTCTGTTCACACACACACACACACACAGACCATTCCGCGGGACTTGGTTATTTGGACTCAGGGGACCCCAAAACGTGTATTTCCGTTGAGAACCGGAAGTCGAAATTTTTCATGATCGCAATACCTTCCCTTATTATATATTTCATATATAGGTAAGTGAATGTAAAAAAAAAATAATAATAAAAATAAAATAAGATTAGAATTAAAGTTCTTTTACAACATAGCAAAATAACATTTCCTCGTCCTTTGTGGCCCTAGGATTTTGTAATGGGAGTAATAAATCCTTGGCTATGCCGTCCCTCGGATAGGATGTAAAATTGAGGTCCCGAGCCAATAGCTATTTACGAAAATGAGCATTAAGAATTGGCTCATGGATATCCCAAAATTAAAATGACAAATATTATTTCATTTATAAGATTAATATAGTACATAGACGCCGAATTGTTCTATTTATGTTTAATAGAGAAAAAAATTTATAATGGACTATCTTCAAGTGTAGAAACATTAGTTTAAACTAAAATATTTTACAATCTACCTACCTACTGCTAAAAAAAAAAATATTCCAGAATATAAAAATAGTTTCCTGCAGTAACATTAGTAACATACAGTACGATTTAGCATTTAGTGGAGAAACTCTGGAATGTTATTATACACAATATTTATAGTAACTGAAAGTGATAGCTATGGTGTGACCTCACCTAGCTATTGTGTGAAAAAGGGAAAAAAAATGTTGTGGTACTTTGCCTGCACCCTTTGGAGTCCTGGCTCAACTGTATTATGAATCCTGAAAGTTTGTTGTTAAAAATGGAACTTGAATTTTTAAGATTATTATAAATGAAAAGGGTTTAATAATCTTTTAAAGTACATGGACCTCTGATTTGTGACAAGTTAGTGAGTCACAAAAGTGAGCACTAGTATAGAATATAATGAACGTTATACTGTCTTGATTTGCTTGAAAATGAGGTAGCAGCGTTCATAATGATTAGGATAATTGATAGAAAAATATTGTGAAAAATCCTTCCGGCCGTTTTTACTATCACATACCTATATATGAAATATATAGTAAGTGGAAGTATTGCGATCGTGAAAAATTTCGACTTCCGGTTTTCAACGGAAATACACGTTTTGGGGTCCCCTGAGTCGAAATAACCAAGTCCCGCCAAATGGTCTGTGTGTGTGTGTGTGTGAACAGACTAGCTCAAAAACTATTAACCGTGCGAACCTGAAATTGGGTATTTAGTGTATGTATATGCCCGCGATGTGACAGCAAAAATTAAATTAAAATTGACAAAACTTTATTTAAAGAATTTTGTCTAATTTTTACGTTTTTTTTTTTCGATTTTCTCAAAAATGGCTCTAACGATTTTGATCAGACTGGATATTTAGTGTATGTATATTCTCACGATGTGACAGCCAAAATTGCATCAAAATTGGTCAATCGCAGGGGGCTTTTTATTTCATAACTTTTTTTTCCAATTTTTATACTTTTTTCGAATATCTCAAAAACGGCTTTAGTGATTTTGATTTAATTCATCATTTTTAATCAAAATCAAATCATCTTTTTTATATTATTTATAGAAATGGCAATTATAGAAACATGTAATATTTCTAACCTTAGTAAGTTGGTAAGTGAAAATTGTGTGTTCGCGCATCGCACCAGTTTTTTTTTCTTTTGAAATATATCATATCGGACGTTAGATAGAGAGGTTTTTTTTTATTTTTTTATTTATTGAAATTTACAACTGTATTTACAAAAAAAATCTAGTAAATCAGCTAACGATAAGAAAATAATATGTCATGAAAAAGCGTGATGAGAAGCTACCCATTGGTACACTTAGCATAGAAGATCCCTACGCCATCTTCTTTTCAGACGCCTAGGAGGATTGTCTGGAAAAGAGGAGTAAGCGAGGCTGGGAAGAAGAGGATTCGGGTTGACCTGGAGTTTATTATGAAAGGACTGGTAACTTGATCGGGCTAATGGAATATTAAGGTCTTTATGAATGAGTTTATTTGTGAATCCATAGTACGAAGCGTTAGGCGCGCGGATTACAGGTGTAATCCAGAGCAATTCGGAAGTCTGTCTACCCTACTTCCCGCCGGAATTTGGATTTCCGGCTTTTAGTATCTGCCTGTCTGGGGATCTTATTTAAGGCATTATGTGCCTTCTCTTCAGTGAGCGAAGTTGCGCTGAGAAAATCCTAACGGTGTTCCACTTTTCGGTAAATACATATTTTTATTATCTTTTTGAAAATAGTTGTGACTATCATAGTTTTTAATAAAGTTGGTTTCTTTTTAATGTCTAGTGAGCTGCTGTTACTTTTAAGGTTTTTAGACCTAATTACCGGGATTAATATCCGTGAAGTATGTCCTAATTGTATTTAATTATTTATTGGATGTAATTAGTTTTTATATGAATCTCTTTCGCGTTTTAATATTTTTTAACCTCATACAAAAATTTTTTTTGAAAAATAAATGATTTTTTTAGCTTTATAGTGAATTTTGTGATGATACCTACGACGTTCAGGCACATAACTGCATTTTATACATTTTTGCGCCAATGTCTTTCTTTTTAATTTTTATTATGAATATTAACACTAAACTACATTCCTGAATGGTTTAAAAAAAACGTTAAATTACCTGTTATTTCAATAAATACAAAATATATAAGCCAATACATCCTTTTATCCAGTTGATAACATTTTTTTTTTTACTACTTTAATTAATAAATTTTATTATATAATACATATTTTTTCTGTTCTTATATATTGTCTTAATATTGTAAAAAATAAATGAATGAAAAAAAATATTAAAAAAAGGCACATACGTGTCGAATTGAGTAACCTCCTCTTTCGTTCGAAGTCGGTTAAAAAACTAATTTATTTTGAATTATTTACATTGGATTACACCTGTAATCCACGCGCCTAACCGTGGCACTCTTAGGGGCGCGCCTAACGGAGGGTTAAGGATTTCATGAAGGATTCTGGATTGCAAGGATTGGATTCGATAGGAATTTGATGGTTTAGTAGTGCCCCAAAGCTCGATTCCGTTAGTCCATATCGGTCTTATTACTGTCATATAAATTAGCTTTTTGTAATAGATTTGGAGTTTTGAACGTTTGTCAAGTAAGTGTTGAAGTAGCCGGAAGTGACGAGCAGTTTCTTGTCGTTTCAGTCTTATGTGGGAATTCCAAGTAAGGCGTTTGTCCAGGTGAAGTCCCAGGTAACGGATCTGGTCGACAGGGATAAGTGGACTGTTATTGAAGGATACTGTTGAACAGGAGGTCGTAGGTTTATGACGAAGGGTAAAAGCGATTTCATGGGATTTTTCGGGGTTGATTTTAATTCTCTATTTCTCACACACCATTCTTCAAGGATTGTGATGTGAGATTAGAGAGTTTGGGATGCAAGGTCTGGGTCATTAATAACTGCTAGCACAGCTGTGTCATCGGCTTAGGTGGTGATAACAGTGTTGGGATTGTTTGGAATAGGCTAGATGGTTAAAACTAAAATTATATCAAAGTTGAATTATGCATACCGTTGGAATCAGAATTACAAAACTCGCAATGCCAGAATACAGTCACAATCTTTAAATCTATAAAAATCTGGTTGCAAGATGAAAATTTGGCCCATTAAGGTCTGGCCACACATGTCCGCACCGCATCCGCGCCGCAGCACGGATCTGATTCATTTACGAAGGATAGATAGTAAAGTTCACATATTATGCATGTCGGATGATAGAATTACCAAAACCTGCCTCGTGATACTAAAGAATAAACATCAACTCCGACCGTCAGCAAAATATAATTGGTTTACTCAAATTTACAATATTCTAGATAAAGTCAATAGCTCATACATTCTTTTTGAAAGCAACCCTCCTGTCTTCAAAAAAGAAATTCCAAACATTCTTGTCTTATATAAACAATATCTGATTCAAAATGACCTTGAATCCTTAAGAAAAAGCCAGTACAGCCAATTTTACAATATTATATATCAACCTAAACTAATTGGTCAAAGTAATGTAAATAACGAAAGCATCCCGTTTAACATGATGAAAATACTAACACAGGCACGTCTATCGGGAAAATACCACATTAAATTCGCCCACAAAAACCATGTATATAACATTAAACCCAAAGAAATATGCACAATATGTAACAGGAATTCTTACGAAACTCTTTACCATTTGATAGCAGTATGTCCCATTTATTATTCAATTAGGAACCACTATATACCCGACATCGATAACATATCCGAAAATGAATTTCCGACAATACTCAATGTTCAAGACCCGTCAAAAATAAAACAGATGTAATAAGTACTACCTAATTAATTGCCTGAAATTAAGATCATTCATCATCGACGAATAAAATAGTATTCTTCTGTAACAATTCATAAACAATTGTAAATAATAAGTTATTAGACAATATATCAATAAACACGATGCTTTGAACCGATTACTGAGTGTAAACAATAATATCCACCTGCCATCTATTCTATATACAAAACAAATGATATTGCTACCACCATTAAATGTATATATACTTCGCTAAAGCGGTTATAATTTTTAATTACAAAATAAAATATATAAATAACTATTTAATGAGGGTTCATTTTAAATTTTATTACTATTTTACTTTTGTTTAAAATCACTAATCATTCTTTATTTGTTTATTATCTCGTTCGAACTTTATTTTAAATTGTATTCATAATAGTGAAAGTTTAGTAGAAATTAGTTAATAGTGAAATCCTGTATATACAAATTTTGTATGTAACTAAATTAATAAGATTTTTTTCAAACTTTGTAAATCTATATTAATTAATATGTAGCTATATTTAGCCCATCCAGGCTCTATTTGTATGGGGATTTCCCCCTAAGACAAATAAATATATCTATCTATCTATCTATCTAGTAAACGTTCACATACGCAGATGCGGATGCAGTGCGGACAAGTGTGACCTGACCTTTACACAGTTAATAAAGATACAGTCAGTGCAGAAAGTATTCGAACAGTCTGAGTAACATGTAATTTTAATCGGATTTGTCACAATTCACCCTAGTAAGGTCAGAGCGTCACATCAACACAAATTACTAACGCAAGCCTCAACAAGCCTCAACTTTGATGTGATTCTCTGGCCTTACTAGGGTGAATTGCAAAAAATCCCGATACACATGTCTAATAAATTTTCAAGTAGAAGAATCCCTGAAAGTTTCATTAAAATTGGTTCAGGTAGAATGGAGCAATGACTGTTTTGTGAAAGCCAATTTTAATGATTTTTGAACCTAAAATATTTAATCTCGGTCCAGATGGCACATTCAATGGAACGGCCGGACACGTGTTGACTTATTGTCGATGCAGATCTGGTGCGATGCGCGCAACACAACTTTCACTTACGAACTTACTTATCGGCATGTTTCGATAATATGTAAACGCCATTTCTCACACATTTTTCCACTTCAAGTATATACTTATATTTGTATATCTCCACAAGTTATAGAGTATCTATATAGCAAAATTTGGTAGTTCTCAGCACTTTTCGATTCATTATTGCTAATTTATTTATGAAGGGACTAATTTCATCAACAGTCGAGTTTTTTTTACTGCGTGCTTGTTTTTTACTACGAGTTGCTTTTTGCAAATACATACATCGTGAACGTGAATCTATAGGTGTATTTACGTCTCTTATGCCTTTCTGGAAATCAAGAACGATTACTGTTCCTCTAAAATCGCTTTGTATTGTTTTCAAAAATTTATTATGGAACAAAAGTTTCTAGACTAAAATATACCTATATTAATTATGGACTATTATCTCATACCATATTTTCAAACACCTGCGATGCTTCAAAAATTTGAACACACGTATTTACTCTCTTAAGTAACATTAATCTTTCTATTAATAAAAAAAAGTTTTTGTTTTCATAATACGATTAGTAAAATTTTAGCTGTCACATATACATACATCAAATATCAAGTTTGATCAAAATCGTTAAAGCCGTTTTTGAGCAAATAAAAAAATAAAACAAGTGAAACTGGGAAAATTTTTTTTAAGTAAAGTGCCCCCTCCGTTTAACCAATTTTTATGAAATTTAACCAATTTTTCGGCTGTCGCATCGCAGGCATATACATAGACCAAATACCGAGTTTAATCAAAATCGTTAGAGCCGTTTTTGAGAAAATAGAGAAAAACGTAAAAAATAGACAAAATTTTTTAAATAAAGTACCCCCTCCGTTTGACCAATTTCGATAAAATTTTTGCTGTCACATCGTGGGCATATACATACACCAAATACCCAATTTCAGGTCTTAGCGGTTTATAGTTTTTGAGCTAGCCTGTTCACATACACACACACACACACACACACGCACAGACACACACACAGACACACACACACACAGACCATTTTGCGGGAATTGGTTAATTGGACTCAGGGGATCCCAAAACGTGTATTTCCGTTGAAAACAGGAAACGAAATTTTTCACGATCGCAATACCTTCCTTCTTATATATTTCATATATAGGCAAGTGGAAGTAAAAATTCATCAAATTCGGAGAAGGAAATGTGACGTGGTCCCCTTGTAAGTAACAGTAAAAAAAAATGTTTGACTGACATTCCTGACTATTATCGATCCTATTATAATTTAAAATTTCTACTATTCTTCTTTAGAAACAGAAATATCAAACAGCCTTGATAGTGATAAATGAAGCCGAAATCCTTGATGATAAATTGATATCAGCTATTAAAGTATCAAACAGTTGAAGGAAGTAAAACCTTTCAGAACCTTCCTTCCTCGCTGCTAACGCCGAATCCGCTCCCAGCAAACTTTAGCTCTTTGTCACTTCCCTGTCACCGGGCGATAATCCTTACCAAGTTCCTGGCAGTTACTTCCAGTTATGGTAACTTACCATCATTTCATTCATTTCTTAGTTTGTTTCTGTGAGATTGCTCTGAATTAAAAGATCTAATCACCCCGATCTAAAAAATCTGGTACTATGCGCACAACACACAACTTAATACTTATATTGGGGGGCAAATGGCAGGGGTAAAGGGGGGCTGAGGCGGAAGACGGGTGCGGGAGTCTTCCTACCCTCATGTGGGAACATCAGGCTATAGTGCCCCACTCACTGTCTGTTGTTCCCCGCTTGCCCGATCCCCTGCAACGCCTACTGTCACCTCCTTGTGGTGCCCCCTGGGGAGTTGTTTACAACTCGCGAACGACAGAGGCGCTGGCACGGGACCAGTCCTCCCTAGGCCATGGTGGTAAGCCCCCGCCATCATGCACTAAGTAGGAGAATCCGTAGGACAGGCTTAGTCAAAAACTCCCTGTCCGGCCCGCTATCCATTTGGGATTTAAGGCGGTGATGCCAAATGGTACCACGGGGACGACGCTCTCCCGGGCGTCGTCGTTGGGTGGTGCCAGGACCTCTAGGGGTGCCTGGTGCAGACGTGGTGGTCGTGGTTACTGAGACCACCAAACGCCGCACAGTGGTGCATAAGGGGAAAAAACCCTAAAAATCAACATATTTCTGGAGTAATACTTTAATAATTTTTCAACACCTAACTACCTGTAGTAAAGTTTTGTGGAACGATTTTTCCAAATATCTCAAAGCCCAGACATATATACGTGATTGAATTAGTACTTTTCTTATATGTTGTGAAAATCACGGTTTCATTGTTCTGTAGAGATGATTTTTTTTTAAAGTAACTTTTTATCCGATTACTCGCAAAGCCTTTCGAACATCATTATATATACATACTGGTTTCATTAGGGGTTTTATTTTGATAAATTTAGCATATCAGTGACAGCGAAGGATTTTTACATTTGCTGCCTGGAAGATCTAACTTATCGTGTTTTCATTTGAACTTTTAAAAAAAGCTCCGTCGAACTAGGTTCTGTGACATATTTTAAATAAAAGTACTACTATTGCAGAAAAATTGGTATTAGTTTCAATCCCGTACTCGGCCGTATGTGTTCACAGGTAAATATTATGCTCTTCTAGTAAACACCACTTGTTTTTTTCAAAGGATTATTTGATGTCTTGTAATTATTCGTATCACTCATTAAATTAGTTCTCCATCGAATTTCGTCGTGTTAACAATAAATCACTCTAATTAGTAATCAACTGTAATGATTTATTAGCCCTCTTTATAATAAATTTTTAAAATAATTTAAAAAAATGTTGATATTTGTTAACTCAATATCTGTTGTGAGGGAGTATATCTATAACTTTGTTGTTGCTATTTATAGGTGTTATTAATTGTTAGTTAATTTTAGATGCAAATCACAACTGTATTTCTCCGACGTTTCAATTCATTTTGATTGAAGAAACGGAATCGTTAATTTGTAAATTTCTGTTAATATTTTATTTCCTAAAATAAATGTCAACTGATTTTGAATTTTGACTTTTTGACCTCAAATTTTGACCCTATCTAATAATTGGATTACATTGCCTAACACTTCATTCGATTTAGCCCTTAAAAAACATATACATATATCGATACCAAACTTGATTTTTTTTTTAAATTTTGCCTTTTTGACCCTACATGTTGACTTTTCTAATAATTCGATTAAGTTGGCTATCATTTCTTTCGATTTAGAACCTTAAAAACATGTATGTAGCTACCAAACTAGATATATTTTTTATTTTTGACCTTAAATTTCTACCCTTTCCAATAATGCGATTGAATTGGCTATGGCTTCATTCGATTCAGCAGGTAATAAAACATAAAAATTGTAAATTTGATGCCTGTAACCCAAATGGTTCGTTTGAGATGAGGTTTTTTCCCATTTTTTGCCGTTTTGCACCACTGTGCGCCGCCCTGTACAGGTCATGAGTGTTTGTTGGGGTCAGGCTGGTTAGCAGGTTTTGTCCCCTTCCTCTCTTTTCTTGCCTTCATGATAGGAGGGCGATCGGTGTAGGTCGTCCGGCCAGGTACGGTCGCTTTCGAAGTCATGAAGCGCAAAAGCCGCTGTCCTGCACCTATTATGTCTAGTTCCAATCCTTTCCAGAGATAATGCCCTTGAGAAGCTCATTTAATACACTTCTTAGTTGAAAGATAACGCTTTCGTCAAAGTATTCCGATCGGACCATGACGCCCGATATCGTCTGTGGGTCATCCCAGCAGTCGGACCCCGGGGACCGATACCGTTCAATTCAAGATACCCTTAAAATACTCCGCCGCACCTAACGAGTTAAATAAATGTTTTTACTTGAACTGCAAGTACATTCGGTAATGCAAGCATAACAATCCATTGCAACAGAGGTGTAACCAACCTATTCTAACCGTGGTGGGTAGGTCGAGATTCATTGCGTGGGGCCTCCACGACATAAAAATCAACGATCCCTGTCCGGCTCGAGCGAGCTAAAGCAGACTACCCCCTCCCCTTCATGTCTATTTAGTTGTGTAAAACTTCATTTAGTTACCATGGAAATAAATAATTTCCATTATGTTCCAAAACAGGTGACTAATTCTTTCTAATGAACTGAACGCCTTTATATATAATCTATACTTACTAATAGAATAATAGACAACAAACATAATATTTATGCACTCTAAATATCACAATAACTCAATATTATAATAATATCTGAGAATAATTATATTTTCAGCGCAGGGAATATAAGGTGTTTGATCTCGGCAAACCTTTGATTAGAATATTGCCCAAAGACCTTTATTAGGGGCTGGTAAAAAAAAAAATGAAAGAAATGAGTGGACTGTATAAAGCTTGAGTTATATTGAATGAGTGGGTACATATGGAATTGCTTGTTTTTCTATGAATTATTACAATTGCGGTTAAGTGGTGTTAGTTTGAATAATTAGTACTATTGTGTTTTTACAAGGAAAATTTGAATGAGAGGGTATGCATAAAAATGTTGAATAGGTACCTTTTTTTCATTGTGATTTCTTGAAATAGTTATATTGAGGTTCCTTCATTCTTCTCCTCTTGTCTGGGCCGGTGGTGGTCTTCTTTAGCTGCTCATGGTTTTTTGAGTAATTAGACACCAATAAAAAAAGACTTATAAGTCTTTCACTGGGTAGTAACTTTCAGGGTAGTTCCCTGAACATACCCCCCTCCTAAATTGGGCTAAGGTAAGTGACAATTTAATGGTTGTTACAATGATTTTGGCAGGAGGGATGTGTATCTGAATGTGGTGGAATGTTGTGTGATGAATGTATTGCCACTCTGGGGGGTATAAGAAGAAGGCAATATGTAAATAACCATGATGATCATAACATAATAAATAAAACGACAAAATAACAAAAATAAATAAAAATGAGAAGAAAGGAAAATTATTTCTATAAGAAAAAATCTGGTGCGTGCTCGCAACACACAACTTTCACTTACCATCTTACTTAGATTAGAAACTAATGGGTTTTGTTAATTGCCTCTTCTCTAATGAACAGAACGGCTTTAATTATGAACAATGGTCTGTCATTAAAGGCGTACTCCGCATGCGTGGGCTCAACGAGTTTTAAGAGTTGACTGAATATTTTCTTTTTTTCTCCTCTATATGTTTTCTTTATTTTTATCATATCTCATATTTGGCCATTTCTAATTTTTAGGTGTAACGAGAGACAGTTTCTCCATATAAACAAAAACAAAGGTACTTTATAGGAAACAAAAAGGCCCCTACCCCATTTAAGTCCCCCCAGATAATGGGGGTAGGATAATTATTATTATCAATAATAATAATGATAAAGCTTACCTGATATTAAAGAACACCTAAGTTTCATTAAACATGACAAATTTGATGAAAATCGTTAAAGCCGTTTCTGAGAAAATCGAAAAAAAGGTAAAAATTGCTAAAATAGTTAAGATATAAAGTGCCCCCTTCCGTTTGAGCAATTTTGATGAAATGCGGGCTATCTCATCTTTAACATATACATATGTCAAATACCCAGTCTGATCAAAATCGTTAAAGCCGTTTTTGAGTAATTAAAAAAACACGGGCGAATAATACAAAATTTATTAAGTAAAGTCCCCCCTCCGGTTAATCAATTTCGATGATATTTTTACAGTCATATCTCGGGCATATAAATACATCAAATACCCAGTCTGATCAAAATCGTTAAAGCCGTTTTTAAGTAAAAAAAAAAAAAACACGTGAAAATGATACGAAAGTGTTCAAGTAAAGTCCCCCCTCCGGTTAATCAATTTTGATGAATTTTTTACAGTCATATCTCGGGCATATACATACATCAAATACCCAGTTTGATCAAAATCGTTAAAGCAGTTTTTGTGTAAATAAAAAAAAACACGTTACAATGATACGAAATGTATTAAGTAAAGTCCCTCCTCCGGTTAATCAATTTTGATGAAATTTTAACAGTCATATCTCGGGCATATTAGCACATCAAATACTCAGTTTAATCAAAATCGTTAGAGCCGTTTTTGAGAAAATTTAAAAAAACGTAAAAAGTTATAAAATAAAGTACCCCCTCCCTTTGAACAATTTTGATGAAATTTTGGCTGTCACATCGCGGGCATATACCTAAACTAAATACCAAATTTCAGGTTCGCACGGTTTATAGTTTTTGAGCTAGTCTGTTCACACACACACACACACACACAGACACACACACACACACACACACACACACACAGACCATTTCGCGGGACTTGGTCATTTGGACTCAGGGGACCCCAAAACGTGTATTTCCGTTGAAAACCGGAAGTCGAAATTCTTCACGATCGCAATACTTCCACTTACTATATATTTCATATATAGGTAAGTGAAAGTAAAAAAATCTGGTGCGTGCGCGCAACACACAACTTTCACTTACCAACTTACTTAGATAAGAAATTGACGTGTTTTGTTAGATATCATTTCCCAAAATCACACATTTTTCTACATTCATATCTTATTTTTATTAATCGTTAAAGCCGTTTTTGAGTAAATAAAAAACCCCGTGAAAATGATACAAAATTTATTAAGTAAAGTCCCCCTTTCGGTTGATCAATTTTGATGAAATGTTGGCTATCACATATTTGGCATATACATACATCAAATACCCAGTTTGGTCACAATCGTGAAAGCCGTTTTTGAGTAAATAAAAAAAGCACGTAAAAATGATACAAAATTTATTAAGTAAAGTGCCCCCTGCGGTTGATCAATTTTGATGAAATTTTTACAGACATATCTCGGGCATATAAGTAGATCAAATACCCAGTTTGATCAAAATCGTTAAAGCAGTTTTTGTGTAAATAAAAAAAAACACGTCACAATGATACGAAATGTATTAAGTAAAGTCCCTCCTCCGGTTAATCAATTTTGATGAAATTTTAACAGTCATATCTCGGGCATATTAGCACATCAAATACTCAGTTTAATCAAAATCGTTAGAGCCGTTTTTGAGAAAATCGAAAAAAACTTAAAAAGTTATTAAATAAAGTACCCCCTCCCTTTGAGCAAATTTGATGAAATTTTTGCTGTCACATCGCGGGCTTATACATACTCTAAATACCCAATTTCAGGTTCGCACGGTTTATAGTTTTTGAGCTAGTCTGTTCACACACACACACACACACACAGACAGACACAGACCATTTCGCGGGGCTAGGTTATTTTGACTCAGGGGACCCTAAAACGTGTATTTCCGTTGAAAACCGGAAGTCGAAAATTTTCACGATCGCAATACTTCCACTTACTATATATTTCATATATAGGTAAGTGAAAGTAAAAATGCTTCTACATAAAGATAAATCAAACAAAGTCAAAATCAAACTGAGTACTTTGCTTTGGGTGATAAAACTAAAATTTGATAAAACATTCTTTCTAAACGATGAATAAATCGAGCAAGAAAGAAATATATGATAGTGTGTCTTTTTAGTTTGGAGATTACAAATTGTGCAGTTGAATTGAGATTTAATAATATGTACTGTGTTTTTTAATTAATTTTCATAATACCGCTACCAGATAATCTAAGTTGGCCGGACGGACCATAGGAAAATGGCTTTGTAGTGATATATTATGTAATATCATATTTTGTTTTATAGTATATACGAGCAGACCGTCACGCGGTGCTCGCGTTGCTGTGGCACAGTAGCTATAATGCGTGGAATTAGTTATAATGCTATTCTTTTTTTATAGTCAAATCAAAATTCACTGATAAAGATAAAAACGTTTCAGCTAATCTAAAAACCAACGGGATTTAAAATAGAACTTTACACCAAATTTGAAATTGTTTGGTAAAGAATTTAGATGGATTAAAATTTTATTTTTTACATCTTATATTTGACCATAGTTTGTTAATGAATAGTAAAAGGAACTAATAAAGGATATAATTGGAGCAGGGTTTAGTGCAATCAGAATAGACAGCGAAAATGTACCAAATTAATCTTTTTCCACAATACAAATAAGTTCGGAATATAAAACATGATGATATGAGATATCGTATCAGGAGGTTGTACTAATAGGTGGACCAATGATTTTGGTTAACCTCACTTTTGCTAAAACAAATAGATTCGATGTTTTCCCCACATGTGAATAGACGACACAAAATTGCCCAAGGAAAAAAAAAACGCATTTTCCTATTCCAAGCAAGATTTGGCTACTGGATGCTTACCCACCCTAAATATGGAAAGAAAATGAAGCATTGTGTCAATAAATCAACTTCACCGCCATCTGTTGGAAATGTATAGAAATCACAAATAATCACATTCAATTTTAGTATAATAAGCATTTAATCAATATATATTATAAAGCAAAGTGTACAATGTGCGTGCCGAAAAGGCTCAAAAACGACTGCACGTAAGACCAAGAAAACTATGTCGTTGAGTAGCAGTATAATCCCTAACCGTGAAGAAGTTTTCCTTTTTTATCTTTAGGGTGTAAAATTGATGAGAAGAGGACCGGAATTTTAAGCCTCTCGCACCATGTAATTAGCCTACCTTTACGGGTAAGCGAATGAAAAATTTAGTTCGAGCTGTAGACTACCAGGAAGCGCTAGGGTGCGTTTCACTCAATGTTTATTGTCCATTCATTCAGTTTGTAAGGGTTATATATTTTTTCACAGTTCTTTTAAAATTTCTAAAAAATTAAGCGTAAAAATTAAGAGTAAAAAAGCGTAAAGTTTCTCCTTTGGGTTAAAAAAAAAAAAAATAATGATTTTACTTCTCTGCAATGAATTAGAATACCAACTGGATTTCTTAACAAATTAATTTCCAAATAAAAAGGCTAATTGATCAACACATTACATTTAATCAATATATAATATATAAGTTAATTTAATGCAATATGATTGAACATTTCTTAGTAGTACAGTGAGCGAATAAAAACAGACATAAAAAAAGGTATAACTTGATATCTAATATCAATCAAAACAAAAAGTTTGAAGTGTTCTTATTGTAGTTATGAAAAAGAAGTTGGCTATGCATGATGAGACTTCCAGTTGACCAAATGGCTAATTCCAATTTCAACATTTTTTCAATAAGATTTTATCACTCCTTATTTATAGTTCAGGATAAAAAGGAATATGGTAAAGAATTAATTTTTCTTTTACCATATTCAATCCCCCATAAAGTATATAGGGTCCCTTATTTGGGCGGACTCTGCAGATCTCGAATCTTAATATTAATACCAAGTTAAAACCGAAGGTTTCAAGAAGGAGCTAATTTTTTCTGTTATACTACCCCACAACTACCAGAGCGAAGCCGGGCACCCTAGCTAGTTTGGAATAAAAGAAATATTGGGGACAGTAATCAAGATTAAAAGTATCTTATCTTTTAAGTTAGACAAAACACACACGCCAAATTTCATGATAATCGGTTGATTAGTTTCTGATTTTACCGCCGACAAACATCGGAACACGAGAATTTTATACATATATAAAGATAATTTAATATAAAAATTATATCATACCTGTAAGTTGGGCAGAAAGGGTAGGGGCAAAAGGTTTGCCAGAAGGAAGGCTCCCATCCTGGACCAGTCTCCCTTTGCCTGCATTTTGTGCAGAGGATGTACCACCACGAACTGCAATCAGAAGACATAAAAATAAATAAATTATTTAACATTACTATGCAATTAATTCCAGGGGTCGAAAATATAATTTAACTTTTATTTTATAAAAGTTAAAAAATAAACTTATCAATTTTTTTTTTACCCTAAGTTTTAGTTGAACATTAACTGTTTCATTACAAAAACTTTTTGATAAAGTTATCTAAAAAATTTTATGCAAATAACTTTTTGCATAACATTTCATTTCGAAAAGTTATTCTAAAACTTATTCGTAGAAAGATTTTAGTCAAAAAAAATAATTCCGGAAATGCAAAATGTATTTTATTAGATTACAATTCTAATATTTTGCAAATATGTATATTACTTTCAAACTACAAATGTTATGCTTAACAATACCTTGGAATCAGTGCAGTTAATTACCATAGATATATATAATGTATAATATCGTTACTCAATAGAAAAATATTTAGATTATTATTCAACAACTAGCTGTATGTCCCGGTTTCACCAGGGAAATTTAATTTTTCTAATGAAACGGTCGATTTCGTAAAAAAACATTGTAAAGCGAGATCATTACGATTTTTATTAGGATAAAGAATATCAGCTGAAGATCGGCTGAAGTTATGCAATTTTAATATGGACAGGTGTTCGCACCTGGTATGAAAGAACCACTGAGCGAAATTTGGAGAATTTAGGATAAACGGTATGGATTTCTATAAAGAACAAACAAACAAACAGAAATTTTTCCCTGCAGTTTCAGCTTCTGGCAAATCGGCTTGCCTAAGCATCTGTGACGCAAGGCGGGCCTCGTATTCCTGGGCAGACTCGGTTTCCTGCGATTCTGCCTGTCTAAGCCTCTGTTGTTCAATCCTATTTTGATGTTCGTCGAGAGTTTCAGCTGCTCGTATTTGACGTTGTTTTTTAGCTTTTGAGATCACTACTCCTATTGAAGCTCGCTTCTTAGGAGGCATTTTTAAAAATTAAATTTACCATGCATGTGAATAAAAGTATTGTAATGTTAAAAAAAAAAACATATGGTTTAAAAATCCCAGAACTCGGCGCCTGCCAAGGGACGGTCTTACCGGGCCTTGTTGGCCTCTTCAAAATCTATAAAATGTATTTTAAGGCCATTTTCTCGACTCAAACGGTCGATTTCGTAAAAAAAACCATTGTAAAGAGAGATCATGACGAATTTTATAACAACAAAAAATATACCCAGAGATTGGCTGAAGCTATGCAATTTTAATATGGACGGGTGTTCGCACCTGGTATCAAAAAACCACTGAGCGAAATTTGGAGAATTTAGGGCAAACGGTATGGATTTCTATAAAGAACAAATAAACAAACAGAATTTCATCTTTATTTATATAGATTATCATTTAATAATATAATTATAATAACAACAATAATATAATAATAACAAGTAAAAAAATTTAAAAATATTTTAGAGGTGAGAGATGGTCAACTGTTCTTCAATTACGATTTGTTAAATGATGGTCAGGATTTTCAGTTTACAATGATATTTATTATGGTAAGCCAACTTTTCGATCCAACTTGTGGATCTTCATCAGGGCTACTGAGTCCAGGTGGATACCCTGTGGAGAGTAACGTTGGCTTACCATAATAAAATCATCTTAAACTGAAAATCCTGACCATAATTTAACCCATCGTAAAAATATTTTACTTTTCACCTATAATCATCAAGAATAAATTTAAATGTATCCCCAATTTTAAGCTGCTATCTAATAACATTTTTTTGCTTATTTTTACTGATATGGGTTTTAATTTGTTCTGCTACACTTCAAGCCACTATTACAGTCATATTATTCGTCAAAAACACTTTTATGGAATCTAAATAAATGTTTTTTTTAATTAGTTAAAAAATTACCTTTAATTATTCTTTCACAACAGTTTTTGAGACGTGTTTGAAAAAACTCAGAATCACTTGGTCTTTTTTGCGCACCATCGTAATTTGCACTGAACCATTTACTCACGAGGAATAACTAAATCTAAAATCAAACGGTCTGGAGAGATGACTAATAACTGGACATTGGACTAGTTTTTCTTCGAGAAGAATAAAATAACAGGATAGGAATAAATATACCTTGAACTAATCCTATCACAGGTTTATTCATCACAATAAACAAAAGTATTAGTAAACAAACTCTTTTTCTATGATAATAACTTTTATGATCAGAACCTAAGGCGAAAAAGTTATTGTTTAACTCACACTTTAATTTTAATTGCTCCATTTGCTTAGGTGAACCTTGAACTTTTTGAAGGAAAACTTTTATCAAAAAGTTATTGGAAAACTTTTTAGTAATAAGCAATTCAAATACTTTTAAAATGAAACTTATTTATCTTTCCTTTCTCTTCTTCTTTTTCTTTTTCTAATTTCTTTGGATGTTCTATTTTTATTATTATGTGTTTTTTATTATTTCAGGTTATTTATACATCCAAAATTATAAGCTGAAATTAGTGGATGTATAAATAACCTGAAATAATAAAAACACATAATAATAGAAACTTATTTTAAAAAAATAATGACTCTTTTGACCCCTGTTTAATACCATTATTTGTTTAGATTTCATACATGGAAACATGTATGTTCCTTAAGGGGATGAATCTGTGTTATTTTTATAGGTTGTTGAATAAACTGTTATACTCTCATAGCGCCGAAAATTTCTTGTCTCATTTTGTCTTGAACATGAGGAAATTATTTGAGTTCAGTGTCTTCATGTTATTGTTCTACACGTTGCCGGCAGGTGCCGGACGAAATATACCCGTATAGTACACGGTTGTTTATTGATCAATTATGGGGTGAAAAAGTTTGTAGTTCAATTATTAATCGGATAACAAGCAAACTTAGAAATTATTCATTAGCGAAATCCAAAACAATTGCGCATTGAAATAAGACAACTACATCGCTATCTTTTACAGAGTCTCAGTATCCTAAATTATCTGTTCCATCACCATACTCTAGAACAACTTTTAGGAGAAAACTAAAGATATTTCGAACAAACCAGGAAAAATTATTGCGTCAGAAGAATTTTGTCAATTTTCAAAAACAGACAAAATTCAATATCTATATAAATAAAGATGAAATTATGTTTTTTTTTCTTTATATAAATCCATCAAAATCGTTATGATCTCGCTTTGCATTGCTTTTTAAGAAATCGACCGCTTGAGCCGATAAAAGTCTCATTTTATAGATTTAAAAAATAAAATTCCATGGGTAAAACTATATACAGTGGGTATTTACAGCTAGTTAATAATAATCTATATAAATAAAGATGAAATTCTGTTTGTTTGTTCTTTATAGAAATCCATACCGTTTGTCCTAAATTCTCCAAATTTCGATCAGTGGTTCTTTCATATCACGTAGGAACACATTTCCCTATTAAAATTGCATAATTTCAGCCGATGTTTAGATATATTGTTTATTGTTATAAAAATCGTTATGATCTCGCTTCACATTGGAGAAGGGTCGACATTCCCCGGGTGAAACCGGGATATACACCTAGTTCAATAATAAATACAATCAAACTATTTTTTAAAAATATTTCTATGCCCATGGAATGGGGCTGGGATGGCGGAGAAGAGAAACGCGCTTGCTATAGGTAATCAAAGTTAAGCAATGTCGAGCGTGGTTCCAATAAATTGGATGGGTGACCGCTCCATTCGTGTGGCCACCCAACAATGAAAGCCATGCAGTCCAAGTCTACACACACCCCCGGGTATGTGAGGCCCGTCAGTGGCTCAGTGGATGTGTCTCACACCGACGGAGCGTAGGAGTGATGTACCTTCCCCGTGTATCCCATCGAGAATCGTGGTGAGGTTTTCCAGGATGTCAGTAACCGCCCGGAGGTTCGGTACCAGGACGCTATCCAGGGAATGAAATCTAGGTCCTCGGGGCCTGCTGACTATGAGCTACAATAATACTTGGACCTAGACCAGTTTGTCACTGTCCTTGAACCCGAGAGAGCCGACGCCATCGGTGGGAAGAACTGCTAAACTGGCCCCAATGGGATTGGTTATGGAGCTATGCGTAGTTTGCCGCTGCACCATGGTGACCGTGGTTTGCAGCAACGTGAGGTTTGGGCTACCTCCTCCAGGCTGCCTGTGCTCCCGCAAGCACAATGTCTAGTATAACTAAACTAGTAGCACAATAGCACAAATGTCTGTAAGAAGACCACACTACGCGGCCAAAGGTCTCATTAGGCGTAATGCGCCAACCGGAAAAAAACCTGATCATGGCATTGTTCCAATATGTCGGTATATTAATGAATTTTATATTTTGTTTTTTATAATAACAAAAATGTTTTTAATTTTTACTGGGATTAGGGTTCGGCCTGTAAAAGATGAAGAGTAATAATAAAATAAAGCACATTTAAAAAAATGAAGACATTGTGAATTGCATGTAGATAATGATGAGTTGGTCACGCTAAACGACGCACAGTGGTCCCAATCCAGCAATAATAGTGCAAAAATTCGAAAAATCAACTTTTTTTAAAAAAATTTATAAGTTTACCTATATATGTACAGGATACCTGCTGCTAATAGATAATATTGGTTTTGAATAATTTTGATTCGTTTGGCCGCAGCGATTTTTCAAACATTGCCATTCATTATTAAGTACGCGATTTCAATTGGAAAGTGTAGTGTGCATAAGTATGTTATTTTCAATACAAAGAATTTTTTTTTTACAAAATAATTTTATTTCCCTCAAACTACAATACATTCTCTATAAAACGGTATATCAAAGAATACCCAACGATTTTTTTTAGTAGACTTTGAGTTTTTCAAACTCGCCATGTTTTCTTCTTAAAACCTAAAATTTCATGAAGGTTTTAAAATGTAAGTTTCAACGAGTTCAATGTAAGCATTTATACCATGAGATAGCATATTTTAGTACAAAACTAACCATGTAAAGTTTTGCTGCAGCAACTTGCATCAAGAGTCATGAGAGAGGAAATTCCAGGAAAAACCCGGTTCCCAGGTAACAGATTCCTGCGTAAAATAATTATTTTTCTGTTTCTCTATAATTTTGTTTATTTAATTTGTATAATCTTTTATAGATTACTAGCTGTATGTCCCGGTTTCACCCGGGGAATTTCATTTTTCTAATGAAACGGTCGATTTCGTAAAAAAACCATTGTAAAGCGAGATCATTAAGATTTTTATTAGGATAAAGGATATCAGCTGAAGATCGGCTGAAGTTATATAATTTTAATATGGACAGGTGTTAACGCACCTGGTATGAAAGAACCACTGAGCGAAATTCGGAGAATTTAGGACAAACGGTATGGATTTCTATAAAGAACAAACAAACAAACAGAAATATTGCCCTGCAGTTTCAGCTTCTCGCAAATCGGCTTGCCTAAGCCTCTGTGGCGCAAGGCGGGCCTCGTATTCCTGGGCAGACTCAGTTTCCCGCGATTCTGCCAGTCTAAGCCTCTGTTGTTCAATCCTATTTTGATGTTCGTCGAGAGTTTCATCTGCTCGTATTTGACGTTGTTTTTTAGCTTTTGAGCTCACTACTCCTATTGAAGCACGCTTCTTAGGAGGCATTTTAAAAAAATAAATTCACCATTCATGTAAATAAACGTATTGTAATGTTAAAAAAAAACAACATATGGTTTAAAAATCCCGGAACTCAACGCCTGCCAAAGGACGGTCTTACCGGGCCTTGTTGGCCTCTTCAAAATCTATAAAACGATTTTTTATGCCGTTTTTTCGACCTAAACGGTCGATTTCGTAAAAAAAAACATTTTAAAGCGAGATCATGAAGAATTTTATAACAATAATGAATATATCCAGAGATTGGCTAAAGTTATGCAATTTTAATATGGACAGGTGTTCGCACCTGGTATCAAAGAACCACTGAGCGAAATTTGGAGAATTTAGGACAAACGGTATGGATTTCTATAAAGAACAAACAAACAAACAGAATTTCAACTTTATTTATATAGATATAATCCACTTATTTTACAGTATCAAAATATATGTTTTATAGTCATTTTTCAAATGTTTGCATTGACGTCATCAATAATCTGCATTTTTCGTTTTAAAACTATTTTATTTTCATGAATTTCTATTTTCACGTTTTTTTTTTATGCGGTATTTTAAATAATCATAATAATAGAGATAATTTTTTCGTGAAATCTAATAAATAACTAAACTGAAATACCTAGTTTGAAACAAGACTTTAAGTACATTACTGAATATCTTTCTTTAGAACCTATTTAATTAGTAGTTTGTGTTATTCTATTCCTCTGCATTTTTCTTGTGTATATATTAATCAAGACTAACAATATAATCTATATAAATGTGGTTCAGGATAGTGGTTCTTTGATACAAGGTGCGAACACCTGTCCATATTAAAATTGCATAACTTCAGCCGATCTTCAGCTGATATACTTTATTCTCCCAATTTCGCTCAGTGGTTCTTTCAGACCAGGTGCGAACACCTGTCCATATTAAAATTGCATAACTTCAGCCGATGTTCTTTATTCTCCAAATTTCGCTCAGTGGTTCTTTCAGACCAGGTGTGAACACCTGTCCATATTAAAATTGCATAACTTCAGCCGATCTTCAGCTGATGTTCTGTATTTTCCAAATTTCGCTCAGTGTTTCTTTCAGACCAGGTGCGAACACCTGTCCATATTAAAATTGCATAACTTCAGCCGATGTTCTTTATTCTCCAAATTTCGCTCAGTGGTTCTTTCAGACCAGTTGCGAACACCTGTCAATATTAAAATTGCATAACTTCAGCCGATATTCAGCTGATATTCTTTATTGTTATAAAAATCATAATGATCTCACTTTACAATGTTTTTTGTTTACTAAATCGACCGTTTCTTTAGAAAAATGAAATTCCCCGTGTGAAACCGGGATATACACCTATAATCTATGTTTATAAAGATGAAATTCTGTTTGTTCTTTATAGAAATCCATACCGTTTGTCCTAAATTCTCCAAATTTCGCTCAGCGGTTCTTTCAGACCAGGTGCGAACACCTGTCCATATTAAAATTGCATAACTTCAGCCGATCCACGGATATATTCTTTATTGTTATAATAATCGTTTTGATCTCGCTTTGCATTGGATTGTACAAAATCGACCGTTTGAGTCGATAAAAGTCTCCGTTTATAGATTTTATAGATTAAAAAATGAAATGCTCCGGGTGAAACCGGTATATACAGCTAGTATATAATATTATTAGTTCTCGCTAGTTCTATTTTTATGTAACTAATGTTAGACTTTATTTATTTTTTTTTTATCCTTCCCTTCTTCGCCTTGTAGGCTATACGGGGTTTCCCGGGCCAGGGGGAGGGTGGGGGATTGATGCCTAGTTTATTTAAATTTTCTCCTGGCTTCGGGTTTTGGACTTGCTATCTTCGTATTTCCATATTGCCATGGGCAACGCGTAATTTCTAACGCGCTTGCCCACTCGTCCATCCCGCCACCCAACTAATGTTAGACATCTGCTCAAAACTTCAATAAACATAACATCAAGTTTGAACGAAATCGTCAAAGAAAAGTAATTATAAATATAGAATGTAGCCCCCACTATCCCTCTTACCCCCACCCCTACCCTTCGCTATTTGTATGTGCCTTATGTTAAACATCTTCTTAACCCATCAATAAACATCATACCAAGTTTGAACGAATTCCATCGACAAAAAGTAATTAAAAAGATAGAAGTTACCCCCAGTCCCCCTCTTACCCCCACCCCTACCAATCGATATTTTGATGTAACCTATATTAAACATCTTCTTAACCCATCAATAAATATCACACCTAGTTTGAACGAAATCCGTCAACGTTAAGTATTTTTTGCACCATGAATGCTGGATTGGGACCACTGTGAGACGTTAGACCTTAGGACGAAATAAGTAATCCTATTTATTAAACACAGACTGGCTAACTTATTTTGAAGGAGATCTATGTTTTTTTAGTTATGTAAAGCATAAAAGCTTACATTATAAGTCATGGATTGTTTTAAAAGGAGTATTTACGTGAAAACAAACGAATGTTTAATAAGTCACTAAAAACGCAACCCCTAGGAAATCATTACTGGAACCTTTTATAAATGATGCATGAAAAGAAGGATCCATTTTATTTCAACCGCTATCTATTTCAAAGATACCTTTCATAGTAATATTTTATAAATGCGTCCTTAAACCCAACTGTAAAAATTTTAATGCCTCCCAAATCCCTCTGAAACGCTCGTAAAGAATATGAAAGCTTGGTTAATAGACGAATGAAGATGAAGTCCCCTGAATGTTTGAGGTTGATGTGATCGGGAATATGATAACTGGCGCCCGAACAAAAAATACAAAAGACAGTAAAGACTGTAATGATATCTCTCCAGGAGATTATGGGGAAGTACATTATTCTCCCTACAGTGGGAGATAGAGAGATCATTCTCCCCTCGCTTTTTATAGATACGATTCTTTCAAAGGTTTATTGCAACTCGTAGTTTACGTCCGGGCGTTCTGACGTTTATCACAGTCCGGTCTAGACAAATCGAATTCGAGTGAGACGAATCCACGAATTGTGAACTAATATCTATAAATGTGTTTGAACATATACAGTACCGGTCAAAAGTTTAGACTCACTTGTATTTAATCCACAATCTTCAAGTTTAAAAAAATAATAGTAACTCAAGAGATATCATTTCAAAAATTATATAAATAAAGATCAAATTCTGTTAGTTTCCTAATACAATAAAGCAATTGTATTCATATTAAAAAGAAAAAAAAAGATATTAACTATAAAATAACGTAAAATACATTTAAAGAAATATATATATTAAATTGTAAAATCTTTTTACAGAACTCTAAAAAGTAGAAAATATCCGAATACTTTTTCATTCCAAATCATCTAAATATGAAGGATCTGAATCCAGGTTAGATTCATTTCAGAATCCACCATCACCCTAATGTTTTGCATCTATAGGTTGCAGCAAGAAAAGTACATCTCTTGGTATTACGTTTCTGGATTTTCGTGGGGTATCCCTAAAGGTATTTATAAGAGGATCTGATGTCAACAGTAGCATATTCATGGTATCCCTGTTTGTAGATACCCGTGAGTTCTTACTAGTATGAAACTCCCTAAAGCCTGATAAATCTTTATTTCTGGCTTCTTGAGCTTCTTCAGAAAGGATACCAATAGTTAGTAGACAATATTTTATAATTTCAACGCCATGAATTAACATTTTATGCATTGTCACCGGCATATGATACCATGGATATAAGTGAATGTATAATTGCCCCATTTCAGTTATGAAATCATTTAAATTTTGCACATCAATATTGTACACAGATGAAATTGCGGATAAAAGTATGTAAAATTGATTAATAATATTTTAACTAAATTGATTAGTAATAGGGGAACTCAAGACAGAATTTTTAAAAAAACGTCTGGCAGAATTTGTAGAACCAAACGTTGCGGTCTATCGACGATCAAACCCATTTTTTCTTTAAATTCGTTCTGAATGTCTGTGTTCCTTTTTCCTACACCAATTTTATCTTCTTCACTCCTTTCAGCCCACTTTTTAATATTTAATCTGTACCTAATAATCGAAAAATATTCGAATATTCTGATCCACAGGTGTAAACTTGAAAGACGGAAACGGTAATTTTTTTTTCGTTGCAATTTAGAGATAAAATGGCTGGTAGAACATTCATCGATTTAAGAGTTGCTCCACAAATATAGTAGGTTTAGCTTGATTTTTCATTCATGAGAGCACTGCACACTCTACTATCATTGTGAGCAAAAATATACATTCAACTGTATATTATATATTGTACCTTATTCCTCGTAAGGGAAAGATCTCATTTCAGAAAAATCTTGCTATTTTCGTTTAATCGTTGTACTTATGGTCAAATAATCTCGTTTTTTCATAGCTTCGGAGATTTCCGTAATGTATTCCAATGAAACTGGTATACTATATATCTATAACGTTCATTTGCACCTTTCTAATGCCTCAAAATACTAAAAATATAGGCTCTCAACACAAACAGATTTACACCTTTCAGAAAAACGTACACCTTTATTAGCAGGTATTAGCAGTTCATAATTAATACTTTATTTCTGTATAGTGTGGACTATATTCTGCATAAATATCTCGGTGTAGATTTTTAGTAATCCCATTTTTATTAGAAAAAAATCTGGTGCGTGCGCGCAACACACAACTTTCACTTACCAACTTACTTAGATTAGAAATTGACGTGTTTTGCTAAATATCATTTCCCAAATTCACACATTTTTCTACATTCATATCTTATTTTTGTTAATCGTTAAAGCCGTTTTTGAGTAAATAAAAAAAACACGTAAAAATGATACAAAATTTATTAAGTAAAGTCCCCCCTCCGGTTAATGAATTTTGATGAAATTTTAACAATCATACCTCGGGCATATAAATACATCAAATACCCAGTTTAATCAAAATCGTTAGAGCCGTTTTTGAGAAAATCGAAAAAAACGTATAAAGTTATTAAATAAAGTACCCCCTCCCTTTGAGCAATTTTGATGAAATTTTTGCTGTCACATCGCGGGCATATACCTACACTAAATACCCAATTTCAGGTTCCCACGGTTTATAGTTTTTTAGCTAGTCTGTTCACACACAGACACACAGACACACAGACACACACACACACACACACACAGACCATTTCGCGGGACTTGGTTATTTTGACTCAGGGGACCCCAAAACGTGTATTTCCGTTGAAAACCGGAAGTCGAAAATTTTCACGATCGCAATACTTCCACTTACTATATATTTCATATATAGGTAAGTGAAAGTAAAAAATTATGAAATAAAGTGCCCCCTCCGTTTGACCAATTTTGATGAAATGTTGGCTATCACATCTTTGGCATATACATACATCAAATACCAAGTTTGATCAAAATCGTTAAAACCGTTTTTTAATAAATAAAAAAAAAAACACGTGAAAATTATACAAAATTTATCAAGTAAAGTCCCCCCTCTTGTAGATCAATTTTGATGAAATTTTTACAGTCATATCTCGGGCACATAAATACATCAAATACCAAGTTTGATCAAAAAAGATAAAACCGTTTTTGAGTAAATAAAAAAACCCCGTGAAAATGATACAAAATTTATTAAGTAAAGTCCCTCCTCCCGTCGATCAATTTTGATGAAATTTTTACTGTCATATCTCGGGCATATAAATAGATCAAATACTCAGTTTAATCAAAATCTTTGGAGCCGTTTTTGAGAAAATCGAAAAAAACGTAAAAAGTTATTAAATAAAGTACCCCCTCCCTTTGAGCAATTTTGATGAAATTTTTGCTGTCACATCGCGGGCATATACCTACTCTAAATACCCAATTTCAGGTTCTCACGGTTTATAGTTTTTGAGCTAGTCTGTTCACACACAGACACACAGACACACACACACACACACACACACACACACACACACACACACACAGAACATTTCGCGGGACTTGGTTATTTTGACTCAGGGAACCCCAAAACGTGTATTTCCGTTGAAAACCGGAAGTCGAAAATTTTCACGATCCCCAATACTTCCACTTACTATATATTTCATATATAGGTAAGTGAAAGTAAAAAATTATGAAATAAAGTGCCCCCTCCGTTTGACCAATTTTGATGAAATGTTGGCTATCACATCTTTGGCATATACATACATCAAATACCAAGTTTGATCAAAATCGTTAAAACCGTTTTTTAATAAAAAATCTGGTGCGTGCGCGCAACACACAACTTTCACTTACCAACTTACTTAGATTAGAAATTGACGTGTTTTGCTAAATATCATTTCCCAAATTCACACATTTTTCTACATTCATATCTTATTTTTGTTAATCGTTAAAGCCGTTTTTGAGTAAATAAAAAAAACACGTGAAAATGATACACAATTTATTAAGTAAAGCCCCCCTCCGGTTAATCAATTTTGATGAAATTTTAACAGTCATATCTCGGGCATATACATACATCAAATACCCAGTTTGATCAAAATCTTTAAAGCCGTTTTTGAGTAAATAAAAAAAACACGTGAAAATGATACAAAATTCGTTAAGTAAAGTCCCCCCTCCGGTTAATCAATTTTGATGAAATTTTAACAGTCATATCTCGGGCATGTACATACATCAAATACCCAGGTTGATCAAAATCGTTAAAGCCGATTAAGAGTAAATAAAAAAAAACACCTGAAAATGTTACAAAATTTACTAAGTAAAGTCCCCCCTCCGGTTAATCAATTTTGATGAAATTTTTACAGTCATATCTCGGGCATATTAGTACATCAAATACTCAGTTTAATCAAAATCGTTAGAGCCGTTTTTGAGAAAATCGAAAAAAACCTAAAAAGTTATTAAGTAAAGTACCCCCTCCCTTTAAGTAATTTTGATGAAATTTATGCTGTCACATCGCGGGCATATACCTACACTAAATACCCAATTTCATGATCGCACGGTTTATAGTTTTTGAGCTAGTCTGTTCACACACAGACACACAGACACACACACACACACACACACACACAGACCATTTCGCGGGACTTGGTCATTTCGACTCAGGGGACCCCAAAACGTGTATTTCCGTTGAAAACCGGATGTCGAAATTTTTCACGATCGCAATACTTCCACTTACTATATATTTCATATATAGGTAAGTGAAAGTAATAAAAAAAAAACACGTGAAAAATATACAAAATTTATCAAGTAAAGTCCCCCCTCTTGTAGATCAATTTTGATGAAATTTTTACAGTCATATCTCGGGCACATAAATACATCAAATACCAAGTTTGATCAAAAAAGATAAAACCGTTTTTGAGTAAATAAAAAAACCCCGTGAAAATGATACAAAATTTATTAAGTAAAGTCCCTCCTCCCGTAGATCAATTTTGATGAAATTTTTACAGTCATATCTCAGGCATATAAGTACATCAAATACCAAGTTTGATCAAAATCGTTAAAACCGTTTTTGAGTCAATAAATAAAACACGTGAAAATGATACAAAATTTATTAAGTAAAGTCCCCCCTCCAGTAGATCAATTTTGATGAAATTTTTACAGCCATATCTCGGGCATATAGATAGATCAAATACCCAGTTTGATCAAAATCGTTAGAGCCGTTTTTGAGAAAATCGAAAAAAACGTACAAAGTTATTAAATAAAGTACCCCCTCCCTTTGAGCAATTTTGATGAAATTTTTGCTGTCACATTGCGGGCATATACCTACACTAAATACCCAATTTCAGGTTCCCACGGTTTATAGTTTTTGAGCTAGTCTGTTCACACACAGACACACAGACACACACACACACACACACACACACAGACCATTTCGCGGGACTTGGTTATTTTGACTCAGGGGACCCCAAAACGTGTATTTCCGTTTAAAACCGGAAGTCGAAAATTTTCACGATCGCAATACTTCCACTTACTATATATTTCATATATAGGTAAGTGAAAGTAAAAAATTATGAAATAAAGTGCCCCCTCCGTTTGACCAATTTTGATGAAATGTTGGCTATCACATCTTTGGCATATACATACATCAAATACCAAGTTTGATCAAAATCGTTAAAACCGTTTTTTAATAAATTAAAAAAAAACACGTGAAAATTATACAAAATTTATCAAGTAAAGTCCCCCCTCTTGTAGATCAATTTTGATGAAATTTTTACAGTCATATCTCGGGCACATAAATACATCAAATACCAAGTTTGATCAAAAAAGATAAAACCGTTTTTGAGTAAATAAAAAAACCCCGTGAAAATGATACAAAATTTATTAAGTAAAGTCCCTCCTCCCGTAGATCAATTTTGATGAAATTTTTACAGTCATATCTCGGGCATATAAATAGATCAAATACCCAGTTTGATCAAAATCGTTAAAACCGTTTTTGAGTAAATAAAAAAAACACGTAAAAATGATACAAAATTTATTAAATAAAGTCCCCCCTCCGGTTGATCAATTTTGATGAAATTTTTACAGTCATATCTCGGGCATATAAATAGATCAAATACTCAGTTTAATCAAAATCGTTAGAGCCGTTTTTGAGAAAATCGAAAAAAACTTACAAAGTTATTAAATAAAGTACCCCCTCCCTTTGAGCAGTTTTGATGAAATTTTTGCTGTCATATCTCACGCATATAAGTACATCAAATACCAAGTTTGATCAAAATCGTTAAAACCGTTTTTGAGTAAATAAATAAAACACGTGAAAATGATACAAAATTTATTAAGTAAAGTCCCCCCTCCAGTAGATCAATTTTGATGAAATTTTTACAGCCATATCTCGGGCATATAGATAGATCAAATACCCAGTTTGATCAAAATCGTTAGAGCCGTTTTTGAGAAAATCGAAAAAAACGTACAAAGTTATTAAATAAAGTACCCCCTCCCTTTGAGCAATTTTGATGAAATTTTTGCTGTCACATTGCGGGCATATACCTACACTAAATACCCAATTTCAGGTTCCCACGGTTTATAGTTTTTGAGCTAGTCTGTTCACACACAGACACACAGACACACACACACACACACACACACACACACACACAGACCATTTCGCGGGACTTGGTTATTTTGACTCAGGGGACCCCAAAACGTGTATTTCCGTTTAAAACCGGAAGTCGAAAATTTTCACGATCGCAATACTTCCACTTACTATTTATTTCATATATAGGTAAGTGAAAGTAAAAAATTATGAAATAAAGTGCCCCCTCCGTTTGACCAATTTTGATGAAATGTTGGCTATCACATCTTTGGCATATACATACATCAAATACCAAGATTGATCAAAATCGTTAAAACCGTTTTTTAATAAATAAAAAAAAAACACGTGAAAATTATACAAAATTTATCAAGTAAAGTCCCCCCTCTTGTAGATCAATTTTGATGAAATTTTTACAGTCATATCTCGGGCACATAAATACATCAAATACCAAGTTTGATCAAAAAAGATAAAACCGTTTTTGAGTAAATAAAAAAACCCCGTGAAAATGATACAAAATTTATTAAGTAAAGTCCCTCCTCCCGTAGATCAATTTTGATGAAATTTTTACAGTCATATCTCGGGCATATAAGTACATCAAATACCAAGTTTGATCAAAATCGTTAAAACCGTTTTTGAGTAAATAAATAAAACACGTGAAAATGATACAAAATTTATTAAGTAAAGTCCCCCCTCCAGTAGATCAATTTTGATGAAATTTTTACAGTCATATCTCGTGCATATAAATAGATCAAATACCCAGTTTGATCAAAATCGTTAAAACCGTTTTCGTGTAAATAAAAAAACACGTAAAAATGATACAAAATTTATTAAATAAAGTCCCCCCTCCGGTTGATCAATTTTGATGAAATTTTTACAGTCATATCTCGGGCATATAAATAGATCAAATACTCAGTTTAATTAAAATCATTAGAGCCGTTTTTGAGAAAATCGAAAAAAACGTAAAAAGTTATTAAATAAAGTACCCCCTCCCTTTGAGCAATTTTGATGAAATTTTTGCTGTCACATCGCGGGCATATACCTACACTAAATACCCAATTTCAGGTTCCCACGGTTTATAGTTTTTGAGCTAGTCAGTTCACACACAGACACACAGACACACACACACACACACACACACACACAGACCATTTCGCGGGACTTGGTTATTTTGACTCAGGGGACCCCAAAACGTGTATTTCCGTTGAAAACCGGAAGTCGAAAATTTTCACGATCGCTATACTTCCACTTACTATATATTTCATATATAGGTAAGTGAAAGTAAAAAATTATGAAATAAAGTGCCCCCTCCGTTTGACCAATTTTGATGAAATGTTGGCTATCACATCTTTGGCATATACATACATCAAATACCAAGTTTGATCAAAATCGTTAAAACCGTTTTTTAATAAATAAAAAAAAAACACCTGAAAATTATACAAAATTTATCAAGTAAAGTCCCCCCTCTTGTAGATCAATTTTGATGAAATTTTTACAGTCATATCTCGGGACACATATATACATCAAATACCAAGTTTGATCAAAAAAGATAAAACCGTTTTTGAGTAAATAAAAAAAACCCGTGAAAATGATACAAAATTTATTAAGTAAAGTCCCTCCTCCCGTAGATCAATTTTGATGAAATTTTTACAGTCATATCTCGGGCATATAAGTACATCAAATACCAAGTTTGATCAAAATCGTTAAAACCGTTTTTGAGTAAATAAATAAAACACGTGAAAATGATACAAAATTTATTAAGTAAAGTCCCCCCTCCAGTAGATCAATTTTGATGAAATTTGTACAGTCATATCTCGGGCATATCAATAGATCAAATACCCAGTTTGATCAAAATCGTTAAAACCGTTTTCGTGTAAATAAAAAAACACGTAAAAATGATAAAAAATTTATTAAATAAAGTCCCCCTCCGGTTGATCAATTTTGATGAAATTTTTACAGTCATATCTCGGGCATATAAATAGATCAAATACTCAGTTTAATCAAAATCTTTGGAGCCGTTTTTGAGAAAATCGAAAAAAACGTAAAAAGTTATTAAATAAAGTACCCCCTCCCTTTGAGCAATTTTGATGAAATTTTTGCTGTCACATCGCGGGCATATACCTACACTAAATACCCAATTTCAGGTTCCCACGGTTTATAGTTTTTGAGCTAGTCTGTTCACACACAGACACACAGACACACACACACACACAGACCATTTCGCGGGACTTGGTTATTTTGACTCAGGGGACCCCAAAACGTGTATTTCCGTTGAAAACCGGAAGTCGAAAATTTTCATGATCGCAATACTTCCACTTACTATATATTTCATATATAGGTAAGTGAAAGTAAAAAAATAGGTTATTGACTATTGAAAATAAAGGAGGCTGCTCTGTACTATATCCATATTTAAAGAACCATCAACTTATATAAACTTAATTTCTGAATCGTCTTCCGTTGCCTAGCATACATTTTTTTCAAAAAAACACGATCCATTCTATGATTCTATTGATTTTACAATATAATTTGGAAATAAGCTGACTAAGCATTAAGAGGGAACTACCGTATTCAAACCCCCATAGTTCTGTTAATATTTGCTTCAAGCGATTAATAATTTGAAAATGACCTAGCTAGACTGTTGTTTTCAAGCGACGGGCATGACTTTTTCATTTCGTTAATGTTAATTATTTCCGCCTAGATTGGCGATTCGTCCCACTGTGTGCTGCTGGTTTCATCACCGTTGCAGCGCTCATCGTGGTCGAATCTTTTATCTTCTTATTAAATAGTTTAAATAATCAATGGTTAAGTAACAACATAAAATTGTTATATTTTAAACAGCCTCTTTAAGTACATATATGATGTTTTAGTTCAAAATTCCACTGATGTTTAACCACTTATTTAATAATTTACGTGTAAAACAGGGTGGAGAAGTATTAATGTGCTACAAGATCTCCCCCCTTGTTAATCCTAGGTGAATAATTTTGAGGAAGGGGCCTTTTTTGTTTTCCTATAAAGTACCTTTAATTTTGTTTATATGGAGAAATTAACTGTATCCCGTTACGCCTAAAAATAAGAAATGGCTGAATATGAAATATGAAAAAAAAAAAAAAACCAAGTAAGCATATAGAGGAGAAAAAAAGAAAAATATTCCGTCAATTCATAAAACACGTTGAGCCCACGCATACGGAGTACGCCTTTGAGGACAGACCATCGTTTATAATTAAAGCCGTTCTGTTCCTTTAAGGGAAATTAATTGTTTCTTGTTCGCTAAATGAAGTTTTCAACAACTACATAGAGAATTATAAAATCAGACGACTTGGAGTATTATGCTTGCATTCCCGAATTATCACAAGAAAAAATATTTATTTAATAATAAAAAAAATAGTGTTTTTTATAGTGCTAATTAAAACAAAAATAAGAAATGAATGTGGAAAAGTGTGTGACTTTGAGAAGTGGCAATTAACAAAACACATTGATTTCTAATCTAAGTAAGTTGGTAAGTGAAAGTTGTGTGTTGCGCGCACGCACCAGATTTTTTTTTATTTTGTGAACCCTATGGCTTCTCAGTTGTTACCCGAGGAGGTAACAAATAAAATAACAATTTTAATGTTTCTTTTGATAGCCAAACACAAATACTAAAAAAATGAATTATAAATAAAATTATTTTTTTTTTTTTGTTCTCCTTAAAATCAGCTGTTAATTGATATACGACCTTTTGCAATATCAACGGCGAAGTGGTGATGATCATACATTGAAAGGAAACGAACATTTTCTATTTAAGTATTAAATTCAAATAAAAATATTGTTGGTTTATTTGTCACTTCATGCCACTAAGGCTAATCGGACGATGCTACAGTGGGAGTCCTAATTTTACTTATAAAGGTATAATGAAGATAGGGATCTGAGATCGCACAGGTTCTGGACCTCCATTTTACGTCCTATTCGAGGGATTACTCCCTTTAAAAAATCCTATGGCCACCCCGGGACGCGAACCCGCTACCCTTTAGTATTGTAGAACACTTTCATGTTGTCATGTGACCCTATCGGATATTGTACTTAAGTGTTATTTTGCTGTTTGTTTGTTTTGTTTTTGCTTTAAGGCGTAAAACATTTAAAGTCATCAACGCCTAGTAATTCTATTTTAAGTTAACCTCATGGAAATATAAAGTATGAATTACAGTAACACTTTAACTTTCAAGGGAATCAAATTAAATGTTAAATATTATCAAGCAAATTTACCTGTATGTGTTGGTATCACTAGAGAAATTACTACAACTTATTAAGGAGATTGTGTTTTTTCAAAAATTTGAATATTAGTGCAATTGAAGTTTCGTTGTTGGATAGAGCTACAGATAAATTTAGGGTCAATCCTATTTTATTCATACTTAAAATGTAATGAGGACATTCCTCAAATATATGTTTAATGGTCAAAGTTGATTTGCAGTGCTGACACAATGGAGGTGTGAGTTTGCGTATCAAATAAGAGTGTGTAAGCGCAGTGTGGCCTATTCTTAAGCGGGTTAGCACTACCTCCTCCCTGCGGCTGCTGCGGTATGATGTGGACCATGCTTTAACAGTCTTTTTGATATTTTTTAATTTGCTTGGCGGGCTCTCGTCCCACATGCCCTGCGTACTTAAAGTGTTATTTTGCTGTTTATATAATTTAATGTTATGGTTTACTGAAATATTGAGCACATGTATCAACCACGCATAGAAAAGGGCATGAGAAGAAAATAAAATTGTAAAACTGTTAATTTTTTATATTATATATCATGCACACATTCTATTAGTACGTGAAAAACCCACAAATCAACAAACAAAATGCGCCTGTCCTTCACTTTTTTTATTTTGAATTTTACTCAGCAATGTTTGTTTATTTGGTTTGTTTGTTTAACGTCTCTTTATGCTACTAAGGCTAATTGGATGCTACAGTGGGAATCCTATTTTTGCCTATACAGGTATAATTAGGATATGGATCTTTAACGAGTACCTGACATCGTACAGGCTCGGGAACGCCATTTTACGCCCTATCCGAGGGACGGCATGGCCAAGGATTTTTTACTCCTATTAAAAAATCCTAGAGCTACCGCTGGACGCGAACCTGCGAACTGTAGTATTGTAGGTTGCCATGCTAACCACTATACCACAGGTGACACACCAAATAAAAATAAATTGGTACGATGTATATATGTAAAATTACATCTAAGACAGCCTTTATAACTTTGTTCAGTATTAGATGTAACATCCTGCTCCAAGTATATACACCCCGCTGATGGGAGACAGAATGGCGGCCACGTGATGACTCTGCCTGATAAGACGAGGGGAACTTTGTTTGAAGGAAGTTTGCTCAAGTTTGGATTGGGTTCAATCTCTACTGCAAACGTTATATTGCCCTCACTCCGGGATCTGCATATATTGCCCCAGCCTGGGCGGTGTATTTCAGAGGATGGCTTCGTAGAAGTTGGAGTGTGTCGGGGGTGGTGGGCTATACTGCTTACCGATGGGTCCACACATCGGAGAATTATTTCGCAAAGTGAGTATTACAGAAGGCTTTGAAAAAACGTCACACAACAGAAAAATCTGGTGCGTGCGCGCAACACACAACTTTCACTTCCCAACTTACTTAGATTAGAAATTAATGCGTTTTGTTAAATGCCACTTATCAAATGAACAGAACGGATTTAATTATGAACAATGGTCTGTCATTAAAGGCGTGCTCCGCATGCGCGGGATCAACGGGTTTTATGAGTTGGCTGAATATTTTTCTTTTTTTCTCCTCTTTATGTTTTCTTTATTTTTATCATATCTCGTATTTAGCCATTTCTTATTTTTAGGCGTAACGAGAGTGAGTTTATTTCTCCATATAAACAGAAACAAAGGTACTTCATGGGAAACAAACTAACAAAAAAGGCCCCCCCCCCCAAAAAAAAAGCCCCTAAGAACATTTTAATAATGATAAAGCTTACCTGATATTAAAGGACACCTAATTTTCATTAAATATAAAGAATTTGATAAAAATCGTTAAAGCCGTTTTTGAGATAATCGAAAAAAAGGTAAAAATTGGAAAAAAATTATGAAATAAAGTCCCACCTCCGTTTGACCAATTTGGATGAAATTTTTACAGTCACATCTCGGGCATATTAATACATCAAATTCTCTGTTTAATCAAAACCGTTAGAGCCGTTTTTGAGAAAATCGAAAAAACTTAAAAGGTTATTAAATAAAGTACCCCCTCCCTTTGAGCAATTTTGATGAAATTTTTGCTGTCACATCGCGGGCATATACATACACTAAATACCTAATTTCAGATTCGCACGGTTTATAGTTTTTGAGCTAGTCTGTTCACACACACAGACCATTTCGCGGGACTTGGTTATTTGGACTCAGGGGACCCCAAAACGTGTATTTCCGTTGAAAACGGGAAGTCGAAATTTTTCACGATCGCAATAGGTACTTCCACTTGCAAGATATATCATATATAGGTAAGTGAAAGTAAAAAAACACGTTATAACGAGAAAACAATTATTAAGAAAAGTGAACTGGTTCGTTACACGCTGTAAAGGAAAACTCTTTGGTTCCTATAATGACTTCTCACTTTGCACCCATCTCAATTGTTCACTTCAGCAGTTTCTGTTACTCTTTCTGAAGAAAATATCGAATGTTCCTTAAACTCTCGTGATTTATGTCAGTTTATACTCGATTCTTCTTACCTAGCTATATTAATAATTGATTTTTTAAGGGCTCCAACAAGCTGAAAGACGTTGATAATCTGCTGAAAAAGCATTTTGGTGACGAGTGGAAGGCCAATGATTCATTGAAGTATTACACACGAGTTCTCAACATATCTGCCACAGACGAGGGAAACAACGAACAACAGGATGATGAGGTCGCTATTGTTGAAGAAGACGATAGCCTTTGGTTCTATTCTTTTTGTAGTCGGATGTCTTATATCCGTACGTCGATATTTTTGAAAAATTCGTCAAGAAAAAAAAAATGTTTTAAGTCACTGAGTGATATTGTTTTGTAAGATGGTACCGAACTCATTTATAAAGTAGTTGTGAACCTAAATAAATATTACTTATGAGAAGATCAACTTACGCTGTGTGAATTAAAACTCGTTCGTACCAATGTGGTGAGCAGCAAAAGTCTTTCCTTTAACCATTTTGTTGCAAAACTTTCTCATTTTATATTTTGTTACTTTTTTTTTTGTTACCTGTAAGACCTGGTAAGTTTTTTGAGTTTCCTGAAAAATTTGTTCAGGTGGAACGAACGAGTTTTGCATCGCACCTCTTCATATAGATGTGTAAAATAGTATACGATATTTGGTTACTTTTCCTTGAGTATTAGAAATGATGAGGAGATAAGCTACAGCTTTTAACCCGGCGTTGGTCGCGTTGTGGGCAATTTGCTCACACTAGCCGAAAATCTTGTGTATTTCTTTTTCTTTAATTCTGATATTTTTTGTATTTGTCATTTATACATTAACTCACTTTAGGAAGTTGTTTTTGAAAAAAAAAATTGCCGCGCTAAGCCCATATAAATCGTTTTGTTCGAAAAAAACGGTAGCGTGAGCAAATTGCTCACAGCGCACAGTGGTTGAAAGGCGGAAAAAACATATTTTTTGAAGGTATTGGAATATTCTTTTTCTTTTCAATATTAATTAATAGAATAGTTACCTGACACATTCCATCAATTTATTCGGATATATTCTGATTTTTAAACTTGTCAGGACCCTTTGAAAATCGATCATTCAAAAGGTTTATTTTTCAACGGAAATTTATAGCACTTTAATAATTTTTACAACTCGCATTTTTGTTTCTTAGAGCGATTCTCCTTCATAATCATGAAAAGCGATCTCACATATTACACTAGCATAAAAATGATGCTATTTGGTCTATGTTTTAACCCAGAAATAAAATCCCGAATAAATGCAATAAAATCAAGCGCAGCCGAGCGCAGTTTTAAAATCCATTTTTTTAAGAAGAAGATACATTCAAGGAAATATTAAAACATATTCCAGCTGCGTCTGTACGTGTGGGATTTTTTTTTTTTTATTGAAATACCTAAGCTATTTCGTGCAGTTTATTCGCTATGGAGCTTGTGCTTCGAATTACGATATTACTAATCGTTTAGTAAAACATCATGCCTTACTTACCAGGTCTGTAGCATCATTTATAAAGTCAGTCTGAATCGTTGTTAGGTCGATAATAAATCAACTTTTTCACCTACCGTGATTTTAGAATGAATTTGGAAATTATTAATAATAAGTTAATTAACATGACCTCCGATAACTTAAAGGCTTCGGCACTTTTCATTTTAAAGCATCCATTTGTTTTTAGAAGATTGGTATTAAAAAAAAGGTTCTGCTATTATTTAGCGTGAATAAGGGAACTAAATTTTCACAGATAGAGTTGCAGTTATTAAACTTACATTGAACAGCCAATCCCCCCATCTCCTTTCAAAATTATATTAATGTCGGATGATCCTAATCTTATATTTTAATATGATATACATTTAATAGTTAAGAATTAAAACATAACGACAAAAATAATTGATAGTTTCTATATATGATTTTTTTTTTTTTTTTTTTTTTACCTATCTTGAGTGTTTTCATGAAATAAAATTATATCGCAAGTACTATCAATGATATTACTAGCATAAAACAGCAAAAGTGTTTAAAGTAGCCGACGTCGAGTCGAAAATTGATGCATAATATTTTTTTCTATTTTCATTACACCGCCGGTTAATCCGAATAGCCGGTTAAGCGGGGCTCGAACCTATACATTTTATAGGATATTCAATCGTGGTTATGATAATATCAACTTTATTTTTTTGTGGCTCACAGATCGGGTTTGACAAGGTTTTTTCCGAAAATAGTCGATTTTCAACCACTGTGCAGCGCGACCATTCGTGACACAGAACTGAGCCACCGTGCGGGCCGATCCGAGACCTGCACGGACTTGCCCATCTCCGCTGTAATGAGCCCAAATCTTGTCAGTACATGTTTTTATTTCTTTGATAAAATATTTTAGCTGTTCCGTTTGGTAGTAGTTTCGGAAAATGAGTGGAACAAGACGTAGATAATAGATAAAAAAAAAGATATCATGGCTTTTGGAGGATCGTACGGATGACAAAATTGATTGTAAGTATTTTTGTCTCTTCTCTTAGATTTTGTAGTAAAAGTTTCGATTAGTTTTTATATTTTTGAGTAAAATGGGGTTTTCGTTTTTAGATTGTTATTCGTTATTATTTACATTATATTCTACCTGATTTTTTATGTTTTTTTAATTTTTTTTTCAACTAAAAATGTTCTATTTTTCTTTTTGTAATATTGGTTAATGTATGCTACTGCACTTTTCTTACAATAACTACATACCTCTTTTTTTAACTAAAAATCGTACTAATAAAGCATTTTATTCTTGTTTACTCTCTTCTATTCATTCCCCTCCTATAAATGCATGAAACTGATGAAAACATCTTAAATAGATTATTAATTTATTGATAAACATATTCTAAATTAAAAGAAACAAAAACATGGCGAAGAATGCTGCTGAAAAATAAAAGAATAGCCAAAAACTGAGTTGTGAGCAATTTGCTCACGCGCTACCAACGGTGTCTCACGAAGTGGCGCGACCAGCGCAGGGTTAAGGAGATTTTTGATACGAAAATTGATCTAGAATAAGCCCCTGTGTGTAGTTATATTTAGAGATTATCAATAAGTATTCGACCCCCCCCCCCCAATATGTTTACTGACCCCCTCAATATATTTGCTGACCCCCATCTGGAGGGGATAGATGATTGATCTTGAGCCGCCTTGAGCTGGATGGGATCAATGAAGGAAACATATTGGCCCGATACAGCTCGCCACTAACTCACCGAGATTTATTTCTGCAGCCTCGGATGAAATTGCAAACTGTAATCCTACAATAGTCGGCTCCATCATTCCCTGCTCGTACGATAGGGGCAGTTCCTTTTCTAAAATAATAATCCGGACAAAATAGTATAGGCTCGATCCTTAAAGAAATTACAATATTAATATATACTAGCTGAGCCATTCAAAGCATTAATTAAAGTACAGGTGGTACTTATATTTAGTATGGTCCGTCTTGGACATAGGCGGAATACTTAAATAAACATACCGGTATTGCGGAAAGCGAGTGGGCTGATTCTATTGACTGATATCGCATGTTTTTGCTTGTAACTCCCAAATGACAGTGAAAATCGGAAAAGTATATATAACTAAAAATGTTCGTCTCGACAAACTGCGTCTTCGAAAAAGCACTGCGACTATTTTGCGAGAATTGCAGTTTTTCACTCACAACTACCAAACGAAAAATCTGGTGCGTGCGCGCAACACACAACTTTCACTTACCAAGTTACTTAGATTAGAAATTGTGTTAATGCCACTTCTCAAAGTTATACATTTTTCCACATTCATTCTTTATTTTTGTTTTCATTTGCTGTATAACAAACACTAATTTCTTTTATTATTAAATAAAAGGTTTTACTTGAGATAATGCGGCAATGCAAGGCATAATATTCCAAGTCGTCTGATTTTATAATTCTCTATGTACTTGTTGAAAATTTCATTTAGTTACAGTCATGATGAAATTTTTACAGTCATATCTCGGACATATTAATACATCAAATACCCAGTTTGATCAAAATTGTTAAAGCCGTTTTTGAGTAAATAAAAAAAACACGTGAAAATGAGACAAAATTTATTAAGTAAAGTGCCCCCTCCGGTTGATCAATTTTGATGAAATGTTGGCTATCACATCGTGGGCATATACATACTAGTGATGCGACATCGAAGGCAAAACATCGATGTTTTGAACATCGATGTTTTTGCAATCAAAACATCGATGTCGATTAAACATCGACCACAAAACATCGATGTTCAAGAACATCGATGTTTTTTGACATCGATGTTTTTTAATTTATACAGTCTTTAAACATTAACATATTAATGCCCAAACGTAATTAAATCAATGTTAAAGTGTAAAGCATTTTATAATTCATATTTAATGTAATGTATCATAATAATCATATTTAATTTAATGTATAAAAAATTCGATTTTTTCAACATGTTTTGACAATTACATCATATATGTTGTTTTAAACATCGATGCTTTTACCATAACAAATTGGTTTTGAACATAAATAAATATTTCAAAACATCGATGTTTTGGAGAAAAACAAAGCTGTTAATAACATCGATGTTATGGACTAAAACTAATTTTTTTTAACATCGATGTTTTTATCAAAAACAAGTATACTTTAACATCTATGTTTTGACAATAACATCGATGTTTTGGATAAATGTGAATTAACATCGATGTTATGGACAAAAACAATGCTGTTAATAACATCGATGTTATGGACTAAAACAAATTTTTTTTAACATCGATGTTTTTATCAAAAGAAGTATACTTTAACATCTATGTTTTGACAATAACATCGATGTTTTGGATAAATATTTATTAACATCGATTTATGGACAAAAACAAGTTTTTTTTAACATCGATGTTTTAAACAAAAACAAGTATCATTTAACATCGATGTTTTGACAATAACATCGATATTTTTAACAAAAACAAAGCTGTTAATAACATCGATGTTTTTAACAAAAACAAGTATCATTTAACATCGATGTTTTGACAATAACATCGATGTTTTTAACAAAAACAAAGTTGTTAATAACATTGATGTCTTTAACAAAAACAAAGCTGTTATTAACATCGATGTTATGGACAAAAGCAAAGCTGTTAATAACATCGATGTTATGGACTAAAACTAATTTTTTTTAATATCGATTTTTTTTATCAAAAGCAAGTATACTTTAACATCTATGTTTTGACAATAACATCGATGTTTTGGATAAATGTGTATTAACATCGATGTTAATGTTAAAACATCGATGTTATTGTCAAAACATAGATGTTAACGTATAATTTGTTTTTGTCCATAACATCGATGTTAATACATATTTATCCAAAATATCGATGTTTTTGTCAAAACATAGATGTTAAAGTATACTTGTTTTAATTAAAAACATCGATGTTAAAATAAATTTGTTTTTGCCCATAACATCGATGTTAACACATATTTATCCAAAACATCGATGTCGAAAACAAGTTTGTTAATGTTAAAGCATCTTTGTTTTAACTAAAACATCGATGTTAAGAATATATATATATATATATATATATATATATATATATTGTTGTTTTTTTGTCTAAAGCATCGATGTTATTGTCAAAACATCGATGTTAAAAAAAGTTTATTTTGTCCATAACATCGAGTTTAATATATATTTATCCACAACATCGATGTTATTGTCAAAACAGAGATGGTAAAGTATCCTTGTTTTTGTTAAAACATGTTGAAAACAAATTTGTTTTTGCCATAACAACGATGTTATTGACAGATTTATCCAAAACATCGATGTTATTGTCAAAACAAAGAAAGTATCCTTGTTTTTGTTAAAAAACATCGATGTTAAAAAAAAATTGTTTTGTCCATAACATCGATGTTAATACATATTTATCCAAAACATCGATGTTCTTCTCAAAACATAGATGTTAAAGTATACTTGTTTTTGTTAAATACATCGAAGTTATTAACAGCTTTGTTTCTGTTGAAAACATGGATATTATTGTCAAAACATCGATGTTATTGTCAAAACATATATGTTAAGGTATACTTGTTTTTGTTAAAAACATCGATGTTAATGTCAAAACATCGATGTTATTGTCAAAACATAGATGTTAAAGTATACTTGTTTTTGTTAAAAACATCGATGTTAATGTCAAAACATCTATGTTATTGTCAAAACAAAGATGTTAAAGTATGCTTGTTTTTGTTCAAAAACATCGATGTTATTAAAAATTTGTTTTTGTCCATAACATCGATGTTAATACATATTTATCCAAAACATCGATGTTCTTGTCAAAACATAGATGTTAAAGTATACTTGTTTTTGTTAAAAACATCGATGTTAAAATAAATTTGTTTTAGTCTATAACATCGATGTTCTGAACAGCTTTGTTTCTGTCAAAAACATCGTTGTTATTTTCAAAACATCGATGTTATTGTCAAAGCATAGATGTTAAAGTATACTTGTTTCTGTTAAAAACATCGATGTTATTGTCAAAACATAGATGTTACAGTATGCATGGTTTTGTCCAAAACATCGATGTTGAAAACAAGTTTGTTAATGATAAAGTATCGATCTTAAAAGATATTAGTTTTTCTCAAAAAAAAAAAAAAAAAAAAAAAAAAAAAAAAAAAAAAAAAAAAAAAAAAAAAAAAAAAAAAAAAAAAAGTCAGCTATTAAAAACATCGATGTTAACATATATTTGTTTTTGTTAAAAACATCGATGTTAAAATAAATTTGTTTTATTCTATAACATCGATGTTTTTAACAGCTTTGTTTTTGTTAAATACATCGAAGTTATTAACAGCTTTGTTTCTGTTAAAAACATGGATATTATTGTCAAAACATCGATGTTATTGTCAAAACATATATGTTAAGGTATACTTGTTTTTGTTAAAAACATCGATGTTATTGTCAAAACATCGATGTCGAAAACAAGTTTGTTAATGTTAAAGCATCTTTGTTTTAACTAAAACATCGATGTTAAGAATATATATATATATTGTTGTTTTTTGTCAAAGCATCGATGTTATTGTTAAAACATGGATGTTAAAATAAATTTGTTTTTGTCCATAACATCGAGTTTAATATATATTTATCCACAACAGCGATGTTATTGTCAAAACATAGATGTTAAAGTATACTTGTTTTTGTTAAAAACATCGATGTTAATGTCAAAACATCGATGTTATTGTCAAAACATAGATGTTAAAGTATACTTGTTTTTGTTACAAACATCGATGTTAATGTCAAAACATCGATGTTATTGTCAAAACAAAGATGTTAAAGTATGCTTGTTTTTGTTAAAAAACATCGATGTTATTAAAAATTGGTTTTTGTCCATAACATCGATGTTAATACATATTTATCCAAAACATCGATGTTATTGTCAAAACATAGATGTTAAAATATATTTGTTTTTGTTAAAAACATCGATGTTAAAATAAATTTGTTTTATTCTATAACATCGATGTTTTTAACAGCTTTGTTTTTCTTAAATACATCGAAGTTATTAACAGCTTTGTTTCTGTTGAAAACATGGATATTATTGTCAAAACATCGATGTTATTGTCAAAACATATATGTTAAGGTATACTTGTTTTTGTTAAAAACATCGATGTTAATGTCAAAACATCGATGTTAAAGTATACTTGTTTTTGTTAAAAACATCGATGTTAATGTCAAAACATCGATGTTATTGTCAAAACAAAGATGTTAAAGTTTACTTGTTTTTGTTAAAAACATCGATGTTAAAATAAATTTGTTTTAGTCTATAACATCGATGTTCTGAACAGCTTTGTTTTTGTTAAAAACATCGAAGTTATTTACAGCTTTGTTTCTGTTAAAAAACATCGATGTTATTGTCAAAACATAGATGTTACAGTATACTTGGTTTTGTCCAAAACATCGATGTTGAAAACAAGTTTGTTAATGATAAAGTATCGATCTTAAAAGATATTAGTTTTTCTCAAAAACTTCGATGTTATTGTCAAAACATCGATGTTAAAGTATATTTCTTTTTTTCCAAAGCATCGATGTTAAAACATATTTTTATTTGTCGAATAAATCTATGTTAAAAACATCATTGTTATACCTAAACCATCGATGTTAAAACATATTTATTTTTATACGTAAAAAAAAAAAAAAAAAAAAGGTCAGCTATTAAAAACATCGATGTTAACATCGGTCCGAAAACATCGATGGTCGGAAAACATCGGCTGCGTAACATCGATGTTAAAAACATCGATGTTTTGCGCAAAACATCGATGTTTCAAAAACATCGACATCGATGTCGCATCCCTAATACATACACCGAATACCGAGTTTGGTCAAAATCGTTAAAGCCGTTTTTGAGTAAAAATAAAAAACACGTGATAATGAGACAACATTTACTAAGTAAAGTGCCCCCTCCGTTTAACCAATTTTAATGAAATTTCAGCTTTCGTATCGCGGTCATATACATACATCAAATACCAAGTTTAATGAAAATCGTTAATACTTAAATACATATATCAGTTTCGCGAGTGTGCTGTTTCTATTTTCTGAAATCGCATGGTTTTGTTTGTATCTCGATAACGACGGCGAAAAACGAAAAAAAAGAAGGAACCAAAAATGTTCGTCTTGACAAAATAACAAACGATATCTTCGAAAAAGCTCTGCGATCATTTTCGCAGAGCATTGCAGTTTTTCGCTTACAACTCGCAAATGAAGGGGTTAATCGAAAAACCTTCTCCTTGAAAACCTGCAAAGATTGGTACTTAAGAATATAGATAAGAACTTTTAAGAAACCTCCACTTATTAACCTTTATTACCAAAACCGCGGTCGTCTTATAATCCCAATCGAAGGTGAAATGAGTGATTGGTATATTTTTCCGGTATAGTAACCTCTAAGGAAAGCTTTCAAATGATGACTCATTCAATTCAAATAAAATATGATGAAGAATTAAGGAAGTAATGGCGTACCGACAAAGGAAATTCCTTTAACTTAATCTTGATCTAGATTGTCAGCGAGCATTTATTATTGTCTAAAAAAGACCTTTTTTTTTAACTTGCATTAAAGGATAGAAGTAAACCAATACTCATCCCGATTCCTCTCTCCTCCTACAAAGCCTTTGTTGTTCTTTTTGTTATTTTTCCTACAATCTAAAAAAAACAACAAAGACAAAGAAATCTGGAAATTGGAGGACCCTGAGATGAATATTCATGTTGAGAGCTTCAAAGTTTTCCGATAATCGATGACAGTTTAGTCCTCGGCGTTACACTTTTCAATTAGTATGCGATCAATTCAAACGAAGAAAAAAAAAGTAGAATTTAAATGATTCGTTGTTTAATATGCGTTCTTGATATCCAAGTGAAAATCCATGTTAAATGATTGCATTTTTATATATATTCTGTCCTTAGGAGATTTCACTCATAAATGCGCTAACTTTATTTCATTGGTTGATCTATAAATAATAATTGAGCCACAAAAAAAAAAAAAAAAATCCTTGGCTATGTCGTCCCTCGTATAGGACGTAAAATGGAGGTCCGAGCCTGTTTGATGTCAGGGACTCGTTAAAGATCCCTATCCTAATTATACATGGATAGGCAAAATTTATGACTTCCACTGTAGCATCGTCCGATTGGCCTTAGAGGCATAAAGTGACGTTAAACAGACAAAGATTAGAATTATAAAGTTTGTTGTTTTTATTTTTAAACTTTTACATTTAATTTTTAAAAATTTCTTTAGTACCAAGCTATACATTGTATATCATCTGCAATGGCATGAAATGCGCTGTTAAACGACACCAACGTCCTAGTCAAATTTGGAAAACATCTACAGCTATTTTTAATTTTGATTTCTTCTTTTTCTGGACCTATTTTTGAAAGCTTTAGAGACCAATACTTCAAAGACGGGTAGACATATCTCAGTGATATTTCACAGTTGTCGTAGTAGATGCAAGTAGTAGACAGTGAGAGATGGTGAGGCTCATGACTGTGTTGAATTGACATGGAATGACCCAGAAGTATTAAATAAAAATCTGGTGCGTGCTCGCAACACACAACTTTCACTTACCAACTTACTTAGATTAGAAATAAATGCGTTTTGTTAATTGCCACTTCTCAAATGAACAGAACGGCTTTAATTATGAACAATGGTCTGTCATTAATGGCCTACTCCGCATGCGTGGGCTCAACGAGTTTTATGAGTTGACTGAATATTTTTCTTTTTTTCTCCTCTTTATGTTTTCTTTATTTTTATCATATCTCATATTTAGCCATTTCTTATTTTTAGGCGTAACGAGAGACAGTTAATTTCTCCATATAAACAAAAACAAAGGTACTTTATAGGAAAACAAAAAAGGCCCCTTCCCCATTTAAGTCCCCTCAGAACATTTTAATAATGATAGTGCTTACCTGATATTAAAGAACACCTAATCTTCATTAAACATGACAAATTTGATGAAAATCGTTAAAGCCGTTTTTGAGATAATCGAAAAAAAGGTAAACATTGGAAAAACATTATGAAATAAAGTGCCCCTTCAGTTTGACCAATTTTTATAAGATGTTGGCTTTCACATCTTTGGTATATACATACATCAAATGCCCAGTTTAATCATAATCGTTAAAGCCGTTTTTGAGTAAATAAAAAAAACACGTGAAAATGATACAAAATTTACTAAGTAAAGTCCCCCCTCCGGTTGATCAATTTTGATGAAATTTTTACAGTCGTATCTCGGGCATATACATACATTATATACCCAGTTTGATCATAATCGTTAAAGCCGTTTTTGAGTAAATAAATAAAACACGTAAAAATGATACAAAATTTATTAAGTGAAGTCCCCCCTCCGGTTAATCAATTTTGATGAAATTTTTACAGTCATATTTCGGGCATATAAATAGATCAAATACTCAGTTTAATCAAAATCGTTAGAGCCGTTTTTGAGAAAATCGAAAAAAACGTAAAAAGTTATTAAATAAAGTACCCCCTCCCTTTGAGCAATTTTGATGAAATTTTTGCTGTCACATTGCGGGCATATACGTATACTAAATACCCAATTTCAGGTTCCCACGGTTTATAGTTTTTGATCTAGTCTGTTCACACACACACACACACACACACACACAGACACACACACACACACACACAGACCATTTCGCGGGACTTGGTTATTTCGACTCAGGGGACCCCAAAACGTGTATTTCCGTTGAAAACCGGAAGTCGAAATTTTTCACGATCGCAATACTTCCACTTACTATATATTTCATATATAGGTAAGTGAAAGTAAAAATAAGTTGGTAAAATACTTATATGTAAAAATATTACAGAAAATTTTAATTGACGTTTACAAAAATCTTATATGTCTTTTTGATAACTACTAATATTTACAGATTGTTACTTACCTATATATGAAATATATAGTAAGGAAAGTATTGCGATCGTGAAAAATTTCGACTTCCGGTTTTCAACGGAAATACACATTTTGGAGTCCCCTGAGTCCAATTACCCAAGTCCCGCGAAATGGTCTGTGTGTGTGTGTGTGTGTCTGTGTGTGTGTGTGTCTGTGCGTGTGTGTGAACAGACTAGCTCAAAAACTATAAACCGCACAGACCTGAACTTGGATATTTGGTGTATATATATGCCCGCGATGTGACAGCAAAAATTTCATCAAAGTTAGTCAAACAGAGAGGGTACTTTATTTAAAGAATTTTGTCTAATTTTTACGTTTTTTTCGATTTTCTCAAAAACAGCTTTAACGATTTCGACTAAACTCGGTATTTGGTGTATCTATAAGCCCGCGATGCAACAGTAAAAATATCATCAAAATTTATTAATTCGAGGGGCACTTTACATAATATATGTTGTCCCGTTTTCTCGTGTTTTTTTTTATTTACTCAAAAACGGCTTTAACGATTTTGATCAAACTTGGTATTTGATGTATGTATATGGCCGAGATGCTACAGCCGAAATTTCATCAAAATTAGTTAAACGGAGGGGGCACTTTACTTAATAAATTTGTCTCATTTTCACGTGTTTTTTTTGTTTTCTCAAAAACGGCTTAACGATTTTGACCAACCTCGGTATTTGGTGTATGTATATGGCCGCGATATGACAGTCAAAATTTCATCAAAATTGATCGATTTATCGATTTATTTTCACGATGTATTTGCAAAAAGCAACTCCTAGCAAAAAACAAGCAAGCAGTAAAAAAAACTCGACTGTTGATGAAATTAGTCCCTTCATAAATAAATTAGCAATAATGAATCGAAAAGTGCTGAGAACTACCAAATATTGTTATACAGATACTCTATAACTTAAGGAGATATACAAATACAAGTAGTTGCGGTTCCAGAAAAAAAAATCGGGGAGGGGTGGATTGGTCTGTAGGAAAAAAACAGCGTAAAAATAGCACACTTTATTTGCTTATGCTGAATGTGTGAAGTTGAGGAATGGCGTTTACATATTATCGAAACACGTCGATTTCTAATCTAAGTAAGTTCGTAAGTGAAAGTTGTGTGTTGCGCGCATCGCACCAGATTTTTCATTTAATAATTATGTGCACAACAGGGTGGACAAATATTAATGAGGTCCAAGAACCCCTCCCCCTTTGGTATTCCTTGGTAATTCTCCCATTTTTTTGTAGATTACATTACGTTTTTATACTTTAGAAAAATCATAAATATTATTCTTCGAAGCAACATATTGCATATTTCTGCGGCATCGCGACTTGATGCACTTCGAAGATATCAATAAAGCTTATCTTTCGGATAACATAAAGCTCCGAAACTTAAAAAAACTTTGGAAAGTTGTTCCCCTGTTCCATGGCACAGGCAAATGATGTTGATTGGTGGTGATGTACTTTAGCTTATTTTAAAAAATAGGAAGCAGTTTGTAACTTACGTTTTGATATCCTCTTCCTCTCGGGGGTACGCGAAGGATGCGTGGTGTTCTGATGTTATCGACAGTGCTCGTCCGTGCTCTGTAAAACAACAAGGGAAATGGTATTTAAAATGCATCATTATTTAGGAAGCATAGATAGTATATTTATAAGAATTTATAAAAAAAAAAAATATATATATATATACATAAAATATAACGATGGAACACCATAAAGTATATACCAGGTGTGTAAATATGAAACCGGAATTTTTCAAATAGCAAATAAGAGTTGTTTGTGTAAAAATGATACATACTTTTTTATTCGATGTACTGTCCTTCGCTATCTATGCATTTTTCCCATCATTCAGGCAATTTGTGGATTCCCTGCCAAAATAATGCTTCCTCTTCAGAGTCAAACCAACCTCTTAACCAATTTCGTACATTTCCATAAGAAGTGAAGCGCTGCTCAGCTAGTGCGTGTCCCATCAATGCAAATAGGTGGTAATCGGATGGGGCCAAATCTGGTGAATAAGCCGCATGCGGAAGAATTTACCAACCAAACACTTGGATCGTTTCCTTGGTCCGTTTAGCCGAATGTGATGGGGCATTGTCATGGAGCAAGATCACTTTGTGTGTCCTTTCTTGATATTTGGGACTTTTTGGCACAAATCTTTATTCAAATTTATCATCTGTTGTAGGCAGCGTTCCGTATTACCAGTTTCCCCAGGTTTCAGCAGCTCATAGTAGGTAACACCCATCTGATCACACCAGACACAGAGCATTTTCTTCCTCCCCAATCGATACCGATGGTTCACCAGGAGTTACCCAGGATTTTTTACGCTTAAGATTCTCCAAGTAAATTCACTTTTCATCACCAGTCACAATTTGATGAAGAAATGACTTTTTTTCTGTACCTGGCGAGCAGCATTTGCCATGAGGTTTTTCGAGCTTCCTGCTGCCTGTCATTCAGTTGGTAAGGTACCCATTTTCCGACCTTCTGGATGTTTTTCCATGCCTTTCAAACAAATGGAGACTGTGTCACATGTAATAATTGTCCAACAAATGCTTCCGAATCAGCGTTTTCAAAGTTTTTTTTTGTGGATTTCCACGGTCTTTGTTTCTTTTATCGAAATCCATCTTTAAATTTTTTGAACCAATCGAAACATTGAGATTTGCCTAGGGCATGCTCCCCGTAAGCTTCAACAAGCATCCTATGTGATAATGCTCCAATTCTTTTCAGAAGGAAACGGAAAATAAATGCTGTCCGGATTTGTGCCAAAAGTCGACCTGTTCAACGCCACTAAAAACACCGTTATAGAATGAAACTGATGTGGGTTTCAATTGGATCTCTTTATTACATGTAGGCAAAAGCAGATAACACCACTGACGGATTAGTTAGAAGATTATATTGACTGCTAACTCCTATCATTGGCGAATTCCGGTTTCATATTTACACACCTGGTAATATATGTGAATCGATTGTTTGAGAAACCCAAAATGTCCACAAACTCAAATTGTAGGATTTGTTAAAAAATTTCTAAATTTGCATTAAGCGATGTCCTTAAGTTAAATTATTTTCTCCGATACATATTTCTACTTAGAATATTTTTCTTTATGATTTTATAAATCTATGTTCATTCGATGCATCTGAAAAATACATATATGGACATTGAGAGGTTTCCCCTGATTATGGAAGAAAAACCGACCGTTTCATTAGAAAAATGAAATTCCCGGGTGAAACCGGGATATACAGCTATAATCTATTTAAATAAAGATGAAATTCTATTTATTCTTAATAGAAATCCACACCGTTTGTCATTAATTATCCAAATTTCGCTCAGTGGTTCTTTCATACCAGGTGCGAACACCTGTCCATATTAAAATAGCATAACTTCAGCCAATCTCTGCGTATATTCTTTATTTTTATAAAAATCATTATGATTTCGCTTTACATTGGATTTAAGTAATCGACCGTTTGAGTCGAAAAAAGTCTCATTTTAAAAATCAAATTTCCCGGGTGAAGCCGGTATATGCAGCTAGTATAATAATATAGTTGTGTTCCCTTCTGGAGTCAATACAAGAAATCTTTTCAATACATCAAGTTGATATATGCCGTTTTTGGTAAGCCAGCCTTAGAAAAGCGGGCAGTCAGAAACGTAGCAAGACCAAAGACTTTCTTCAAATCAGACACTTTTTTACCCCTCAGCCCCTGCACTAAATAGTTAGTTATTATCAACAATAATTTTAATAATTGCTATAAAAATAATAAGAACATTCCTCTCCTGGCTACGAAGCTTAGGCCGAGATGTTATATGTTAGCACCATTGATTCTTGTGGAATCGAACCTTCGAACCAGACATTGTTCCAAGAACAACAGTGCAAAAATGTCTTTAAATTAAACGTTATATAAAACATATACATAGGGGAGAGCGGGGTTGGTTGGCAACAGTTTTCAATTTTTTGATTGTTGAGTCGTTCCTGTTAATATAATCCCAATAGGGCTGATACCACTGTAAACTCCAAGTATTAGAGTACTTCAAGTATTTTTTTCACCACATAATATTTAATACTAAGATCATAGAAAATTGAAGAATTCGTCAATCCAGAGTATGCCAATTAACCCCCTATGTGGGGGCAGGTTGGCCTAGAAGGTGGGGTTGTTTAGCCATCTCATTCAAGTACTGCCTGACAGATATTATTGTTATTAAAAGCTGCACTATAATGGTATTATAATTATGGATTGGTTTTTAACAGCTTTTAAGGGAAACTAGAATGAGAATAAAAGAAGAAAGAAGTTTAGATTGTCGTCACTTTCTGCGTAAGAAAAATTGCTCTCATCCTGCTTTCTGGAACTAAAGACAATTGATAGTTTCACCTTTGTTTATGTTTACCTTGCTTTTGTGAATTGCTACTGCGCAAAAAAAACCCAGTTGAAGAGAGCCAACTAACCCCACAGGAGAGATCATATGAAAGATGGCTGCCAGGACAGGAGAGAACAATCAAACAAGAAACTGGTTAGTCGAAAGGTTAGGTTTTTCAAAGGAGTTTGGGCCTATGTGAACAGAATCGGAGTCAAATGTCTTGTTATGTCTTTAAACCAAATTTACTGAAAATATAAAAATTTACTTACATGTTGTAAAATCAATCAATGAAGAACACTTTTCTCTACACTGTTAGCATCAGATTGAAAACTCAGGACAAGACTCCCGAGGTCGAGGGCGTCACATGGTACAACGATGGAGCCTTCACAATAGGTGTGACGGAAACTATAAGCCAATGGCCAACCTACCCCCGATGCCAAACAACCCCGCTCTCCCCTACTCAAATTTACGTTTACTTTTTTTTTTTTTTATTGATGTTTAAATAAGCCTCGCAGTATTTCCATTGGAATCTTAAGTGATAAATATTTCTAAAAGTCTTTGTGGAATTAACCTGAGAAACGCTTACGGGACGCCAAGGAATCGTAGCGTGGAACTGAAGATTCCAGGAGGCGGGAAGTTCCAGCCCTATCCCGTTCTTGATCACCTGGAGGAGTTCACATCATTAGCAATGTACATAATACAAGCAAACCCGGCCACGCGTTGCTGTGGTTCAGTAGCTATAATGCATCGAATTAATTATATTCTATTCTTTCGAATACAGTCAAATTAAAATTAACTGAAAAGCATAAAAACTTTCAGCTTCTTCAGCTCCTTTGAATTTAGAAGGGTTAAAGTTTTTATGTTTTACATCTCATATTTGACCATAGTAAGTATTGGGTTGTCCGAAAAGTTCGTAGAGATTTTTAAAATAAAATACACCTGGTCAAAGAAATTCACAGCCATTTACACCAGATGAAAAAATTTAAGAAAGGAGTTCTTTTTGTATGGGTGCCAAGCCATATCGGCGTGGTAGGCAAAGAAATGGCTGATAGAGCAGCCAAATCAGCTCACGGATTGGATAACACAGAAATTTCCTTTTCATCGAGCACAGGGCTGTTCTTGCCTCTTAGGGGGGAGATTTGGAGGAAGTGGCAGGTAGCATGGGATGGGCAAGTTCTTAATAAGCTTCGCATGATCAAGAGATCAGTTAGGGAATGGCCTTCATGTTCAAGTTCATCGAGAAGAGAGGAAGTGGTCATTGCTCGCCTCCGCATAGGGCACTGCCGCCTCACCCACAGCTATCTGATGGCTAAACAGCCAGCACCTCAATGCACACAGTGCAGAACATTACTATCTGTGAGGCACATAATCGAAGAGTGTCCGGTTTATAATGACAAGATGATCCAGATGGGAATTCCTCGGTCTATCGCTACAACATTAGGAGCAAATCAGAAGATGAACACAGAACTCTTGAGTTTCATTAAAGAAGTGGGGCTCTACCCTCTCATATAACAGCTACGCCCTTTCTAATTTGCGGGTGATGATAACCTTCGCTGTTTTTCATCCTGTTTAAATAAATAAATGAATAAATAAAATAAATAAATACACCTTTTATTTTTTCTACTAAAATTGAATCACATAGCTAATGTCTATTTATACACATTTAATCCTCATGGAATTAACTATATTTACACACTGGATTCGTCTTTATTAAGGCTCACTAGTGTAGTTTATTGCAAACCAACATGAGTGACGATTCAGTTCATTTTCGGCATATTATGCTGTTCTTTTTTAAACAGGGAAAAACGCAGCCCAAACTGCAAGAAAGGTTCGTGCCGATTATGGCAGCGATTCAATTGCTGATAGCACGGTTCAGAAGTGGTTCTCGCGGTTTAGATCAGGAGATTTCAATTTGACCAACCCCGGGCTGGACGGAGTTCAACTCTTGACATCGAGGATATTATGACGGTCATCGCAAACAATCCACCAATTACTGTCCGTGAGATAGCTGCGGAGTTAAGAGCCTGCAAATCGACTGTTTTTGACCGTTTTAAGAAGGCCGGGTATGGGAAAATCGGAATTCCACCAAAACAACGCTAGGCCCCATGTGTCTTCAAGTACTCTTGTTCGTTGTTTCCCTCGTCTGTGGCAGATATATTGAGAACTCGTGTGTAATACTTCAATGATTCATTGGCCTTCCACTCGTCACCAAAATGCTTTTTCAGCAGATTATCAACGCCTTTCAACTTGTTGGAGCCTTTGGAAAATCAATTATTAATATAGCTTGATAAGAAGAATCGAGTATAAACTGACATAAATCACGAGAGTTTAAGGAACATTCGATATTTTGTTCAGAAAGAGTAACAGAAACTGCTGAAGTGAACAATTGAGATGGGTGCAAAGTGAGAAGTCATTATAGGAACCAAAGAGTTTTGCTTTACAGCGTGTAACGAACCAGTTCACTTCTCTTAATGATTGTTTTCTCGTTATAACGTGTTTTTTTACTTTCACACACCTATATATGATATATCTTGTAAGTGGAAGTACCTATTGCAATCGTGAAAAATTTCGACTTCCCGTTTTCAATGGAAATACACGTTTTGGGGTCCCCTGAGTCCAAATAACCAAGTCCCACGAAATGGTCTGTGTGTGAAGATACTAGCCCAAGAACTATAAACCGTGCGAAGCTGAAATGGGGTATGTAGTGTATGTATAAGCCCGCGATGTGACAGCAACAATTTCATCAAAATTGGTCAAACGGAGGGGGTACTTTATATGATAACCTTTTAAGTTTTTTCGATTTTCTCAAAAACGGCTCTAACGATTTTGATTAAACTGAGAATTTGATTTATTAATATGTCCGAGATATGACTGTAAAAATTTCATCCAAATTGATCAACCGGAGGGGGGACTTAGCTTAATAAATTTTCTATCATTTTCACTCTCTTGACATTGCTCCTTCAGATTTCCATCTTTTCCGTTCTATCGAAAATGTTCTACAAGGAAAATCCTACTCCTCAGAAGATGACGTCAAAACGGACCTTTTATTGTTCTTCATGAATGAGAACAGTAATTTTTAGAAAAAAAGGGATAAATGACCTTCCAAGCCGTTGGAAAAGGGTAATCGCTAACGCTGTTAAATTTTAATTTTTGTCCGAATTTCTCTACGAACTTTCCGGACAACCCAATATTAATGATCCATTCATTTTGCACTTATTGGAATACTTCATATACATGAAAATAACATACATATAAAAGGAAATAATAAAGAATATAATTGAAGAGGTCGGGGCAAAATAGTGCCAAGCAACATTTTTAAAAAAGATAAACTTTAGCTTCCGTCTCTTTTATTTTGTATAGTCCTATATGTCTATGGTGGAAATGCCACATAAATATGGCTATAGTGCGCTCTATTTTCAGGATGGAAAAGCATCCTTGAATATAGCCCAAGCCTTATAATGGAAATGGTATATTTTTATTTTAAATCAATATATATTATAAAGCAAAGTGTACAATGTGCGTGCCGAAAAGGCTCAAAAACGACTCCACGTAGGATTAAGGAAGTTATGTCGTCGTTTAACCATATAATCCCTAACGGAGAAGAAGGTTTCCGTTTTTCTCTTAAGAGTGTAAAATTGAAGAGAAAAGGATTGGAATTTTAAGCCTCTCGCACCATTTAATTAGCCTCTCTGAGATTGAGATACGAGTTTATGAATGAAAAATTTAGTTCGAGCTCCAGGCTACCAGGAAGCGCTAGGGTGCGTTTCACTCAATGTTTGTTCATTCATCCAGTTCATTTGTAAAGGTTATATATTTGTTCAGCAGTTCTTTTTAAATTACTAAAAAACTAAGCGAAAATAATTAGTTTCTTCTTTGTTTTCAAAATAAAATAATGATTTTACATCTCTGCAATTGACTGCAGAGATGTAAAATCATTATTATTGGAAAACCAACTGGATTCCTTAAAAAATTAGTTTTCTCATAAGAAGGCTAATAATATATGATCAGCACATTACATTTAATCTATATATAACATAAACTTAAGTAAATTAAAAATTTCTTAGTAGTACAGTGAGTGAATGTAATCAGACATAAAAAAGAGATGAATTGACTCAATATAAATAGAAAAAAAAAGTTTGAAGTGTTCTTATTGTATTTATGAAAAAGAAGGTTTGGTTACTACGTATGATGAGCATTCCAGTTGACAAAACGACTAACTCCAATAACAGCATTCAAGATTTTATCATCCCTCATAGTTCAAGATAAAAAGAAATATGATGAAAAATTGTGCCTTCAAGAAATTTTGGTTTTCACTTTGTAATTGTAGTAAGATTCAAGATATGCAGAAACCGTCCAAATCACGGGGGGATATCTTAAGGGAGGTTGAAATGGAAGATAGGTCTTAAAAAAAGTTTCTATGAACATTCGGTTTCGTTTCTATACTTCTGGATCAAATAGGACCATCATAGTAGTCGGCGCTTAAGTTTTACTCGAAATATAATTTTTTTAACTGGATACCAGATTTTTCAAATATAATCTAATAACTTATTATCTGCTGATTACTTGGAATGGGCTTATAGGATTCAGAATCACAGAAACCATCAAAAACGATGCATAACTTGACAAAGTTGCAGCAAAATTAATTGTTCATTTACCAATTTCAACCCCCTGTAAATTATACAGGGTTCCTTATATGGGAACACCCTGCAGATCTCAAGTCTCCAGAATATTGATACCAAGTTGAACCGAATTTTCAAGAAGGTGCTAATTTTGTTCTCTATTTTCTTTAATTTTAAAATTTGTCTGGTATTAAAAATACCACAATACTACCGGGGCGAAGCCGGGCACCCTAGCTAGTATGGTTATAAGAACCATGTGATATTTATGCCAGCTGTTGGAGCGAGTGAATGACGATCTAAGAATCCAAAATGACCTGTCGAGATTCGCAAAGGTTTCGAAATCCGATCCATCTTCCCCAGAGAGGTCCAGGATTCGTAGCCCGAAAGTGGAAGCTCCTGGAACGAAGTTTCGTTTTTTGGAGGTCCAGCTTCATCATCAGCAACATTACCTGGCAGAGTTAGCTTTCTTAAATTGTATATTTAATTTTTCATTAACACGTTAGGTGCGGCATCGGTCCCCGGGGTCCGATGTCTTACATTCCCATCTTAACAGCGGATTTTCAAATGTCCGAAAGGCCGAACACCTCAAAGACTCAATTTAGTAAATTTTTAATAAGATAATTGCATTTTAGTGCAGCATAAGTTGCTAACAAATGAAATTCTGTTGTTTTTTAGAATCTGACTCCGGTGTCCGATACAGGCCATCGGCAATAAAACAAGACTACTGGACGGCATCACCCTTCCGCGTCCGATAATATTGCAACGACTACCTTTATGGTTTTCTTTAATTTTATGTGTTTGATTTTATACAATGCAGTTCTATTTAATTTCTTTGACATTCTTTAATTATTGCATAAATATGAGAAAGAAAACAATATATATTTTTTACTTTCACTTACCTATATATGTAATATATAGTAAGTGGAAGTATTGCGATCGTGAAAAATTTCGACTTCCGGTTTTCAACGGAAATACACGTTTTGGGGTCCCCTGAGTCCAAATGACCAAGTCCCACGAAATGGTCTGTGTGTGTGTGTGTCTGTGTGTGTGTCTGTGTGTGTGTGTGTGTGTGTGTGTGTGTGAACAGACTAGCTCAAAAACTATAAACCGTGGGAACCTGAAATTGGGTATTTAGTGTAGGTATACGCCCGCGATGTGACAGCAAAAATTTCATCAAAATTGCTCAAAGGGAGGGGGTACTTTATTTAATAATTTTTACGTTTTTTTCGATTTTCTCAAAAACGGCTCTAACGATTTTGATTAAACTGAGTATTTGATCTATTTATATGTCCGAGATACGACTGTAAAAATTTCATCAAAATTGATTAACCGGAGGGGGGACTTTACATAATAAATTTTGTATCATTTTCACGTGTTTTTTTTATTTACTCAAAAACGGCTTTAAAGATTTTGATCAAACTGTGTATATGATGTATGTATAGGCCCGAGATACGACTGTAAAAATTTCATCAAAATTGATTAACCGGAGGGGGGACTTTACATAATAAATTTTGTATCATTTTCAAGTGTTTTTTATATTTACTCAAAAACGGTTTTAACGATTTTGATCAAACTGGGTATTTCATGTATGTATATGCCAAAGATGTGATTGCCAACATTTCATCAAAATTGATCAACCGGAGGGGGGTCTTTATTTCATGACTTTTTTCCAATTTTAACCTTTTTTTCGATTATCTCAAAAACGGCTTTAACGATTTTTATCAAATTCGTCATGTTTAATGAAAATTAGGTTTTCTTTAATATCAGGTAAGCTTTATCATTATTAAAATGTTCTGAGGGGGCTTTTGGGGGGGGGGGGCTTTTTTGTTTGTTTCTTTCTTTCTTATGAAGTACTATTGTTTTTGTTTACATGGAGAAATTAACTAAGTCTCTCACTACGCCTAAAAATAAGAAATGGCTAAAAATGAGATATGATAAAAATAAAGAATACATAAAGAGGAGAAAAAAAGAAAAATGTTCAGTCAACTTATACCACCTATAGATATAATAATAATAGATAGATACACCTATAATAGATAGATTACCTATTAATTATAGACCATTTATCATAATTAAAGCCGTTCTGTTCATTTGAGAAGTGGCAATTAACAAAACGCATTAATTTTTAATCTAAGTAAGTTGGTAAGTAAAAGTTGTGTGTTGCGAGCACGCACCAGATTTTTTTTATACTTCTTACTAAGCCTGTAATTATAAATAAAACTTGCTGATAATTGCTTTATTTATACTTTATAAATTCATTTCTTTAAAAAGATTTTTTTTTAATCATAGAGTAAGTGGTTGTAAAGCAATAAAAGACTCCTAAAAATTGTTTTAACATTGCAAAAATTATCAATATGGATGGTAATTCAAAATCCTAGCAGTTTAATGCTATTTTCGATAAAGTATAGCGTGAATCCTGTATCGGACCCCGGGGGCATGTCCTGTGCCTATTATGTCTAGGTATAATCCTTATCAAGAGATAATGCCCTTGAGAAGCTCATTTAATTCACTTTTTAGTAAAAAATAAATAACACTTTCGTAATAGCATTCCCATCGGACCCCGACGCCCGATATCGTCTGTGGCTCATCCCAGCAGTCGTACCCCCGGGACCGATACTGTCCGATTCAGGACCCCTAAAATGCGTTGCCGCACCTAACGTGTTAAATTTGCTTTAGTATTTAATTTAACTACTCTTGCCTATTGTATTTCCGAATTGCATAGTAATATTAAAAATAAATAAGTCCATAATCGATTATGCCTAAGGATTATAAGGAAACTACTAAAATAAATGCGAAAAAGACTGAACACATATGTATGGTTAGTTGCGGTCAAAGAAGAATTTTCTTTAAGTGAAAAAGATATAATAGGATCTGTTACGCAAGAGGGCACTTAGTATCAGTCATCTAAGAATCTATTCATACAAAAGTAACTAAAGAATCACCAAATTAAAAAACAAGGAAGTGAATAAAAGACAAAAGGACAATGATCACCCATCATTAAAAAGTCATAAGACCTGTAGTAACATATGGTTCCGAGACCAGGGTCTTCTCAGAGAGGAAATTGCTTGCGTGGGAGAGAAGAGTTCTCCGCAGGATATGTGGCCCGGTGAACGAACATTGAGAAAGGAGGATTCGCTCCAGCCATGAGCTTAATTCTTTTAATGATAAACCGGATTTGGCCTCAATAATAAGAGGAAGTCATTTCAGTCAAATGCTAGAGGGGCGCATATTGGTAGATGTGGTAGAGAAAGACCGCGCCTTAGGTGGCCAGGACCAGGTGGAGGACATTTTGAAAAGGATGGGCATAAGAAGATGGAGGATCCCGAGACAGAAGGGAGTGGAGAAAGATTCAAGTAGCCAGGGTCCTTGCAGGACTATAGCGCTAAAAAATAAATAAATGAATATATGCATCCATAACTATATGCAATATTTACATTGAGCCAAGGAATTTCCGAGACGGACTTTACCACCCACTTGTGGGAGGCAAACCCGGACTACAAGAGATCCCAGTGCTCCTCACCGTCACTAATATTAAAAGCCACTGAACACTAGGTGAGACCACTACATCTACATCCACTCAGGACTTGTGTAGAGAGCATAGCCATTGCCAGGACCCCAATCGAACGAACAGAACACTTACAACAACAATCTTCACCACAGACAGGAAAATTGGACAGATCCTGCCCAATCCAAAGGACAATCTTGGACTCAACAAACCTGGACTTTACAGCATCCCTTGCTCATGTGGTAAACAATATACAGGATAGACAGGGAGGAACATCTCCACACGACTGAAAGAACATATTGCCGAAGTTAAGAAAATACAGACATATAAATCAGCAATAGCAGAACAATTTCACAATACACAACATACTATAGCCTTCGAAGACACCAAAGCCATAGTTAGGATTGACAACTACCACTACAGATCCATCAGGGAGGCTATAGAAATTATAAAACAACCAAACAATATAAACAAAGAAGACGGATACTGACTTTGCAAAAACAGGTACCCTGCACTAAACAACATCAGACAACACAACATATCTCAGAGATCTGACTACATCCACCCTCCCCTACGCCCTCCACCTGACCACGCCCCCTCTGGCGCTAGCCAATGGGAACACAGACTTCGCCCCCGACGGAAGATTATAAGTTACTGATCGATCCCCTTCTCCACTCTCATTCTCGTATTGGCCCTGAAGAAGCCCACAGCAAGATGGGTGAAAGCTTGGCAGTTGAAAAACCTGTGACATGGCCAAACCCAGAAGGAGAATGCAGGCAATGGATTCGGACCATGGAAGCCTAAAACAACATTTTTGGTAGAATTTGAGAATGTCAAGGATTGGATACGTTTGGTGTTCGAAACTTTTTCTATCCCCCACCGTCCAGCATCATTTCGTAAATCAATATTTTGTTGTAAGAGAGAGATGCGGTGATACTGATTAGTATTCGATGCAGTTTTCTAAATCATCATTTAAATTCTTGTTTTATAAGTCTAATATATGGATTCAGTTTTTATTTTCTGTCCAGGTTAAAACCAAGTTATCTCACTGTATTAGTAATATGTAAAGGATTAGGACTGGCGGACAGGTGCTGCGTCGGAGAGTGAAGGTAAAATGTTTATTTTTCGATTTATTTACCTTTATCCGCTAGCAACTGCACCATTGTAGTGGTTAGCATGCAACCTTTAATACTAAAGGTCAAAAGTTCGCGTCCCGCAGTGGCCCTAGGATTTTTTTAATGGGAGTGAAAAATACTTGGCTATGCCGTCCCTCGAATAGGACGTAAAATGGGAGTCCTGAGCCTGTACGATGTCAGGAACTCGTTTAAGATCCCTATCCTAATTAAACCTGGATAGGCAAAAATAGGACTCCCACTGTAGTATCGTCCGATTAGCCATAGTAGCATAAAGATACGTTAAACAAACAAAACAAACAAACATTGTTGAGTAAAATTTAAAATAAAAAAAGTGAAGGACATGCGCAGTGTGTAGATCCAACGTGTTTACATAGTTTGTTGGAACAAATATATATGAGACATATTGATACAGGGACATAAATAAATGCATTAGAATCGAGAGAAGAAAGTTATGGAAAGGTTGAAGTTGTGAACCAAGACCCAAGCTGCGACACTCCAACCTTTCCAAAGCAAACTTTCATAGTGTTACCGCCATCAGCGACATTGCTCAAACTATGCGAGAGGGGACATGGGGACAACATGACTCCTTTTCAATGGCAACGCCCAAATTAATGTATTTATTATATTCATTATTTAATTATTAATGTATATGGTCTAGTATCACTAATTATTTATATATTTATGTTCAATTAATTAAAATTATTAAGGTTTCAACGAGCTACACCCTATCTAAGATATGATATTAACCTGGTAAGCCGATACGGACTTTCTTTTTCTGTTTCGAACTGCCGTCCTTTCGGGAGGACTCAGACAAAGAGTCCTCGGGTCTAGGTGCCTCCTCTTCTTCTGCATCATCGTCCACCGATGGTTGAGAAGCTAAAGTTCAGAACATATATTTTTTTTTTTTTTTTTTTACTGAATTAGTTAATACATAATGATTTTCATCTTTATAATTAAGCCCTTTAGATAACCGTAGAAGTAACATTTATCATTTTTTTTTAAACACTAATCATATCTATATCATTAATTATGTCGGCATAATGGCTATTTAGATATACATTTAAAAAATAGAATGAGGTAAAAATGCAATGCATAATTTTGATATTTGTAGTGTTTTGATCAAAGCATCTATTAATTTTTATTTCACTTACCTATTTATGAAATATATAGTAAGGGAAAGTATTGCGATTGTGAAAAATTTCAACTTCCGGTTTTCAACGGAAATACACGTTTTGGGGTCCCCTGAGTCCAAATAACCAAGACCTCCGAAATGGTTTGTGGTTGAGTTTCCCAGCAATTAATTCACTCAACTATTATTTTTCGACGGAAAATGGTCATAGTTTTCGATTCTGCAGTCTTTTTCATTTTCAGTATACTTATAGTGATTAAAAATTAATAAAAACCTTGAAAATTTCACTCCCTCATTTTTTCCAAAAATTTCTTAAATGAAGGAGCGAAAAACTGCATTCTTTGTATTCTCAAAAGAATTTGAGAACGCTTTTGAATGTAAAGGTGACGATTCCTAAACTATGAACCATAAGTATGTAACTGTAACCTAACCTAACTCTAGAAATCAAGCTTACTTTTAGCTATACGCGTTTGGAATTTCCTATTTTTGAATTTGAAATTGTTTTTTAAGATTGTATTTCTTTTAAATATACTCGTGTTTTCTTTCCTTTCTTAATGTTTACTACTACCTCATCAAATTTTTTACTACCTCTCACTCCCTCAATTTGACATTGTTTTCATAATTTTTTAAAAAGAACAATTAAAGGTTTTCCTGTCTTGCTACTATTTAAAAAGTGAAGGTAATATGCCTCTGAGTACGTATGAATTTTTCGGCCCGAAATTATGACATTTCAATATTGAAATTTCAGAAATGAAATCTACGCATCTTCAGATAATGACCCGATAAATGGATAGACTAGGAAAACCGACCAATCAAATTTAGAATCAAAAGAGTGTGGAAGAAGGACATGCGCACTCTCTTGGTTAATAACTGCTTAATAACGCTTGTTGGAACAAACCTACCGATAGAAAAAAAATAGTGGTATCGATTTAGTTTTGAATTAAAGGAGATATCGATTGTTTTTGCGAACGAAGAGTTTTTCGTTGATTTCAGCTGTTGTATTTTCTGTGTATATCTTTTATAAAAGGTTACGCGTTTTTATCACTGAAGTGTTTTCAGTGATTTGGTTCAGATGACTGATATTATTTCTACATATATTGGAAGATATCTGGATTATACATAAACCAATATAAATTACCTCTTGAAGAAGGCATGCATTTAGTTATTTGGCGAACTGTATGCCATCGGATTCCCAGTTAGCAATGTTTCATGTGAAGTCTTTGAAATAACAACGGGCTTTATTTTCAACATATTTTCTTCTGCGAGGGGAGTGATTTTTGTATTGAAATTCTTAGCATTTAACTCCCCTTGTTTTTTATCAGTTTTCTTCTCTATACATCTTCTAACCTAAAAATCATGACAGTGTTTCTTATCATAGTCACATGGCTTATTTCTAATACCTAGGACGTAGGTTGTGTTGGTTTTAGTGCACTTGGGAGAAACAGGAAAAGCTAAAAATAGATATCTCATAACTTCGAATTTATGGTAAAGTATTGTTTCAACTTAAAAAATATAACGGTATTACTTCGGATAAGCAACTCCAAGATGGCGGCCGGCGTCGGTAAACAACAAGGTATTCCGATCACGCCCTACCCGATATCCACGATTCAGTTCGGGTTTACCGAGAGCTCCCGAGATCCGATGTAGGCTTTATCCACATTTTTGGAAGATAATTCATTCGTTGTTTACTTTATTAGGTTAGGTCTAATCTAAACAAAATCTTCAATCTAATAAATCGTTTACGATTTGTTCTTTTTCCGATGGAATCATATCATTTTTAAAAATAACCTTTTTGGTTATTTAAATACATTTTTCTTCAAATAGCAATATAAAATATAAATATTTAATAATAATATAATATAAACATTTAATTGAATTAACCTTTCGCAGAGGGAATATCGTAACCAATGAAGGTCTACTAGGGTGCGATTATTGCTAGTTGAAACTTATTTAATTATAGTTTTATCATAGATAATTTTAGCTGAATTGATTTTAATGGATACAATTTCTTAAACTTTTTATTCCCTTTCTTCAATCTAATAAATCATGAAGAATTAGTTCTTTTTCATATGGAGTCATATCATTTAAAATCATCACAATCGCCTCTTTCGTGTTCAAAGGGATAAAATGTGTTTTTTTTTTTTTTTTTATTGTCATTTTCGTCATCAAGTATCATTTAAAGATATGGGTCTCCTATGATAATTTAGGATATACTGTATTTAACACCTTAGGTGCGGCAACCCGGGGACCGATGCCGGAGTTGCTTATCCGAAGTAATACCGTTATATTTTTTAAGTTGAAACAGTACTTACCATAAATTCGAAGTTATGAGATATCTATTCTTAGCTATGCCTGTTTCTCCCAAGTGCACTAAAACCAAAACAACCTACGTCCTAGGTATTAGTAATAAGCCATGTGACTATGATAAGGAACACTGTCATGATTTTTAGGTTAGAAGATGTATAGAGCCAAAAACTGAAAAAAAAACAAGGGGAGTTAAATGCTTCCCTTCTTAACAGCCTATTTTGAGATGAAAATGTCCGAAAGGCCGAACACTTCAAATACTCAATTCAGTCGATTTTTAATGAGATTACTTTATTATAGTGCAGAAAATGTTGCTAACAGCTAAAATTCTGTTGTTTTTTAGAATCGGACTCCGAGGTCCGATTTTCGATAAAGAATGGCGTAAATCCTGTATCGGCCTGTCCTGCGCCTATTATGTCTAGTTCCAATCCTTACCAAGAGATAAGGATCCATATCCTTACCCTTGAGAAGCTCATTTAATTCACTTGTCAGTAAAAAAATAACGCTTTCGTCAAAGTATTCCCATCGGACCCTTACGTCCGATATCGTCTCGGACTCATGCAAGCAGTCGGACCCCTGGGACCGATACCGTTCAATTCAGGATACCCCTAAAATACGCCGCCGCACCTAACGTGTTAATCCCTTCATTTGGGTAACAAATTACAACGTGTTTGTATATATATATATATATATATATATATATATATATATATATATATATATATATATATATATACATTAGCGCAGTTGATCAATTGGATATTAATTAATTATTAATTAAACGCCGCATTAGAGGGGCCGGGCTGAATTCAAAGCAGGCAAATCCAGTCAGTAATCAGAGCACGGCGTAAACCTCGGCTAATTGGATCGCTTTCGACAGAGTGCCCTCCTAGAGAATTTATTTTCTCTGACACTATCGTGGGATAAAAAAAGATTTTATTCTAAGAAAATTATAATTCACAATAGCAAACAATACAGCTCAAATTAATAACAACGTTACAAAAAGTAACTGCTAGTGACAATACAGTGACACAAAAGTAATCATACGCTTCTGTGTTCAAGCCTAGACTGAAAAAAAACACACAACTTTCACTTACCAACTTACTTCGATTAGAAATTAATGCGTTGTGATCATGCCACTTCTCACTTCTCCATATAAACAAAAACTAATGTACTTTATAGGAAACAAAAAACAAACAAACAAAAAAGGCCTCTTCCCCATTTAAAACATTTTAATAATGATAAAGCTTACTTGATATTAAAGAACACCTAATTTTCAATAAACATGACGAATTTGATGAAAATCGTTAAAGCCATTTTTGAGATAATCGAAAAAAAGGTAAAATTTGGAAAAAAGTTATGAAATAAAGTGTCCCCTCGGTTTGACCAATTTTGATGAAATGTAGGCTATCACATCTTCGGCATATAAATACATCAAATACCCAGTTTTATCAAAATCGTTAAAGATGTTTTTAAGTAAATAAAAAAAAACACGTGAAAATGATACAAAATTTATTTAGTAAAGTCCCCCCTCCGGTTAATCAATCTTAATGAAATTTTTACAATCAAATCTCGGGCATATTAATACATTAAACACTGAGTTTTATCAAAATCGTTAGAGCCGTTTTTGAGAAAATCGAAAAAAAAAACGTAAAAAGTTATTAAATAAAGTACCTCTTCCTTTTGTGCAATTTTGATGAAATTTTTTCTGTCACATCGCGGGCATATACCTACACTAAATACCCTATTTCAGGTTCGCCCGGTTTATAGTTTTTGAGCTAGTCTTTTCACACACACACACACACACATAGACCATTTCGCGGGACTTGGTTATTTTGACTCAGGGGACCCCAAAACGTGTATTTCCGTTGAGAACCGGAAGTCGAAATTTTTCACGATCGCAATACTTTCCCTTACTATATATTTCATATATAGGTTAGGCGTAGGCTTGAATGTGACGCCTCACTTGGAATACTTGTCTGATAGGGTGGCCCAAACCGTCAATAATCTTAGTCGCATAGGAGGTGCTTTCTGTGGCCTTAGGTTCCCGGCTACCATTACTATCTATAAAGGAGTCGTTGAGGGTATTCTCCGGTATGCCTCCCAGTTTTGGTATCGGGACCTCAACCAGAGACAGAGGAATAGGCTGGCATCAATTCAGAGGACGGCTCTGCTTCGCGCCACCAGAGCTTATAGGTCAACTTCGCATGAAGCAGTGCAGGTTCTAGCGGTGGTGGTTCCTCTCGACCTCCTCCTGCGAGAAGAAGTGACTAAATACGCTTACAGACATGAAGGCTCAGCAGGACTTTCGGACGCTATAAGGACGAGGATTGTTGCAAACCCTAACAAATGGAAGCAGCTAATTCGGGAGGATACGATTGAGGAGTGGAGCCGACGGGGGGCAACCTCCCAGAAAGGGAGCACCCTCAGGAAATACTTTCCTACAGTTAAATCCTGGCTGTTGGCTAAATGGGCCCTCCCGGACTATTGGGTTTCACAGTTCCTCACGGGGCATGGGGGTTTTAGAGCCCATCTCCATCGACTTGGCCAGAACATAGACCCCCACTGCTCCACCTGTGGTGTTCCAGAGACTGTTGAGCACGTGGTCACGACCTGCACTGCATTCGATAGAATAAGGGCCAATATGCTGAGAGCCACGGGACTTTTCGTCCTCACTGAGGAAGAGTTTCCCCAGCTGGTGAGCGAAGAGAATTTCCCACGGTTCAAGGAATTCATCTCAGGATGGAAAACGGCGTTGGGTCCGGCCCACTTCAACATAGGAGCCCGGAGAAGAGGACCTGGGCCAAGAAGACAGCCATAGAAATAGAAGAGACCTTCCGGCTCCTTGGGACAGCTGAAGAAGTCGAAACTCAAAATAAATGGTTCACTAGCAGTAGTGGGTTGTTGCGCGGTCATGCGTAACTCCCCACTACTGCTATACCCGTATTGCCTGTGAGGCATGGAAGGGAGTAAATAAATAAATAAATAAATATAGGTAAGTGAAATTAAAAAAAAATAAATAAAATAAAATAAGTTTAGAATTAAAGTTCTTTTAAAACATAATAAAATAACATTTCCTTGTCCTTTGTGGCCCTAGGATTTTGTAATGGGAATAAAAAATCCTTGGCTATGCCGTCCCTCGGATAGGATTTAAAATTGAGGTCCCGAGCCAATAGCTATTTACGAAAATGAGCATTAAGAATTGGCTCATGGATATCCCAAAATTAAAATTACAAATATTATATCATTTATAAGATTAATATAGTACATGGACGCCGAATTGTTCCATTTATGTTTAATAAAGAAAACATTTTAAAATGGACTATCTTTAAGTGTAGAAACATTAGTTTAAACTAAAATATTTTACAATGTACCTACTGCTAAAAAAAAAATATTCCAGAATATAAAACTAGTTTCCTGCAGTAACATTAGTAACATACAGTACGATTTAGCATTTAATGGAGAAACTCTCGAATGTTATTATACACAACATTTAAAAAAAAAAAAAAATCATTTGATTCCTTGTCTGGTTATTAATGTCTTGTAACAAATGTCACTCGTCGGCATGACCTGTGGTATAGTGGTTAGCATGGCAACCTACAATACTAAAGGTCACAGGTTCGCGCCCAGCAGTCCCAGGATTTTTTAATGGGAGTAAAAAACCCTTTTCTATACCGTCCCTCGGATAGGACCTAAAATTGAGGTCCCGAGCCAGTAGGATGACAGGTACTCGTTAAAGATCCCTGTCCTAATTATACCTGGATAGGCAAAATTTAGGACTCCCACCGTAGCATCGTCCGATTATCCTTAGCAGCATGAAGAGACGTTAAACAAAAAAACAATATTTCCTCGAGCACAAATTATTCTGCGTTATCAAATTTGCACCTCATGGCCTCTACACATCGTACCCTTATTGCAACGCTGCCATATCTCAGAAAAATGTATTTTTACTTTCACTTACCCATGTATGAAATAGCTTACCTAAATGAAGTCGAAACTTTTCAACGGAAATACACCTGAAGTCCAAATAACCAAGTCCGGCGAAACGGTCTGGTGTGTGAACAAACTAGCTCAAAAACTATAAACCATACGAACCTGAAATTGGGTATTTGGTGTATGTATATACCCGCAATGTGACAGCTAAAATTTCATCAAAATTGATCTAATGGAGGGGGTACTTCATTTAATAACTTACCAGTTATTAAGTACTTACCAGTACTTTCGATTTTCTCAAAAGCGGCTATAACGATTTTGATAAAACTGGGTATTCGATGTTGGTATATGCCCACGATATGGCAGCAAAACTTTCATCAAAATTATTCAAACTGGGATAGAACTTTATTTCATAAATTGTTTCCAATTTTTACGTTTTTTTTCGATTTTTTTCAAAAAGGGCTTTAATGATTTTAATCAAATTCGTCATGCTTAATGAAAATCAAGTCTTCTTAAATATCAGGTAAGTTGCGACTTCCGAATTTTTTCAACGGAAATACACATATAGGGGTTACCTGAGTCCAAATAGTTAAGCCTTGCAAAATGGCCTGTATGTGTGTGTGTCTGATTCACGTACAATAGGTATACTCGTATCGTTGGAAAGCTTAGAATTTAAGAAATGATAATATTAATTTTATAATATGGAATAATGTCGCTGAAACTAAATATTAGAGTATCAAGAAAAAGTAATAATTTCTATTTTCAGATTATTAAACACAAACTATCCGTTTCCGTGGTACTAATCGCAACTACCTTAAAACTAACTCAAAACTTGAAGAATTACAAAAAACCTTTTTGATATTTTTTTTTACAATAAAAAAAAAAGACACTTGTTTAGAAAGAAGACGGGAGAGAACATTGTGAGAGAAGGCGAAGAGCGTGGAGTTCAACATGTTATCGATCGGAAAAAAAACAAATGACGATTCTTAGTGAATCAAAGGTATGTTCCAACAAGCGCAGCTATCGCATGCGCAGTAAACCTTTAATAATTGCTTATTATTAACAAGACAAACCCTACAGAGCATGCGAACAGAGTCGACAACGTGTTTTAAGAGCTTATTGTCACATATGTAAACTATTCCTTTTTAAAAAAAATCTGGTGCGTGCGCGCAACACACAACTTTCACTTACCAACTTACTTAGATTAGAAATTGACGTGTTTTGCTAAATATCATTTCCCAAAGTCACACATTTTTCTACATTCATATCTTATTTTTGTTAATCGTTAAAGCCGTTTTTGAGTAAATAAAAAAAATCCTTGAAAATGATACAAAATTTATTAAGTAAAGTCCCCCCTCCCGTAGATCAATTTTGATGAAATTTTTACAGTCGTATCTCGGGCATATAAATACATTAAATACCAAGTTTGATCAAAATCGTTAAAACCGTTTTTGAGTAAATAAAAAAAACACGTGAAAATGATAAAAAATTTATTAAGTAAAGTCCCCCCTCCCGTAGATCAATTTTGATGAAATTTTTACAGTCATATCTCGGGCATATAAATACATCAAATACCAAGTTTGATCAAAATCATTAAAACCGTTTTTGAGTAAATAAAAAAAACACGTGAAAATGATACAAAATTTATTAAGTAAAGTCCCCCCTCCGGTTGATCAATTGTGATGAAATGTTGGTTATCACATCTCTGGCATATAAATACATCAAATACCAAGTTTGATCAAAATCGTTAAAACCGTTTTTGAGTAAATAAAAAAAACACGTGAAAATGATACAAAATTTATTAAGTAAAGTCCCCCCTCCGGTTGATCAATTTTGATGAAATTTTTACAGTCATATTTCAGGCATATAAATAGATCAAATACTCAGTTTAATCAAAATCGTTAGAGCCGTTTTTGAAAAAATCGAAAAAAACTTAAAAAGTTATTAAATAAAGTACCCCCTCCCTTTGAGCAAATTTGTTGAAATTTTTGCTGTCACATCGCGGGCTTATACATACTGTAAATACCCAATTTCAGGTTCGCACGGTTTATAGTTTTTGTGCTAGTCTGTTCACACACACACACACACACACACAGACACACACACACACAGACCATTTCGCGGGACTTGGTTAATTGGACTCAGGAGACCCCAAAACGTGTATTTCCGTTGAAAACCGGAAGTCGAAAATTTTCACGATCGCAATACTTCCACTTACTATATATTTCATATATAGGTAAGTGAAAGTAAAAAACATTCATTCATGTTACTGCGTCAAAATAATTTAATATCGGCCTTTGTTATGAACCTTTTCTACCGAATCTTACTTACGATATATTGTCGAAGACATGATCGTTCAGTCTAAAACTCGATTTCTATAATCTCCTAAAAACATATTTCTATAAAAAAAAAATTCAAATTAATCTCTTGATTTTAGAAAGCACTATTATCCCATATACTTTCCCTCCAATTTATATAGAGAATGTTAGAATTTCTCAAACTGACACCGTACACTATCTCGGTCTTACGTTAGACAGAAGGATGACCTGGGGCCCGCATGTTAATATGACACAATAAACACCTAACAAACGACTTTACTTTACTCCCTTTTTTCTGAAACCTCAAAACTAGGACTACGACAAAAATTAAATACATATTTGTACTGAAACCAATGAGTATTGACATATGACATCTTCACAGATATACGGTACAGCCAAAAAGACCCACTTACAAATAATTCAGACCTTTCAGTCGAAAATATTAAGACTCATAGTAAAAGCACCATGGTACGTGACCAACATAACACTACATACTGACTTACAAATGCAAACAGTTGACCAACATATAAAGACACTTTAAAAACGTTTCCATACAAACTTACAAGGCCACTTTAACCGACTGATTAGAGACATGGGGACAGGTGATATACCAATAAATAGGGGATTAAAAAGGCGCTGGATGAGAGATCTCCTTCGTTAAAAATCCAGGTTACCTGAAACAAGCAAGACAAGAGGTACCGCTGGGTGCCATCCTTCCCCATGCCTGACAGCGCACATTTGGTAATTATCCATGTTTGTTGACAGGCGCAAATAGAAACATGAAACCAAAAGATTTCTGGAAAGTACGAAGTTCAACTGACCCCACTTTCCAATAATAATGGAAGCTATTTTATTTGCAAAAGAAAGTTTAGTATTCCCTTAAGTATATTCTTAGTAAAAAAGAGGGGTGGTAAGTGAAAGTTGGGCGATGCGCGCACCGCGCCACATTTTTTATCTGGAAACCACTGCATTTGGTCTACACACTGGAAAGCCGACATATTTTAAAATATAACCTAAATTTAAAATATTTATAAATACATATTTAAGTTGATTTGTCATTAAGGTATTCTTAGCGGTGAACTAAAATTTAACATAAATTTATAATAATTGAACTAAAATAAAACGAAAAAGAATAGAAAAATCTGGTGTGATGCGCGCAACACACAACTTTCACTTACGAACTTACTTAGATTAGAAATCGACATGTTTCGATAATTTGTAAACGCCATTCACACATTTTTCCACATTTATATGCTTATATTTGTATATCTCCATAAGTTATAGAATATCAGTATAGCAAAATGTGGAAATTCTCAGTACTTTTCGATTCATTATTGCTTATTTATTTTTTTAAGGGACCTAATTTCATCTACAGTCCAGTTTTTTTACTGCTTGCTTGTCTTTTACTACGAGTTGCTTTTTCGAAAGGTGCATTTAAAGTACTGAAGTTTGTCCTTATCTGGAAATCGGGAACGATTACTGTTCCTCTAAAATCGCTTATATTGCTTTCAGAAATTTATTATGGAACAGAAGTTTCTTGACTAGAATATAATTAATTATCGACTATTATCTTATACCATATTTTTGCACACCTTCGTTGCTTTAAAAAAATTATGCATCACGTATTTACTTCCAGAAGCAAAATAAATGTTTTTAATAATAAATAAAAGGTTTTATCTTCATAATACGGTTAATAAAATTTTCGCTGTCACATCGCGGGTATATACATACATCAAATATCCAGTTTGATCAAAATAATTACAGCCGTTTTTGAGTAAATAAAAAAAAAACACGTGAAAAAGAGAAAAGGTTTATTAAGTAAATTACCCCCTCCGTTTGACCAATTTTGATGTAATTTTTGCTGTCACGTCGCGGGCATACACATAGGGGAGAGCGGGGTTGGTTGGCAACAGTTTTCACTTTTTTGATTGTTGAGTCGTTCCTGTTAATATAATCCCAATATGGCTGATACCAGTGTAAACTCCAAGTATTAGAGTACTTCAAGTATTTTTTTCAACACATAATATTTAATATTAAGATCATAGAAAATTGAAGAATTCGTCAATCCAGAGTAAGCCAATTAACCCCCATTGTGGGGCAGGTTGGCCTAGAAGGTGGAGTTGTTTACCCATCTCATTCAAGTACTACCTGACATATATTATTGCTATTAAAAGCTGCACTATAATGGTATAATAATTTTGAATCGGTTTTTAACAGCTTTTAAGGGAAATTAGAATGACAATAGAAGAAGATAGAAGTTTGGACTGTCGTCACTTTCTGCATAGGAAATATTGCTCTCATCCTCCTCGCTGGAACTAAAGACATTTGGTAGTTTCACCTTTGTTTATGTTTACCTTGCTTTTGTGAATTGCAACTGAGCCAAAAAAAAAGTTGATGAGAGCCAACTAACCCCACAGGAGAGATCAAATGAAAGATGGCTGCCAGGACAGGGGAGAATAATCAAACAAGAAACTGGTTAGTCGAAAGGTTAGGTTTTTCAAAGGAGTTTGGACCTATGTGAACAGAATCGGAGTCAAATGTTTTGCCATGCCTTCAAACCAAATTTACTGAAAATATAGAAATTTACTTACGTGTTGTAAAATCAATCAATGAAGCACGCTCTTCTCTACACTATTAGCATCAGATTGAAAACTCAGGACAAGACTTCCGAGGTCGAGCGGGTCACATGGTACAATGGTGGGGCCTTCACAACAGGTGTGACGGAAACTATAAGCCAATGGCCAACCTACTCCCTACGCCAACCAACCCCGCTCTCCCCTACACCAAACACCCAATTTCAGTTATTTCAGTCATATTTCAGTCATATGGTACGGCTTATAGTTTATGGGTTAGTCTGTTCACAGACACACTGACCATTTCGCGGGACTTTGTTATTTCCACTGAGGGGACCCCAAAACGTGTATTTGCGTTGAAGTCGAAATTTTTCACGATCGCAATACTTTCCCTTACTATGCATTTCATATATAGATAAGTGAAAGTAAAAATACTTCAAAGGCTGTAGGTAAAACGAATTGTGATTAGGTGGAGGATTATAATGAAGAAGGCTGTGATTATTTTTTGCCGAGAACTCAAGAGTATATCCAACCAACTAGCTTACGAAGGGCTCGCAATGAAAGTAAGAGGAAATTATTAAAAGTTACATTATTAAAGGGAGAAAGGTGGGATTGCTAATTAGTTTTATTGCAGTATTAGCCAAACTGTCTGGAGGATTACGTTTAGGGCCTTAAGGAGTGAGCCTGCATCTTTGATTAGACAATTAGGCTTGCTAGCTCACAGTAATTGAATCTAGAATCCTCCTAGTTGTAAGGATACTCTGGGTTAACGTTGAGGATTTTAGTAGTTCTAAGACTACCATCTAGGAATGTTATCTTTGAAGTGATGAACTAAACCATCACATTAAATCAAGATTATGTTGCAGTAACAGTCTAATTATCCAGAAAAAATAGTGAAAAGAAAAACTTTATAGGGGGGGGAATAATTTTTAAATGTTTGAAACATATTTCATAATTATTTTCATGTTTTTCCCCGATAATTTCTTAATTAAATTAAGAAACCAAAACTTTTTTTTAATAGGAACATCTCAGGAAAATTTTCTTCCAGATGCAAAACGTTCTAATTGGTCCAGCCTTTTCGGATTATTCGGTTAACATACATAGAAAAAACAATGAAAAATGCTCCTCCTCTTTCGAAGTCGGTTAAAACATGTATATATTCCCAAACAGTCGCCTTAAATTAATTTTATGCATAAAAATATTGAGTTTGTTCCAACAAGCACTTAAAATACGTTGACAACTCTTTCGCATGCGCAGAACTCTACTGACAGCCATCTTTAACAAGTTAAGCGTAATAGTCACATTAAAAGTCCAAGAAAATTAGTGAAAAGAAGATCTTCAGTCGGTTAGGATAATCAACGAGAAGATATGAGGCGTTTGGTTTTAAAACCGGTTGCATCCATTTTTTCCAAAAACAAATTTTTTTTTCTTTTTTTTTTTCAAGTTTTTAATGTTCAACTATGACATATGCCAACACATCACCTTTACATTAAGACGTGAAACTTGTCTCCGCGTTCATCTCGAAAATATCCAAATTCCACAAACAGACAATGTTAACTATCTAGGACTGACACTTGACAGGAGGCGAAGAAAAAACGAAAGACATTAAATCAAAGAAACAAACTGTTATACATGCTACTCAGACCAAGATCAAAATTAAAATTAAGACAGAAACTCGCTACATACACTTACTTACTTAAACCAATTTGGACTTACGCCTCCCAAATTTTCGGATCTGCGAAAAAGACCCACATACAGAGACTACAAACCTTCCAATCAAAAATTCTAAGACTTATTACACACGCACCTCTATACGTTTCCAACATTACCCTACATACTGACTTGCGCGTGCCAACTGTCAGCGAATACGTACGGACTCACTATAAACGATTTCATGACAACTTACAGGGACATCACAATCCACTAATAGTTAGAATGGCCTCCACCAGCATGCCTGATAACATCCAGAGAAGGTTGAAAAGGTCGTGGATGAGAGACCTTCTGTAAATTTCATAGTTTTATTTCAGTTTTTAATCTAAAATAATGCCACGGAAGGGGTACCGCTGGGTATTTGCTCTTCCTCATGCCTGACATGCCAATATTGTACAAGTTATAGTCAGGCAATCCACTGATTGTCTTTGTTATTTTAGACAGGTGTGGATAAATAAAATAAAGTTAAAAAAAAAAAAAGTTTTTAATGTTAGAAGTAGTGTGTTAGACGCGTTTTTTTAAAAGGACGTCTAGATCCTTCGAAAATCAATAATTAAAGATGCCATTTCTTATCAATAGCGGTTCCATCCAAGCTTCACTTTTCAGAAAATCTTCAATTTCTCAAAATCCCATGTTTCCAAACAGTTGGATGATGTTGATACTCTATTAAGAAAAACACTAACATAAAAAAAAAAAAAAAAAAAGGATGATGTTAATACTCTATTAAGAAAAGCATTATGGAGAAGACTAGAGATCAATAGGTACCCTAGAATTTTACAAAGTTGTAATAGACAGTACAATGTCACCTATCCAAGTAAATATGCATGATACCAATATGGATATGGGTCAACATCAACATTTAAATGATGATTTGTATATTTAAAAAATAAAAACTATTTATATATTGTTCAAATTAAATAAAGAGGTTTGTTTTTAAAAAATGTCAATTCATAATTTAACCAAAAATTGATATTTTCTTTTTTTAAGGTTAATAGAAGCCGTAGGTCACCAATTAAATCATATATTTATTTAAGTATATAATCCATTACGTTATATACCCCACCCCTGCCGTACTTATTCTTTGTCAGTCGTTCCTAGCTAGTTGACGATGTTAGACGTGGCGGTTATTCTGATTGATATTTGACATATGTATTTTTAAAATATTGACTAATTCTTTTAGAAGGATAAATTGTTTGACTATGTGCATAAAGGTATTTATAAAATAAAAATGTGTATAAAAAATTTTTTAATATGAATTGTTTTTAAATTTAATTGATGTTTTGTTTAATATTTTTAGTTTTTGTCATTTGAGAATGGCACATTGAGGCCGAAACGTAATGGATTATATACTTAAATAAATATATGATTTAATTGGTGACCTACGGCTTCTATTAACCTTAAAAAATTTGAATATGGCACCGAAATTAAATGAGAAGACTATTAATGATATTTTCTTATCAAAGTCAGGCACATCCAACATTTTTTTTTTTTTTTTTTTTTTTTATAATCTTTATTTATTCCAGCTCGGCTTCTTAAAGCCATACATGGGTTTATATAACAATTATATACAAAGTTTAACAATTGGATATGTGAGGGAATGGTCTCACGCAGGAGACACCCTTAACTGATCAAATTTATAATACATCAATATTAAGTAAAACTCGAACATAAACGAAAGAAAAAAAAATAAATAAAAGAAAAATAAATAGATAATTATAATAATAAAGTAAATATGCACATGCTATAAAAGAATGTCTTGTAAAAGTCTTGGTTTTAGCCTACGGGACGTTGTTGGTTTCCCGAGGTTAAAGGCAACAGCTCTCTTAACAGACGGCAGCTGGGAGTGAAACTTTCTGGAACGATTTTTTATAAACTCGTCTATGTGTTCTACCTTGAGTTCTCGGTGGAGTTGTTCATCTCTGATAAACCATGGAGCATCTACTGCGATTCTTAAGATCTTGTTTTGGAATGTTTGCAGCTTTTTTTGTTTTGAACATGATGCAGCACCCCATACTTCGCAACCATACATCAATAGTGGACGTAAGATAGTTTTGTACAAGAGTATAGTCACTTGTGGCTTCAGTTTTGATTTTCTATTTATAATAGGATACAGCATTGCTAGCCTTGCATACGCTTGCGTAAGCTTGTTGTTGATGTGGTGGTTCCATGTGAGTCGTCGGTCCAGTAGAACGCCTAAATATTTTACTGCTTCACCTGCGGGATTCCATGGATTCCCGTTAATGCTTAATTCTGGAGGGTCGTTAGGTCGTCTAAGCGTGAAGATCTTAGCCACGAATTTTTGAGGATTGATATTAATTTTCCATTTCGTGAAAAAGTTTTCTAAAGTTGAAATGCTTTTCTGTAATTCATTCCGGGCTATGATGATGTCTTGGTGTTGAGAGAAATAGCGGTGTCGTCGGCAAAAATGGTTATGGAAACATATTTTTTAATGTTGAATGAGATTTAAAAAAGAAAATGTGATAAAAAGTTGTCAAAAATTGTTGTTTGAAGGTAATTGTTGGCAAATGACGAAAAAGAACAAAAACAATTGTTAAACTGATTAATTTTTTTAATTGATCTTTTTTTGATCAGTCCTGAAAAAATGTTGAAAATGGATGTAGCCGGTTTTGAAACCAAACGCCTCATATAGTAGTTAAAATATTGTAACGTCATACAAAACACAAAACATATGATCTAAAAGAATTCTAGACTATTGTTCGAACTATTGGAAACAAACCTTCCGGACAGTTCTATTTCAGAATAAATATAAGGAGCATTGGACTGAAGAGTTTGACTTGCTCTGAAGATCGACTATATGGGTAATGTAAATTTGTGTTAAAAGTGTCGTTACAAGTTGCTAATTTTTGTAACTTTCCTGATTATTTGGGTTGGTATTATAAGTGTAGCTTTGTATGTAAAATGAGGACTCGTCCCCACCCGACTCGTCGACACCCTCGATCCGAAAAATCATGGCCGCAATTTTTTGGTAATTCAGAAAGAATCCTGTTGATTGATTACAAAGACAAAGGCCTAACAGTCACAGGAGAATACTATTGTAATGCTTCGACCCATAGAAGAGAATCAATCAAGGAGAAGAGGAGGGGGAAGCTGAGCCGAGGAGTAATGCTGCTTCATGACAATGCATTCTGTGCACACCTCTCGTCAAGTGATTGCCACGATTGACACCTTGCGCTTTGATGTGATCAACTACCCACCCTACAGCCCAGATCTAGCTCCTAGTGACTGCTTTCTATTCCCAAACCTCAAAAAGGATTTCAGAGAGGTGATTTGAAGTTAAAGAAGAAAGTTATTATTTGGGGGGTTTAGAAAAATTAATAAATACATGTGAAAAGTGTATAAGTATCGAGGGGCATTACATTGAAAATTAATATATGAATTGGTTTTTATTCCATTCCATGTATCGATCTGGAAGATTCTATTGACTGAAATCGCATGTTTTTGCCTGAGACTCACAAAAGACGCCATCAATCCGAAAGGTGTATATAACCAAAAACGTTCCTCTCTACTTTCTAAAAAAAATAACACTTCGAAAAAGCCCTCTGCGATCATTTTGAAATTTCCGCTTAGAATTGCATTTTTTCTCTTACAAGGAGCAAACGAAGGGGCTTATAGAAAAAAATTTTATGGCCGAAAATTTTCTTCTAGAAAACCTGAAACGATTGAGGCCATTTAGAAACTTCTATGACCATTTCGATTTTCTAGAACCGCGTTTTTGCGCCTTTTACATGCATTCGAGGGGGAAATGAGAGATTTTATTTATTTTTCCGGCCTAGCGGTTAAGGAAAGCTTTAACCCTTTAAGCTCTGAGCAGTGCGAGCGTATTGCGGGCGCTAAGGCCTGAGACCTTAGACCGGCTGCTGTGCCCGGACATTTAAAAACTTTATTTTTTTTTTTTTTGTTAAGTAATACTACTAATTATTTCGCCCTACTAGAACCCCATGTCAATTAGTTTACAGTCCTCGGAAATTTTTGAGGAAGCCTTAAACCTCGTCAATGGGAAATACCGGACGGGCTGGAAACAGGGTTGGAGAAACGCGAATAATTTTTAAAAATAATTTTAATTAGTCCTGCACTCGTCCTAGATATGAATAAGAAAATGATGGCTATTTTGTCTGCTCGTCATGCTCTAATATTCATGAAATTAAAATAAATACGTGTACATTTTAGAACATTTTACAACATTTTTTTACATTTTATAACATTTTTAAAGTAAATACTATATTTTTTAAGAGTTTTTGCCTACGATTTACATATGAATGACGCATTCCTAAATAATGATAAGATAAATCCGAAAGCGAAGAGAAAAAATTCAATTTTTGTATTAAAAGAAGCCACAAAAAAATCTCTTAAGGTGCTGACTACTGGGGTTTTTATCCTAGTGCAATAGTAAAATGGAAAGATTTAAGAAATCAATTAAAATAAGGTCCGCAGTTTCAGCCTTCTAACGCTGAAGCGGGCGGAACTGATAAATCAGTCTACAGGCGTTAACCCTCCGTCGGGTGCGTGTATCTCAGAGATCTTCTAACTGTAATCATCATAAAACATTATTTCATTTTACCTAAACTTGAACGTTATGTGTTTCATTCGAATCCTTAAGAATGGAAAGCGTTAGTTTAAAAAAAAAAAAATTATAAAATAGTCTTGTATTCCATTACGAAAAGTAGAAAAATACGACACCGGACGCGTGTATTTCTCAGATAATAGGCTATACAGTAATTCTGATATGAAAAAAAATAAGAAAAATATATATGTATATTTTAATTGCTACATAGAGACACTAAATCGATAAATAAAAAAGAGAAATATGGAATTGAAAAAATTATGTCAACGGGCGCGTTGTATCAAGCAGATTAAAAATAATGGCAAGTAAATCGCAGATAGCAATATCCAATGAAATTGCACTACTGAACTTTACAGAAGGACCTGTGGAACACATAACTGGGAGCACAACACCACCACCCTCAAGAAGGCAGTTTGCTGAATATTTTTCTTTAAAACGTGTATCTCATAGACAACCAGCGCTCAACGGAGGGTTAAAGTGTTAAAATGATGCCTCATTCATGTAATTTGATGAAGTATCTAGGAAGTTATGGCGTAATCACAAAAAAAAAGCTTTAAGAAATAATCTCTATATATATAAGAGGCTTTGTCCTGACTGACAGAATCAACGCAGAGCAAAAACTACTCATGATAGAGACTTGAAGTTCGGAATTTAAATTTTAAACGCGATGTAGGTAACCACTAAGAAAGGAATTTCAAAAATGTAACCCCTAAGGGGCTTAAATGGCGAAATTGTCGTTTAACTCTAACGGAAATCTATTGTTGAGATTTTAAACCATATGTTTTTTATTTGAATATCGATTTAACGTTACAATAGTATTAAAATAGACATTCACATAAAATATGGCTACTGATTATTTAAATATTAGTGGTAATCAAATTATGCACACTGTGATTCCCATTATTGGGGATGGTGCGCGTTTATTTCGATCTCTTCTCCATATATATGAGAGGCTTTGTCCTGACTGATAGAATCAATGCAAAACAAAAACTACTAATGATAGAAACTTGAAGTTCGGAATTTAGATTTTAGGTAACCGCTAAGAAAGAAATTTCAAAAATGTAACCCCTAAGGGGTTTAAATGGCGAAATTGTCGTTTAACTCTAACGCACACCTATTTTTGCACTTCGAGAAAAAAATATCTAATTTGGACATTTTAAAGATCTTGATACGACAAGTTTAACTCGAAAGCTCTTATGGGGCATCGAAAACCACGTTTTAAAGCCGAAAAATGAAGTTTTCACGAGGAGTAAGCAAATTTTTGTTTCGGCGGTTTTAGTGAATTCTCCATTGCGCGCCTCTCTTCTACCGAGACGGCAGCTTCCCCCTCCAACATTCCACCTACTTGGAAGCTCCGATTCTACTAAATCTCCTTGACATCAGTTAACATATTATATTAAATCAATACCAAGAATGATCACAGAATTGATTTTAAAGGTGCGCGGGCGAAGCCGCGATGGGGAATGCTAGTATAGTATATGATAATACGGAGGACCTGGGTTCGATTCCCGGCCGTGGTCGAATCTTTTATCTTGCAATTAATTAGTTTAAAAAATATATAATAATATATAGTTGGTTACCGTGGGATAGGTGACTGAGGTTGTCGCCGTTGACTAGAATGGACTTTGGCATCGAGATGGAGCTCACCTTCCGCTCCCTGTCGTTGGAGACGATCGAGATCTTCCGCTTGGCCTCTTCCTCGAACCCCGGGTTCAGCTCACCCTCCGTCGTCATACCCTAAAGAAGGAGAAGAGGAAGAAGAAATGTTATATATATTGGAGTACAGTACTTATTTACACATAATATAACTTTTAAGCTGTAAGTTTTCTGTTATATATTATATATTTCTTTTTCTTCATATCTTGATTTGCGACTGTCAACAACTTCGACAATAAGCAAAGTTGAGAGCTACACTAATTTAAATAAGGGCATGTCAGGCATGGGGAAGGATGGCACCCAGCGGTACCTATTGTCTGGCTTGTGTCAGTTAATCTAGTTTCTTAACGAAGGAGATCTCTCATCCAACGCCTTTTTAATCTCCTATTTATTGGTATATCACCTGTTGCCATGTCTCTCATCAGTCGATTGAAGTGGGCTTGTAAGTGAGTATGAAAATGTTTATAAAGTGTCTTTATATATTGGTGTACTGTTTGCATTTGTAAGTCAGTATGTAGGGTATTGTTGGTCACGTACCATGGTGCTTTAACTATGAGTCTTAACATTTTTGATTGAAAGGTTTGAATTCTTTGTAAGTGGGTCTTTTTGGCTGTACCGTATATCTGTGAAGATTGTGTCCATATTGGTTTCAGTAAGTATGAATATATATTTAATTTTTGTCTCAGTCCGAGTTTTGATGTTTTAGAAAAAGTGAGTAAAGTATTTTGAGTCGTTTGTTAAGGGTTTTTGTTTCATCTTAACATGCGGGCCCCAGGTCATCCTTCTGTCAGAGGTAAGACCAAGGTAATGTACGGTGTCAGTTTGAGAAGTTTGAAAATTGTCTATATAAATTGGAGGGCAGGTATTTTTTCGAAGAGTGAACGATATGTGTTTGGATTTGTCATTATTAAATCGAATCTTCCATAGTTTACACCAGTCGTTTGATATAAGAAAATGTTGTTGTAAAACTTGTGAGGCATGTGTAGGATCCTTGTGTTTAGAGATAATTTTTGTGTCGTCAGCATATGTAGCGGTCAGTGTGTCAATGTTTTCCGGTATGTCATGAGTGTATATAATGTAGAGAAGAGGAGCCAGTATTGAACCTTGAGGCACTCCCGCCAAGACTGGACGAATTGAGGAGGTCTCCGACCCTTGACGAACTGAGAAAAATCTGTCGAAAAGATATGATTGAAGGATGAGGTAGTAAGTGTGTGGTAATATGGTCTTGAGTATAAAGAGAAGACCATAAACTTAACATAAAGAGAAGATTATAAACTTAAATGACGAAAACGCAATAAACGAAATAGGCAGCAAATAAACAGCACTAAATGGCAATAAAGGCTCGCTGTATAGACGTAATAAAAAAGTCTCTAGACTAAAAAGTTAGTGGCCAGGTTGCTCACAGTGCTTCGATACGCACAAGTGCCAATTAATTTATTTATTATTAGTTAGAAGAAATTTAAAATGAACTAAGAAATAAAATTATGAGTAACAGTGTTATAAGCAGAAAACTTTCAAAATCCTCAAATGTTTAAAATTCAATGAAAGCGACATCTGGGAAAGTTTTAAAGTGAACATTATAAACCAAAGGAGACTGTATACAATTCATTCATAGAACAAAAGTCAGTTATTATTTAAGACATATCTGCCGTATAGTAAAAAGTTCAATATCTGTAATAAATACATTTTATTTTAAATTTCCAATTTAAATTTCCAATCTCCTGACGTTGAATCACGAGAAATAACAACATATAACTTTTACTCTCCGGAAAAATACTTTTCCTCCAATTTATATCGAAAATATCCAAATTCCCCAAACAGACACAGTACAGAAGCTCGGACTAACCCTCGATAGGATGACATGGGGCCCGCACGTTAAAATTAAAAGGGAAACTATAAGCAAACGACTAAAGCTACTTTACCCACTTTTTTTCTAAATCCTCAAAATTAAGACTGAGACAAAAACTAAATACGTACACATACTTACTTAAACCTATATGGATATACTGTTCACAGATTTACGGCATTGCTAAGGAAATACATTTACAAAAACTCCAGACCTTTCATTCAAAATTAATTCGACTCATTTCAAAAGCACCTTGGTAAGTAACTAATTAAACCTTACATACTGAACACATGCCAACAGTCGACCAACACATCAAGACTACAAACATTTCGACACTAACCTACTCGGACATATAAACCTACTAATAAGAGATATGGCCACAGATGAAATTCCCTGAATGTGAGGAGAAGATTTAAAAAGGCGTTGGATGAGAGATCTCGTTCTTTAACCGACCTGAATAACTGAATGAAGCCAGACAAGAGGTAGGGTAACTGCACCAATTACTGACACTTTAAGAAAAATTTCATGATTTTTCATAAATTTTTCCCTTATTCGTTGATCGATCCATAAAATTCAAAGTTCTTCTGTTAGGCCAATATCTCTTGTTTTAATTTGGGTCATCAAATGATTAAAAATGATAATTTAATCTATTCTTTTACTTAAAATTTGGATGGATGTTTTTTCTCCTATTACTGACACTCATACACCAATTACTGACAGTATAAGGAACCAATTACTGACACCCCGATCAAACATTGAATAATTTTATTTCCAACTTTAAAATTAGTACCTAAGTATATTTTAATATAAGTTACTTAACTTAATTTACCCTTTACCATATAGAGTATTGAGGCATCTGCAACAACGTAGAGATTACCTCTACGTAAAAATTAGTCAAACGGAGGGAGACTACGAGACGTAAATACACCTTCTATCGATTCACCATCGCGATATATTTAAAAAAAACAATTCGCAGTAATAAACAAGCAAGCAGTAAAAAAAAAAACTCGACTGATGTTGAAATTAGGTCCCTTGAAAAAATAAATTAGCAATAATGAATCGAAAAGTACTGGGAACTTTCAAGTTTTGCGATACACTCATACTCTATAACTGATGGAGATATACTAATAGAAGCTTATAAATGTGGGGAAATGAGTGAAGTTGAGGAATAGCGTTTACATATTATCAAAACACGTCTATTTCTAACCTAAGTATGTTCGTAAGTGAAAGTTGTGTTGCTCGCATCGCACCAGATTTTTTGATATATGACATTGTTGAAAATATTGAGCAGTATATTGACAATAATTAATAAATTTAATTTACTAGCGCCTGTATAGTGTGATGATACTATACCGCAAGATTGCTTGTTATTGCGTGCGAGGTAGAGGGCTGCATTGAAGGGGCTACACTCTCCCAATCATTTATTTCCTCTGGCCCATTAATAACAGTTCTATATTGCTCCCCGACCTTCTATTTGTCCCATTATTGCCTCCCCAGGGTTTTATGAATTAACCGAAATTGCAAGTTTATTATCTCCCTCTAACCTCAATAAATTATAAATATTGCTATATATTGAACCTCTCACACATCATAATAAGAAATATATTGGTCATCAATACAAGTAATTTAGAAAAGATTTGGAAATATACCAAGTATTGTAGTATACTTTGTTTTCTGTTGTGAGGATATGGTCTTAATCAAAGGCTTTATAATTTTTATAACATAGGGGAGAGCGGGGTTGGTTGGCATAGGGGGTAGGTTGGCCATTGGCTTATAGTTTCCGTCACACCTATTGTAAGGGCCCCACCATTGTACCATTTCACCCGCTCAACCTCGGGAGTCTTGTCCTGAGTTTTCAATCCGTTGCTAACAGTGTAGAGAAGAGTGTGCTTCATTGATTGATTTTACAACATGTAAGTAAATTTCTATATTTTCAGTAAATTTGGTTTAAAGGCATGGCAAAACATTTGACTCCGATTCTGTTCACATAGCCCCAAACTCCTTTGAAAAACCTAACCTTTCGACTAACCAGTTTCTTGTTTGATTGTTCTCCCCTGTCCTGGCAGCCATCTTTCATATGATCTCTCCTGTGGGGTTAGTTGGCTATCTTCAACTTTTTTTTTTGGCGCAAAAGCAATTCACAAAAGCAAGGTAAACATAATCAAAGGTGAAACTACCAATAGTCTTTAGTTCCAGCAAGGAGGATGAGAGCAATTTTTCTTATGCAGAAATTGACGACAGTCTAAACTTCTATCTTCTTTTATTGTCATTCTATTTTCCCTTAAAAGCTGTTAAAAAACGATTCAAAATTATTATACCATTATAGTGCAGCTTTTAATAACAATAATATCTGTCAGGCAGTACTTGAATGAGATGGCTAAACAACCCCAACTTCTAGGCCAACCACGTAGGGGGTTAATTGGCATGCTCTGGATTCTTCTGACGAATTCTTCAATTTCCTATGATCTTAGTATTAAATATTATGTGGTGAAAAAAATACTTAAAGTACTCTAATACTTGGAGTTTTTAGTGGTATCAGCCCTATTAGGATTATGTTAACAGGAAAGACTCAACAATCAAAAAAGTGAAAACTGTTGCCAACCAACCCCACTCTCCCCTATAATTGATATAAAAGAGTGTAGCGTAGAAACTGGAGACTTTCAAATACTGATTCAGTTCTATTTCAATCAAAATTGTCACAACTCTCTGAATTTAAAATAGCATTTATTTTATACAATATTATCGAGTTTTTACAAAGCTTTTCTTTATAATCGACTAATCTAAAAACAGCTAGACCCGGTAAAGTGCTCAGATATTTTTTTTTTCTCAGAGATCTTAAAGAAGAGGAACCGCTATTGCCAGAGGCCCCTTGCTTAATGTAGCGAATAATTAAGATACTCCCATCTTCACCAGCCTTCATTTATTCTCCTATTTTTATTTTTTATTTAAAATACTTTTATTGCTTCAGTAATTCGTTGCCAAGCAATCTACTTTAATGTTGTATATATATAATGTTTTTGTACAGACACTATTACCCTTCCTTTGCAGGCTAACGTTTAAGAAAATAGTACAGCCCTATAATCTATATATATAAGAGGCTTTGTCCTGACTGACAGAATCAACGCAGAGCAAAAACTACTAATGATAGAAACTTGAAGTTCGGAATTTAGATTTTAAACGCGATGTAGGTAACCAGTAAGAAAGGAATTTCAAAAATGAAACCCCTAAGGGGCTTAAATGGCGAAATTGTCGTTTAACTCTAACGGAAATCTATTGTTGAGATATTAAACCATATGTTTTTTATTTGAATATCGATTTAACGTTATAATATTATTAAAATAGACATTCACATAAAATATGGCTACTGATTATTTAAATATTAGTGGTAATCAAATTATGCACACTGTGATTCCCATGATTGGGGATGGTGCGTGTTTATTTCTATCTCTATCATATATTATCGAGAATTCTCAAGAAAAATGTTGTAATTTTCGGCAATATGTAGTACAACATGTCATCCAAATTGGGACAAATTTTCTGCGTTTACTCAAAATGATTAAACTGAAAATTGTTACGGTAACAATTATTCTGATTTCAGTAGTTATTACACTCATATATCTCAGCATTCAACCCTTGCCGGATTTGTGGAACTAACGGCTGCTGGGGTATTCTTTCCTTACCTTTTTGAAGTATATCGCAATGATGAGCTTTATGTAGTATTTGGCAATAATTCTAATCCGACGAAAAGACTACGTTTTACTAGTACGCTATGTAATGGCCATTCTGACGTGTGTGAAGCTCTACTTCCGCAACTTTCTGAGGAGAAGAAGCAAGTTAAAAAGCGACGTGTCAGGTACAGCAATGCAACACGGAAAGACCAATTAAAATCAGCTAAAAAAAGTTCGGAATTTAGATTTTAAACGCGATGTGGGTAACCAGTAAGAAAGGAATTTCAAATATGTGACCCCTAAGGGATTTAAATGGCGATACGTCTTCGTGGACCAGGCTCGAATGATCTGGACCCACACAGTTCGTTCCAACCGCTTATTTTGTTCCAACAACGGTCTGGGAATTGAAATCATATGTTTTTTTTACTTTCACTTACCTATATATGAAATATACAGTAAGTGGAAGTATTGCGATCGTGAAAAATTTCGACTTCCGGTTTTCAACGGAAATACACGTTTTGGGACTCCCTGAGTCGAAATAACCAAGTCCCGCGAAAGGGTCTGTGTGTGTGTGTGTGTGTGTGTGTGTGTGTGTGTGTGTGTGTGAACAGACTATCTCAAAAACTATGAACCGTGGGAACCTGAAATTGGGTATTTAGTGTAGATATATGCCCGCGATGTGACAGCAAAAATTTTATCAAAATTGCTCAAAGGGAGGGGGTAGTTTATTTTATAACTTTTTACGTTTTTTTCGTTTTTCTCAAAAATGGCTTTAACGATTTTGATCAAACTGGGTATTTGAAATATGTATATGCCAAAGATGTGATAGCCAAAATTTCATCAAAATTGATCAACCGGAGGGGGGACTTTAGCGAATAAATTTTGTATTATTTTCATGTGTTTTTTTTATCTACTCAAAAAAGGCTTTAACGATTTTGATCAAACTGAGTATTTGATGTATGTATATGCCAAAGATGTGAAAGCCAAAATTTCATCAAATTTGGTCAAACGGAGGGGGCACTTTATTTCATAATTTTTTTCCAATTTTTACTTTTTTTTCGTTGATCTCAAAACGGCTTTAACGATTTTTATCAAATTCGTCATGTTTAATGAAAATTAGGTTTTCTTTAATATCAGGTAAGCTTTATTATTATTAAAATGTTCTGGGGGGGCTTTTTTTGGGGGGGGGGCCTTTTTTGTTTGTTTGTTTGTTTCTTATAAAGTACCTTTGTTTTTGTTTACATGGGGAAATTAACTGTCTCTCGTTACGCCTAAAAATAAGAAATGGCTAAATATGAGATATGATAAAAATAAAGAAAACATAAAGAGGAGAAAAAAAGAAAAATATTCAGTCGACTCATAAAACTCGTTGAGCCCAAGCATAGAGTACGTCTTTAATGACAGACCATTGTTCATAATTAAAGCCGTTCTGTTCATTTGAGAAGTGGCAATTAACAAAACGCATTAATTTATAATCTAAGTAAGTTGGTAAGTGAAAGTTTTGTTTTGCGAGCAAGCACCAGATTTTTTTTTATTTAACGATTTAACGTTACAATATTATTATTTATACATTGTGATATAATACAACTTATAATAATTGTAGATCTTAATTATACAATCTATTATATACTTTTAGTTTTTGAATTATTATCCCTTTGTTAGCTTCTCTACGATCTTAAGCTTCCAATTCTTCTTAAAACTTATAGTCCAAAAAATTTACTTTTCCATATTTTTCTTTGCAATGGAGCAAGGAAAAAATCTTCTTAAAACACAAGACCTATAGTTTCAAAATTATTTTTAAACTGGTTCAAATTTAAGCTTGAAAGGGATATATGTTGATGAAAATATCCGATTTTGGAATAAGAAGACAGCTCGAAAACTCCGAAATGAAGACGAGTCTCAAAGTGAATCACTACCAAAAGTACGTTCCTATAATATTTTTTAAAAAAAATTATATCTTGTAACTAACTTTTAATGTTTTATTTCCTAAATCTAAAAATTTTGAAAATTTTACCTCCTTTCTGCACAACCTTTGATTCTCAGAAAGATGAAATTGAAATGGTGAAAATAAATATTTCCCTTTAAAAAAAAAAGAATGTATTGGATCGAATGAAGGTTTCGTTAATCCAGTTTAATCTAAATCCTCCTTTTTCCCTCTTGAATTTCCTGGTATCTAATAAAAAAGACATAATTTCGAATTTAATGGGTATCCACTTTAAAACTGTAATAAATTCCTCGATGGTATATAAAAAATACGAGAGCTATGGGGAAAATAAATTATTTTCTAAGAAAGCGCAATTTAAGATTGTTCTTCAGACTCTATCAAGTTTCCCCCAACACTACAACTTAATAAGGAAAACTTTACAAATTTGTTCTATAAGCCAGCTGATATTAAAGATGGAAGTTCTTTTTTTTCCATGCTAGGGGATATGATGGAATTTGATTTAATTTTTAAACCAGCGGATCTTCCTCCAAGTTTCTAAATATAAATTACATCTTCATACTTGTTCAAAGTGGTTGAGAAAAAAAAAAAAAAAAAATTATTAATGAGTTTCATAAACTTTAAAGGGCTGATGCGGGTCCATTTTCGATTCGTTACGACTTGGTTGGATCCACTATTTATAGTTTATTATATATATATATATATATATATATATATATATATATACGTACAGTACCGGTCAAAATTTTATACTCACTTGTATTTAATTCACAATCTTCAAGATTAAAAAAATAATTGTAACTCAAGAGATAACATTTCAAAAATTATATGATTGTTTCGAAATACAATCTATATAAATAAAGATGAAATTCTGTTAGTTTGATTTTTTGTTTTTTTCTTTATAGAAATACATACCGTTTGTCCTTATTTCTCCGAATTTCGCTTAGTGGTTCTTTCATACCAGGTGCGAACACCTGTCCATATCAAAATTGCAAAACAGCCAATCTCTGGGTGTATTCTTTATTGTTATAAAAATCGTTATGATCTCGCTTTACATTAGATTTTTTCAAAATCAACCGTTGGAGTAAAAAAAAATCTTATTTCTGTCCTAACGAACTTTTCTGGACCCACGGCTTTTCTAAATTCCGTTGGTAAAACCTAAATTCAAAATTCCGTGGTTGAAACCGGGATATTAAAGCTAGTTATAAATAAATTAAAAATAAAATTATAGTAGTTTCTTTGTTCAATAAATAAAATGTTGTTACTTAATCATGTTACAAAATCTAAGGGTGAGTTTAAACTTTTGACCGGTACTATATATATATGTATATATATTGTAAAACTTATGTTTAACAAAACTTTACAATTAATCTAAAATATATAGCAGTATCAATACCAAACGAATTATCACAACATAAATATCCGAGAAGGTTAAAAAATTATAACTTTATAGCACAAATCATATGGCTTGAGCATCACAGCCAAGAAAAACACTAAGACTAACTGGCCCACTTACTCGCTCCTTCTATATAGTTGTAAAAGGAACCTTCCGGAAGGTTCTAGGTCTTCGTGGAAGGATCTAGTCCCAAACACGTGCCCCAACGGTCCGCTCCAATCGCAAGTTCGTTTCAACAAAAGGTCTGGGATTTTAACCATATGTTTTGTTTCTTTACTTAACGATTTAAGGTTACAATATATATACATTTATATATTTTCATTTATATTATTTTTATTTATTTCTTATATTTTATGCCCGTATATTTTTTCTTCTTAATTTTATTTAGGTTTGTGTTCTAAATTAGTTTTGAGATAACTAATAATAAAAGCCCGTGTCTCTTTAACTACAAGCACGGGTCCTCCATTTTACGTCCTATCCAATGGATAGAAGAGCAAAGGATTCTTCATTCTATTTCAATATTCCTAGGGACAATATGGGATGAGAACCCGCACCTTTTAGTATTGTAGACTGTTCTGCTAGCCACTACACCACAGGTGTTCCCATTCATACGATATAAATAATTGGCTATTTTTTAGTTCTGGGTATTTTGTCGATGAACTGAATGAGTTGTATGTTCTTACCAGAGCGTCAAATTTTTACATTTTTGGGATGGGCGTCCAGAATCAAAAGGGACATGTATATTTTATTGCTGTACAAACAGAGAAAAAGTGGTGTCACCTGTGGTGTAGTGGTTAGCCTAGCAACCTACTATACTAAAAGTTGCGGTTTCGCGTCCCGTGGTGGCCCTAGGATTTTTTAATGGGAGTAAAAAATCCTTGGCTATGCCATCCCTCCAGTAGTCCCGGTATCGAGCCTGTGAGATGTCAGGTACACGTCAAAGATCGCTATCCTAATTATAACTGTATAGGCAAAATTTAGGACTCCCACTTTAGCATCGTCCGATTAGCCTTGTCCGTCCGAGGTGACGTTAAACAAACAAACAAACCGAGAAGAAGTCAGCTGCTATCTAAAACGATAGCCGCAAAGTAAAAAAGTTGAATCTGGGAATATCCATTCTGAACATTTCGTTTGTTTGTTTTTATATAACTTCAATTTATGCCACTAAGGATGTTAAAGAGGGATTCATAAATTTTGGATATCTAAGTATAATTAGGATAGAGATTTTTAACGAGTATCTGACATCGTACAGGCTTGGGACCTACATTTTACGTCCTATCCGAGGGACGAAGTAGCCAATGTTTTTTTTCGCAACTATAAATTGTTATTTATATATCAATAAATGAAATAAAGTTAGCTTAGGTTTGTAATTTTTTTTAAAAAAGTCAAATCTCTCAAGGACAGAATATAGCAAACACAATGCAATTATTCGACATGGATTTTCACTTTGATATCAAGAACGTATAATAAACACGAGTCATTAAAATTCAACTTTTTTTCGTGTTTTTATTAATTGACCGCATACTAATTGAAAAGTGTAACGCCGAGGACTGAACTTTTATCGATTATCGAAAAACTTTAAAGCTCTCAACATGAATATTCATCAGGGTCCTCCAATTTCCAGATCTCTTTGGCTTTGTTGTTTTTTGTGTTTGATTGTTGGAAAAATAACAAAAATAACAACAAAGCAGGAGTAGGAAGGAGGCAGAAAACGGGATGAGTATTCCTTCACTTCAATCCTCTAATCTCAAAAAAAAAAAAAAAAATACAAATAATAATGCCTTTTTAGACATTTCAAAGATATAATATAGTAACGATTCGAGGATTGGAAAAATTGTTATTAAACGAAAATTACAATATTCTGTGCCACTGAAATTATGAGAACGCAAATTTATTAAAAAAAGAAATAATTAAACATGTTTCAAAAATTATCTTTTTGTAACACAGTAATAACCATATGACTTGAGCTTCAGAACAATACTAACACTCCAGTCCATCGTTTCTTAAATATAGTGATGCTATAGTCCATCTCTTTTTTAATATAGTGGTAAGAAGAAAAGCCTCGAAGGTTCTAGGCCAAACATCTACTATCACAGTTTGTTACAACCGTTAGCTCGTTCTAAAAACAAGTCTAACACTATTCTGTGTTTTGTTTCACGTTACAACATTTAAAAATATAATTTCCGTTATAAGTTAAACAGCCCCCCAAACAAAAAACACTGCTGCTTATATAAATCCAGAGCTCTATAGAAGAAAGTTAAAAATTTGTGTTCTAACCACAGCTGGGCAAAAAGTATTTTAATTTTTATTTTAAAATACTTTATTTTAAATAGCAAGTATTTAAAATAAAATTGAATAAAATGCGTTTTAACCTCCAATCATTTAAAATACTTTTCGATAAAATTATTTTAAATGCAAAATAAAAAAAGTATTTTGTATTTTAAATAAAAAAAATTAAAATGAAAATACAAAATACTTTTAAAACCTATTAGCTAGTCCATTGCGATTGATTAATGAATACATTTTTTTTTTTCAATATTGCAATTGATTAATAAATCGACAGTTTTTATTCATTTTTTTTGGGTAGTCTTTGCTTGGTGTAATGTATCTGATACTCAGATCATCTTGGTTTTCATTTTGTTGAAATTATTAAATTAAATTTATTTTTCTACAGAACCAATCTGATTCGGAACCTATTTAAACTAATTGGGCTACCCCTTAGACTATTCGATCGAATAATTTTCGATTTTTTCTCTTTCGAATAAACCGGTAAAAAGTCTACAATTAACTCTCCCCCCCCCCCCCCATAAAAAACCTATTTATTCATAAAATTATTATTATTTATAAAAATGATGAGGAATTAGCCTTGTTATTTGACTTATGAACAATCTTTGTTACATATTTCGTGACAATCGGATATGGGGGTCAAAAGTTAATATTTAACCCTCCACCCCAAAACCTATGCATAAAACCATTTATGTGAAATGAATTCATTAGACGTTAATTTTTACGTCTACTTAGATAATCAAAAACCACCAATGTGACAAAATTTGTTGAAGTCGGATGAAACGGTACAATCTTAATAATTGCGCCCCCCCCATAAAAAACAAAAAAACAGCAACATCAAACTGAAATAAATATACTTGCTCAATATTTAGGAGTGACAGCTCTAGTGCAAAGGACTACACTATTCTATTACGAAAATTGTTCAACTTCAAACAACCTACTTAAGATTTATTTTATTTTATTATTTAAAATACAAATGAAAATACTTTTTTTTTATTTTAGTATTTTAGAATTAAAATGAAAATACTTTTTTTTAATTTGAGTATTTTAGAATTAAAATGAAAATAAACATATGATTTATTTTATTTTAATTCTAAAATACTAAAATAAAAAAAAAAAAGTATTTTCATTTGTATTTAAAATACTTTTATTTAAAATAATGCCCAGGTCTGGTTCTAACCTACCACTGTGATACCAGGTGTGTAAATATGAAACCGGAATTCGCCAATGATAGGAGTTAGCAGTCAATAAAATCTTCTAACTAATCCGTCAGTGGTGTTATCTGTTTTTGGCTACATGTAATAAAGGCTTGTTAAAGCTAAGGGGGAGCATGCCCTTGGCAAATCTCAATGTTTCGATTGGTTCGAAAAATTTAAAGATGGATTTCGATGAAAGAAACAAAGACCGTGGAAAACCACAAAAAAAAAAACTTTGAAAACGCTGATTCGGAAGCGTTTGTTGGACAATTATCACATGTGACACCGTCTCCATTTCTTTGAAAGGCATGGAAAAGATCCAGGAGGTCGGAAAATGGGTACCTCACCAAATTTCTAATCAGAGTAAGTTGGTAAGTGAAAGTTGTGTGTTGAGTTCAGCGCACCATATTTTTAAACTGTATCAAAGTTTTATTCATACTTTTGGTTCCGTAATTATTAATTAATTTTCATGTATATATTTCTTCGTTGGTTGTTACTAACCATCTTCATAACTTAAACTTCTACAGTCCACTATCTTCTTCATTATATTATTTGTCACTGGAATAATTTTCCAAATCCTTTAAAACTCCGAATTTCAAACAATTGTAATATTTGCTCAGTGCTCAATGTCTTCTATCCCCACAAGGGATGCCAAAATGTAATATTTGTTAACTTCTGGGGGCTCAAAAATTTAATAAGCTCCTAATCTCTCCTCAGATGTCTCCACCACAGTGTCTTTAATAAAATTATTTAAGAGAGAGAGAGAAAGGGGAGGGAAAAGAGGGAGATAAAGGAGCCAGAACAGAGGGCCAACCAATGTTCAGCTTAAGGTGTGAGGAATAACGAAGATCCTTGCCAGAGCAACGCTACCCTTTTACCCCGAAAGGTAAAACTGATCAAAGCTGATTCCACGGGAGAGACGTGGGCTTTGGCAGCTCTAGGGTGCTGATCTAAGCAAGGCCACCTGGACAGAGGGCCAACCAATGTCCAAGCCCTGGGAGGACAACCCCCAGGATTCTATAGGAAGGGTAAAATTAAGGTAGGGAATTAAATAAGACATATAGGTATAAACATCCTAAAAACACCAGGAGCTATCGGGCAGGGAGAGAGGTGTCTAAGACTGACAAATTAAGACTGATTAATGTTGGGCAAAACGGCCCTATTTATACCTCAAGGGACAAACAATTAACCAATCACAGCCCTGCACTGTATAGTTGAGAGGATAGGACCTGGTATCTTTAGGCTTTATTTTATTGTTTTTATGTTTTTACAAGCCATTATTTTCAAAAAGATAACAAAATACAAAAGAATTCCTCTTTTAAAATAGATTTTAAATTAAATAAGTTCGTAATGTTTGAAAATGTAGTTGCCGAATCGGCCACAGATGGCGCATGTGTTTGTTATATACACACTTATGGAGGCATTGGCTCACAGCTGATTAGAATAGGTTATGTTTTCTTTCACATCTGTTTTTCAATTATAATGTCAATCTTTAACATTACTGCACGGCATTATAAATACAATTAAACAAATTAAAAAGAATATTTAACTATTTACAGTGAATAAACAACTAAGTAATAAAAACTAAAGAACAAGAAGGTTGTGTTATTGATAACCATATACCTAACTTTAAATGAAAACAAGTAGTAGTTAATTTCTTTTGCTATTAGATATTATTAAATGACATTACCTTATCTTAATTAAACATTTAAACAAATAAATAAAAGTAATGAGATTAAAAAATAAAGAAATAATAACATTATTCCAATAAAAAGGTTTACCTAACTGAATCAATATTCAAAGTTAACAAGATTACTATATTATCACTTATAAGAACTATGAAAAAAATAAACTTCTTTGTTAGAATCAAACCTATACAAGTACTATTTACAGTTTTATTTTAAAAAATTCTCTTAGGGTCTCCCTGACTATATTACACAATACTCAATCGCTTACAAAGCAGCACCGTTGATCATCTAGATATTAAAAGAACGAAATGATAAAGCAAGTATGACAAACAGCAAACAATATTTGCATATAGACAAAGTTCATATTGAAGATTTGAATTTGTGGCGGAATGAGGGGTAGGTCCGAGCCGTGGGTTTGAATAGCAATAACCTCTGCATATTGTCCCGCGCCAAACAATGTTCGCTCCACGTACAGGTCTTAATTTACATGTTCGTTACAAACAATTGTAACATCGAACAATAAGTTTCCCCCTTAGCAACGGGGGTATTAACGCTTTGGATTCATAGGAAATATTTTATTAGTGGGAATTGTTTAACAGTAATGCATAGCAAATTAAAATTTCTTCTAAACCACTTTTAAAGCAATTAATAACAGGCATAATATAAAATTATTCTTTTTTTCAATTACTTTAAATATACCTCCGACTTGCAAGAATAGAAATACAACTCAAAATTTAAGTTATTTCGAATTATGCGCCTGAATATAGCATTTCCAAGTCACAAGAAACCCTTTCCAAATCATATGCAACCCCTTTCAATTCAATTCGTCACCCTTTTTATTTAAATTAAAACCGTTTCCAATTCAATTGTTACCCTTAAAATAATCTTTCAACTTCTATTGGGTTGTCCGGAATCTACAAAATAGTTACCATCGTTAGCGATTACCATTTCCCAACGGCTTGGAATGTCCATTATCTCTTTTTTCAAAAAATCGCTGTCCTTACTCCTGAAGAACAATAAAAGGTCCATTTTGACGTCATCTTCAACAGAAAATTATCGAGGGAACGGAAAAGATGGAAATTCGAAGGAGCAATGTCAGGAGAGTACGGCGGGTGAGGCAAAACTTCCCATGTTAAGCTTAATAACTTTTGCCGAGCCCTTAAAGACACATTTTTTTATAAAGTACTTTTGTTTTTATTCATATGGAGAAATCAGCTGTCTCTCGTTATGCCTAAACGTAAGAAATAGCTAAATATGAAAAAATCTAGTAAACGTTTATTACAGTAAACAAAAATATTCCGAAAATTCTTAAAAACACATTTAGCCCACGCGTGCGCAGTACGCTTCTAGTGGCAGATCACTGTTTATAATTAAAGACGTTCTGTTCATGGTAAAGAGTTGCCAACGTGTTTGGAAGATAAATAATTAATGGAATTATTTGTTTCCATGGTAACTAAATGAAGTTTTCAATAACTATATAGAAAACTAGCTAGGATGCCCGGCTTCGCTCCGGTAGTTGTTTGCTAGTTTTAATAAGAGAAAAATTATAGGAAATATAGAACAAAATTAGCACCTCGTTGAAACTTCGGTTTTAACTTGGTATCAATATTAAGATTCGAGAACTGCAGAGTCCGCCCAAATAAGGAATCCTATATACTTTATAGGGGGTTGAAAATGGTAAATGAACAATTAATTTTAATGCAACTTTGTCGAGTTATGCATCGTGTTTTAAGGTTTCTGTAATTCTGAATCGTATAAGCCCATTCCAAGCAGTCAGCAGATAATAACTTATTAGATTATAGTTGAAAAATCTAATATCTCAGTTAAAGATATTATATTTAAAGTATAATTTAAGCGCCGAATACTGTGATGATCCTATTAGATCCAGAAGAATAGAAACTACCGAAGATTCTTAGACTTTTTTTTAAGACCTTTCTTCCATTTTAATCTCCCTTAAGATATCCCCCCGTAATTTGACTCTGCAGAACTCGAATCTTATTACTATTACAAAGTGAAAACCAAAATTTCATGAAGGCACAAGTTTTTCACCATATTTCTTTTTGAAGAACCAAGAGGGATAATAAAATCTTATTGAAAAAATGCTGTATTTGGAGTTAGTCATTTTTGAACTGGAATATGCCCATCATGCATAGTAATCAAAACAACTTCTTTTTCATAACTACAATAAGAACACTTCAAACTTTTTATTTTCGATTTATATTCAGTCAATTTTTCTCTTTTCTTTATTTGTCTTTTTATTCGATCACTGTACTATTAAGAAATGTTCACTAATATTGCATTAAATTCACTTAAGTATATATTATATACTGATTAAACGTAATGTGTTGATCAATTAGCCTTTTTATGAGAAAATTAATTTTTTTATGAATCCCGTTGGTTTTCTAATGGATTGCAGAGATATTGAATCATTATTTTATTTTGAAAGCAAAGGATGAACTAATTATTATCGCTTCATTTTTTAGTAATTTAAAAAGGACAGCTGAAAAAATATATAACCTTTATAACCTCATTGGATGAATGAACAATAAACATTGAGTGAAACGTACCCTAGCGCTTCCTGGTAGCCTGAAGCTCGAACTAAATTTTTCATTCATAAACTCGTATCTCAATCTCAGAGGGGCTAATTAAATGCTGCTAGAGGCTTAAAATTCCAGTCCTTTTATCTTCAATTTTACACCCTTAAGAGAAGAACGGAAACATTCGTCTCCGTTAGGGGTTATATGGCTAAACGACGACATAAATTACTTAATCGTACGTGAAGTCGTTTTTGAGCCTTATCGGCACGCACATTGTACACTTTGCTTTATAATATATATTGATTATAAAATCAGACGTGAAGGAGTATTATGCTTGCATTGCCGAATTATTACAAGTAACAACTTTTAATTAACAATAAAAAAAAATATAGTGTACTTTAGAGAGAATATAGGAACAAAAATAAGTAAATGAATGTGGAAAAATGTGTAAATTTGAGGATTGTCGTTATATGTTTATCATAACACTTAAATTTCTAATCTAAATAAGTTGGTAAGAGAAAGCTGTGCGTTGCGGGGATCGCACAAGTTTTTGTTTTGTTTTGGTTCAGTGTGACGAATAATAATTTTTTAATTGAACGATGAATGGTGAAAAATAATGGGGCTAATGAAAATAATTCTATCGTTTTTATAGACTTGTAAAGTTGTCCAATTTAGAGGATTTTTGTTTCTCCAGATAGCTACCTACCTGTGGATGCTAACAAGGTGAGATTGGAAGGTAGGGATAAATACTAATTAGGAACAGGTGTTGGATCATCTATCATAGTTCGGCTCTTAGCATTCCTTACCTTGTGGAAGCTTTTAGGGCAGTTTGAATATTTAAAATTGCGATGCGCGCAACACACAACTTTCACTTACCAACTTACTTAGATTAGAAATTGACGTGTTTTGTTAAATGTCATTCCTTGAAGTCACACATTTTTCCACATTCATTTAATTATTTTTGTTTCTATTTCCTCTCAGAAGTACACTAAAAAATTTTATTATTAAATAAAAGTTTTTACTTGTGATAATTCGGCATTGCAAGCATAATACTCAATCGCGTCAAATTTAATTACCATGAACCAAATAATTTCCATTAAATGAACAAAGTTCCGTCATTAAAGGCGTATTATTCATGCATTCGTGCATGGGCTCAACGTTGACGGAATATTTTTCTTTTTTTCTCTAGTACCTATATGTTTACTTGATTTTTTCATATTTCATATTTAGCCATTTCTTATTTATAGACCCAACAGACAGAGAGACAGTTAATGGATCAAAGATACTTTATAGGCATTCAATGAAAATAAAAAAAGGCCTTTCACCATTTAAGCCCCCCCCCCAGAACATTTTAATAATGATAAAGCTTGCCTGGTATTTAAGAATACTTGATTCTCATTAAACATGATAAGTTTGATCAAAATCGTTAAAGTAACTTATATTTTTTTTTACCTTACTTGAAGTTTTTATTGAACATTAACTTTTTCATTGGGCCCGGTGTGGCTGTGCGGTAAAGCGCCGTACTCCCATGCCAGAGCTGCGGGTTCGATTCCCGCCCTGGGTGGTGCTTTTCTTTTGTAGGAGAAGTATCACCCAGTGCCATGGGTGTTAGTATGGGCAGTATAGGGCTTCAGTGGAAGCCTTAAAGTCCCAAAAAAAAAAAAAAAAAAAAAAAAAACTTTTTCATTACGAAAACTTTTTGTTAAAGTTATCCTAAAGCCGTTACCCCAAAAACTTTTTACATAAAAGTTAATTTTAGAAAGTTATTCTCAAACTTATTCATAAAAAGATTTTAGTCCTAGAAAATAATTTCGGAAATTTCGCAAAAATTGATTTTAATAGATTACAATTTTTAATAATGTTTAAATATGAGTAATATTTTTAAAATAAAAAATTATCTTTAATAATACAATGGAATTAGTACAGATAATTATCATAGTATATATATAATTACATATATATAATGTACTAGCTGTATATACCGGTTTCACCCGGAGAATATCATTTTTCAAATCTATAAAATCTATAAAGTGAGACTTTATCGGCTCAAACGGTCGATTTCTTAAAAACCAATGTAAAGCGAGATCATTACGATTTTTATAACAATAAGGAATATCAGTTGAAGATCGGCTGAAGTTATGCAGTTTTATTATGGACAGGAGTTCGCACCAGATATGAAAGAACCACAGAGCGAAATTTGGAGAATTCATGACAAACGGTATGGATTTCTATAAAGAACAAACAAACAGACAGATTTTCATCTTTATTTATAGAAATAACTAGCTGTATATACCGGTTTCACCCGGAGAATTTTATTTTTTAAATCTATAAAATCTGTAAACTTTTATCGACTCAAAAGGTCGATTTTTTAAAAACCAATTTAAAGCGAGATCATTACGATTTTTATAACAATAAGGAATATCAGCTGAAGATCGGCTGAAGTTATGCAATTTTAATATGGACAGGTGTTCGCACCTGGTCTGAAAGAACCACAGAGCGAAATTTGGAGAATTTAGGACAAACGGTTATGGATTTCTATAAGGAACAAACAAACAAACAAACAGAATTTCATCTTTATATATATAGATTATATCGTTTTCCTATGATAAAAACTTTTATGATCACAACCCAGGGCGAAAATGTTATTGTTAAACTCAAACTTTAATTATAATTGCTCAAAAGGTTTAGGTGAACCTTAAACTTTTTGAAGAAAAACTTTTATGAAAAAGTTAATTGAAAACTTTTATGGAGTAAACTTTTTCGTAATAAGTTTTTCAAGTACTTTTAAAATGAAACTTACTAAAAAAGGCTAATGACCTTTTCGTTCCCTGATATGTATTGATTAAATAATATAATTATAGTCATTACATCATCAATCAAAAGAAGATATTTCGGTTGACTAGATTCGATTTTAGGACGATTAAATGTCTATAGTAATATAATATCGATTCTATCTGCAGAGAGGTGGAGAGCTATTGTGCCCAGGCATTGATGTCTGTAGAACAGAGCTGACTGGGAACACTGTACCGAGGACCATTCTACTCACCTCTGATATTAGATGACATCTCATTGTTCTCTCATCAACTATAACTTGTGTAGTATCTCCAACATCTTGTCACGGTGTTCGTGTTGTGTATATTGTAACGGATAATTTTAGGACAGCTAGTATGAAATCAGTTTAGGGTTGTATGAAGAGAGAGTACGCATTTCAAACTATTTCTTTTTTTTTTTTTTTTTTTTTTTTACTTTCACTTACCTATATGAAATATATAGTAAGTGGAAGTATTGCGATCGTGAAAAATTTCGACTTCCGGATTTCAAGGGAAATACACGTTTTGGGGTCCCCTGAGTCCAATTAACCAAGTCCCGCGAAATGGTCAGTCTGTGTGTGTGAACAGACTAGCTCAAAAACTATAAACCGTACGAACCTGAAATTGGGTATTTGGTGTATGGATATACCCGCGATGTGACAGCAAAAATTTCATCAAAATTGCTCAAAGGGAGGGGGTACTTTATTTAATAACTTTTTAGGTTTTTTCGATTTTCTCAAAAACGGCTCTAACGATTTTGATCGAACTGAGTATTTCATCTATTTTTATGCCCGAGATATGACTGTAAAAATTTCATCAAAATTGATTAACTGGAGGGGGGACTTTACTTAATAAATTTTGTAACATTTTTACGTGTTTTTTTGATTTTCTCAAAAAGGGTCTAACGATTTTGATTAAACTTAGTATTTGATCTACTTATATGCCTGTAAAAATTTCATCAAAATTGATCAACCGCAGGGGGCACTTTACTTAATAAATTTTGTATCATTTTTACGTGCTTTTTTTATTTACTCAAAAACGGCTTTCACGATTGTGACCAAACTGGGTATTTGATGTATGTATATGCCAAATATGTGATAGCCATCAAAATTGATCAACCGAAGGGGGAACTTTACTTAATAAATTTTGTATCATTTTCACGGGGTTTTTTATTTACTCAAAAACGGCTTTAACGATTAATAAAAATAAGATATGAATGTAGAAAAATGTGTGATTTTGGGAAATGATATCTAACAAAACACGTCAATTTCTTATCTAAGTAAGTTGGTAAGTGAAAGTTGTGTGTTGCGCGCACGCACCAGATTTTTTTTACTTTCACTTACCTATATGAAATATATAGTAAGTGGAAGTATTGCGATCGTGAAAAATTTCGACTTCCGGTTTTCAACGGAAATACACGTTTTGGGGTCCCCTGAGTCCAATTAACCAAGTCCCGCGAAATGGTCTGTGTGTGTGTGTGTGTGTGTATGTGAACAGACTAGCTCAACTATAAACCGTACGAACCTGAAATTGGGTATTTGGTGTATGGATATACCCGCGATGTGACAGCGAAAATTTCATCAAAATTGGTGAATCGGAGAGGGTACTTTACTTATAGAATTTTATCTAATTTTTATGTTTTTTTCGATTTTCTCAAAATCCGCTTTAACGATTTTGATTAAACTTGATATTTGATGCATGAATGTGCCTGCGATATGAGAGTCAAAATTTCATCAAGATTGATTAATTTGAGGGGGTACTTTACTTAATAAATTTTGTCTTATGTTCACGTGTTTTTTTTTATTTACTCAAGAACGGCTTTTACGATTTTGATCATACTGGGTATTTGATGTATGTATATATACGCGATGCGAAAGCCAAAATTTCATCAAAATTGGTGAAACGGAGGGGGTACTTTACTTAAAGAATTTTATCTAATGTTTAGGTTTGTTTTTATTTACTCAACAACGGCTGTAATGATTTTGATAAGACTGGATATTTGGTGTATGTATATGCTCACAATGTGACAGACAAAATTTCATCAAAATTGGTCAAATGCAGGTGGCTCTTTATTTCATAACTTTTTTTCCAATTTTTACATTTTTTTGGAATATCTCAAAAACGGCTTTAATGATTTTGATTAAATTAATCATTTTTAATCAAATTCAAGTCATTTTTTTATATTATTTATAGAAATGGCAATTAAAAAAACATGTCAATTTCTAATGTAAGTTGGTAAGTAAAAGTTGTGTGTTGCGCGCATCGCACCAGATTTTTTTTTTCACTTTCAATCAAATTGATTAATTTATCATTGAAAAACCTCATTAAAACATAAGTCCATTGAAGTCTAGCAAATTTTTTATGCCAAAACGTACTTACTGATTTAGTTACAGGGATATATTTTCCAATTTTCCGGATTTTTCGAGTTGCCCTCGACAAATCAACAACGATTATTCGAACGGTCTATAAAAGCCGAAAGATCAACTGGGCTTGTCGGGTATCTCTTGAATTAGACGTCTCGGCATGTAAGGAGTTATTAAAAAATAAAACAAAAAGAAACTCGATTTTTTTTTTTTTAAATTTCAGGTTTCTCATACGAATAATTCAATCACATTCAATTTTAATAAGTAAATATAAAAAAATAAAACAGTACATGCATGATGCAGGACATTAAGTTCAGTGATACTAGATATAAATTACAAAATGAGCGGTGCCCCAGATTTATTACTATAACTAACTTTACCATAAAAGCAGGCGAGGTCATTCCACCTCACTAATATCTTTGACCTATTTCTATTCTTAATTATTAGTAGGATTGGTGGATATCTAATACGATAGAACCAATGAAATATTGTTTTACTTAATAATAATTAGCACTTTTTTTATATCAATTTAATTAGGTATTTCGAAATGCATTTTTTTGGCGGATTCAATGTGACTAACTCAGATGAGATCATTTCCATGACGATATATTTAACGATTGAAATTTTATCACAGATTCTAGATGAAAAACCATTTTGTAGCATAGAGAAATTTTTGAGGCGAGATGCGTTTCGCGATTGAAACGCAAACCTTCCCCGGTGAGATTTATTTTCTCTCCTACAAATGGGCAAACATTGGGGATAGTGGACTTTAAGGATGGTAGGTTAGGGGGTGCATGTACAAGAAAAATATTGATTATTATATAAATTAATAAATATAAAGATTGATTATATTAATTAATTAATAATATATGCATAGCCATGAAGAAAATAAACATAAAAATAATTAATAAAGTTAATAAGTTAAATAAAAGGCCTTCCAACAAAAAGCATATATTGAGAATAGAATGAGAAATAAAAAAATAATAATAGCATATAAACAGCCAAAATTATAATTTAAACGAGCAGACCATGCCCCGCGTTGCTGTGGTTCATTAGCTGTAATAAGTTGAATTAATTATAACCTTTTTTTTTTTTTAATAGAGTCAGATGAAGATTCAATTTGTGGATTTTGTGGATTGCGTCTTACGTGGACCGTAGGGGAGAGCGGGGTTGGTTAGCAGTTGAGTCGTTCCTATTAATATAATCCCAATAGGGCTGATACCACTGTAAACTCCAAGTATTAGAGTACTTCAAGATTTTTTTTTTTGCCACATAATATTAATTACTAAGTTCATAGAAAATTGAAGAATTCGTCAATCCAGAGTATGCCAATTAACCCCCTATGTGGGGCAGGTTGGCCTAGAAGGTGGGATTGTATAGCCATCTCATTCAAGTACTCCCTGACACATATTATTGTTATTAAAAGCTGCACTATAATGGTATAATAATTTTGAATCGGTTTTTAACAGCTTTTAAGGGAAAATAGAATGAAAATAGAAGAAGGTAGAAGTTTAGACTATCGTCGCTTTTTGCATAAGAAAAATTGCTCTCATTTTCCTCACTGGAACTAAAGACAATTGGTAGTTTCACCTTTCATTATGTTTACCTTGCTTTTGTGAATTGCTACTGCGCCAAAAAAAAAAGGTGAAGAGAGAAAAAAAAAAAAAAAACTAACCCCAGAAGAGAGATCATATGAAAGATGACTGCCAGGACAGGGGAGAACAATCAAACAAGAAACTGGTTAGTTGAAAGGTTAGGTTTTTCAAAGGAGTTTGGGGCTATGTGAACTGAATCGGAGTCAAGTGTTTTTCCATGCCTTTAAACCAACTTTACTGAAAATATAAAAATTTACTTACAATTTGTAGAATAAATCAATGAGGCACACTCTTCTTTACACTGTTAGCATCGGATTGAAACCTCAGGATAAGACTCCCGAGATCGAGCGGGTCACATAGTACGATGGTGGGGCCTTCACAACATGTGTGACGGAAAGTATAAACCAATGGCCAACCTACCCCCTACGCCAACCAACCCCGCTCTGCCCTACTATTAATATTATTGTGATTACATGCTGCCACTTTAGGTTTTGTAATTCTGATTCCAGCTGTATTCGTAACTCAAATTTGATATATTTTAATATGTGTACTCGCTTCAGCGGTATATATACTAATTTTAATTTGTAACCATTCTTTTGCCTACGTGCGATTTGTTGAAAACTAGTTTTTTACTTCATTATTAATTTTATTTTATTTTTTTTAAATAATTTCATTTGAAGACAAAACATTGGCGACTGTCTGGGAATCGAACTATTTTGTTATTTTTTCTTTCACTTTCCGGGCCGTGATCGATCTTTTAATTTCAAACAAAATGATTTAAACTTTTGTTTTCTTATTGATATTTTGAGGTAATCGTACAAAATATTACCTAATTCACATAAAAATGAAGTTTAATAATATGATTTTTATATAATATTCTATTCACTACATAATTAGGACCCGGACTGACCCATTAGAATATAAAGACGACCTGGCCAAGGACCCAGAGAGAGAAGGGTCATCTCCTCCGAGGCTGTGAAGAACAAAGGCCGACTTCCCTATTAATGTACAACTGCTTCCAGCTCTCTCTGCAAATAATCATCAGCATCCAGCAAAACAAAAACTGTTGACTTTAGCGGGTTGTTTTGTTTAATGTGACTATTATTGTTCATTTTAATAACAAAGCTTTTTGTCTTTTAGGAAGGCCATCAGAAGGTAGAACTAATTAAACCCGGGAGAGCAATGAGCAACTATTTTTAAGCTTCAAAAGTATTTTGATTCTTCTACATTTGTTACTAAAATAGTTTCCTCCGCTCGCATATTCCGACCACTACACTATTTACTAGACAAACGCTTTAAACTTCCAATTCACTACAAAATATTAATCTAGATGACATTAATAAGATCTATCTGGAATTACGTAGTCGAACTTAACATTTTTACTTTCACTTACCTATATATGAAATATATAGTAAGTGGAAGTATTGCGATCGTGAAAAAATTCGGCTTCCGGTTTTCGGCGGAAAAGACGTTTTGGGGTCCCCTGAGTCGAAATGACCAAGTCCCGCGAAATGGTCTGTGTGTGTGTCTGTGTGTCTGTGTGTCTGTGTGTGTGTGTGTGTGTGAACAGACTAGCTCAAAAACTATAAACCGTGCGATCATGAAATTGGGTATTTAGTGTAGGTATATGTCCGCGATGTGACAGCGTAAATTTCATCAAAATTACTTAAAGGGAGGGGGTACTTTACTTAATAACTTTTTAGGTTTTTTTCGATTTTCTCAAAAACGGCTCTAACGAGTTTGATTGAACTGAGTATTTGATATATTAATATGCCCGAGATTTAACTGTAAAAATTTCATCAAAATTGATCAACCGGAGGGGGGACTTTACTTAATAAATTTTGTAACATTTTCACGTGTTTTTTTATTTACTCAAAAACGGCTTTAACGATTAACAAAAATAAGATATGAATGTGGAAAAATGTGTGACTTTGGGAAATGATATTTAACAAAACACGTCAATTTCTTATCTAAGTAAGTTGGTAAGTGAAAGTTGTGTGTTGCGCGCACGCACCAGATTTATTCCTATAAAGTACCTTTGTTTTTGTTTATATGGAGAAATTAACTGTCTCTCGTTACGCCTAAAAATAAGAAATGGCTAAATATGAGATATGATAAAAATATAGAAAACATAAAGAGGAGAAAAAAAATAAAAATATTCAGTCAACTCATAAAACTCGTTGAGCCCAGGCATGCGGAGAGACCATTGTTCATGATTAAAGCCGTTCTGTTCATTTGAGAAGTGGCAATTAACAAAATGCATTAATTTCTAATCTAAGTAAGTTGGTAAGTGAAAGTTGTGTGTTGCGCGCACGCACCAGATTTTTTTTTTTTTCGTTTTGAAATGTAATCGTTTACAGTTAATTTTCATGTTTCACATCTTTATAGGTATATTAAAATCTTTTATTGAGCCCATCTCATATAATTTATTTATTTATGCCATAACAACCTTAGCGATATACCACTCCTTCTTAGTGTTGCATAGCTATTACCTGTTTCGTACAGTTTCAATGGACCGTTAGTCAGTCTGCCCTTGAGGTGCTTGAATTATTTGTTTGTTTTGCTAACGGTGAAAAAAAAAAAATGTTTTCCTCGTTTTACTATCGCACATTTGTCGCCAAAGGGAGGTGTCAATATGCCCCATGCTCTTGGCATTGCTTAAAATGTTCGTTTCTCAGCAGTGTTTGGGATATACCACTGTAACGTTGAGTTCAAATTTAGGAATTAGATTTAAGCTAATTTCGTACATTTCACTTGTTGTTACTTGTTAAAGAATTAGTGTAATCGTACCAATGGAGTAATGGATGAATTTTACATTAATTTAACCATTATTGTGGGTAACCACATATTTTTTAAATTATTTTAAATAATTTATTATTAAAGAGAAAACGTTTGGCTCTACCGGGAATCGAACCCGGGTCTTCCGCGTGACTTGCGCGGTATGCTAACCATTACACCACGGACCAAACGGTGCGAAATCCTTCCTCTTCACTGACACCTCTCCCACGATCTCGCAAGTTTTGCGATTTTCTTTTCTCTTAAAATCTTTTCTCTTCAAAAATAAATTATTTAAAATAATTTAAAAAATAGGTAGTTACCCACAATAATGATTAAATTAATATAAAATGATTTAAAAAAAATTGACGAACGTCAAGAGATGCCCAAAATTGGACAAAAATTGTCCATCTCCCCCAAATACTCGCAAAACTTGCGAGATCTTGGGAGAGATGTTAGTGAAGAGGAAGGATTTGGCACCGTTTGGAAGCGACTCCGTGGTGTAATGGAGAGCATACGGGTTTGCTAAAAAAAAAAAATAAAAAAAAAAAATAAAAAAAAAAATTATTTACGATGAATTTTACGTTATTAAAACTTTTTACTCTACTACTACTTACTACGTTTTACTCGAAATCACCGGCCTAGGTAGGGAATCACGCTCATCGATAGTCAATTACAATCGATTGTTACGAGTGCATGGACTTGATGAAGTCGATCAATCAGCGAAATATTTTCTAAATACGATTTAAAATGTCAACAAATTGGTAACCATCATATCAAAATTAAACATAAAACCTCCCTTTTTTATTTTTTTTAATTAAAGAGTCGAGTATAATAACGCGTAGGACGCATAATTAATAACGTTAATTAATTAAAATCTTAATTTTCTCAGGTACTAAAATTAAATTAAATAAGCATGCAGAAAAATATAGAAGTTTTAATAAAATATACTGGTAAAATGTTGCAAAAAGAAAATCGCCACTTGCAAATTTGCAACTTCCAAATTGCCACTTGTAGCTGTGAGGCAACAAAACCTTTAAACACTTTATCGCTTGACTTACCCACTTTGAAGATACAGTTACAGACCCATTCTTAAAGAGTGACTTTCATATCAGCGAAAACCACTGTTGAATACCATAATGGGGAATGTTTTAAGGAATATTGGCAATAGACAAGTTGGTCTGCTAAATGGGATTTCACAACATCCCCTCGACTGAAAGTACAATTATCTTCTGCCATAAAACGAAGTCAACCATAAAACGACGCTAGGGTTCAAGTATTCCATTTATGGTGAAGCTATTAGTTCGGCAATGGGAAGTCGAAAGCTATTGTGATTATGTTTTATGGCTCATAAGGGAGATATATGTATATACATACCTTGAACGAAATCAAGGCTATGTTTATATATTTTAATTCATAGGAAGGTCAATTGTCAGGAATTTCAATCAGGATCTCATGAGGTTAATTACAGATAGTAACAATAAGAAGTAACAAAATCCAAATGATGACGTATTTAAATTAAATGGGTACTTAACAAATCTTAGAATTAGTTAAAAGATAGTTAAAATAAAAATGAAAATTTGAATAAGTAGCTGATTAAAATCAATATATATTAAAAAGCAAAGTGTACAATTTGCGTGCCGATAAGGGTCAACAACGACTCCACGTACGATTAAGCAAGTTATGTCGTCATGTAGCCATATAACGCCTAACGGAGAAGAAGGTTTCCGTTTTTCTCTTAAGGGTGTAAAATTGAAGAGAAGAGGACAGGAATTTTAAGCCTCTCGCACCATTTAATTATTGTTCATTCATCCAGTCCAGTTTGTAAAGGTTATATATTTTTTCAGCTGTTCTTTGTAAATTACTAAAAAATCAAGAGATAATATTTAGATTATCCTTTGCTTTCAAAATAAAATAATTAATTTACATCTCTGCAATCTATTAGAAAATCGACTGGATTCCTTAAAAAAATAATTATCTCATAAGAAGGCTAATCGATCAACACATTACATTTAATCAATATATACTTAAGTAAATTAAATGCAATATGAGTGATCATTTCTTAATAGTACAGTGAGCGAATAAAAATAGACATAAAAAAAAAGAGATAAATTGACTGAATATAAATCGAAAATTAGAAGTTTGAAGTGTTCTTGTTTTATGTAATTATGTAAAAAAAGTTGGTTTTCACTTTGTAATAGTAGTGAGATTCGAGATCTGCAGAGTCCGCTAAAATTACGGGGAGATATCTTGAGGGAAGTTGAAATGGAAGAAAGGTATTAAAAAAAAAGTTTCTATGAATCTTCGGTAGTTTCTATCCTTCTGGGTCTAACAGAACCATCACAGTAGTCGGCGCTTAAGTTGTACTCGAAATATAATATTTTTAACTGAGATATAAGATTTTTCAACTATAATCTAATAAATTTTTATCTGCTGACGGCATGGAATGGGCTTGTACGATTCAGAATCACAGAAACCATAAAAAACGTACCATAACTCGACAATGTTTCATTAAAATTAATTGTTCGTTTACCATTTTTCAACCCCCAATAAAGTATATAGGTTTTCTTATTTGGGCGGACTCTGCAGTTCTCTAATCTTAATATTGATACAAAGTTAAAACCGAAGTTTCATGAAGGTGGTAATTTTGTTCTATATTTCCTTTATTTTGAAATTTTTAGTTATTAAAACTACCAAACATCTGATACTTACCTTGTTGAGTTCAGAGTAATACGGAGACTGAAGGAAAAATTATAAGCTGAAAGGTGGTGGGGGTTAGTTGATATAAAAGATTTATTTTGGGGAAAACCCCAAGCTTCACGCTTTGCTGTTGGTCGGTAGCTATAATGCGCTGAACTAATTAGATCCTATTGTTTTTAAAACAGTCAAATCTAAATTCACTGATAAATATAAAACGTTTCAGAAAATCGAAAAACCAACGGGATTTGAAATAGAACTTAACGCCTAATTTAAAAATGTTTGTTAACGAATTTATAAAGGTTAAAGTTTTTATTTTTTACATCACATATTTGACTATAGTAAGTATTAATGATCCATTAATGTAGCACATTCTGGATTATATGAGCAAAAGCGAAATTAAATATAAGTTACAGAAATGTAAAAGGAACTACTAAAGAATATAATTGGAATAGGGTTTAGTATAATAACAATAGACCAAATTAATCTTTTGCCATAATAGCTATTAATTTAATTCCGAATATAACACTGGATGATAGGAAATATCGTATCAGTAGTTTCTACCTGAAACAGGTTATGAAAAGCAGGCACAAAGCGGGAGAGACTTTAATCATGCTGCGTTTTCTTACAGTACTAATTATCATTATTATTATTAAAATTATAATTTTATGATTGAAATAGATAACGTCATTTATAACTTTGTATAATAGTAATTTACATTTTTTTTTAATTATTAGATTTCAAAATTTCTATTTATTGTAGTGCTAATAATTGCACAATGATTTTGGTTAACCTGTCTTTTGCAGAAACAAATAGATTCGAAAGTTTCCCCACATGTGAATAGCCGACACATGGGAAAAACATGAATTTTCCTATTCCAAGCCGGAAAAAATAGATTTGGCTACTGGATGCTTACCCTCCCTAAACATCGCAAGAAAATGAAGCGTTGTGCCAATATATCGACTTACACCGCCATCTGTTGGAAATTTTTAGAACTTCAAAATAATCACAATAAATTGTAGTATAATAAACATTTAATTTGCAATAAAAGAATTATTGAGGCCAATTTATTTATTTATTTACAACAACAAAATGGGCTCTTCAACCCCTTGGGTCATTTTAGCCCCCATAAAACAGTTGTAAAGGTAGGAAGAGAAATATCGGAGTAGAAAATAAAACAAACAATAGTAACGTAAAAATTATGGGTGACAGAAAACAATGAAGAAGGTAGTGTCGCTATTAAGAATTTAGATGTTGCTTAGAAAGGGAGACTACTGTAAAGGATACTATTATAAATGAATTAAAGTGAAAGAAAAAAAGAAAGAAGAATGAAAAATAATAAGTAAATACATTAAAGTTTGTCAAAAAGATTAATTTTCCGTAGAAAGACGAACAACTTTTCGACCATCTTCGAGGTGTTATTGAGTATCTCGCCTAAGTCGGTTCCAAGTCCCACTTCGTAGGCATAACACTCTGTGAGGATATGCGACACCGTCAGAGGCACACAGCAGGTGATGCATTGAGGCGGGGACTTCCTTGCCATGTACTCGTGGGTGATCCTGGTGTGCCCCATCCGTAGGCGGCTGAGAAGTACTTCCTCTCTTCGGCTTAGCTGCAGTTCTCTTCGATTTGGGACTACGCTGGGTTCTACCACTCTTAATTTGTTGTCCCTCAGTCTATGGCGTAGGGAAGTGACGACCCCATCGCCCGGTCGAAAGGCCGCAATCAGTCTCTGGCACGGGTCCAGTCCCTCTGGGATTATGCTAGTAAGCCCAAGCTAACACATTCCTAGTAGGAGAACCGTAGGCATAATCTGCCGGCCCGCCCCACCCACTCGGGCATGAGGTCTAGGACCAAGTGGTACTACGGGGGTGGAATCTGCCAGGTTCCACCATTGAGGCGGTGCCAGGATCCGTAAGGATGCCTGGAGTTGACGTAGTGGCAGTGGCGTTCCGTCGGCCACCTAAGAATTCCAGGTTCCTGGATATATCTTAGGTAGAAGGCGTAGATAGTAGGTGACTCCCTTCCTCCCGGAAAAGGAGTGCCGGACACCCGGGATGGCGAAAGCCAGGTACGGCCGGACACACACTCCGGTGCATTGCACACTTGTGCTTGCACACATTCATTCAATGTCCCTCAGTCTGAACCAATCGCCTTGCCATTTCTCTCGCGCCTTTTGCTTTACTAAGGCAATTACTTCTGTGGCGAGTGCATGTGTGTGTTACTGGCTCTTCTTCTTAAATCCCTTTTTTCGCCATAGTATCAGCAAGCTCATTTCCTCTGATACCACAGTGACCTGGTAACCACAAAAATTGTACCTTATACCCAACCATTTCCAATTATTTTAAGTGTATTAGGGTATCGGTTACGAGTGTGTTCTTCGAAAAAGGATTTTTAATTGTTTTAAGAGCGGATTCTGAATAGGAACATATGTTTACTTTTTTGTTTACCGTATTTAATTTGTTCATTGCACGATTGATCGCAACAGTTCCGCGTGGTATGATGAGCAAATTGGTGGTAACGAATAAGTGAGTATTTCTTTTGAGACAGTGGCCGCGCCTACTCCATCCTTTGTTTTGGAGCCATCGGTATAAACATAATCCCAGTCGGGTTGGTTTTGTTGAAATTCAGCGAACTCCAACATTCCCAGCTTTGATCCAAGTACTACACTGAGCCCAATAATCCAGATAAAAAACCATCCTATCTTTTAAATTGGACAAAGCTACACACAATGGCCCAAATTTTATAATGATCGGTTGAGTAGTTTCTGATTTTACCTCCGACAAACATCGGGACACGAGATTTTTATATATATAAAGACGGATGGTTGTTATGATATAATTAAACAAATGACCGTATAGTGGGATGTACGGAGTTGTTTTAAGGAATTTTTTGTGCTAAGTCCTGAGAGGATAGGGTAGTTCAATGTAAGCTCGTAAATAAAGAAAGTAATAAAGGAATTTGCTAATCATTCACACTCGAAGATATATAAAAAAAAATGCATAAAATATAAAAAATATTCCTATAAAGAAATTAAATCTAGCAATTTGAATACTAATCATGATAATAGAGATTGCTATGACTTTATAAAAAGTTGTAGAAGAGAATAAAAGTTACCCCTCCTTAAAGTTAACTAAAACTGTTGCTATCATGTCCGCTTCATTAGCAATTAATAGCTTCCGTATAAATGAAATGTTAATTGGAGTAATCTTGGTGGAAACTTTTAACATAGTAATTGCCGCAGTTAAAAGTAATTTCAATGCAACCTCCCTTGTTAGGAGTTTGTATTTACTTAGAGTACTTTGAAAAAATTTAAAGAGACTTAACTAATTACATTTATATATTCATTTATTCTTTATTTACGAAGTAGATGAAAGGAATTATTATTTTACTTTCACAAGGGAATACTTATTTCTTTGGGGACAAGTTAATTTAATTCTTCCGATTATAATATTCTTAAGTTTTTGTTTATATAATTTTTAAGAGATTGATTTACGAATCCAGTATGAGCATATTAGAATTTTTTCTTTCACTTACCTATAAATGAAATATGTTTATAGTAAGGGACAGTACTGTGGTCATGAAACATTTCGTCCCTGAGTCCAAATAACCAAGCCCCGCGGTATGGTGTGTGTGTGTGTAGAGACTAGCTCAAAAACTATCATTTCGACGAACATGAAATTTGGTATTTGGTGTTTGTAAGTGCCAGCAATGCGACAGCAAAATTTTTATCAGAATTGGTCAAACGGAAAAGGTACTTTATTTAATAAATTTTGTCTCATTTTTTTTTTTTTTTTTTCATAAACGGCTCTTACGATTTTGATCAAACTGGGTATTTGGCGTATGTATGTATATGCCCACGATGTAACTGCCAAAATTTCATCAAATTTAGAAATAGCACGATGATTTCTAGTTGGCCGATGAAGCTGTCTCTATCCTCGTATTTTTTTTTTTTTTTTTCTCGAAACGAATTAGGAATAAAAATAATAAACTTTCAATGAATATTTTAATGAGTGATGGTTTTATTCTCCTTTAGGGATAAACCCTATACAAATTGAGTTAGCCTTACAATATAACATAACATTATAATGTAGGGGAGAGTTGGGAACCGTAAGATGTTTTTTTTTTTTAATTGTCAAAAATAATAGAAAAACTATAGCTGGAGTTTTGAAATTTATGTAGTACATCTTACTACAATGGATCTTTCTTGAGTAGATGTGAAATCTGAATACTTTACACACAAAAATATTTATCTTCATAAAACCACGAAAAGGTTTTTGTGAGACATTCCTCGGGGAACAGTAAGATACCATATTAAAAGTAAATATTTTAATAAAATTATTAATAATACAAGATAATAACATTTTATTGTAAAATATTATCATGATAATTAACATAAAAACGTTGATAATTTTAATATCACTAGATATAATGATTTTCTATCAATCATAATTACTGTATTTGTAAGAATAACAATTACAGGGGTCTGGTGGCCGAGGAATATAAATAAGAATAAAATAATAATAATAAGTAAAACAAAGTTTTTCTTCCTAGTTTAAAATAAACATTACATTTTAACAATAATGAACAAAAGTACTTATATCGAAATCTATTCAAAAATAATAAATGACCTAATCCTCAAGGCCCCAGTTAGATAATAAAGAATATTTGATAATAAATGTTGTTATTCTTACGAATACAGTAATTTTGATTGATTGATATAATTATTTTTACTTTCACTTATCTATATTTTTTTTTTATATATATATATGAAATATATAGTAAGTGGAAGTATTGGGATCGTGAAAAATTTCGACTTCCGGTTTTCAACGGAAATACACGTTTTGGGGTCCCCTGAGTCCAAATGACCAAGTACCGCGAAATGGTCTATGTGTGTGTGTGTGTGTGTGTGTGTGTGTGAACAGACTAGCTTAAAAACTATGAATCGTTAGAACCTCAATTTGGGTATTTGACTTATGTATATGTCCGCGATGCGACAGCCGAAATTTCATCATAATAGGTGAAACGGAGGGGGTACTTTATTTAACGACTTTTTACGTTTTTTTTCGATTCTTTAAAAAACGGCTCTAACGATTTTGATTAAACGGAGTGTTTGATGTACTAATATGCCAGAGACATGACTGTAAAAATTTCATCAAAATTGATTCACCGGAGGGGGACTTTAAAAATTTCGTATCATTTTCACGTGTTTTTTTTATTTACTCAAAAACGGCTTTAACGATTTTGATCAAACTGGGTATTTGATGTATTTATATGCCCGAGATATGACTGTAAAAATTTCATCAAAATTGATTAACCGGAGGGGGGACTTTACTTAATAAATTTTGTATTATTTGCACGTGTTTTTTTAATTCTTCAGAAACGTCTTTAACCATTTTCATCAAATTCGTCATGTTTAATGAAAATTAGGCGTTATTTAATATCAGGTAAGCTTTATCATTATTAAAATGTTCTGAGGGGGCTTTTTTTTTTTTGGGGGGGGGGGGGCCTTTTTTGTTTGTTTGTTTTTGTTTCCTATGAAGTATCTTTGTTTTTGTTTATATGGAGAAATAAACTGTCTCTCATTACGCCTAAAAATGAAAAATGGCTAAATATGAGATATGATAAAAACCAAGTAAACATATAGAGGAGAAAAAAAGAAAAATATTCAGTCAACTCATAAAACACGTTGAGCCTACGCAGGACGCTTTAATGACAGACCATTGTTCATAATTAATGCCCTTCTGTTCATTTAATGGAAACGATTTGTTTCATGGGAATGTGATATTCAACAAATACATAGAGAATTATAATATCAGTCGAATTGGAGTATTATGCTTGCATTGCCGAATTATCTCAAGTAAAAACTTTTATTTAATAATAAAAGAAATTAGTGTTTGTTATAGAGCAAATGAAAACAAAAATATGAAATGAATGTGGAAAAATGTGTAACTGAGTGAGAAGTGGCATTAACACAACGCATTAATTTCTAATCTAAGTTGGTAAGTGAAAGTTGTGTGTTGCGCGCACGCACCAGATTTTTTGTTCTTTAATTTAGGGAATAATACTTACTACGAGAATTTGAGCTTAACATTACCAAATCACGTATTGACAATAAATAAAGTAGAATTTTGATAAAATTAGACGATGTTATAAGCCAATGTTTAATGAAATGATATGTTATATTTTAATGAAAAATAATAACTACTGTTGATTGGCTGTTCCTTTAAAGGTATTCTTTCCTTCTTGTGATTAGACAATATAATTTTAATTTCCTATATAACAGTAAAAGTGTCTTCGTAGGCTGTCTCACTGTTCCCGTCTCTCTGATCCGCATAGGGCCTTGACGGCTTTCATTAAGAATTTCTGTTTCCGAAGTGAACAATCATTGGCCCTTAAAAGGTTAATACAAAGAGTTTTAGTTGTTGAATATTATATTTCAGAATGGGAGACCTAAAATAGAGCGCAAATTCAGGTACAATGATCAGGAAATCGGAACAGTCTCTGCGGTTACCTACCTGGGTGTGATGTTCTCTAGATCTGGACTATTTTTGTGTGCAGCGAAGCAGGCGATTACCAAAACAAATATAGCGAGTGGGATGGTAAGGAGCATTTGCACTCAGTCTAAGTCTAGATGCTGGGAAACAAAAGAAAAGCTTTGCCAATCCATGGTGGTTAGTGTTCTGCTTTACGGTGCAAGCGTGTGGTCACTCAGATATCTCGATATGATAGAAAGGTGTCATATTTCATTTTATAAACGCTTGCTAAACATGCATCCATCAACTCCACAGTACATTGTACGTCTCGAAACAGGCACCGTCCATATTGCGCATAATGTTTTAGAACAGGCCTTAAACTGGGTAACAAAAATATTAGAAATGCCAAACAACAGGTACCCAAGAGTGTGCTTTGACGCCCTTTGTAGACTTGCCACTTTGCACCCTAACAGTTCAAAGCATAACTGGTTCCTGCAGCTGCAAGATATATTAAAATCACTTCGAGTCGAGGACCGTATAACATCCGCGATAAGTTCAACGGAGAGAAGAAAAGAAATAGAAAAAGCCCTTAGCTCTATTAAGGAAACCCTTCACAGAACAGACCTGGAAAGGATGTACAGTTCATCTTTTTGTCCAAATTATCAAGATTTTTACAATCCAGCATTCACTCCACAGCGCCATCTACAGATAAATCTACCCCACTCGCAAGCAAAAATAATCACGCAAATCCGAACATCCAGCGTAAAATTTATAAGTATCTCTCACCGGTACTCCACATATAAGTTGAGTCCTGCAGACAAATGCCTCGTTTGTAATAAGGAAGAAAACGAAACTCTCTACCACTTCATCTGTACTTGCCCGATCTACTCAGCTTATAGAAAATACTACCTGCCTAACTTCATCAACATTTTACCACACCAGTACCACCAGATTATACAAAATGCCGACATACCTACCTACAAAGCTTTGTTCGAGTATACAGTGCGAAGTCTCAACCTCCGAAGATTTATGCTAGAAGAATAGATCCGAAGACATGATAATAGTCCTGATATTTTAACTTACTGTTGTTAAATCACTATATGTTATTTATTCTATTTTTGTGCCTCTTATTTACTCTTTATTGCTATTTTCTTGTTATTGCTTGTTGTTGTTGTTGACTTGCTTGTTCGTCTGCTATTATTTTCTTTATATTATTTATATTATTTTCTTTGTTTTGTTTTTGTTTGGTCGTTGCATTAAAAAAAAAAAAAAAAAAAAAAATGTTAAAAAGATGGCACTAGGAATTAATATTGAAAAAAAAATGCATTGTATACACTCTAATTAATTGTAATTGTACACACTCTATTTGTATGGGGGACATCCCCGTAAACAAATAAACAATTATTATTATTATTATTATTATAGTTGTTGAATAAAAGACATTAACAGAAATTCTGTGAAATGAACAACAGTACCCACACTGTATCGAAAACAAAATTAGACAAAAATAGACACAAAGGTATGATAATTTCGATTATTTTCCTGGAAAAGCTTATTTGACTACAGAGTTGGGCAGTAGTTAACTACATTTGTAATTAACTACACAGACAACTACATCTAGTTTGTAGTTGGAAGTGCGCAACTACAATTTTTAACTACCAGCTAAGTAGTTGTAATTTAAAACTACAACTACAGTAGTTGGGAAAAAGTAGTTTGAAATGGCAATTACAATAATTAGTTGTAAATGTAGTTTTAGAGCGGCAACTACATTTGCTAAGCAACGTCTAATTAAATCACATGTTTTTGCTATTTTTATTTTGTGTTTAGATAAATACTCCATAGATAAATGGGCTCCATTATGGTTGATAATCTGTTTTAAAAATAGAACAATACATATACCTAATACAAATTTTTTCCATGATTTCCGGCAGTCAATTATTTTTTTTAAACCTTTGGTTCTAGATCAATCCCATGTTTTATATATTAGCTGAATTTCATTTGATATACTCCTTATCGATAATACTACATATCGATAATTACTCGTTATCAATAAAAGTAGTTGTAGTTTCAGGCCCATAATTACAGTTGCAACTACTAGTTGAAGTTCTAAAAATGCAACTACTCTTTTGAAACTACAGTAGTTGCAGTTGTGGTCCATCAACTACAAATTACAAAAGTACTTATAGTTTCAACAACTTCCCAACTACTGTGTCAGTAGTTTTGTAATTTGTAGTTCAACTTCTTTTTGCCCAACTCTGTTTGACTAATATTCTACACTACAACAAATCCTACACTAACTGGGTTCCTGCAATTCGTTTATTATTTATTCGAGCTAACTCTCTCACAGTTATCTGTGTTTCAATGTTCCACACTCTCCCCATTACAATTTATAACTAGAATCCTAATTATACCTGGATAGGCAAAATTTAGGACTCCCACTGTAACATGTATGGGTGATTCTCAAATTAATTGACCATTTAGTGTCCCCGGTCTTAATATTCGTTTTTGAGATATTTTTTCATATCCAAAAAATATTGTTGGACATTTATTTTATCGCAATACGATGATAACATTTAAATGAATCTAGGCCTCATAAAAAACAAAATATCTCAATGTGAAGTTTGAAAATGTCAGGAGTGTTACAGTCCCCAAGCTGGTTATGCTTAGTTCACCACATCCAGAAATGAACCCCTGATATTTGATTAAATTTGCACAGTGAGGTATTTCATTGTAATACGGTGGTGTTTCAAGGTGTGAGTGATATTTTAGTTATCTGTAATACTTCGAATGTAAATCAGGAAAATGCATCTGTCCCCAAGGTTAGTACACTATCAGTGGATGTGCAAACTTCGTGCAGAAAATATCTAATAGGCAGTTATTTGATATCCAATGAAAAATAATGTATATCACAAAAATTAGTTGTCACGAGTGTTACGTTAATTGTATGTATCAGCGTTCAATGAAAAATCCGAATGATACCGGCAAAAGATGTTGGTTAGGGACATTTATTCGAGTTCATCCTCTCATATATGTCCGACACTTGGTTTAGCTAAGGATAGAGATTTTTTGTGAAAATGTCACGAGTGTTACGTAGCACTCGTGACGAAAAAAAAATTCTTGGGAAGTGTTGTTATTGTTATGTTTAAAAGCCTACATGATTCATTTCTTTTGTATAGCCATTTTAACAAGCTGTAGAAAGGAGGAATAGAGAAAAGAAAAAATAGACTTGGGACATAATGTAAAATATATTCTTAATAAAAAAGAGATGTTGGCCAAGAGAAAGAAAATAAGCAAATCGGCAGCTTGTAAAAATATTCTGTCTACTCAGCTTGTGAAAATACCTCTCAGAATTTGAATTTGACCAACATGTAAAGCAGTGAACGAATTAATTATGGGTTAATCGTTGACACTGAACTGAGTAAAAACTGTGCAGCATATATATTTCACAACGAGATGATCAAATGAGCTGCAAATATCCGACGAAAAACCTAAGCCTTGACAGAACGACTTATTCATAGGTCAACTAGCGAGAAAGTATAGGCTACTAAGCTTGGCAAGTAAAGGAGTAGGAATAGACGCCAGGCTAGTAATTATTGTATAACAAAAGGAAAACAAGATTCAATCGAGAGTGAGCGAGAATAAAAAAAAAAAAAAACATTAAAAGAAATATGTAAATAAAAATACAGAAACGCTCACACTAAACTCATTTTCGAGTTGAAAAAATAATAAAAAATACTAATACTGAACGAACTGACAAACTTTGTTCACTTTTGTTTCCTTGAACATCTTATTGATGATATTCAGATAAAATTTTATTCATCAGTTGAATTTTTTTAAACCCAAAATTCCATTTCTAAAAAAGTTAAATGGTCAAATTAAATGAGAATCACCCGTATAAGTATGCCCGCTATGTGACGATAAATATTTTTTAAAAATCCGTTTTCAGGATCGGTGAAACTTGGCTCGAAAACCTACCCACAATACCCAGCAGAGAGCTCTCACCACTCTCGAGCCAAAGGTAAGGCCCTGTGTTATTGGATTAGATGAACTAAGTTGTAGAGAGCAGTTAACTGGACCATTTACAGAACGAAACAGAGCCTAGCGTGTGAAGCGAGGGCCGGAGGTGATCTAAATGTTAATGCTTGGAGTTTGAGAACCCGGCTCTTCCAAAGGGTTCGGTTCGGTAAAGGCGAGTTTATATTCATTGGACCGGTATAGGGCTTCTCTGTCCTCTTATATACTCTCAACTTGCTCCATTTCTGAAGAAACAGCATCGAGTTCTTGTCCATAAAAAGATTATTTGAGAATTATTAGATTAAATTATTATTATTTTTAAAAATTATTGTTATCTAATCTTGATATGCCGAAATTTGTATGTAATATCTAAAACCAAATCGCTATAATTTCATACAAGTCTCATTATTATGTAAAGGAATTCGTAGTCGATAGCGTAGATCATGTAATTCACCTAAGTCCGTTTTACAATTGAAGCGTGGAAATGCATAAGGATCTAAGTGCCAAAAAAATAAAACAAAATTTTTTTTTTGCAATTTGTGTGCCAAAACCATTCTTCAGAAATGGGCATAAGTAATGTTTTTTTTTCGGACTTCAAGGCTTCCACTGAAGCATACTGCCCATACTAACACCCATGGCACGGGGTGATACTTCTCCAGGGCGGGACTCGAACCCGCATCGATGAAATCGACACATGGCGCCATGTTAATAAATCGAAGCACGACCAACTGTATTTGCAATAATTCCCAATAAAAGAAATATTGTGATCAATAATCAAGATAAGAACTATCTTATCTTTTACGATAGGTTAAATGATGGTCAGGATTTTCAGTTTACAATGATTTTACTATGGTAAGCAAACGTTTCGATCCACAAGTTGTATCGAAACGTTGGCTTACCATAATAAAATCATTGTAAACTGAAAATCCTGACCATCATTTAACCTATCGTAATTGAAGAACAGTTGACCATCTCTCATCTCTACTGTTATCTTATCTTTTAAGTTGGGCAAAACTACACACATTGAGCCAAATTTCTTTTCATTAAAATAGGTTGAGTAGTTTCTGAGTTTACCTCCGACAAACATTGGGACACGAGATTTTTATATATATATATTTAAGGATTAGCATAGTATATTGGGTTTCTAGAAACCCCCACCTGACTCAGAAATGTGGGCAGGGAGAAACGTACCATACTGCTTAAATGTTACATAACATTAACTGACTTTAAATAACTAGAAATCAATGTCGTTTTCTGAAAAAGCAAATGAAAAGTGAAATACGACAATTCGTAAATTAGTTTTCGACTTACAATGGGCTATAAATAGCGAAGCGGTCTAAAAATCAATTATTGACAAGATGGTTTGTGGCTAAGAAGCATTTATTTTTGAGGACACTTAAAAAATATATAACTATAATAAATAAATCGAAACTGACGACCTTAAAGTTTTGCAGTAATAAATTCCTTCTTCGCAGTTGAAAACAAATAGAAAGATAATTATTTCCATTTACTAAGTTAATAAATATCGGTTACACATTTTGTAAAATATGTCGGTTTCTATTGTAGCAATAAAAAATATCGTTAGAAAGAGTTTTATAGCCGATATCTCGCTAAATTCATTTATAATCTGTTGTCATAAAATCATGAGTAGCCTTACAATGCATGGAACTGATTAAGTAATCGATTGAATCCGATCGACGAATGAACATAGGTTGATAAATAGTCAAGATTTTCAGTTTGATCTTTTTTATTTTGAAAAGCCAACGTTTCGATCCCTACATGCAGATCTTCATCAGGGCTTCTCAGTCCACAGTAATACAGAGTCTTTGCATTCGTCTAGACTGAGAAGTCCTGATGAAAATCCACATGTAGAAATCGAAACGTCGGCTTTCCTAAATAAAAAAAAAGATCAAACTGAAAATCCTGATCATTTAAACAGTTGACTATTGCAGACCACAAAATCTCTTTTAATATGAGTTTAAGACCTATGTTTTGTAGTTATCTAACTATTGGGTTGATGCTAAAATAATGCAGGTTTTGAATATTCATTTTGTTTAGCCTAGTAAATTGATTGCCTAGTAAACAAATATAATACAAAGTATAGTTAATGGATGATAAACAATGGTTATTAATGTTGTTTTTCCTCAAAGATTAGTTTAATAATAATAATAATAATAATAATAATGCTTTATTATTATAAAAAAAGAAAATACAAAATTTCATTTAAGCATTTTCGGCTTGGGACGTACCCGTCAGCCGGAGTGATGTTGACATAGCAACAGAAAAATAAAATAAAATAAAAATAGAACCTTAATTGCAAAATTAATTTCACTACTTATAAAAAATAATAGTATAGGGTCATTCCATATCAAGTGGACCAAAGTGGTTGCTCGATCATTTTAGAAAAAAAATATAATTTTACCACCAATTACGTATGGAATCAGTAGTTCAAATCAATTTTTAAAAAAAATTTAGGATCAACCGTTTCAAAATGGCAGCCATTTTTGTTTCAACTTTCAGGCCAATTTTTAAGTTTTTAAGCTCTCACAGAAAACTCATTTTCTCAAGACTGGTAAGTCATAGACTAATAATTCAAACACAAATGTTTTCTTTAAAGTCTGTTCTATATTTCGTGTGCTCTTTATTATTTGAATATATTGCAGTCCAATACTTGAAAAGTGCTATTGAAAACACTGCTTTAAATTCTCAAAACACCGTTTTTGAGGGTAAGTTTTGGGTATAAGGGCATGAACGCCAAAGCTGATTTTTGGCATGATAATAAACCTAACTAAGTAGCTTTCATTAAAAGTACTCTTAACCCGTATATTCTTTACCATATTTTTTTATGAATTTTTAAACTTCACATATTTTAATTATTTGTTTACTTTAGGCTCCAATATCTCTGGCGGGCTAGTTGATAAAAATCTCATTCTTTTATATGTTATGCTTGCATGCAACATAAATCAACTGTGAGAAATTTCAACCTGTCTATTTGAGTACATCGCGATGTACTCATACTACTACCGATGCATCGGTAGCTACGAATTTTTGAAAATGGTCATTTTCGTGCTCATTTAACAATGTGTAAACTAGATCATACTTCATTAAAATATTACTGTTTGTGATTTTTTTACTTTTAATAACCCTTATTAATTGTTTTTTTTATTTAAATTTATCTATGTCTAAAGCAAAAAAAAATATATATATTGGGTTTAATTATAATTAAAATCTACTCTATTAATTTTTTATTATTTGTTTTAACGAAAAAGTGATTAAAAATATTTTCCGATGGACATAGATAAAGTTAAAAAACAAAAAAAAAAACAATTAATAATGGTTATTTAAAGTAAAAAAATCACAAGCAGTAATATTTTAATGAAGTATGATCTAGTTTACGCATTGTTAAATCAGCACGAAAATATACAGGTTGAACTTTCTTGCAGTAGGTTTATGTTGCATGTAAGCATAACATGTAAAAAAAATAGATTTTTATTAACTGGCCCACCAGAGATATTAGAGCCTAAAGTTAACATAAAATGAAAAAATCTGAACTTTAAAAATTCATAAAAAAATTAGTGAAAGAATATACGGGTTAAGAGTACTTTTAATGAAAGCTACTTAGCCGACAGCCAAAAACATCGGCGAATTCAGAAATTTGCAATTCTCTTCTGTTGCGCTACCAAAATGAACCATTTCTTAATCGAACGTGACATGTACTGAAAAATGGATCCTATATGACAGCATGAGACGGTCAGGCCAGTGGCTGGACAAGTATGAAGCACCAAAACATTTCGCGAAACCCAACCTGCACCTGAAAAAAGTGATGGTGAAAGTGTGGTGGTCTAGTGCATGTGTAATTGAAACTGGAATAAAAATGCTTCTGATACGTTGCAACGTATCAGAAGCATTTTTATTCCAGTTTCAACACATAATTGCCAACGCGTTGGCAATTATGTGTTGATAATGATGGCAAATATTTTGAATAAATAATCTTAGCTTTAAAAAAATTGTAATATAAAAACCTGCAATACTTTTGCACCAACACAATACAAATAACTATACTAAACTTACTGTATAGTTATAGATGGTTATTGTGAATGTAAACAATGGCCTATTTAATTTTTATTTGACCTGAATCTGCAAAGTACACGCTTAAGTTTAAGTTCTGCCCCCAATCCTTTTATATATTATTCCTAACTCTTCAGTCTTTATCTCGTAGCCAGTTACTTCCGTGTCCGGCGCGGCTGAGAATTTTCCAATTCTTATCAAAGTGGGCCTGGAATTTTCATAAGGCCTCGTTTAAGCTTCCCATTCTCTGAATTTTTACGCCCCTATTTCTGATATCTCGAGAACTCCCGCTAACGTGCAGGCAAAATTCGATGATTACACAGCCCTATAGAAAAAAAATTATTTTGGTTTCCTACGAAGCAATTCTACATAATATTGCTGAATGAGAGTAACTCCAGTGAGGAGTGAGACATTTTCAAAAACTAATAAAAAATTAAGTTTTAATAAATGTTTTGTTTTAAAAGGCCCACTGATAGTGGATTTGAAATAACTAGACCTAACTCATCTTTGAGAAAATTTAATACTGATTAAGAAAATATCATCGCTTTTTTGTTTCTACGCTAAACCAAAGTAGAGAAAACTGCCATTTTTCAGAAAAAAAAGTAAGATTTTAAAAATAAAAAAAATAAAAAAATTCTATCTCCTCAACAGATTGAGATAGGAAACTCGTTTCTGCGCCATTCAACCCCGTTTAACATGCAGTATTACCCATTTTTTTTTTTACTCTATGTCTGGGACATCCTGTATATATACGACAAATAGGCAGATTGAGACCAGAAGATGGCTTTGTGGCCGAAATGAGATTAGAAAAACATATTGTCCTCGTAATTGTTCCTACCTATTAGTTTTGATCCATTAAAATAAATAGAACAATTTAATCCCAAATTGGAAATAATTAAGTTTATTTTAGACTTTTCCGGGCTTTTCTTTAGAGTAAGAAATGGAAATATTAGTAGTATCTTTAATTATGTGGGTAGAAGGAAGCAGAGGGTCCTTACGAAGTCAATTTCCTTAAGAATGAATGAATGAATATACTTTATTCGTTTTCGGGGAATACCCTATACAAATAGAGATGGTTTATCCAGATAATACATATTATGTCTACCAACAGTAATATTTAAGTGATAATAAACTACAACATGATGATATGGTAACATTTTCTCCACAAAGCTATTTAAAAAACATACATAACAAATATTATTATAACAAATAATTTAAGGAATTAATTAATTAATCAATATAAACTTGATATGAGGAATTGATAACTATAAATATTATATACATAACAATCGATAAACTAAATATTATTCGATTCAATTATTTAATCTGTCTATAATTTAATTAATTACCTATCTAAAATCTAAATATGATTCATGAGTATACAAATTTAAATATACTAATCCACATATATAAAGATGAAATTCTGCTTGTCCTTTGTAGAAATCCATTCCGTTTGTCCTAAAGTCTTCAAATTTCACTCAGTGGTTCTTTCATAATAGGTGCGAACACCTGCCCATATTAAAATTGCATAACTTCAGCTGATATTCTTTATTGTTATAATAATTGTAATGATCTCGCTTTACTATCGTTTTTTACGAAATCGACCGTTTCATTAGAAAAATGAAATTCCCCGGGTGAAACCGGGATATACAGCTATAATCAATGTAAATAAAGATGAAATTCTGCTTGTTCTTTATAGAAATCCATACCGTTTGTCCTAAATTCTCCAAATTTCGCTCAGTGGTTCTTTAATACCACGTGCGAACACCTGTCCATATTAAAATTGCATAACTTCAGCCAATCTCTGGGTATATTCTTTATCGTCATAAAAATCGTTTTCATCTAGCTTTACATTGGTTTTTACGAAATCGACCGTTTGAGTCGATAAAAGTCTCACTTTATAGAATTTATAAGTTAAAACATGTTTATGAAATTCTACGGGTGAAACCACTGTAGTATACAATATAAGCAAATACAACTATAATTAATTAATAAATAATAAGATATAAACATTAAAAATAAATGGTTAGTGTTGTAATTTAGCGGTTCCTACATCTTACCCTTTTACTAGTTATCCATTAACAATGAATGATTTTAGCTTAAAACATTGCCTGATAAAATAAAATAGATTTTCGAGGCAGTTAAAGCTATCGATTTTGAGCAATTCAACATAATTCGAAATTTCCTTAAGAAGAAGTAAATTTTTTCCAAGGAAGCCCCCGGACCGATCAGGGGAAGAGGAGTCTAACTCTGTTCATTGAAATCTTACAACTTTGAACAGTAGTACGTTATGCAGGTATAACGAAATTCCGAAAACTCAATTAGCTTCCCATAAATTGTAGCTTAAAATAATTTAAAACAAAGAAAATAATTTAACACGATGAAATATCTCTCATTACTTAACAGACTTAATCGGTCGTAACAAAGCCAAGGGATCAGAAGCTGCTCGATTCGAAGGAAGTGACAAAGTGAAAGGATTACAAAGAGGATGAAGGTAGAGGGGCAAAGAGCTAAATTAGCTGCCGGCTCTAATATGTCCCAAGAAAGAAGGTGATTTATCGATGTTAACGGCTGGGAGGGGTATAATCGATTTACGTCAGGTCGATTATGGCTCACTAATTAAAGGATCCGAACGAGTCATTCAATTATTGTGCTAATGAGGTTCCGCTCCGATCAGTTGACACCCTGGGTAATGTTCTTGTCTTTTGTTCGAGACCTGTCCAATCTGTTCATTTTTAATGAGCATCTCATTTTATCGGCTCTGACTCCTTTTATACATAATATATATATATATATATATATATGTATTAATCTCGTTGTTTAATTAGTTCGTTTAATTAGTTTCTTATTTCACCCCCAACAAACAACGAGATTAATACATATATATATATATATATATATATATATATATATATATATATATATATATATGTATTAATCTCGTTGTTTGTTGGGGGTGAAATCAGAAACTAATTAAACGAACTTTAACAAATTTGACTCATTGTGTGTAGTTTTTTTATTACCCTCAATATTTCTTTTATTGCAAATTAAATACTTATTATGCTACAATTGAGTGTGATTATTTGTGATTTCTATAAATGTCCATCAATTGGCGGTGTAAGTTGAGATATTGACACAATACTTCATTTTCTTTCGATATTTTCCGACTTATATTTCTGATAGGAAAATTCGTGTTTTTCCTATTGGCTATGTTCGAGCCGATCAAACATTTTTTGTTAACAAGTAAAATTTTAACTTAATTTTTAGAACAATATAAGAATATACTCCGGGACAAATAAAAGTGTACAGTTGAAACTCGGTTATTTATTTAATTCATGGTAATAAATATTTTCTAAAGATGGGCCTGATAATGAATACAGTTACATAGAAGAAGGCCAAAAAAACTATTTACAACAGAATAAAACGTCAAAATCAAGGAGGGGGTGTGATGGTTTGGGGAGCGATAACCGCCTCTGGTAATTACCGCATTGAAAGGCTTACTGGAAGAGTGAATAGTGAGCAATATTTAACTTCGATCAAAGAAAGGATGTACCCATGGGCAACCCAGATATATCCAGGCGGAAATTTTTATTTCTTGCAAGATAATGTTCCAAGTCAAAAATCGAAGGAAACCCTTCATGAAATGAGGATCACATTGGTGGGGTGGCCCTTTCGCTTCCCAGATCTGAATACAATCGAGAGCTTTTGGAAATGTCTCTCGGATCAATTGTACGCTAAGGGTGAGTTTAATACTGATGATGATCACTGGAGAGTTATCAAAAAAGCAACAGAAGTCGTCACTCGCTAGAATCAAGATCTTTTAAAAAATCCGTGTCTTTCCATGAATAAGCGCTTGTTGAAAGTGCTAGAAAAAAAAAGGTGATGTTATATACTACTAAGTTTTCATTAAAGATTAGGTACTTCCCATACATTTTTTATAAAAATTAAAGTGTACACTTTTATTTGTCCAATTTTATTAAATGGTTTTAATTATATATGAAAATTTCTAATAAAGAGTTTATTGTAACATATCCATATTTCACTAATTACTTATTCCTTTTGAAACAAAAAGTACCAGTTGTAAATAATAATACGGGAATAAGGGGCATAAGCACAACAGGGTGTACACTTTTATTTGTCCCGGAGTGTATCTAAATATTTGCAATATTTATAATATATGCATGGATTAACGAGAGAGGTTGTTTATAATACGAGAGAGAGACGTTGTTTATATTACGTTATATTATAATACGTTCAGTCGACTCACGGCACTTGATGGTGACCCTAGCCTGTTTCGTAGTGTCCACGACGTCATATAATTTCCTAAATCTTGAGAAAGGGGAATCGAATGATATTAGAAGACTGGCCACAACAGCGTCTGTCACCTGCCTCGACGAATTCGGAGAACCCTGGTACCAGGTTTTATTTTGGACTTTCTTTAAATACTTATTCTTCCATGAAAATATTTTTTATCTCTCTCTCTCGTTCAGATTCATTAAGTTCACTTCATTATTTTCATTTATTATTAATTATTAACTAATAAGATTAATGCTTCCTTATTTTTTACCTATTATTTTATTTTTGTATTTTTTTCTTCTTCTTATCAGAGTTAATATTTTAATTTTACATTTACATTTTATTAATTTTACAGTTCAATTGTTTATCATTTATGTTTAGTCACAGGTATTTTTATTTTATTGTTCTCATCATCGTTATTCTTTATTTTAAATATTTCTACTTATTTTCACTTGTAAATATTATTGTGTAAATATATTCTTATATGGCAATTATTACCATCATTATTATCTTTTTTTTCTTCTTTATTAACTTATTCATTACTGGTACAAGGTTCAATTCAATATAACTTGTGCCACCTCAAAATAGAACCGGCAATATAGCGTAAGGTGATTTCAATCATAAATAATAAAAATCTGGTGCGTGCGCGCAACACACAACTTTCACTTACCAACTTACTTAGATTAGTAATTGACGTGTTTTGCTAAATATCATTTCCCAAAGTCACACATTTTTCTACATTCATATCTTATTTTTGTTAATCGTTAAAGCCGTTTTTGAGTAAATAAAAAAACCCCGTGAAAATGATACAAAATTTATTAAGTAAAGTCCCCCCTCCCGTATATCAATTTTGATGAAATTTTTACAGTCATATCTCGGGCATATAAGTACATCAAATACCAAGTTTGATCGAAATCTTTAAAACTGTTTTTGAGTAAATAAATAAAACACGTGAAAATGATACAAAATTTATTAAGTAAAGTCCCCCCTCCAGCAGATCAATTTTGATGAAATTTTTACAGTCATATCTCGGGCATATAAATACATCAAATACCAAGTTTGATCAAAATCGTTAAAACCGTTTTTGAGTAAATAAAAAAAACATATGAAAATGATACAAAATTTATTAAGTAAAGTCCCCCTTCCGGTTGATCAATTTTGATGAAATTTTTACAGTCATATTTCAGGCATATAAATAGATCAAATACTCAGTTTAATCAAAATCGTTAGAGCCGTTTTTGAGAAAATCGAAAAAAACTTAAAAAGTTATTAAATAAAGTACCCCCTCCCTTTGAGCAAATTCGATGAAATTTTTGCTGTCACATCGCGGGCTTATACATACTCTAAATACACAATTTCAGGTTGGCACGGTTTATAGTTTTTGAGCTAGTCTGATCACACACACACACACACACACAGACCATTTCGCGGGACTTGGTTATTTTGACTCAGGGGATCCCAAAACGTGTATTTCCGTTGAAAACCGGAAGTCGAAAATTTTCACGATCGCAATACTTCCACTTACTATATATTTCATGTATAGGTAAGTGAAAGTAAAAAAAATTGAGCTCCTAACGCAACAGGCTATTATGTGTTGCCTTTTCAAGATCGAATCTATTTATTTTAGCAAAAGAGAAGTTAATCAAAATCATTGTGCTCCTATTAGGTTATTAACCTCCTGAAATGATATCTCATGTCATCGTGTTATATTCTGAATTTCATTAATATGTATTTTGGCAAAAATTAATTTGGTACATTTCTGTTAACTGTCTATTGGGATTGTAAAAAACCCTATTTCAATTATATTCCTCATTTACACTTAAACTGTTCATTTGTTGTATAAACAAAGTATTCAATACAAGAGAAGGAAGACTTACAAAAGTGCTTGCTAACCACGAAATTAACAATAAATTATGATGGGTACCCAGAATTAATAGAACTCAGCCGAATCAACGATTTAGATAATATTGACTGGTTGTTGAAGCCTAACAGCATTCAAACACAGCTAGAAATGATCATTAAAAATACAAAATATAAATTTGGACTTGACATGAAAAGCAAAGCAAGAGAAGCTAGATTTGATCTGATATACCTACGAGGAATTGAATTTTGCCTGCACGTTAATGAGAGTTCTCAAGATATCAGAAATTGGGGGCGTAAAAATTAAGAGAATGGGGAGCTTAAACGAAAATTGCAAGCACACTTTGATATGAATTGGAAAATTCTCAGCCGGACACGGAAGTAATAGCCTCCGAGATACTCCGAAACCACACCTGGGCAAAAAGTATTTTAATTTTTATTTTAAAATACTTTATTTTAAATAACAAGTATTTAAAATAAATTTGAATAAAATGCATTTTAACCTCAATTCATTTAAAATACTTTTTATACGAATACGAATTTCAGCAAATCATCCCTAACGTGAACTACTGCTTTCAGCCCTTACTTCTTTCGGACGTTTTCCATTCAATGTTAGCGTGCACGTTTTGCATTCTTAAAGAACCGCAGAAGGAATAATATTTTTGTAAACCCGAATTCTTAAGTTTTAAGGAAGAAGCCTTGTGAGCTAAGTAATTTCGTTAATCGCTAGAATTTCTTATCTCTAATCTTGCCTGAATTTCCTCTCCAATTTCGAACGAAACTCAACCGGACTTTATTGAATGTATCAGCCATACACATTTTTACTAAGTTTACTTTATTTTGATCTTATGGTGTTGTCTCCAAATTGGGATCCTGCTTATGCCTTCGTTTATGGCTCTAACTTAATTTTCGATTTTTTCACTTTCGAATAAACCGGTAAAAAGTCTGCAATTAACTCCCCCCCCCCCCCATAAAACCTATTTATTTATAAAATTATTATTATTTATAAAAATGATGAGGAATTGGCCTTGTTATTCGACTTATGAACAAACTTTGTTACATATTTCGTGACAATCGGATATGGCGGTCAAAAGTTAATATTTACCCTCCACCCCAAAACCTCTGCATAAAACCATTTATGTGAAATGAATTCATTAGACGTCTGTTTAGATAATCAAAAACCACCAATGTGACAAAATTTGTTGAAATCGGATGAAGCGGTACAATCTTAAAAATTGCGCCCCCCCCATAAAAAGCAAAACAAAAAACAGCAACATCAAACTGAAATACTTGCTCAATATTTAGGAGTGACAACTCTAGTGCAAAGGACTACACTATACTATTGCGAAAATTGTTTAACATCAAACAACCTACTTAAGATTTATTTTATTTTATTATTTAAAATACAAATGAAAATACTTTTTTTTTTATTTTAGTATTTTAGAATTAAAATGAAAATACTTTTTTTTATTTGAGTATTTTAGAATTAAAATGAAAATAAACATGTGATTTATTTTATTTTAATTCTAAAATAATAAAATAAGAAAAAAGTATTTTCATTTGTATTTAAAATACTTTTATTTAAAATAATGTCCATGTTTGTCCGAAACTTAAGCGTGTCCTATGCAGATTCAGACCAAATAAAAATTAAATAAGTCATTGTTCATTTTCTCAATAACGATCTATAACTATACAAGTTTAAGGCCTAGTCTTTGTAGTTATTTAGAAATTTTTTTTATTTATTTTTTTTTTTTTTGGGGACTTTAAGGCTTCCACTGAAGCCCTATACTGCCCATACTAACACCCATGGCACTGGGTGATATTTCTCCTACGAAAGAAAAGCACCACCCAGGGCGGGACTCGAGCCCGCAGCTCCGGCATGGGAGTACAGCGCTTTACCGCACAGCCACACCGGGCCCCAAATTTTAGAAATTTTTATTTTTAGGTATAAATAACTACAAATACTAGTCCTTAAACTTATAATTACAACAGATTTAGAGGTTGTACTCCCTTAAAAAAAAAAATATATATATATATATAATTTAACATTCTGTGGAATGGGTAAAGGTCCAGCCATTATAGTTTGGCTAATATACTGAACCCATGATGAAAGAACCTAAGGGCAACAGTCTGAGAGCAGAAATGCAAACCAACCTTTTTTTAAAAAATTTTTCGCATGGACAAATGATTGAGAATAATGGGTCAATTTAGCTTTTTTTGTTTTCAATGTCAATTACAGTTCCAATTTATGGTTTCCAAAAAAAATAAATAAAAGGCCAAATAAAAATTGAATAAATCATTGTAAATTTTCTCAAAAAAAATTATTATCGTACTAAGAATATATCTGTTAACCCACAGAGACTCTTGTTGTTGATTAAGTCATATTTAAGTGGATTATTACACCATACATATAAGGACGTTAATATGTCCGTGTAAGTTAGTGTGAAAACGTTTGTATAGAGTTTTTATGCGTTGGTGGACTATTGGCAAGTGAAAGTCAGTATGTAAGGTTTGATTAGTAACGTACCGAGGTACTTCTGAAATGAGTCGTAATATTTTAAATTGAAATTAAATATTTTTAATTTTTTGGCAATTACGTATAATTGAGAGAAGTATGTCCATATAAAAGGCCAAATAAAATTGAAGAAATCATTGTAAATTCTCTCAACAAAAATTATTATCGTACTATGAATATATCTGTTAACCCCCAGAGAATCTTGGTGTTGATTAAGTCTTATTTAAGTGGATTTACACCATACATATAAGGACGTTAATATGTCCGTGTAAGTTAGTGTAAAAACGTTTGTATAGAGTTTTTAGGTTTTAGTAAGAAGGTATATAAAGGGAGTACAAGTAAAAAGTGGACGTCCCGAGCCTGTACGATTTCAGGTACTCGTTAAAGATCCCTATCCTAATTACCTGGATTGGCAAAATTTAGGACTCCCACTGTAGCATCGTCCGTTTAGCCTTAAAGTCATAAAGTGACGTTTAAAAACAAACAAACAGATTTAAGAATCTTAATTCCGATTGGTCTCCGTGAAATTCTTATTCGATACATTACTTATAAAAATCCATTTCTGCTTGGTATCTGAAAAGGAAAATTTATTACGTCATTATAAATTATGCAACGATTGTAGGTTATTGCTATTGATTGCTTGTGTTCTCATGTATAACTTGAATATTCTTGTGTTTAACTTATTCATAATCATTAAATGTAGAGATTTCTTCTTGAGAGTTCTTGAGTGAAAAAAAATATGGAAACTATTGTGAGACTTTACAAAAGTTTATTACAATGGGTAAGAATTAATGAAATATTGGGTTGTCCGGAAAATAATGCAGGTTTTCAAGTTTTCTTTTAAAACATTCTATATATAGTAATCTGTTTACTTTTAGGGGATTATTTATTTGTACGAGTGTCAACAGTTGCTAATCCTCTTCTAAACGACAATGCTTGTGTATCTCTATAGCATCTCGCTACATGGGAGTAATCCAGTCTTTCCTACGATGTCACGTCGTGAATTTCGTACGATTTTCTTTTACGAGTTTAAACCCGGCCGCAGTGGAGCCCAGGCGGCTAGAAACATCAACAAAGTGTGGGGCGAGGGAATTGTTACTGAGTGCACTGTTCAAAGGTGGTTTAAAAAATTTCGGGACGGAGACTTCAGCCTCGAAGATAAAGAAGGTCGTGGAAGGCCTTCCTCTATTGATGACGATATTCTCTGATCATCGGTGGAAGGAAACCCCAGCATAACTATTCGAGAACTTGCGAAAAAACTTCAAGTAAGCAAATCAAACGTCGATGACCACCTCAAGGCGATTGAAAAAAAAAAAAAAAAAACCCAAAAACTGCATTATTTTCCGGACAACCCAATACAATGAACACCTTTTTTTCGCAACATCTTTCGTGTATCATTATATGCTTTAGCTATCCATCTTATTCGAAAAACATGACATAATTACTCTCTTACGGAAAATTGATCCAAAAAAAAAAAGTTGCTAATTGGGATAATGATGGACTTGGAAGTTATGTTAGCCGGTATCAAAAATAGATTAGTCGAAGCGTGAAAGCACCTGGGCAAGTTGCAATTAGCAGGTGCAAGATCAATAGAACACATCCATCAGTTCTGTCATTCTGTCGGTCAGCAGTTTTAGCCAATTACATTGCCCTCACATTCTTTCGTATGTCGAAGTATTTTTACTGGAGTCGGTAGTTAGTTTTTCCTCTAGTCCGTATTTTAGTTAGGAAAAAAGTTTCTTTTTTTTTTTTTTGGTTAGGGGAGAGCGGGTTGGTTGGCAACGGTTTTCACTTTTTTGATTGTTGAGTCGTTCCTGTTAATATAATCCCAATAGGGCTGATACCATTGTAAACTCCAAGTATTAGAGTACTTCAAGTATTTTTTTCACCACATAATATTTAATACTAAGATCATAGAAAATTGAAGAATTCGTCAATCCAGAGTATGCCAATTAACCCTCTATGTGGGGCAGGTTGGCCAAGAAGGTAGGGTTGTTTAGTCATCTCATTCAAGTACTGCCTGACAAATATTATTCTTATTAAAAGCTGCACTATAATGGTATAATAATTTAGTATCGGTTTTTGACAGCTTTTAAGGGAAAATAGAATGGCAATAGAAGAAGATAGAAGTTTAGACTGTCGTCACTTTCTGCATAGGAAATATTGCTCTCATCCTCCTCGCTGGACCTTAAGATATTTGGTAGTTTCACCTTTGTTTATGTTTACCTTGGTTTTGTGAATTGCTACTGCGCCTACAAACCCCAGTTGAAGATAGCCAACTAAACCAACAGGAGAAATCATATGAAAGATGGTTGCCAGGACAGGGGAGAACAATTAAACGAGAAACTGGTTACTCGAGAGGTTAGGTTCTTCAAAGGAGTTTGGGGCTATGTGAACAGAATAGGAGTCAAGTGTTTTGCCACTCCTTTAAACCAAATTTACTGAACATATAAAAATTTACTTACATGTTGTAAAATCAATCAATGAAGCACACTCTTCTCTACACTGTTAGCATCGGACTGAAACCTCAGGACAAGACTCCAAAGGTCGAGAGGGTCACATGGTACGATTGTGGGGCCTTCACAACAGGTGTGACGGAAATTATAAGCCAAAGGCCAACCTACCCCCTATGCCAACCAACCCCGCTCTCCCCTATACACGAAACTTATTAACTCATATAGCACCCATTCCAAAAAAAATTTTCTACTTTAATTATTAATCCGCACCTGTCAGCAAGGTGCTGACAATCAGCGAATGAGATGGTGGTAATAGGTTATAATGATATGTGAGGCCGAGGTGTCTAAGAGAGCCGATCTCTCATCCAGCGCCTTTTTAGTCTTCTTATTACTGATTAAAGTATAGCGTTTGTATAGCGTCGTTATGTGCTGGTCGACTGTTAGTGCATGGAGGTCTGTATGTAAAGTTTTGTTAGTCACGTACCAAGATGCTTTTGTAATGAGTCGTAACAATTTCGATTGAAACGTTTGAAGTTTTTGTAAGTGAGTCTTTTTTTTAATGCCGAAAATCTGTGAGGAATATGTCCATATGGGCTTGAGTAAGTAAGAGTACGTATTTAGATTTCGTTTCAGTTTCAGTTTTGATGATTTAGAAATTAGTGGGTAGAGAAGCTTGAGTCTTTGGTTAAGAGTCCTTTTTTTCAGTATTGATAGTATACTTTACTGGAAGACTTTTTTTTAAATTCCTTTTGGTCTTTTATTATTCCAAATTTATATTACAGTGAAAAAATCCAGTCTTCCCTTATGATATATATATTTTTCAAAACATTAAAACATCACAACGTTTCGAGGCTCATTGCCTCATCTTCAGGTGTACTGCAACAATATTTTACATAATATTTACAACTTTTTTAAAAATTTAATTTACAATAATTATAAAATTTGGAAACATTTATGACTTAAAATCCTATCGGTCATTATTATACATTATACTCATTATATACATACTAAAATATATATTATAACTATACAATATATCGATTCCTTAAAATCTCGTCAAAATAATTAATAATGTCAGATTGCACTTCTTTCTTTGGCCACCTCATTGTTACTGGCTTTAGTCTGTTGCTACTTAATCCTATTAATACTTGTACACCTCTTGTCCTAATTATCATTATTTCATGATATATACATACACAACCCATTCATGTACACACACACACATAATGAGTATAATGTAATATAGGATTTTAAGTCATAAATGTTTCCAAATTTTATAATTATTGTAAATTAAATTTTTAAAAAAAGTTGTAAATATTATGTAAAATATTGTTGAAGATGAGGCAATGAGCCTCGAAACGTTGTGATGTTTTAATGAATTGAAAAATATATATATCATAAAGGAAGACTGGATTTTTTCACTGTAATATAAATTTAGTCCTTTTTTTCACTTTAACATGTGGGCCCCATGTCATCCTTCTGTCGAAAGTGAGTCCCAGATAGTGTACTGTGTCCGTCTGTGGAATTTGGTTATTGTCAATATAAACTGGGGGGGCAGGTATGTTTTCTTAGCGTGAATGTATTGTGTTTTGGTTTGTCATGATTGAGACTAATTTTCTATTGTTGAAACCAATCGTGTAACTTGTGTGTTGTAATGTTAAAGAAGTGTATATGATGTAGAGTAGGGTAGAGCGGGGGTAGGTTGGCCATCGGCTTATAGTTTCCGTCACACCTGTTGTGAAGGCCCCCATATACATAAAATATCATGGCGCTATGCTAACCACTACACCACAGGTGACCTCTGGTTATATCATGTGTTATATTCTGAACTTATTTAATATGTATTATGTCAAAAGATTAATTTGGTTTATTTTTGCTAACTAATGTTGTGATTGTACTAAACCCTATTCCAGTTGTATTCTTTACTAGTTCCTTTACCATGTTCTACTGAAATAATCCAGTAAGTGCTAAATGAATGGATCACTAAAACTTACTCATAGTACAATAGTCAAATATAAAATGTAAAAAAATAAAAACTTTAACCATGCTAAATTCTTTAACAAACAATTTTAAATCCCCTTGATTTTTAGATTAGCTTAAACGTTTTTATCTTTATTAGTGAATTTTGATTTAACTGTATTAAAAATAATAGGATGTAATTAATACAACACATTATATTGGGTTGTTTTAAATAAAATGTCCGTTTTCAAGATAAATGGATTTTAGTAAAGACATAATATGAAAATAATATACTTTCATTCGAAGAATTTACCTTCTTTTTCTACACATTATTCCCAACGTGACACCAATTTTTTTTTTATCCCGGAACTGAAATACTCTGAGCTTTGAAGTAAAACAAAATCTGAAAACGCACTTTGGACTTTAGCATCATTTTCAAAAAAAATTCTTCTGACTAGGAAAGGAAGTTGTCTAAATTCCTGAACAGGTGATAATCGGTTGGAGTCAAATCGGGATAATATGGCGTGTGCGGAAGAACTTCATTCAATTTATGCACGGTAAGTTTTGAAACGTGGGGTCTAGCTATCATGGAGGAGATCGTGATGTACCCATGTATCCATTTTTTTCTTCTTTTCCTATGACCTTTAAGTGTTTTTTAACGGTGGGTGCACTTGCATTTAGTTGTGCTGAGATTTCTCTGTTTGGTAGGGGTTTCCTTCTGCAGAGGACATCGTTTTCAATCACAGATGGAGGTCTTCCTCGGGGCTGGTTTTCCAAGTCGGTATCCCCAGCCGAAAACTTAGCAAAACAACGGCGAGTGGTTTGTTCATTTACACTCCCTTCCCCCAACGCCTTACAGATGTTTCTAGCAGCCTCAGCTGCCGAATGGCAGAGTTTAAACTCATAAAAATAAAAAATATTAGATGAAAATCGTTTGCTTCCATGTTCATATTTGGAGCTATAATAAAAAGTGTGTAATTGATTGGGAAGCTAATGTTTATAACAGAAAAGTTGATGATTAGTAACTGCTTAATTATAAGTAGTTATATTTGGCCGGTTGAGGAGGAGCACGAAGGAAATGACCTTGAGCGTGCTGTAGTAGAACTATATGTGACCTTGAGGGTCATTGACCGACCTTGTGAGGGCGAGGGGGTTGTTTTCTAGGGTGAGGGGGGTGTCCTTGAGGTGTATTATGAGGTTTTGGTTGACCTTGAAGGGGTCAACGGATGTGAGATGCCCAACATGGCAACACTGGATAGTAGATGTGGCAAGAGCGCATGCTTGAGCCGTGCTGTGTAGCGTGGCACCTGTTCCCGGGAGCAGGTGTGCGCGGTGCATGATTTAATCAGTTTACTCAGCTGTTTCATTCAAGTTCATTCATAATTAAAGCCGTTTTGAATTCATTGACCAAGCTTAGTAAAAGCGGGAGCTTTCTCCCCCTACTACCCCTCACCACATACATAAGCCTTCGACATAGTCCTAGTACTGATAAACCAGTTCACTGATGCATGACTCAGCTGTTTCATTCATAATCGAAGCCTATTCGAGCTCTAATAGGTAAGCAGCTCAAGGTCATTCGTGCTCCTGCTCAACCGGCCAAATATAACTACTATTATAATATGTAAACATTTGGAAGTAAACAACAGAGACCTGCAACATCCTCTATGTATTTCAAAAATTATAACATATGTGAAACAACTCAAGCTACAGAGTCACAGCAACGCTTTCCAGGACAGCTCGTTTTCAATAAATCTACATCTAGAACATATAGCCCATATAAAAATAAATACAAAAAAAAACTACAGTGCAATTATATTGATTTTCATAACAAAAAATACATAACTTCTCCAAACAAAAAATATTAACTACACTTTAACCAATATAAACTCAAATTAACTGATCAGAGTCACCATCACACCATTCTGATAAAATTTCAAAGGTATATCGCGCTAAAGGATTCTTAATTAAATTATTAAAAATAATGAAAGGAAACGCATTTTTACGCTAAAGATATATAAATTTGTCTAGGGCAAAAAAATGAGGTTGTTAAGATGTTTTAATGAGAAAATAGAAGGATCTTAACAAACTAAAGCGTGTTCAAAAAGGAAATCAAATAAATAAATTGTTTTCGTAAAATTAATATTTTATTTATTTACTTTTTTTTTTTTTAAATTATTTTATTAGAAGATAAAATTTATTTACAGTCGTTAATCGTTAATGATTTATTTATTTACAGTCGTTGTCTTAGAAATTGCATCACCTATGATTGTTATCTTTTCGATCCTAAATGACTATACAAGTAAGGGATTTCATTTGTTTACCTACTAGCATTAGAGTTGGATGTAATCAGTGACTTATAGTGTAGTTGGTTCCAGAGTGGCTAATATTAAACACATTATTTCTTATTAATGTCCGGCAGAAGGAGTTTCAAACAAATGTCCAAGGAGGAAAAAGTTAAAATAGTGTCATTTTCTGAAGCTAGACTTTCTTCGCGGGGGACAACAAAGAGAGTGAGGTGCAACCAGTCCACTGTGGTGAGAATAATAAAAAAAAATCCTTCTCAGGGATCTACCGAGCGAAAGAAAGGGACTGGAAGGAAAAGGAAGACAGGTGAGCGTTTAGATCGCATGATGATGAGATTATCATTCGAAAATCGCTTCAAAACTGCAAAGGAAATATCTCTCTAAAAATTGAGATCTAGCAGATAGCAACTTAGCAGAAGTAAGTCGAGAGAAACAGGCTATTGTCTGGCCATGGCAGCGTGGATAACCCGTTTTCTGTTAAAAAATGCTTTACCTACCCAAAAAAACAATTGTAAAGGTAATAAAAAATTATCCATCTTACAGCCAAGACATTTTTAAAAATAAATATAATAAATAATTTACTTACCGATTTAGCTCTATGGCACAGAGCAAAATCTTATTGAAAAATGAAATCTCCGCAGTATGTAAGGTGGGAATTCATTGAGGTAAATAAACTCAATTCCAAATTTTTTTTATATTTTTCTGCACTAACCGTCCCATCTATAAAATGTATCTGGCCAATCCCAAAGTAAGAAAAACATCCCCAGACCATCACACTTGCCGGATGTTTCACTGTTTCTGACATACAAGATTCGTCAAATCTTTCATTTGACCGACGTCTTACGTATGGAGCACTGTCGGAACTGAAGAGGTTGAATTTACTTTCATCCAAAAACATCACTTTCCTCCAATCATTAGTCGTCCAAATTCCAAAATTCTGCGCCCAATTCAGGCAAGATTGTTTAATTTTATGTTAAGAAATGGCTATTGGCTGGTTTTCTTGCCCATAAACCTTTTTCTCCTAATCTTCTGCTTACTATTTCTCGACTTACTTCTGCTAAATTTCTATCTGCTGGATCTCTAGATATTTCCTTTGCAGTTTTGAAGTGATTTTCTAATGATAATCTCATCATCATGCGATCTAAACGCTCACCTGTCTTCTTTTTCCTTCCAGTCCCTTTCTTTCGCTCGGTAGATCCCTGAGAAGGATTTTTTTTTTTTATCATTCTCACCACAGTGGACCGGTTGCACCTCACTCTCTTTGTTATCCCCGCGAAGAAAGTCCAGCTTCAGAAAATGACACTATTTTAACTTTTTCATCCTTACACATTTGTTTGAAACTCCTTCTGTCGGACATAATAATAGGAAATAACGTTTTTAACATTAGCCCCTCTGGAACCAACTACACTATAAGTCACTGATTACATTTATCTCTAATGCTGGTAGGTAAACAATTGAAATCTCTTACTTGTATACTCATATAGGATTGAAAAGATAACAATCATAGGTGATGCAATTTTTATGACCACGACTGTATATGATTAAATGAGAACACAACAAAAGAAAAATGAAAAAACTCACATGGATTATGACTTACAAGGGGACCACGTGACATTTCCCTCTCCAATTTGGATGAAATTTTTTTTGGTGATTCTACATCGAAAATAAGTCGATACGTGTCCGGCCGTTCCATTGAATGGGCCATATGGACTGAGAACTTAAATATTTTAGGTCCAAATATCGTCCACAAAACAGTCATTGCTCCATTCTACCTGAACCAATTTTAATGAAACTTACTTGAAAATATATTAGACATATGTATCGGGGATTTTTTGCAATTCACACTAGTAAAGCCAGACAATCACATAATAGTTAATTTTTAATATATAATATAATAACCAATTTTTTAATATATTTGTGATGCGCATCAGTCTTTTTGAAAGATAATAATTTATTTTTATGAATTTTAAGACTCCACTGCTTGCTTTGTTGGTTTTAGCAGTTAAAATTTACTAATGCAAGCCTCAACTTTGAAGTGACGCTCTGGCCTTACTAGGGTGAATTGTGACAAATCCCGATACATGTGTCTAATATATTTTTAAGTAGAAGAATCCCTGAAAGTTTCATTAAAATTGGTTCAGTTAGAATGGAGCAATGACTGTTTTGTGAAAGCCAATTTTAACGATTTTTGGACCTAAAATATTTAATTTCTCAGTCCAGATGGCCCATTCAATGGAACGGACACTTGTCGACGTATTTTCGACCTAGAATCACCAAAAAAAAATTTCATCAAAATCGGAGAGGGGAAATGTGACGTGATCCCCTTGTTAGTAAACTGTGTAACTGACGAAAATTGATTCAATTTTAGGCAGCTAAAAATGATTTTTGGTTATGGTGGGTTATGATAACCTTCTTAAACAAAAAAAAAAAAAAACATCAGTGAAGATGATAATGATAACAGTCTATTTGGAATACTTGTCTTTATGAAAAAATTCAATCATCACACTTCACCGATTATCAACGTTCATGCAAGCAGTTGGTAATTGGTATCTTGGGATAACCTGAAAAAAATTTATTACCAAGCTACTGGTAACAAGGCAGAGTAGGTACTGTACGTTCGGGCCACAATTCCGATTCGAGCCACGATCGATCTCAAAAATCGCAGTTAAGTATTGATGAATTGTCGCTACAAGGTATTTGTTCGGTATTTTGATTTTATTTTATTTCATCATATATAATTCTCTTTTTTTTTTTACATTTCAATTTGAATTTGCCATCTTAACTGTCACCGGAGATAGCAATCGCATGGCCAACAATTGGGTCATCAGTGGCATCATGATGGCATTTGTAAGGGTTTATAATTCCGGGCTCAGCCATTTTTTTTTTTAAATTTTTTTTTGCCCCCTTGCTCTCTGGATGTTGAATCGTAAGCATCGTCATCTTCGTCGTGTGTGTTTCTCATTTAGAGTCCGCCGCCGATGGTTTTTTTGGTACCTCTTGGGTGTCAATTTATTACAATGTTCTGCCTTCTGGGTATGAAATTCATAATTGTTTTGAAGTTTTCTCTTCACCCAGCATTGTTTGCCGCTGGCCGCAAAATGCAAGAAGGATGGGCAACAGGTGAAAATTTCATTCATCCTAAAATCTCCTTTCAATGTCTTTTACCTGGTTATCCTCTTTTCACCCTTTCAGCGTACAGCGTAAGCTTGGTAAGTTGCATTAAAGATTTATTTCATTTTTTATTTTTTATTTTACAGTTCATATAATTGTATTAATTGCTTATCCGAGCTCACCAGAGCGAAATAATTTTTTTGTCCCGTTTTTTACGTTAGTGATATTGATCAGATTAAGTGCATTTTTTCCTCTTTTTTTTTATTTTCACTAAAATTATCGTACAGTATTTGACTGAAAAACCGAATGGTTTGCACATAAATCTCTTCCAACATGATAGAATAAAATACAAACAAAACAAGTGATTCCCTGCCGGTTTCTTCAAATGAAAATCACTCGGTTCATGACAGTATAAAAGAAAATAAATAAGTGCGTTTGAAAACGAGCATTAAAGCTCATATCGTTCCAAATAAAATAATTCTACTATTCTACTCCCCCTTCCTACCGGTCATCACCTCATACTATTGATTTATCGATTTATGTCATATACTACCAAAAAACTATCGATAGTGGAGACTATCGATAATTTTACATCACTACCACAAAGTGAGAGTTAGATAAAAGTCATGTACAGTTTCTGTTTGTCGGGTTCTTGTCCCTTCTAAAACTCCTTTGTGACCGAGACATCTTTGAATAGACATCGCTTTGATTACCATGTTCCCTTGTAGCAGTAGGTAATTGGTCGTTGAACGAAATGGCCGAGTTGTTAGTGTGGTATTTCCAACTTCCACTTTTCGGTAAACAAAGTGTTTAATTTAACAGCTCTAATTGTTTTCATTTCATGTTACAAACTTTTCTTCAATGTTCAATGAATTATGTTTCCCATTACAACTTGTTCCAGAGTTTATATCATTGTATAACAATATGTTTCTGTTGTAAATTTAATTTGTATACATCGTGCGAGATCTATTGCGCTGTATACTAAAGTATGAGCTATATGTGCAAACAATTTTAATTTTCACAAACAGTATTACATTATAAACAACTAGCATTCCCCGCCGCGGCTTTGCCCGCGAGCCTTTAAAGTCAATTCTGTGATCATTATCTTGGTATTGATTTAATATAATATGTTAACTGATGTTAAGGAGATTTAGTAGAATCGGAGCTTCCGGTAGATAGAATATTGGAGGGGGAAGCTGCCGGCTCGGTAGAAGAGGGGGAGACGCGCAATGGAGAGAGTTCGCTAAAACCGCCGAAACAAAAAATTTCTTAATTGTCGTGAACGCTTCATTTTTCGGCTTTAAAACATGGCTTTCGAGTTAAACTCGTCGTATGAAGATCTTTAAAATGAGTCCAAATTAGATATTTTTTCTCGAAGTGCAAAAATTGGTGTCCGTTAGAGTTAAACGACAATTTCGCCATTTAAACCCCTTAGGGTTACATTTTTGAAATTCCTTTCTTAGCGGTTACCTAAAATCTAAATTCCGAACTTCAAGTTTCAATCATTAGTAGTTTTTGCTCTGCATTGATTGTATCAGTCAGGAAAAAGCCTCTTATATATACGGAGAAGAGATCGAAATAAACACGCACCATCCCCAATCATAGTAATCACAGTGTGGATAATTTGAATACCACTAATATTTAAATAATCAGAAGCCATATTTTATGTGAATGTCTATTTAAATAATATTGTAACGTTAAATCGATATTCAAATATAAAACATATGGTTTAAAATCTCAAAAATAGATTTCCGTTAGTGTTAAACGACAATTTCACCATTTAAGCCCTTTATTATGATTAGGAGTTACATTTTTGAAATTCCTTTCTTAGTGGTTACCTACATCGCGTTTAAAATCTAAATTCCGAACTTAAAGCTTCTATCATTAGTAGTTTTTTGATTTGCGTTGATTCTGTCAGTCAGGACAAAGCCTCTTATATATATACTAGCATTCCCCGTCGCGGCTTCGCCCGCGAGCCTTTAAAATCAATTCTGTGACCATTATCTTGGTATTGATCTAATATAATATGTTAACTGATGTTAAGGAGATTTAGTAGAATTTGAGCTTCCGGTAGGTGGAATGTTGGAGGGGGAAGCTGCCGGCTCGGTAGAAGAGACGGAGACGCGCAATGGAGAGAGTTCACTAAAACCGCCGAAACAAAAAATGACTTACTCGTCGTGAACGCTTCATTTTTCGGCTGTAAAACATGGTTTTCGACGCCCAATAGGGCCTTTCGAGTTAAACTGAGTCCTAATTAGATATATTTTCTCGAAGTTAGAAAATAGATGTCCGTTAGAGTTAAACGACAATTTCGCCATTTACATTTTAGATATTCTTAGGGGTTACATTTATGATATTCCTTTCTTAGTGGTTACCTACATCGCTTTTAAAATCTAAATTCCGAAGTTTCTAATCATAAGTAGTTTTTGCTCTGCGTTGATTCTGTCAGTCAGGACAAAGCCTCTTATATATATGAAGAAGTATATATATATGGAGTAGTGTATATATATATGGAGAAGTATATATATATGGAGAAATATATGGAAAAGAGATCGAAATAAACATGCACCATCCCCAATCATGGGAATCACAGTGTGCATAATTTGATTACCACTAATAATTAAATAATCAGTAGACATATTTTATGTGAATGTCTATTTTAATACTATTGTAACGTTAAATCGATATTCAAATAAAAAACATATGGTTTAAAATCTCAACAATAGATTTCCGTTAGAGTTAAACGACAATTTCGCCATTTAAGCCCCTTAGGGGTTACATTTTTGAAATTCCTTTCTTAGTGGTTACCTACATTGCGTTTAAAGTCTAAATTCCGAACTTCAAGTTTCAATCATTAGTACTTTTGCTCTGCGTTGGTTCTGTCAGTCAGGAAAAAGCCTCTTATATATATAGAGATAGAGATTTTTATGAATTTAACATATTTCAACGAAATTCGATACACAATTATAGGTCAACTAAAGGTAATATGAGGTTAATTATACCTAGGGAAGGATGGGACACAATGAAATAAAAAAGTTTATTTTACCCACAGCACCTCACCTGAGACTTTATTTTCATTTTTTTTTTCCATGTTACCATAGGATCTAATCTATGTAGAAAAAGCCTTAAACATTATCTTATGCATAATTTGGGTCCGCGGGCAGCTGACAAAAAATGAACTTTGTTTCATCGTGCTTAATGCCGGGGGTACAATGAAACATTGCAGGGGTACTTTGAAACAACTGAAAAAAACAACACCATAATCAACGAAAAACTTTATTCGGCTTCCGGTCCGTTTTTCGTTCTTCTCCTTTAGGATAGCCACGAATTTTTTTAGAAATGAGGAAAGTTTGGCTTGATTGTCAGAGAGGAAAGTTTTCATAAATTAATAAAGTTTCTTTGGTGTTACGCTCGCGATTTCACACCATTATGTAAGGAAATGAAAAAAACGACTGCTTATTACACAATGAAAAACACATGGGGTACGATGAACGATGAAACTCGTGGGACTCCATGAAACGTTTCATAGTGCCCCGAACGCCCTTGTTTCAAGGAACCCCATTAGAGCCATAACTTCCTACGATGAACTTGGAAGTGGTTATTTTTATTATTAATTTGGCGCTACAACAAGTTGACGCGGCCAGGCCTCCTCAATCATCAGCCGCCAGAAATCTAGGTCCTGTGCTGCTGCCATCCAGTTGCGGACTCCTAAACTTCTTGCATCCGCAGCCACACAGTCGATCCATCGAAGTCGGGGTCGGCCGACTCTCCTCCGCCCATGCCCGATCTCCGTCATTATTCGTTTTGGCGTTTCATCGTCTTTCATTCTTGCCACATGACCAGCCCATCTCAGGCGAAATCGTTTGATGAGACTCACAACATCGGGCTCCCCATACAGGTCATAAACTTCTTCATTGGACCTCCGTCTCCATTCTCCACAGACTAACACTGGCCCAAATATCTTCCGTAGGATCCTGCGCTCGAATATAGCTAGGTCCTGGTACGCATGTTTAGCCATTGTCCAGGTCTCCGCTCCATATGTAAGAATAGGGCGTATTAGGGTCTTATACAGGATGATTTTTGTTTTCCTGGTTATTGCCCTACTTGATAAATGTTGCCTCAGTCCGAGGTAACACCGGGTTGCGGCCAATATCCTTCTTCTGGTCTCAGCTCCAATGGCATTGTCACATGTGACCTGTGATCCCAGATACATGAATTCGGAGACCTATTCGAAGGAGCATGTTCCAAACCTTACTTTCTCCACAGGATGCCTTGGGTGCTGGTCAGCTACCATAAACTTGGTCTTATCATGATTTACCACTAGACCGAGTCTGCCTGCGGCCTCTGCTAGAGAAAGGAATGCCTCCTCGACTGCTTTTTTTGAGCGTCCAACTATATCAATGTCGTCGGCGTATGCTAGGAGCTGCACGGATCTGTTTATGATGGTCCCTGTCGTCTGTATTCCAGAATCTCTTATTGCCTTTTCCAGAGCAAGGTTAAAAAGCAAGCAGGCTAGTGCATCCCCCTGACGGACCCCTCTTGTGGATGGGAAACTTTCAGAACGATCGCCCTGAACCTGGACAACGCATTCGAAGCCTGTCATAGTCATTCTTATTAATCTTATCAGGCCTTCTGAGACATTCATCTGCCATAGGCTGCTTTAAAGTCCACAAACAGGTGGTGAGTTGTTATACACAATATAAAAAAGGCCCCGAACGCCCTTGTTTCAAGGAACCCCATTAGAGCCATAACTACCTACGATGAACTTGGAAGTGGTAGGTATGCCAAAGTCAGTCAAAATCATAAGAGAAACATGCATGATGAAATGTTGTAAGAGCAGATTGTTGTAAGGGCAGACGAAAATCCGTTCGGCGAAAATTTTTAGTTTTACCACACAAAGCCGCACTTCAGCACGTGGAGCCACGAAACAAGTAGAAAGGGGATAATTGCTGACTTTGTTTGGAGTCACCCTAAGCGCTCGCTGTCTGAATTTGGTTGCTCTAGATCTTTTGGTTCGCCCAGTGCACCGACTGTTTCATTGTGCCCCCCCCCCATATTTTATAAGGTTATTTAATGGGCGAGGGGAGAGGGAGTCATTTTTTTTCAGTAAAATTTGAATTACTGATTGACCGTAGTTCAAATATTAGTTAACCCGGGCGTTGGTCGCGTTGTGAGCATTTTGCTCACACTTGCCGAAAATCTTGTGTATTTCGCTTATTTCTTTTTCTTTAATTATAATATTTTTTCTATTTGTCATTTATACATTAAGTCACCTTAGGAAGTTGTTTTTGAAAAAAAAAAATTGCCACCCTAAACCCCAATGAAACGTTTTGTTCGAAAAAAACAGTGAGCAAAATGCTCACAGCGCGACCATCCGTGACACAGAACTGATCCACCTTGCGGGCCGCTCCGAGACCTGCACGGACTTGCCCATCTCCGCGGTAATGAGCCCAAATCTTGTCAGTACACGTTTGTCTTTTTTTAATAAAATATTGTAACTGTTCTGTTTGTTAGTTTAGTTCGGGAAATGAGGGGAACAAGACGTGCTGCGAAGATATTACGGCTTTTGGAGGATCGTCCGGAAGAAAAAAATGACTCTAAGTATTTTCGTCTCTTCTCTTCGATCTTTTAGTAAAAGCTTAGATTAGTTTTATATTTTTGAGTTAAATGGGGTATTTAGTTTTTAGATTGTTATTCGTTATTTTTTACATTATATTCTTCCTATTCCACGGTACCAACTTTATGCGATTTTTTATATTTTTATAATTTTTTTCAACTAAAAATTTCCTATCTTTCTTTTTCTAATTTTAGTTAATGTATGCTACTGCACTTTTCTTACAATAACTACTTCTTTTTTTAACTAAAAATCGTGTTAATAAAGCATTTATTCTTGTTTACTCTCTTCTATTCATTCCCCTCCTATAAATAAATTATAATAAATGCATTAAACTGATGAAAACACCTTAAATAGATTAATAATTTAATGATAAACATATTCTAAATTAAAAGAAACAAAAATATGGCGAAGAATGCTGCTGAAAAATAATAGAATAGCCAAAAACTGAGGTGTGAGCAATTTGCTCACGCGCAACCAACGGAGTCTCACGCAGGGGCACGACCAGCGCCGGGTTAAAGTATATTCTTATAAAAGTTACTGTGGTTAGGTAATGTGGGGTAACTTAACTCTTTTTTTGATTTCAATTCCGACTAAATTCTAAAGACTTTTCCTTTGCGGGTCCAACTGTAATTTTTTTTTTTTTAACAATAAATTACTAAACAATAATCAATAACTTTCGTCTTTAACATGTAATTCCGACTAAATTCTAAAGACTTTTCCTTTGCGGGTCCAACTGTAATTTTTTTTTTTAACAATAAATTACTAAACAATAATCAATAACTTTCGTCTTTTACATGCACACCAGGCCTGACGTAAGCGCCGACATTTCTTTAAAGATGCTATGATATAATTACAACAAGGTTATTTCATAGGGATATGTTTTTGTACATATATTTTATACAAAATAATATTTAAAATATCTTCAATATATAAATATACCTTCAGCATAAAAAAGAAAAACAAATCAACTCACATTAAAATGTTCTGGAGGCTTCATATTTTCTTCTGAAATCACCTGAAAGCAAAAAAAACAATCAGAATGTCTTATATTTTTAAGTACAAGGAATCCATTAATACATATCATAATTATTCCTTTCGTCCAGGTGAATAAGTTGAATTATTCTTATTAAATACGTTTATAAGCCAAGTGTAGTTATTATAATTTGCGTAAAATTAGTTGAAAACAGTGAACTATCTATAAACTTTTGAGTTCAGTCTCAGTCTCCTATCAGTCAGTCTCATAACTGATAAGATGTGTTCAATGGTCGTAATTAATAGCCACTGTTTTGCCATTTTTGACGAAATTTCAATTATTCATTATAAAACATTCAATTTTGGGTCCTGAAAAGTCAGGAAATTTGATTCAAACACTTACTTAGTGTGATGACAAATTTTTAAGATGATCATTTTGTTTTTAAATTATAGTTATTTTTTACTTTCACTTACCTATATATGAAATATATAGTAAGTGGAAGTATTGCGATCATGAAAAATTTCGACTTCCGGTTTTCAACGGAAATACACGTTTTGGGGTCCCCTGAGTCCAACCAAATAACCAAGTCCCCCGAAATGGTCTGTGTGTGTGTGTGTGTGTGTGTGTGTGTGTGTGTGTGTGTGTGTGTGTGTGTGTGTGTGTGTGTGTGTGTGTGTGTGTGTGAACAGACTAGCTCAAAAACTATAGGTCGTACATTATTGAAATTGGGTATTTGGTGTATGTATATGCCCGCGATGTGACAGCAAAAATTTCATCGAAATTGGTCAAACGGAGGGGGTACTTTATTTGAAGTATTTTGTCTATTTTTTACGTTTTTTTCGTTTTCCTCAAAAACGGCTCTAACGATTTTGATTAAACTCGGTATTTGGTGTATTTATATGCCCGCGATGCGACAGTCCTAATTTCATCAAAATTCATTAATTGGAGGGGCCACTTTACTTAATTAATGTTGTCCCATTTTCACGAGTTTTTTTTTTATTTACTCAAAAACAGCTTTAATGAATTTCATCAAACTTGGTATTTGTTGTATATATATGTGACAGCCAAAATTTTATTAACCGTATCATGAAAATAAAAACTTTTATTTATTAATAAAAAGATCAATTTTACTTAGGAGAGTAAATACGTGATGCTCAAATTTTTGAAGCATCGCAGGTGTGTAAAAATGTGGTATCAGATAATAGTCTATAATTAATATAGGTATATTTTAGTCTAGAAACTTTAGTTCCATAATTAATTTTTCATGACTATACAAAGCGATTTTAGAGGAACAGTAATCGTTCTTGATTTCCAGAAAGGCATAAGAGACGTAAATACACCTATCGATTCACCTTCATGATGTATTTGCAAAAAGCAATTTGTAGTAGAAAACAAGCAAGCAGTAAAAAAACTCGACTGTTGATGAAATTAGTCCCTTTAATGAATCGAAAAGTGCTGAGAACTACCAAATTTTTCTATACAGATACTCTATAACTTATGGAGATATATACTATATACAAATATAAGTATATACTTAAATGTGGAAAAATGTGTGAAGTTGAGGATTGGCGTTTATATATTATCGAAACACGTCGATTTCTAATCTAAGTAAGTTCGTAAGTGAAAGTTGTGTGTTGCGCGCATCGCACCAGATTTTTTCTTATTTATGATTATTTTATTTTTCTGTTTATTTCTTTATATAATTGTATCCCTTTAGTAAATAAATTTTATATTTCAAAATGCTATAACAGGTAATAACTATCGCAATTCATTGTGGTACTTGTAATGTTTAAAACTCTGGTGCGATGCGCGTAATACACAACTTTCACTTACAAAGTAACTTAAATTAAAAATTGACGTGTTTCGACAAATTTATATGCTTATTTTTGTATATCTCTATAAGCTATAGAGTATTTGTGTTGCAAAACTTCTCAGTACTTTTCGATTCATTATTGATTATTTATTTTTCTAAGTGGCCTAATTTCATCAACAGTCTTTTTACTGCTTTTGAGTATTTACTGCGAGTTGCTTTTTGTAAATATATAGTGAAGGTGAAACTAACCTTTAATATTAATATAAAGATTCCGTATATCGTACAATATACAATATTTATGATGTATGATTAACATTAGCATGTAGTAGTCATCGACTGGTGGAATTTCATACAGAAATGAACCGAGCGTTGTTGTTTCATGGTATGCAAATGAAAATGAAAACTTCCTGCATGAATACAATACTAATATTATCTGCACTGAGGAAGTGAGAAAATGTTTGAATATCTCGACTATATGTAATGTTACGAATAGGTTATCCCGGCGAAAACTCAAAACATAACTAATATTTAATATTAATTCTTTAGATATTTTACATAAAAGATAGATAAATATTTCAATTTTTAGAACTCATTAAAACTATATAGGCTCATTATCATTATTATAATTTCTTATTAACTTATCCAAAATTAATATGGCCTAGAGTTTTTCTAAATTAAAAAAATATTCGAGTGCTACCAAATGTTAGTCTCTGTTCATGTCATTAATTTACTTACATCATATTTAAATATTGTACTGATATTATACTGTTGTAAATTTCACTAAATAAATTAAATTTAAAAAAATCTGGTGCGATGCGCGCTACACACAAATTTCACTTACCAACTTGGTTCTGATTAGAAATTGATGAGATTCGTTAAATGGCATCCCTGAAAGTCACCCTTTTTTCCACATTCATTTAATTTTTTTGTTTGTATTTTCTCTCTAGTGCACTAAATTTTTTTATTACTAAAAAAAAGTTTTTATTTGTGATAATTCGGCAATGCAAGCATAATGCTCCATCGCGTCTATTTTATAATTGCCTATGTATTTGTTGAAAACTTCATATAGTTACCATGAAACAAATAATTTACATAAAATGAATAGAACGTCTTTAATTATAAACAATTGTCTTTCTTTGAAGGTGCATTGCGCATGAGTGGGTTCAGTGTGTTTTATAAGTTAAAGAAATTCTTTTCTTTATTTTCCTGTATATGTTTACTTGATTTTTTTCATATTTCATATTAAGCCATTTCTTATTTTTAGGCGAAACGAGAGACGGATAATTTCTCCATATAAATAAAAACAAAGGTACTCTATAGAAAGGCCCCTTCCCCATTTAAGCCCCCTCAGAACATTTTAATATGATAAAGCTTACCTAATTTTAAAGAAACCTAATTTTCATTAAACATGACGAATTTTATCAATATCATTAAATTTAAAGCCGCTTTTGAGAAAATCGAAAAAAAACGTAAAAAGTTATTAGATAAATTACCCAACCGTTTGACCAATTTCGGTGAAATTTTCAGTATCACATCGCGGGCATTTACATACACTAAATACCCAATTTCAGGATTGCACGGTATATAGTTTTTGAGCTAGTCTGTTCACACACAGACCATTTCACGGGACTTGTTTATTTGGACACAATGGACCCCAAAAGGCATATTTCCGTTGAAAACCGGAAAGTCGCAATACTTTCCCTTACTTTTTATTTCATGTATAGGTAAGTGAAAGTACAAATGTGCAATAGATAACCCCAGAAGATGAGCCAAATGACCGAAGCATTGGGATAATAATATATATGATAATACGTCGAAATTTAAATAAAAGCTTCATTTAAATAAAAGCCTATTACAAACCATGCTTTCCCTTACTAAAGCGAAAAATACAAGTAAGTAATATTCTTTTCAAATTTCAGGCGGGATTTCCCAGAAATGAGTATTGTTGAGATGTCAGCATGCTATATGATGAAATAACAAAGTATTTTTATATTTTCTGGTTAAGTACCACCCTATAATTCCTCCAAGTTCGGTTTAACGAGTTCCGACTGTATACATTCCGATTTCCACCTTGAGATATAAAGGAGGAGAATTCCCTCAACTGAACCTCTTCCGAATAGGTGAGAGCCTAAGACAGATGCTAGGCAAAGATATATCAGCTCAACTGGAGGCAGCTCTGAGCCAATATTCAGCTCACCTGCCCTGCGCTACCTGCTCCAATATATATCACCTGGCCTAAGTCAGCTGAGTGGAGTGCTTCGCTTTGGCAACCTATCCGAGTGGATCAAGGGCTTGGCATTGCTTATAACGGGGCATTAATTTAACTTTCTTGGACACATACAATGTAATATGAAAAAGGCCTGCGCAAAAATATTTTAGGCAATTTTTACTTTCAATTATATATATGAAATAAATACTTAGTGAAAGTAGGGTAAACAGTGCTGTTATTGGCCCCCTTTTGACTACATTTCTGAGGTTAAATTAAAAAAAAAAAATCTATAAAGGGATTGAATAGAAACTTCCGATAGCCTCTCATTATCTATCCTCGTAAAGACTCAAGACGTTTTTTTTGGGTCAAAAGTTCAATAGTTTTACAATATGGCAATATTTATTGTTAAAAGTACCAAATCTAGTTAATGGCACCCTGTGGATTTAATTGTGAAATCTTCCCTATGGTTAGGTTGTTAAAGTCTTACTTCATAGATGACTTAGAGGACCATTCAAACATTAGACTCATGTATATCTTGTAATAAAATTAGGACTGGTTTACCAATTTCTTTAAGTTAAAGTTAGGGTTCCAATGACTATACTGAGTGCCAATAACTGTATGGTTTACCCTATTGCGATCGTGAAAAATTTCGACTTCCGGTTTTCAAACTGAAATACACGTTTTGGGGTCTAGTGAGTCGAAAAAACCAAAGACCGTGAAATTTTATAACAAAATGGTTTATTTGTGTGTAATATAAACCAAACTAGCTCAAAAATTATAAACCGTTCGAACCTGAAAATTTGCCGGCAATGTGACAGCGGAAATTTCATCAAAATTGGTAAAACGGAGCACTTTATTTTGTCTCATTTTTACGTGTTTTTTTTTTTTGTTTTTTTTCGGTTTCCTCATTATTGCTCAAATGATTATGATCAAACTCGTGATGTTTAATGAGAAACGAGAATTGTTTAATATCTGGTAGGTTTTATTATTAAAAATGTTCTGAGGTGGCTTAAACGACGGGTTTTCTTATTATTTAAAGTTTTTCTATGAAGTACCTTTTATTAAGCTTTTTACTTTCACTTACCTATATATGAAATATATAGTAAGTGGAAGTATTGCGATCGTGAAAAATTTCGACTTCCGGTTTTCAACGGAAATACACGTTTTGGGGTCCCCTGAGTCGAAATGACCAAGTCCCGCGAAATGGTCTGTGTGTGTGTGTGTGTCTGTGTGTGTGTGAACAGACTAGCTCAAAAACTATAAACCGTGAGCCACCGGTGGTACACGCCGCCCGATGAGGCAGTCAAGTGTGAGCCACCGGTGGTACACGTCGCACAGTGCTTCGAGTATATGGAGTTTTTGGACAAAAATCTTTTGACCATGGAATATTGTATGGAATGCTGAACTGATTACGAATATACCTCATAGGCGGGGTCGGAAATAATATTTGACCAAGTTAGATAAAAAAAAAAAAAAAAATGGCAAACCATGGTTTTGGCAAATTATCTTAAATTTAAGGGAAATTAGAGAATCATTTTCGCTTTATTTGATAAAAAATTATCTTTAGTTAGATAATTAACCAAACACTAAAGATACAAAAGACGGCATCATCTTTCTTACATCTGGGAGCCGCAGAAATCCACTTTTCAAAGAGTTTCCGATTTTTAAGACCTAAAAAGGATACTCATGACTATTGGGCAATTTTAATACAAATGAAGTTCCAAAATTAAATGAGAGTTTTATTTTTAATTGAAAAGTCAAATATCACTTTTATAGGATAGTGCAGTAAACGCAATTTTCAAATACAAATTAAATATATGTAACGACAAAATAGTTGCTCCATTGATTTTATAAATATATTTTTTTAATCAGAGCATACTTTAAAATTATTGATATTTGTCAATTTACTGTAGTAAAAACTAATATTTTTTATGGAATTGAGTGTAAAAATGTATCTTATTAGAACGGCTAATCTAATTGTTGCAGATGCGAATTGTTTTTCAAGCTTTGATTGATTCAAGAGTGCTTGATTTCTTTGAATAAAAATTGTCAAAGTCAGAGTCGCAGGTTATCGCAGATTATCTTTTTAGATTTTCATTCTAAATTAGTTAAGACTACAAATATTAAAAAAATGAAAGAGGTGTTTTTCGGACATTTTGTAATATTTCACTTTAAAGTTGGTAGAACATTGAGAGAGTCGAAAAATTTTCTTACCCTTGGCCATATTTTCCAAAAAAAAATCGACTTTCACTTAAAATAAAGTTCTCAGTATACCTCTTCTAAACAGAAAGAAGACTAAATGAAAAGATTTCGACAAAGCCAATGTTTACATCTAATATTTACCTTCGATCGAGCTTAATAATCCCTTCTCGACTAATACGAGTAAGTAAGTGGTCACTAATACTGTTTTTTCGAAACATTGCTTAATTTTAATAGCAATTGAGTTAATATATATATATATATATATATATATATATATTATAATTAATGGTCATTTATATCATTAGGAAAATTTTAATGCAAATTCAAGAATAAAATAAAAGCTTGATTTTTCGATTTTTGTCCATTGATCGAAACACTGTGCGCCGGCGTGAACGTGTTAAATAATTTATACTAAATGAAATTAATAATTCCCAATGTCAGACCAACAATTAACAGTTACAAAAAGTATCAACTTGTGACGATACAGTGACACAGAAGTAACCATTTGATACATGCTACAAAACCAGACTAACTCTCCAGTCCATCTCACCTTATATTTAGTCTGAATGAATGAATAACAGTTTAGAGAAGGTTCCATACAAGCGTAGTTTATTCTCGAACTGTCACGAAAAGGTTCTAGAAAAGTTTGTACCTGTTCCAACAAAAATTCCAAAGCACATTTCGATCATAGGTGTTGTGTTTCACTTTACATTATAGTAAACCATGGCATAATTTTTCTGTAAAACAGGGTTTCCGCTCAATATTTTCACCTCGCCGTGTAATTTCAGCCCCCCCCCGGAATAAAGGTGCTAACTCTTTCACTATCCCCGACGTAAGAACCGCAGTCCTCCACTTCCGGATAGATCCGAGAAGATAATAGGATGGAGCTGAGCTCTGCGGTGCTATCTAGTTGCCTTCCTAGACCGAGATTGGATCCTTATCCACCCTAATCATGTTTCTCTTCCAAGAGATCAACCCTCCTTAACTTACTCAGACCTTAAAGCTTCCATAGATTGCTCTTAGAATAACTAAGTTCCTTGAAATAGGATGGTACCATAATCAAGATTATTGCCTTATATATATACATATATATACAGTATGACCTCCATTATCCGGGCCTCGATTAACCGTGGATCCAATTAACCGGGGATCTAATTTTTTTTTTTTTAATGAGCTTTTTAATTTGTATGCCATTTATTTTGTATGTATAATATTTTTAAAAAAATGTATACGTAAATATTTAACGATTTAGTTAAATATTTGACATATTAAAATAGTTAACAATGGTTAACTATCTATTATGAAATAAAACAATAAATGGAAAAACACAGAAAGCTAGTATTGTATTATGATTCCGGTATCTAATATTGCAATTCATAATCTAGGAACGGTATTGCTTTCAAGTCTTTCCAGGAAACTCCTACTCTGTCCTGTTTGGCTACAAAACAAAATATTGTCAGTTGTGATTTAGTCTCGATTTAAATACATACCAAGCACATCGACATTCCTTCCATTTTATTAGTTCAAACGTCCTCAAAATGGCTTCAAAATTTCCAATAGACATTAAAAATATGTTTTTAGCAGTTAAAAAAATATTCATAGGTGAAAATTTTCCTAAAATAAATTTTTACGTTACTCCACCGACTGTAAAATAGCCATCTATGGGTTAACAATTTATGTTCATATTATTTTCTCTTTATGCATTGCACCTATGAAATATGCTTGTAACAAATAAAGATTCATTATAAATTTATCTATTACTATTTTGAAAAATGGGAATAGTGTAAAATAGGTAAAAATAAACATTTGTGGTAATGAAGTTTTGTGTGAAGTTTCTATGGAGAAAAGGATACGGATCCTTAGCAAATATAGAAAACATTTCTAAATTTATGAAATAACCACGTGATAGAACTACCAATATGCAATTTATGTAAATAAAGCTTCCAGTACTGATAAGTAGTTTTTTCTATTTTTTCTGATAAATTGAAATTTTTAAATGCTTTCCTATATTTTATGGCACGAGATGGAGTTTTTGTTAAATCATTCAGAACATGGAACGCATTGATATCACCAGAATCTCTTAGTTTTATATAAGTGGCGTACGTCAGCATATCAGTGCTAGTTGATGATCTGAGTTTTCCTGTTTTACGCCTCTTGCTTCTTTTACTTAAACCATCAAATGATTTTTCAGGGCGTCCACCAAATCTTGAGCTTTTAATTGATATCGTCCCACTTAGCCATTCCTTGTTGCTGCTTTAAAAACTTTTCTTTTCCTTGAAGAAGCATTCCTAGCTTAGAGAAGCATCTTACTTAGAAATCATGCCTCAACATTGATAATTTATGTTTTAGCTCTTTCACCTGCTCTAGGCTATTAGCTAGGCAATATTTCCCAATGAGAAAAGACTACGAAAATTCCTTATTTTTTTTTAAAAGCTAATGCTTTCGACTTTAAAAATATGTCAAATAATTCCCTTATAGTTATTATTATTATTCCAGAATATTCTAAAATATAAATAAATGAAAAATTAATAACATTTACGTTTTTAATATTATTTTATGAAACTGACATTTTAGAAATAAAAAATTATAAGTCTCCCATTCGCAGCTAGTCGCAGAATTTTTTTCATGAAACATAAAGTACGATAATTACACATTATCATAAAAAATATTTCGTTGCCCAGAAATGACCAGAAGTATAACTTTTTAAACTTCAAATTTTATTTTTAGCTCTAAAATCTACTTACCAAAAAACAAATAAATATTGATACTAGTATTGAATACAAAAAATTGACAACTGTCTGAATAACTGAAAGTACAAACCTAGCATCGAACTATCCATCATATGATAATGCCGATAATTCAGTAAAAACAAAGAAAATTAATATATTTTGTAGAACAATATTTATGTGCAGAGACGAGGTAAAGGCTAAGGTCAGATTGGAATTAGAATAGCCGCCGGATTAAGGGCCTGGAAGAGATAAAAATCATCTTGCATGATCCAACAGGTCCTCTACTTGAACTTCGAGTCATTATTTACCAGAAATTTCAAATTTCAAAAATTGGGTTTTGGCCAGCTTTTAGGGCCAAATACCCCTGTGTGCGAAGTAGCAAAATGTGGAAAAAAGAAAACGTGTCGTTTTAACGCTTGAAGAGAAATTTACTATTATAAACAGAACAGAAAAGGGTGAAAGAGTTAAAAAATTGTCCGCTGAAATAGGAATAGGCGAACAAACTTTACGGGATATTTTAAAGAAGAAAAAAGACATTTTCGACTTCTTATCGTCGTCGGCCCATAAAATATAAAAACATACATTTACTTTTTTTGTTATTTTTCTATATTACAATTTAATGTGTATAGAACGTTCGTTTGTTAATAAAAGTGATTATACCTTACAAGTGAGTTTTTAACCTTTTTTTTCTATCACATTAAGTCAATAAAATGTTTTAATTCGATTATCCGGGGTTTTCGATTATCCGTGGACCACCATACCTATCATTACCACGGATAAAGGAGGTTCTACTGCATATATATATGTATATATATATGGTTGATCTATGCTATTAAACAACTGTAATATTCAAAAATACTAATGTGTACATTAAACGCGTTTATATTTAAATATTAAATATAAAAATAATTCAAATCTACTAGTTAAGAAGAACGACATTAATAAAGATAACACATTAAAAATGAATTAAAAACATATAAAACGAGTAAATTAATCAATAAAATTATTTAATTTATTTCTAAGCTGCCTGCACAGACCTGCTATCGTTTGAAATATTTTTATAATTCGAAAATGATCTACCGACATCAACTGATGTGATTGGAACAAATTTATAAGCGCCTAAAATTATTGGGTCGTTGTCGACTTCGCTGAGAGCAAATGAATTGTCCCCGTTTAAAATTTTATTTATATTTTCCAGGATACTAAGCCCTGAATTTTTCATAAAAACGTCTTCCATTTTTACTTTCACTTACCTATATATGAAATATATAGTAAGTGGAAGTATTGCGATCGTGAAAATTTTCGACTTCCGGTTTTCAACGGAAATACACGTTTTGGGACCCCCTGAGTCGAAATAACCAAGTCCCGCGAAATGGTCTGTGTGTGTGTGTGTGTGTGTGTGTGTGTGTGTGTGTGTGTGTGTGTGTGTGTGTGTGTGTGTGTATGTGAACAGACTAGCTCAAAAACTATAAACCGTGGGAACCTGAAATTGGGTATTTAGTGTAGGTATATGCCCGCGATGTGACAGCAAAAATTTCATCAAAATTGCTCAAAGGGAGGGGGTACTTTATTTAATAACTTTTTACGTTTTTTTCGATTTTCTCAAAAACGGATCAAACGATTTTGATTAAACTGAGTATTTGATCGATTTATATGCCCGAAATATGACTGTAAAAATTTCATCAAAATTGATTAACCGGAGGGGGGACTTTACTTAATAAATTTTTTATCATTTTCAAGTGTTTTTTTTTTTACTCAAAAACGGTTTTAACGATTTTGATCAAACTTGGTATTTGATGTATTTATATGCCCGAGATGTGACTGTAAAAATTTCATCAAAATTGATCTACGAGAGGGGGGACTTTACTTAATAAATTTTGTACCATTTTCACATGTTTTTTTTATTTACTCAAAAACGGTTTTAACGATTTTGATCAAACTTGGTATTTGATGTATTTATATGCCCGAGATATGACTGTAAAAATTTCACCAAAATTGATCTACGGGAGGGGGGACTTTACTTAATAAATTTTGTATCATTTTCACGGGTTTTTTTATTTACTCAAAAACGGCTTTAACGATTAACAAAAATAAGATATGAATGTAGAAAAATGTGTGACTTTGGGAAATGATAATTAGCAAAACACGTCAATTTCTAATCTAAGTAAGTTGGTAAGTGAAAGTTGTGTGTTGCGCGCACGCACCAGATTTTTTTTCATAAGCTTCTCCAACATTTCCTGGGAAGCGATTTATATTTATATTTACTAAATAGGGAGGTGGAAAGTCCGGAATCTCAGTAATCATTAATTCGAAGAAGAACTTATTTGCGGTGAATAAGCACGACTAAAATTGTGAATCTTAGCTTCCACATTAGATTCTACTTCTGTATTTCTAAATGTAATGTTTACTTTAAAAGCATATCTTATCAAAATATGCAAATACACGCAGTTATCATCAAATATGCAAAATAAAACTTGACCAATTAGATCTGCGTACTCTAATTCGTAATCATATCTGATCCGCTATATTAAAGAAGCACGCAAACAAAATATGCAATTGCATAAAAATCCAGACTGTTTATCACGTAGAAGCAAGCTTGCAAAGATCAAACATCTCAATAAATTTTTTTAGACTTGAGGAAGATATATATTTTCTTTTAATATAGATATGAAGGACCAACCCCCGTCTTACGAGTTTTCATTTAATTTTATAATAAAATCGAATTCTGACATTGTGATTGTAATTTTATTACAAAATGCCAAAATAAAAATAAAATAAAACATATAAAATTGATACCTTTATAAACAATAGAAAGACGTAAAGACACATTTGAAGAGTCCACGGAAGAAAGGGGGGATGTCATTTGGAGTGCTTTCCGAGAAAATCCAGTTTTTAGGTTTGGATCTTTAATTACTTAAGTATCTTTTATCATTTTTTTTCCATTTTTTTATATGTCCTTTTCCTTTTTGTTTTGCGTGTCAAAATAATAAATTTGCCCGAAACAGACATATCACGCTCTAAACAAAAATGTTTTAGTAAAAAAAAAACAATTTAAACATAACAGAAAGGGGGATAGTCCTGGTCGCTCCCCCTTTCTTCCCTGTTTTATTGATGAAATGGTGATATTAATACACAACCCATATAACTTCTAACATGGCTCTCCCCCATTCTAGGTTTTTCCGCGTGGACATTCCCCCTTTCTTCCGAGTACGTGGTTCTTTCCATCGCTTGTAACCAACCTACTGTCATTTTTTCTGACCATTTCTTTTCACCAACATATTCTACTTATCTAGACGAACAATTATATGTATATAACTAAAATTCGGAAAAAATTGACTCTCCCACTTTCTTCCGTGGACTCTTCATTTACATTTTACTGCTTATGAAAGTATTTCTTTCTAGACTGTTAGCTTGCCTAGAAAGTGATCCATTACACTACTAGTAGTGTAAAGGAAACATCTGTTTTCTTTACTGTACTAGTACAGTAATGAAAACACATGATAATAATACTCTTAAAAAGCTTACTAACCTTTTTATCACTTTAATTTAAATATATCTGAAATTAGTGCTGTGGATATTCCCAAAACTATATTTCATCAATGAAATGAAGGTACCTTCCTTCAAAATCACAACACAGATACGAAACTACAGGAATAAAGAATATTTGATCTATTTAGAGACGATCCATTATATAACATGAATTATAAAAATCTGGTGCGTGCGCGCAACACACAACTTTCACTTACCTACTCACTTACTTAAGAAATTAATGCGTTTTGTTAATGCCACTTCTCAAAGTTACACATTTTCCACATTCATTTCTTATTTTTGTTTTCATTTGCTCTATAAACCCCTCAGAACATTTTAATAATGATAACGCTTACCTGATATTAAATAACACTCAATTTTCATTAAACATGACGAATATGAAGAAAATCGTTAAAGCCGTTTTTGAGATAATCTAAAAATTAAAAAAAAAGTTATGAAATAAAGTGTCCCCTTCGTTTGATCAATCTTGATGAAATGTTGGCTATCACATCTTTGGCATATACATACATAAATACCCAGTTTGATCAAAATCGTGAAAGCCGTTTTTGAGTAAATTAAAAAAAAACACGTGAAATTGATACAAAATTTATTTAGTAAAGTGCCCCCTGCGGTTGATAAATTTTGATGAATTTTTTACAGACATATCTCGGGCATATACATACATCAAATACCCAGTTTGATCAAAATCGTGAAAACCGTTTTTGAGTAAATAAAAAAAACACGTGAAAATGATACAAAATTTATTAAGTAAAGTCCCCCCTGCGGTTGATCAATTTTGATGAAATGTTGGCTATCACATCTTTGGCATATACATACATCAAATACCCAGTTTGATCAAAATCGTGAAAACCGTTTTTGAGTAAATAAAAAAAACACGTGAAAATTATACAAAATTTATTAAGTAAAGTCCCCCCTGCGGTTAATCAATTTTGATGAAATGTTGGCTATCACATCTTTGGCATATACATACATAAAATACCCAGTTTGATCAAAATCGTGAAAGCCGTTTTTGAGTAAATAAAAAAAAACACTTGAAGATGATACAAAATTTATTAAGTAAAGTCCCCCCTCCGGTTGATCAATTTTGATGAAATGTTGGCTATCACATCTTTGGCATATACATACATCAAATACCCAGTTTGATCAAAATCGTGAAAGCCGTTTTTGAGTAAATAAAAAAAAACACTTGAAAATGATACAAAATTTATTAAGTAAAGTCCCCCCTCCGGTTGATCAATTTTGATGAAATTTTGACAGTCATATCTCGGGCATATAAATAGATCAAATACTCAGTTTAATCAAAATCGTTAGAGCCGTTTTTGAGAAAATCAAAAAAAACTTAAAAAGTTATTAAACAAAGTACCCCCTCCCTTTGAGCAATTTTGATGAAATTTTTGCTGTCACATCGCGGGCATATACATACACTAAATGCTTAATCTCAGGTTCGCACGGTTTATAGTTTTTGAGCTAGTCTGTTCACACACACACACACACACACACACACACACACACACACACACACACACACACACACACACACAGACACACACACACACACAGACCATTTCGCGGGACTTGGTTAATTGGACTCAGGGCACCCCAAAACGTGTATTTCCGTTGAAAACCGGAAGTCGAAATTTTTCACGATCGCAATACTTCCACTTACTATATATTTCATATATAGGTAAGTGAAAGTAAAAAGTATACTAACTCTTGACATTCAATTACCATCTGAAGGAATTAATATCAGTAATAATACTAATTGTAAATTTAATATAAATATAAATATGTAGATTTTTTACGATTCATCAATAGCTCCTACCATATGATTTTCATTCATTATTTGTTAACCTTACACGTTTCATTAAATATTACCCAAAATATAATTCTTATGATATATTTTATTCTATTTTTCAGTATAATGTAAAATAATTTACATCACTTGTGCAGAAAGTGTCCATACAGTACTCGCTCTAATTACCGAGATCTGCTGCGCCTTGCTCGTCAAGCCCGACGTCGTACTGTAAAAAGCCACTTTCTGTACTAGTGATGTGAATAACTATATCACAATGAAGTCGTTTTTAAAACCTTCACCTTTATCAAAAATGCGTCTACGAGTTGTAAAAGAAACAATGAGTATCGTGTATAAAGTACATCAGTTAAGAACTGAATATTAGTAAAGTTGTTACTAGTCCCGGTGGAACAGTCCCGGAGTTCCGGTTCCAGATTACTAGAGCCCGTTACTAGGAGGAGCAGATACCCCGGCTACGATAACGACTCCCCCTAACGAGCCATCAATGAGCCATTACAGCCACAGATATCCATCTTGAGCTGGATCCCATCCTCGCTCTGATCCCATCAATCCATCTTTATGATCCCCTAGTGCTGAAGGTTGTAGAGTATCCTGTCGGTTAGGAGGATATTTAGAGTAAATTTGACTATGAATACTCGTTTGAGAATTCAGATCACGTTATATAACTAGGTTATTTTTCAATCATACATATTTACATTTATGCAAACATTTGTAATAATGAAATTCTATTCAACAACTGAAAATGGTTAGTTGAAGCGAGCAGGTTCACAGGTAAGAAGATTCAACAGAATTTTATTTATTTGTGCAGAAAGAAATAGTGATCATCGTTAATTCAAGGTATTGTGACATAAACGGATGATTATTTCTGATATATTGAAAACAGTTCCATAATCGTCTGAAACCGTCAGGCCAGGGGTAAGTTGGGGCCGGGAGGTGAGAAGGTATTTATACAAGAAATACGTAAAAAAAAGTAAAATGAAAATGACTTTAAACGATTCGAAATGACAAAAAAACTTTGATAGGGAAAAATCTAAAACTCTAGGAGCCATAAAAAATAAATGCAATAAAAAAAAAAAAAAATGAAATAATTACCTTCTGATTTCGTGAATACATAGCAAAATAGAAATTACAGTAAACCCTCATTATTACGAACTCGGATATAACGAACACCTCGATATAGCGAACCAAAATGCTATCCCCCTAAAATTACCATTATATTCTGCTGAACCCCTCGTTATAGCGAAATCCCTCGGTTTGTGCGAACTACTAAATTTGATGCCTGTGAATTATTATATTCTGTTATAACGAACAGCTAGAATTGTTATTAATTTTTTTTTTTTTTTTACTGTATTACGTAGAATGAGCGCGGGAAGACTGGAGAGTAGCACCAGTTTCTGGAATTGAGGTGTTTTTTTACTCTTAACTGATCCGATTTCCTTTTGCTCTCTCTCTGATTCCATTGACTTTTTTCTCAAAACTAGCTCAGTTCTGTTTGGAGTTCTGTATTATTCGAATCAGTGTTCTGTAGTCGTTTATACTGTTTTTTTTTTTTAATACGAGTACACAATGAGTTCGTTGGTAGACGTGTGTCACAAACGAAAATCCTTATCAATCGAGGAAAAATTAAAAATTCTCCTGGATATTGAATCGGGAATTCTTAGTAAGAAAACCATATACAGAAAAATATGGAATTCACAAATTAACATTGTCAACCATTATAAAACACAAAGATAAAATAGATTCAACCGCAGCCCAAGGATTAACTTCAGCATCAAATAAACGACTGCGATCTGCGGCTCATGAATATTTGGAAAAAAATTGACAAATTTCTTTAAACAAATGAGATCTCAAATACCAATCTCAGACCCTCTTATTAACCATTCCGTATTATTCGAATAATAACTTAAGGCTAAAGAACTCTCACGTGAACTTGGTAAGTAAATTAATGAATCTCATTGTTTATTTAATATGTAGTTTAACTAAAAATAAATTACATAAATGCGTTTTAATTTAAATTGTTCTAATAAATGAATTTCATTCTAAATATGATCAAATTAGTGCGGGCATTGGCTAAAAAAAGGAATCCTCGGTTATAACGAACTTCGATATAGCGAACTCTGAATATCAAACCCCCTACCAGTTCGCTATATCGAGGGTTTACTGTAGTATGAAAAGCGGAAAAATGCAATAAAACGAATAATTTTTATTTCATTTTTACAAATCCACACTTACTGTTAATAAAAATTATTAAATTAAAATATTAAATATCAAGTTCAATACAACACAATATTTTTGGAGGCGGCGCAAACTAGAAATGACATGTTACTGATACAATTTCATTAGCAGGCATTGAAATCTATAGATGGAAAGAGAAGCTCCATTAAGAAGATTTTAAGATTTTCATAATGTCTAGTCTTAAAATTTTTAAAAATTTCATCAGAATAAGAAATTAATAAACATGTTTACATAATAATAACGATAGGCCAGGCACAGATGATGAAAAAAAAAACGTAAAATCTACAATGGAACTGATGAAATTAAAAGATTTATGAATGAAATAAACTCGAGTTATTATTAAAAAAGGAACTGGATATTTAAACAATTTTACGAGCTCTTTTGTAACCGAATTATTATAGAAGCCATAACGGTTCCTAAAGTAACGGATATAAAAAGATAATTAAATAAAATAGGCTTAGAAAGGATGAAGTCATAAACGCCGGCTTAGTGCAATCTTAATTATATCCACCCTCAAGGTCTATCTTAACGCCCCCTATAATATATCTACCTCATATTAATATTATAATATAATATTATATTATTATATCTATATTATATATTTCCTTATATATATATATATATATATATATATATATATATAGGACGCTTCCTCTCTCAGCTGTAAAATATTGCTCTAGTCCGTCCCACTACGAGATGACAGTAGATCTCGTGCGTTGTTGAAAAATCTTCAAATCTACCCGATTTTCACGTTTGAATAGTGAAAAATTAATTTTATTTCATTTTTTAATTTTATAATGTATAGAATTTAATTTTCTTTCAGCTTACCCTAAAAAAAAAAAACGCAAAAGATAAATCTACAATCGCTATAAATTATTTTTGGTAATTTTTTGCTAAAACATTTTGATGGAAATTCTTGTTTTTCTTGTCCCTGTGTCCTTATTTTTAGAGATATTGTTTTGGTTTTTTTATTTTTTTTTTTTATAAAGACACCAGGTGTTGCCTACACTCGTTACAAGAAAAAAAAAATGATTTTAATGTTGCTCCTTCTTTATTTTTTGGCAAAATCAAAATAAAAATTGACAATATCGATTTTTAAAAAGTTGTCTGCGAGGTATTTTCGTACTATAGCAGTCTTGGCTATGGTATAATCAGATGATGTTGTATTTAACCATTGAGTTATCTTGAAAACTCTTTATATATTCAAGTTAAATTATAACAGCTGACCCGCTTTCCACATAAAAATACTGATAAACTTCATCTTATTTTTTAAATTTTATAATGTGTAGAATTTGATTCTTAATCAGCCTATCTCAATAATAAATCTACAATCGCGATAAATTATTTTTGGTAATTTTTTTACTTAAACATTTTAATGGAAATTCTTGTTTCTCACGTCCCTGTGTCCTTACTTTTAGAGATATTGCTTTGAAGTTTTTATAAAGACACCAGACGTAGCCTAAACTCGTTACAAGGAAAAAAACGTTTTTTCTTTTTCCATTGGTTTATGTTGTTCCTTCCCTATTGTTTGGCAAAAATAAAAATGGAAAATTTCGATTTTTGATTATTTTAAAAAGCGAGGAATTTTTGTTTTAAAGCAGTCTTGTAGTGTGAAGTTGGCTGTGGTATAATCAGCTGAAGTTGTTTTGTATTGTAATTTAACCATTATATTATCTTGAAAACTCTTTACGTATTCAGATTAAATTCTAGCAGCTGACCACTAAAGCAACTAATTCATTGCAACTAAAGGTAAATAATTAAAATTCGTAACTTTTTGCATTTTTATTCGATATCGACTAATTTTGAACATTTTTCGTTCAGTGATAAAACTTTAATTAATACAATTATTAGTATTATAAGAAAATAAAACACTTGTAACATTAACAAACACGATTTTTCGGCTAATTTTTTGTTGTATTTTTTTAACGTTTATTATGAGCTATTTCTTTCATGATTTAATTACACATAATATACTATAACACTCACTGGGTTAAAATTTTTTTACTTTATATATAAAAATAATAATTTTCAATGCCACACAAATTATGAGAACACAAATGTTTAAACAGGTTACAAAAATTATCATATTGTAACACAGAAATAACCGTATGAATTTAGCTTCAGAGCAACGACCAACTCTCCAGTCCAAACCTCCTTATATATAGTCGTAAGAAAAACAGTCTAGAACCTTCTGGGCCAGCGTTGATGGTACTCAAACATCGTAGGCTCAAACATGTGCTATAAAACTGTTTGTTCCAACTTCAACTGACAGTTACAAAAACTGTCGATAGTTTCGATAGTTTTACGGCACTAAGGATTCACTAACACGTTGTATCTGAATCACACTTTATTTTGCTTTTGTGTTTTATTCAATACTAGCTCCCTTTATTATTCCTTCCGTCTAAGTGAATAAGTTGAATTATTCTTATTAAATACATTTATAAGCCAGACGTTCACGTTCACTTCAAGTGTAGTTATTATAATTTGCGTAAATTCTGTTGAAACCGGTCGGTGAACTATTTGTAAACTTGTGAATTCAAGCTCAGTCTTCTATCTGCGAGTCTCACTACTGTTAAATTAGTTCAATGGTCGTAATTAATAGATACTGTTTTGCTATTTTTGACGAAATTTAAATTATTGATTATAAAATATTAAATTCCGGGCCCTGAAAAGTAAGGAAATTTGATATAAACACTGGCACATAGTGAGATGGCACATTTTAACGATGATAATTTCTTGTTAAATGCTCTTCTTTTTTTTCATATTAAAGATTTTTCTATTTTTCTAGTTATTTCTTTATATAATTACTAGCATTCCCCGTCGCGGCTTTGTCCGCGGGCCCTTTAAATTAATTCTATGATCATTATCTTGGTATTGATTAAATATAATATGTTAACTGATGTTACGGAGATTTAGTAGAATCGGAGCTTCCGGTATGTGGAATGTTGGAGGGAGAAGCTGCCGGCTCGGTAGAAGAGAGGGAGACGCGCAATGGAGTTCACTAAAACCGCCGAAACAAAAAAATGCCCACTCTTCACGCTTCATTTTTCAGGGAGCTTTCGAGTTAAACTTGTCGTTTCAAGATCTTTAAAATGAGTCCGAAAGAGATATTTTTTCTCGAAGTGCAAAAATAGGTGTCCTTTAGAGTTAAACGACAATTTCGCCATTTCAACCCCTCCGGGGTTACATTTTTGAAATTCCTTTCTTAGTGGTTATCTACATCGCGTTTAAAATCTAAATTCCGAACTTCAAGTTTCTATCATTAGTAATTTTTCCTCTGCGTTGATTCTGTCAGTCAGGACAAAGCCTCTTATATATAGAGAGATTTTAACCTCTGATAAATTTACATGAAAAATAATTAAATGAGTGTGTTAACATATTCCATTACGCTTTAGCTCCTGTAGCTGGACTTTAATAAAAACCTGCAAAATGCACAAGTGGTAGCCATCCGCAAGACAATAATAATAACCGAAAAGGAGACCCTTAGAGAGATATTCGCTAGAAGGTGCTTTGTGCCGTTGCTATAAATCTCTATCTCAGCCGCGTTTTTCTTTTGTCTCCCGCTTTCTATTAAATCTTCCTTCTTCATCTTCGCAAACAGATTTTGTTGGTTCTTCTTCTTGAGGCTTAACCTCGTTAGTTCTCCTCTAGTAGAGGACCAAGCACGTTTTCTTTCTTCGATCTTCGAAACCCTAGTTTCTATTCGCTTTTGCCAAGCATTAAACGCCTCTCTTTGAATTACACTAAAGCACACATTTCTCTGACCTTTTTTTTTTTTTTTTTTTTTAAATAAAAATAGACTAACAGTAATAGTTTTCGAACACAGACAAGTATATGTTGGAAATATTCATTCAGAGTTCAGATATGAAAGAATCAGAAACCTTTCGTAATTTTACCTAGGTAGGCAATAGGACAACGACTATAGATAGCATCGCCCAATTAGTCTCAGTTGCATAAAGTGACGTTAATACGTAAATAATGTTTTTTTCTTTTAAATATAGATTAGATTTTCGGCTCAAAAAAGAGGACACACTTAAAACAATTATAAACTTTCCAATCAAAAGTTTTGAGACTAATAACGAACGCTCCCTGGTACGTAAATAATAAAATAGTCTACATACGGACTTACAACAACCAACTATCGAACAACACATACGAACTCTTTATTCTTGATTTTTTGTTAAATTACATGGGCATAACAATTCACTAATCAACAACATGGCCATGGATGATATGCCTGTTAATAGGCGGCTAAAAAGAAGCTGGATGAGATACCTGCTTAGCTAAGTTATCAAGGCCGGAAAGAGGTGCTGCTGGCCACTTTCCTTTCATCATGCCCAAAATGCCTTGATTCTTATTTAATTGTAACCAACACATTCGCTGATTGTCACACTGGCTGGCAAGTGTAAATTTAAGTTTGAAGCAGAAAAAAAAAAATATATATATATACATAAAGAATTTGCAATATTAATATCGTTTTAAAAATAAAGAAACTCGGATCTTCAGATCAGTTAACTGTGTTAACTACTGATTTTTAATAGCCTACTATTAAAAAAATAACCTAATCCTTTAATTGTGTTAGTGAAATTTACTGATCACTACTACATGAAAGCCGTTTAGTTATTACGGTACTTGAGGGGCCAAAGTCATTCGGGGTCATTCACGTGCAGACCTCCATTTTATTTTCTATAATTTATTTTGTTATTTATTAAGGGCATTTTGTTTTGTTTTTCGGTCATATGATCAGTCATGTGACTGAGGTATATTATCATGAAATTAAGGTATTGTGGTAGGCAGGTTGTTGTTGTTTGCTAGGGCTTTAAGGCGTAAAACCCTTGAGGTCATCAACGCCTGTATTCAACTTTCATTTATCTCAAAGTAAAAGATAAATAAATACTTACGACTAAAAAAAAAAAAAAAAGAAAAAAAAAAAAAAAAAAAAAAAAAAATTTCGCATACACTCACACATACACACAGACACAGTCATACACAGGTATAGGCAGGTGCTACTCATGCCTTGCTTCGGATTTGGTCCTAATATTGCGTCTGCGAATCTGCTCCAGCAAATTCCCTCCACTATGGCCCTTAGTACATTGTTACTACTTCATTAATATTTCTGATTATAAACAACTTTTTAAATATCAGAGGATTATAAAAAAAAAAATCTGGTGCGTACACACAACTTTCACTTACCAACTTACTTAGATTAGAAATTATGCGTGGGCTCAACGAGTTTTATGGGTTGACTGAATATTTTTCTTTTTTCTCCTCTTTATGTTTTCTTTATTTTATCATATCCCATATTTAGCCATTTCTTATTTTTAAGCGTAACGAGAAACAGTTAATTTCTCCATTTCTCCAAACAAAAACAAAGGTACTTTATAGGAAACCAACAAACAAAAAAGGCCACAACCCCCCCCCCCCAAAAAAAAGCCCCCTCAGAAAATGTTAATAATGATAAAGCTTACCTTATATTAAAGAACACCTAATTTTCATTAAACATGACGAATTTGATATAAATCGTTAAAGCCGTTTTTGAGGTCATCGAAAAAAAGGTAAAAATTGGAAACAAAAATATAAAATAAAGTGCCCCCTCCGGTTGATCAATTTTGATGAAATTTTTACAGTCATATCTCGGGCATATAAATACATCAAATACCAAGTTTGATCAAAATCGTTAAAACCGTTATTGAGTAAATAAAAAAAAACTTGAAAAGTTATAAAATAAAGTACCCCCTCCTTTTGAGCAATTTTGATGAAATTTTTGCTGTCACATCGTGGGCATATACATACACTAAATACCCAATTTCAGGTTTGCACGGTTTATAGTTTTTGAGCTAGTCTGTTCACCTACACACACACACACACACACAGACCATTTCGCGGGACTTGGTTTATTGGACTCAGGGGACCCCAAAACGTGTATTTCCGTTGAAAACCGGAAGTCGAAATTTTTCACCATCGCAAAACTTCCACTTACTATATATTTCATATATAGGTAAGTGAAAGTAAAAATTGGGTGGAGAGCGATTTTGGAAACAAGTTGGTTCAAACAGGTCTGCTGAAAGGTTAGGCATATGAATCGTTGGTGATATCTAGTTTAATTTATAAATATATTGGGTTGTCCAGAAAGTTGGTAGAGAAATTTGAACAAAAATTTAAATTGATGAGCAGCTTTTAATTTATTTATTTAATCTACAAAATAGTTTACCCTTTCCCAACGGAGGGTCCATTATCCTTTTTTTTCCAAAAATCACTGTCCTTACTCCTGAAGAACAATAAAAGGTTCATTTTGACATCATATTCTGATGAGTAGGATTTCCCTTGTAGCAAATTTCGAGGGAACGGAAAATATGTAAATCCAAAGAAGCAATGTCAGGAGAATACGGCGGGTGAGTTAAAACCTCCCATCTGAAGCTTAATAACTTTTGCCGAGTCCTTTGAGAAACATGGGGCCTAGCGTTGTCTTGGTGGAATAGCACTCCTTTCCGATTTGCCAACTCCAATGGTCGATTTGCAGACTCTTAACTCCGCAGCTATCTCTTGGACAGTAATTCGTGGATTGTTTGCGATGACCGTCATAATATCCTCGATGTCAAGAATTGAACTCAGGCCAGCCCACGGTTAGACTTCCAGATTGAAATCTTGATCGAAACCGCGAAAAACACTTCTGAACCGTTCTATCAGCAATTGAATCGCTGCCATACGCGGCACGAATCTTTCTTGCAGTTTGGGCTGCGTTTTTCCTTTTTTTTTTAAAAGAACAGCATAATATGCCGAAAATGAACTGAATCGTCACTCATGTTGGTTTGCAATAAACTACACTACTGAGCCTTAATAAAGACGAATTCAGTGTGTAAATACTGCTAAAAAAAATAGTTAATTCCATAAGGATTAAAGGCATATAAATAAACATTAGCTTTGTGATTCATTTTTAGAAGAAAAAATAATTTTTTTCTTATTATATTATATTACAATGTAAATTTTATTAGGTGGCTTCCATACAAAGAATTTTGGTGCTAACGTGTCACTAAGGTCGTTGAAGTGGATCCAACTGAAGTTATGAACCCCATCTCAACTCCGAATGTTGAGAGAAATGGGGGAAATAATATGGACGTTACAGAACCAGATGATCCCTGGGCTAGAGTGACAGGAAGAAAAAGAAACTCACCAGGAGAATCAAGAGACTCTAGAAAGCAAAAACGAACAGACTCGGAAAGTGATGCTATACCACTAAGTAATTCTTTTGATGTTCTAAATAATATTAACGAACCAGCGGGACCTGCGTTAAGATCATCGGCCTCCATTGCAACAATTCCACCAATACATATAAACGATATACAAAATTACCAGGCTCTAGTGGTCTATCTAGAAAGACAATGTCCACCAAATTCTTTTTTCCTCAAAAGTACAGTTAAGGGGGTTACGGTGTATCCACAGACTTCAGATGTCTATAGAAAGCTAGTAAGCAGTCTCCGACATAACGGAGCCGACTTCCATACTTACCAGCTACCTGAAGATAAAAATATGAGAATTGTTGTGAAAAATTTACACCATAATACTCCCGTATCTGAGATAAAAAAAGATTTCGAAAAACATGGGTACGAGGTCACCAATGTAGCCAATGTTAAATCACGCTTAATTAAAACTACCAATGTTTTTTATAGACATCTCGAAGACTACATACAATGAAAAAATAAATTTGAAATTAAGTCAATTTATTATACCAGAATCAGCATCGAAGAACCGAGGAAAAAAAGGTTAATACCACAATGTATTAGATGCGAACAATATGGGCATACTAAATCCTATTCTAATCATGCACCTCGTTGTGTAAAATGTGTCCAAGGTCACGACAGCTCCTCGTGCACCAAGCCGAGGGATACAGCCGCTAGATGTGCGAATTGCAACGGTGGACATCCAGCGAACTATCGAGGATGTCAGGTCCTTAAGACCTGAGGACTCAGAAAAAAGAACGTACCAATCGCTTCCAGCAGTCTTCGCCTATACCTCCGCCTCCGCCCTCGAGTTCCGAACATTACCCGATTCTCCAGCCACCCAAGCCTGCACAGCGAGTGCAGAAACGCCATACGGACAATCAACAGGGATCATCTTCACAGCAGATCGGACAGCGAACCGAGCCATCTCGAAATCAAACATGTTCGGGCGTGAGTCGGGAATTCACCCAGCAGCCACCTTCAGCTGATAATTACCCACCAGCCTCTCCTCAATTGATTCAATTACTTACTGGTCTGAACTCCCTCTTGCAACCCCTTTTTAATCTTCTCCAACAGCTCGCACAGGTGAACCAAGCCGTGTATCCTCACTAGACGACTAAAAAGGCGCTGGATGAGTGATCTGCTCTCTTAGACAGCCATGGTAATTGACCCGAGCCAAGAAGGGGGTGCTGTTGGGTGCTTTCTTTCCTAATGCCTGACATGTCATTATTTCATTTTACCGCCATCTGATTCGCTGATTGTCCGCACTTTGCAGACAGGTGCGCATTAAGAATTAAATTAAAAAATAAAAAAAATAAATAAAATAATGTAAATTTTATTTTATAAATCTCTACGAACTTTTCGGACAACCCTATATGTTTTGAAGATAAAATAGATAAAATAAACTAGACTTCAGAAAAGATATTGCTTCATATAAAGACAGGAAACAATATCCCCAAACAGCCGGTTCAAGATAGAAGATGGCCCCTTATGACGGAACTGTTTGGTGAACTCTAAGAGACAAAGGGACTGGACTGTCGTGACCCTTGGAGACTATCAACGGCAGCTGGAGCCGCCCCACCAATCGGCACGTAGCACTAATAAAACTCCTGCAGCGGCAGCCATTTTGGCTCAAACCCAATAACGGTCTATTATTTTGTTTGATCCTTATTAAATAGAAGATTGTAAGTTATTTTTATGGAAATAGTAATAATAATGATTAAAAAAAATCATCTGAAGAGAATAGATTGGCTATGACTGGGATTCGAACTCGGATCACCTTTGAGTGCTCTAACCAACCGTACCTATCATGGTCCGTACCCTAGCCCTTTGGCCTTCTCACTTTAATGATTCCAGGAATCAGCAGATATCGCCACATTTCAATGTAGTTATAAAGCACTATGCATGATCGGAAGATGGACTATAACCGTCGAATAACACTGGACTACAAAATTTAAATTTTTGTCTGTTAAATGAATTAAAATGGCTATTTCTTTTAGAATTTGGTGTTCTGACTTTGTAATTTCAAAATACAAAGATTATGTAATATATTGTTATAACAAACAATTTTATTTAATCAGCTTTCTTAACGTAATTTAAATCAAAATGCAGCCTTTGAAGGTTTCCTGTTGCATTTTGAGGCTGGTACATCTCTTTTCAAATACCTAAGAGGTTCTGTTTGGACTAAATTAATAGAGGCAGCTAAAATGCCCGGCTCACAGATGTAGACTTATGAGAGGAACCGTGTCTGGGGGCCAGTGATTTGACTCAATTGAAATCAAAATTGTTGGCTAAACATGGATTAAGAGTTCAGACGACTTATTTATTTTTTTTGAAAAACAGTTGTATAATTATGTTATAGACTCAGTAATTGAATAAAGAGAATGGATCAGTAGTCTGTGAAAAATAAAAAAAAAAGGTAGGTAAAACTAAAATAATTAAATCTTTGTTAGTTGAAAAGCAGTAACATCCTATTATGATCTGGTCCATTCGTATCTTATTAGCAAAGAACCACCACCTAAATTTCATCTCGGTGGTAAGACGATTACACTCAAACACATATTTGAAGAGTGCCCTTTCTATGTTTCATGTTTCACCAGATCACGAATAAGATCAAATTTTAAGCGACCAAGAAAATAAAATAAAATTAGTATTAAGTTTCCTGGAAGAAAATAATCTGTTCCAAAAAATCTATTTTTTTTAAAAATCATGTGAGCACTTAAGAGTGAGTTTTTTATAATCCTTTACCAAGTATTTATTTATTTGATTACAATTGAAGTTGATTTCAGGCGTTGATGACCTTAAGGATTTTACGCCTTAAAGCCTTGACAAACAAACAAACAAACATTTTGATCCGGAAACCCGGGTTCGAATCCTGATTACTGCCATTATGTTCCTTCTGATAAAATTATTCACATAATGGCAATTTAAATCTCGTTTTTCTCGAGTTATCTAACGCGTGATATTGACTTTGATGAATTTTGTTATTCTCTATTATTAATATAGCCATGTATATTTACTTAAATTTGAGCCAAGATAAGTCGGGAAATGATGCCTCCAGACAAAGGGCTTTTTTAACATCCTATTAATCCTGATGGGATTATTCCAATGGACATAGCCCATAACTACTCAAAGAAGCCATATTACAAAAAAAAATAAATCCATTCTTCATAATTCATTTGGCCTTTAAAACAAAACGATTGTCTATTTTTTCGTAAATGAGAAACAAATTTTAATATTATAATTGAAGTTTGGATTTACCTACTCTCATTTTTAGATATGACGTTTATGAAAAGATTGAGATATTAGAATCTTAAAAAATGTTTGCTATAATGATCTTGTAATACTTATAAGGGTTTAAATAATTTTTACTAGAAGACAATTATAATTCACAATTTCAGACATATGGTGTTTGGAAGCCTAAGTGTTACATTGTGCTTGATATGCTCTGTGACTTCAAACCGATAAGTTCTAGTTTTAAGTTTTTTCTTATTGTAATTTAGTATTTATGTAGATCGAAAATCATTTTGCTAATTGGTAAGGTAGAGTTTAAGGTATTTAGGGTATTATTTAGGGTATTAATTAAATATTAGTAATTAAGATAAGGTTAAGTTGACCATGTGCGATCCACCTACGGCAAAAGTTAGGAAGAGAGGGCATTTACAAAATGAATTAGATCCATTAAATATATCATTTAAGGCTAGCAATAGCCCAAAGTACTTAATTATAAAGAGAATAGGAGATGATGATTTCAAAAAAGTATCACCATTTTTTATTCAAAAATTTATTACTAACTTGGTTGGTGTAGTAAAAAACATAAAAAAATTAAGGGACGGGACGTTATTAGTGGAAACTGCAACCAACAGACAAACTGATACACTATTAAATTGTAAAGACTTTGGGGGACAATTTCAAGTCGAGGTTAGCCCACATAAATCATTAAATTACAGTAAGGGTGTAATCAGGTGTTATGACCTTCAATTTGTCGAGACCGAGGAAATTAAAAGTGAACTAAAAGATACAATCATTGACATTAATGGAATAAAAATTAAAATTAACGGAGTCGAAAAGTACACCCACACCTATATTGTAACCTTTCCCATACCAAAACTACCTGACACAATGCAAATAGGTTATCAAATACTAAGGGTTCAACCTTATACACCTAACCCCATGAGGTGTTATAATTGTTTAGGCTTCGCTCACCCTACCATTAAATGTAAAAAACATGCCATTTGTGCTAACTGTGGTGAAGAAAAACATAGCGACAACAATATTTGTAATAAGCCACAAAAGTGCATTAATTGTAAAGAAAATCATCATGCGTTAGACCGCAAATGTCCTATATTTGTTGCCCAAAAAGAAATAAAAGCAATACAATTTAATAATAAAGTTCCTTTTAATGAAGCAAAAAGAATTTATAGGGAGAAAAACCCCACATTATTTACAAGATCGTTTGCAGATATTGTAAAACCAAAAATTGTTGAGAAAAAGGACGCCGCCGTACAGGCAAATGTTTTGTTTACCTTTTCAGGACCCAGTTGCTATAGGCAACCAAACAAACGCCAGGAACAGACCGCTGCGGCCGGCTCTGGGCCGTCCCTCCCCCCTCCCATCACCACCCACCCCCCTCCCATTGCCGCCCTCCCCCCTCCCATCCCCTCTCCGCAGCCCTCCGCTAGCTCTGTCGCTAGCCCCGCTCCCAGGCCTCGCTCCCCCGTAGCTACTACGTCTGAGAGCGATTCGGAACCCGATTCCGATCTTTCAGCTCCACCCGTTCAGTTGCCAGGGAGCTCTGAGCAGATGGACGTAGAAAAATTAGAATTAAATAAAAATAAAATTCAAAGACCAAAAAATAAGGCAAATAAAAAAAATAAAAACAAATAACTCATTAATGATTATGGTTTTAAAGGGTTCTAATAATAATTTCATTAATAAATATAATTCTAAATCGAAAATTTTGGTCTTTTTTGTATATAAATATATATATATATATTTTTTTTTTTTTTTTTCTTCTTCTTCTTCATCTTCAATGCATCTTTGCTACTCAAATATTTTTCAACTTATTCCATACTTAAATCATGACTCTTGTCCAATGGAACTGCAACGGTATTAAAAGCCATTTCAATGACTTAAAGCTATTGATTCAAGATGAAGAACCTTTTTGCATATGCCTCCAAGAAACTCATCTAAAGCTTTCAGATCAATTTACCCTTAAAGGCTTCGACGTATACAGGACAGATTGTACTGATAACTATGACCGAGCGTGTAGAGGAGTATCCATAGCTGTGAAAAACTCCATTTATTCCCATCAAATAGACATAGACACTCCGCTTCAAGCAATAGCCATTCAAGTACACTTCAACGTCACTTTCACAATATGCAATATTTACCTTCCTCAAGATAACACCATAGAAACTGAACACCTTCTACATATTCACAGGCAATTGACGAAACCAGTTCTGTACACCGGAGATTTTAATGGCCACAATGCATTATGGGGCTCCCGTGATACAAATTCAAGAGGTCGAATTATAGAAAATTTCTTGGACTTAGGTGATCTTTTACTACTGAATTCTGGTGAATCGACATTTATAAGCTCATCTTTCGGGACGTTTTCGTCTATAGATCTAGCTATGTGCAGCAGTTCCCTATTTCATAATTTAGAATGGACCGTCCTCCCTGAGCCCTATGGCAGCGACCATTTCCCTATCCGATTAAAATTCATAAATGCTAATAGCAATAACGAAAGGGTACCTCGGTGGAAGTTCGATGAAGCAGACTGGCCTCTATTCACCTCTATAGCTCGCCCGCCTCAAAAACATCCAAATAGTCTAACTATTGATGACGGGTGCAAAGCTATAACTGATGCTATACTGACAGCAGCAGAGGCTTCAATCCCTAAAACCAAAGGCCTTTATAAAAAGCCACCTGTTCCCTGGTTCGACAGCGATTGCAAGAAAGCTATTCAAAATCGAAGAAAGGCCTTTAGAAAATTTAGAAAAAACATGAATTTGGAGAATCATATAGAATATAAAAAGCAGAGAGCCATATGCAGAAGAATTATTAATGATAAGAAAAAGGAATCCTGGAAATCGTTTATTGGGTCAATCAATTCTTCTACCCCGAGCAAGGTTGTCTGGGACAGAATAAGAAAAATAAGAGGAACCAGCTCTGCTTGCAGATATACTCTGATTTGTGAAGGGAAACTGAGTGACGATCCAGCTATAGTATGTAGAACCTTTGCTGAATACTATTCAGAAATATATACTGACACCTCTACACATGCCTCTTCTTATGAACAAATAGATTTCTCCACCAGTGAACCATATCAAGAGTACAACGCCCCCTTCTCTATTTGGGAGTTGCACTCTATACTGAAAGGCGTCAAAGGATCTTCACCTGGGCCAGACAATATACATTATGCTATGATACAACACCTCCCGGAGACTACATTAGTTTGGCTATTGGACTTTTATAACCATATTTGGATAACAGGAGTCTTTCCAAGTGACTGGAATCAGTCCATTGTGATCCCGATTTTAAAAGCTGGTCAAGATAAGCGCCATCCATCCAGCTACAGACCGATTTTTCTTACCAGTTGCCTTTGCAAAATCATGGAGAGAATGGTGAACAAAAGGCTCATGTGGATACTCGAAAAGCACCAACGTTTACAAAACTTCCAATGTGGGTTCCGTAAAGGAAGGTCGACTACTGATCACCTAGTTCAAATGGAAGCTGAATTGCAATATGCATTTATCCAAGAAGAGCAGGCTGTTGCTGTATATTTCGATATGCAGAAAGCCTTCGACAAGACCAATAAAAGCTCCATTTTGAGGAATCTCCTTTCACTAGGATTTAGAGGCCCTCTTCCGAAATTCATCCAACAATTTCTATCTCGGCGTTCTTTTCGTGTCCGCATTGGAAAATTGTTGTCCAAGCACTGCAAGCAGATGAGTGGAGTGCCACAAGGATGTGTGCTAAGTACAACACTGTTCGCTTTGGCCATAAGTGATTTAGGATTGAATCTTCCACGAGGAGTTAAAGCTATGCTCTTTGTCGACGACCTTGCAATCCTTTATAGAGCAAAGGACATCCTATCAATTAAGACGAATCTTCAAGATGCACTCGACCGTATAGATTGTTGGACTAAAACATCCGGACTGCGATTCTCTCCAGAAAAAACAAAATGTGTCCATTTCAGCAGAAAACGAAAGACACCACCGCCACCAGAACTTGTTTTAGGAGATCAGAAGCTACCATACGTAAACGTCTGCAAATTCCTAGGACTGATGTTTGATAGACGACTTACCTGGGGAGCTCACATAAAGTCACTAAAAGAAAGATGTACAAACAAACTAAAGATTCTGAAAGTACTTAGTGGAACTACTTGGGGAGCGGACAGGGCTACAATGTTAAAAATATATCAAGCTCTAATAGTTTCCAAAATCGATTATGGCTGTTTTGTTTATGCTTCCGCTTGCAGAAGTACACTAGCCGAGCTCGATACAGTGCACCACACAGGAATACGCATCGCTACTGGTGCCTTTAGAACGAGTCCAACTCTGAGTCTTTGCGTAGAATCCGGCCTACCACCTCTTTCATTTCGAAGACAAAAACTAGCCATTAATTACATCACAAAATTGTACCCGCAAACAACAAACCCTGCCCACAAATACGTCTTTCAACCTAAATTCTGTTCAAGTTTTCAACAAAAAAGAAAAGCAACACTCCCATTATCAGTAAGAATGGCTTCTGCCGTAAATAAACTAAAATTGATCAATTTGAACATAATTAAAAATGATACGCCCCCCTGGACCTTTATACAACCGAAATTAAATCTTCAACTTTCCAAACTTAGTAAAGAAAAAACGGTAAAAGCAGAATATAAAGCACTTTTCGACAAAATAATTCTTGCTCTTCCTGAACACTTACTGATCTTCACCGATGGGTCGAAGACAGATTCATCAACGGCCTCTGCATTTGTCACCCGTGATGCTACCTACAAATGCAAGCTGCATCACCTCTGCTCCATATTCACAGCTGAGATAAATGCTATCGCAATGGCTCTACGACACGTTAGGAAGTCACCATTTCTTAATGCGGTGGTAGTATCAGACTCCTTGAGCACCCTAAAAGCCATGAATAACATGTACCCACATCATCCCGGAATTCACAGTATATTAGGAATTTTAAAAGAATTATACAATGCCGGAAAATCGTTACATTTCATCTGGTCTCCCAGCCATGTAGGCATCAGGGGAAATGAAATGGCTGATAAGGCAGCGAAAGAAGCTCTTACACTTCCAGGACGCGGTAAAGCCTTCTTAACAGCTTCCGAATTAGCGCGACCGTTGAAAGAAGCGATATCGCAGGATTGGCAAACCTTTTGGGACAACAGCCCCCCGAGCAAATTGAAGGCTATAAAGAAGAAGGTCGAAGCATGGAGCAGCTCGAGCCGCAGCAGCCGCAGAGAGGAGGTGGTCCTCACGCGGCTCAGGATAGGTCATACGAGGCTCACCCACCTACACCTGATCACCAAAGGAACTCCGCCAATATGTCAAAAGTGCGATGAGAGGCTAACTGTAGAGCATATCTTCCAGGGTTGTAGTTTCTACAGTCGAATATTAAATAAAAAGAGCATACCAGCAAACATATCGACAGCCTTGGGCGATGATGGAAATTTAGTGAATATATTCTCCTTTCTGTCCCAAGAAGGTTTTTTTAAACATATCTAATACAATCTTGCTCTATATCTATATATATATTCTTTTTATTTATTCATATATTCGTTTTATTTATTTATATATTTATAATTTTTTTTTTTTTTTTTTTTTTTTTTTTTTTTTTTTTTTTTTTTTTTTTTTTTTTTTTCCGACTTCCTAAATATCAAAAATAGTCCTAATTTAAATATTTTGTTGTCTTGTTTTTTATTTGCCGAAAATCCTAATTATGTGATTCTATCTCTTAACAAAGATTTAAAAAAAATAAAATAAAAAATAAGTACCTACATATAAGATACTTAACGGCGTTGATAACCAATAGGTTTTACGCCCCTAAATCCAAATAACTAACTAACTAACAATTTCAGACGTAACAACGCTACAAAAGTAACATACAGGCAACCATGTGCTTCGATCTTCAAAGCCAGACTAAACCTCTAGTTCATTTCTTCCTATATTTAGACCGAAATAGAACTTTCTAGCAGGTCCTCAAAAGATTCTCTTCATTCTAGTCCTTTTATGCTATTAAGGCTAATCGGACGATGCTACTGTGGGAGTCATAAATTTTGCAGGTTCAAGGTAAAATTAGGATATTTCAATTAATCTAATCTTAGTTCGTGGCTGACCACCATTTTAAATTATTTCTAAATAATTCATTTTTTAATAGAAAAGATTTGGCTCCGCCGGGCGTCGAACCCGGGTCTCCTGCGTAACCACTACACCATAGAGTAAGTCAATTCTTTAAATTATTATAATTTAAAGAATTGAGTTGTGTCAATAAATATCATAAATTGGACAGGGTTTGTCCACCTCCCGCTACTACTCGCAAAACTTGTGAGATAGGGGGAGTAGTTATCAGTGAAGAGGAAGGATTTGCTCTGCCTTGAGCCGAGCTCTGCGGTGTAGTGGTTAGCATCCTCGCATGTAGCGCAGGAGACCCGGGTTCGACTCCCGGCGGCGCCAAATCTTTTCTCTTCAAAAAATGAATTATTTAGATATAATTAGGATAGGTGTCTCCAAGGGACGGCATAGTTGAGGATTTTTTATTTCCTTTAAAAAATCCTAGGGCCACCGCTGGACGCGAACCTGTAGCGAGTATTGTAGCTTGCTATGCTAACCACAATATCACAGGTGACCCCAATCTAGAACAATTAGCTAACTGTTTAACGAAAAGTTAAGAACTCTTTTCAATGTACCAGACCAAAATCATGTGCTATTGTTTCACGTTCAAATATTTTCATGTGATATTTTCTATTGTTCAATAAAATTATTTTAGGAAGCTCATTAAAGTTTTTAATCATCAATATTATCCAGAAAAAACACCTGTAGATATAAAATTATTTTATGCTTATTCTTCTTTATTCTAGTTCTTTATTTTTTTTGTTTGTTTTGCTCGAAAATTACTATAGTTTAAAACTATTATATGACCAAATTGAACTTTGGTAGCTGGATCTTTAATACAGAGCTCGACTGCCATTGAAAAAAATGTAGACAATGAGATAAACTGTTGCGAGATCATTGCTGAGGAGGAAACAATCAGAGCGAGGCTGGGCAATTGCTGCCTTATCTTTGTCAGTTTTAGTATTCCGCTTGATTCTGGTTTATGCCCATTGTCACGGAAGGCTATAAACAGGTGATGGGGATGAGGAATTAAAAAAAAAATTGAGCATTATAACAAAAATCGTTAATATTGTAGCAAAAATATTGGTTTAAATAATTTTATTAATCTAAAATTATTACAGATTAATGTCAAACAAATGATCAGAAAGATTCCAAGATCATTCCAAAGTATGTGATTACATACTAATACAGTAGGGTTCCGATTAACCGAGTCGAAGAGGATCAAGGTTACTCGGTAAATAATCGGTTACCGGAACCTTCTTTACTACATCTAGTTGTAACGTTATACTACATCTACACATACGTACATACACACTCACACCCATTACACACATAACGTCATGCACTAGAATTATAAATTTATATAAAAAACATAAGAAAAGCAAAGGCAAATCTAGAATAAATAATTCACTGTTGGCTTAAAATGTTAATAGTTTCAGCAAAAAAGTTGTTAAGATTTCTTGCATCAGTTTTAAAATTGACAACCTTATTAATGTTTGCAGCTATATATAGTGCTTCAAGATATTTTAATTTTTGCTCAGAATTTTCTTTATGCAAAATTATAGTTTTGTCATAATCGAAGCTATGCTTATGCTCGGAAGTGTGTTTAGCATGTTTTTTATATATATTTATAATTCTAGTGCATGACGTTATGTGTTTAATGGGTGTGAGTGTGTATGTACATATGTGTTGATGTAAAATTAAAATTACTTTATTGGAACCTTCTTTAACTTTAATATTGTATTTATTTTTCTATAGACCTTATTCAGTTATTATCTCTGTTATCTAAATTTGTTTGAATGTTGGCAATGTTGGCCCTGTATATTTCCCTGTTAGCCCTCCTCCCATATGGGAAGGTTTCAGTCTGTTTCTAGCTTGCACGTGAAACTGTTGTAGCCCTGAAGATGCCTGAATAGGCGAAAATTTGGCATGTACGAGAAATTTGGCTCGTAACCTGCATGATTAAGTGAATTATTGAAATTATACGAGATTTTGAGGCCTTGCATTCTATACCCACTTAACTTTTTCGAATGATCTGAAACTTAACAGTTGAGACGTAAACTGTGTTTAAATGTGAAAAAAGTCATAAATTACAACGCAAAACGGAACAGAATGTTTTTTTTTTATTTATCAAAGAAAAATAATATTGTAAATAAAATGCAGAAAGCAAGGAGAGAAAGGAAAAAGAAGGTTCGTTATTTAAATGAAATTGTTGTCGCCGTAATACATTGGCTCACAATCTTGGTTTCCTTCCTGGAATGGGATGGATTTGAGCTATATCTGTTCGTTACGTTATAAAGGACCTCTAAATATTCAAAATATGCAAAAAAGTGAATTTCAGAACCAAATTTAATGAGCTGGTTTTGATAGCAAACGCCTCAATTAAAATATTATCATCTGAAGCTTCTTTTATAAAGATATTTACAGCATATTGACCTAAACCTGGCAAGTAAACCTTTGAATTATTTATGGGAACTCGCATTATTATGGATAGATTTTGTATGATTTTAAAATTGTTTTCATTGGATGATATCAAAACTTCCAAAGTATCAAATCATTTCCTGTAACAGAAATGTAAACGTCGAAATTTATTCACCCGAATTTCCTGCCTTTCGGTCAATTCTTTTTTTTCTTTCCTGACATTGTGCTTATTCGATTACTTCACAAACAAAACCTTCTCCCACGGCAAAAAATATCTGCTACTCTTACATTTCGTTGTTTGGTTTTCCAATCGTACCTTAGCTGTGACAACAAGAATAGTTAAAAAAATATTTTAATAAAAACAATTTAATCAAAAGTGATAATTATATTTCTTTTATATTTTAACGTTAAGGAAAAAAAAAAAAGAAAAAAAAAAGATTCAGAATAGTTCCAGACCTTTTATTGGGACGAACTGTCATAGCACATGTTTGTGACTAAGATATTCGAGTACAACCTACGCTGAACCAGAAGGTTCTAGATTGTTCCCCTTACGATTTCATATAAGGAGCGATGGACTGGCTAAATTCATGCGGTTATTTCTGTGTTACAAAGTGATAATTTTTGTAACCAGTTTAAATATTTGTGTTCTCATAATTTTTGTGGCATTGCAAATTATTAATTTTATATATACAAAATATATAAATACAATATATTTTAACCCACCTGAGTTGTTATAATATATTTAGTGTGAATAAATTATGAAAGGAATATGTCATAATAAACGTTAATGAAAGCAACAACAAAAAATTAGCCTAAAAATGAAGTTTGTTAATGTTACAAGTGATTTGTTTCCTTATAATTCTAATAATAAAATTAGTTATATCACTGGACGAAAAATGTTTAAGAATTAGTCGATATCGAAAAAAAATGCAAAAAGTTACGAACTTTTTTTTTTTTTTTTTTGGCTTCATAACTTTAATTTGCGTCTGTCAATAAACATCAACAATCAGCAAATGTGAGGTGTGCTAATTTGAATAAAGGCATGTTAGGCATGGGGAAGGATAGCACCCAGCGGTACCTCTTGTCTGCCTTGTCTCAGGTAACCTGGATTTTTAACGAAGGAGATCTCTCATCCAGCGCCTTTTTAATCTCCTAGGTATGGGCATATCAGCTGTTGCCATGCTTCTAATCAGTTGATTGAACCGGAGAGTTAGTCTTGTTCTGAAGCTCGAGTTATCTCTGTTTAAAAAAGTGATAATTTTTTTAACCTGTTTAAATATTTGTGTTCTCATACTTTGTGTCCTAATTTAAATATTTTGAAGATATATTTTTATTTAGTAGGGGAGAGCGGGGTTGGTTGGCAACAGTTTTCACTTTTTTGAATGTTGATGGTTCCTTATAATATAATCCCAATGGGGCTGATACCACTGTAAACTCCAAGTATTAGAGTAATTCAAGTATTTTTTCCACAACATAATATTTAATACTAAGATCATAGAAAATTGAAGAATTCGTCGATCCATAGTATGCCAATTAGCCCCAAAGGTGGTGCAGGTTGGCCTAGAAGGTGGGGTTGTTAAGCCATCTCATTCAAGTACTGCCAGACACCTATTATTGTTATTAAAAGCTGCACTATAATGGTATAAAAATTTTGAATCGGTTTTTAACAGCTTTTAAGGGAAAATAGGATGACAATAGAAGAAGATGAAAGTTTAGACTGTCATAACTTTTTGCATAAGAAAAATTGCTCTCATCTTCCTCGCTGGAACTAAAGACAATTGGTAGTTTCACCTTTGATTATGTTTACCTTGCTTTTATGAATTGCTACTGCGCCAAAAAAAAAAGTTGAAGAGAACCAACTAACCCCACAGGAGAGATCATATTGTCACCCCTATTCTTAAATTTACCAAGTCCAATGTGACACAGGGATCTTTGGGCAAAGGTTGGGAGGTAACTAATCGAACTAAACACTATTTATATCCTATTATTATTTACAATAGTTTCTACACGTCCCAACTACACAAGGGGGGGCATCTTGACTCATAAATCACTTGGGGGTACTTGAATACTTCGGATCTTCCACTATGCCGCAGGCTCACTCTGCCTGTCCCAGACTTCGACAGCCCATCTCAGACCCAGCCCCCGCTCCAGACTGCTGACTGTCTCTGACTGCCTGACTCAGACTCTGCCAGACTCCCCCAGACTGCCCCACTCTCTCCTGGGCCAGCCTCTCCTAGGAGTCCCCCCTCTCTCTCAGGGTCTCCTAGGTTCAATGGACATCTTCCACGTGACAATATGAAAGGTGGCTGCCAGGACAGGGGAGAACAATCAAACAAGAAACTGGTTAGTCGAAAGGTTAAGTTTTTCAAAGGAGTTTGGGGCTATGTGAACAGAATGGGAGTCAAATGTCTTGTCATGTCTTTAAACCAAATTTACTGAAAATATAAAAATTTACTTACATGTTGTAAAATCAATCAATGAAGCACACTTTTCTCTACACTGTTAGCATCAGATTGAAAACTCAGGACAAGACTCCCGAGGTCGAGCGGGTCACATGGTACAACCATGGGGCCTTCACAATAGGTGTGACGGAAACTATAAGCCAATGGACAACCTACCACCTATGCCAACCAACCCCGCTCTCCCCTAATTCTTTTTTCTTATTTTAGAAATGAAAGCGTTAAAATAAACTAAAATTTAAAAAAATATATATCTTTACGCTCAGGGTAAATAATACTATTCCTAACAATTCTAATATTAAACAATACTTTAAACTCAAGGTAATGAATTCGGCATTCTTTTCTATGCATGTAATGTACAATTTGAAAGAGTATTTGTAAAATAGTTTTCTAAGTTCGCTTTGGTAATTCCAAGTATTAAAAAAAAATGTATATTGGGGTATAATTTGCTTGTTTAACGTCCCTTTATGATACTAAGGCTAATCGTACGATGCTACAGTGGCAGTCCTAAATTTTGTCTATCGAGGTATAGGTAATTAGGATAGGGATCTTTAACGAGTAACTGACATCGTACAGACTCGGGACCTCCATTAAACGTCCTATACGAGGGTCGGCATAGCCAAGGATTTTTTATTCCCCTCTAAAAAAACCTAGGAATACGAACCCACGACCTTTAGTATTGTAGGTTGCTATGCTAACAAAGATATCACAGGTGACCCCAAATATGTATATTACGTGAATTGTTATTTCAATAATGTCGCCATTGAGTGGGTACATTGCTTAAATAACAAATTATTTCTCATGAATAGACACTTTTAGTCTGAAACACATCATTATTTTTAATACCAACCTTAATAATACGATTTCGTATTATCTACTTAAAATTTTAAATAGGTTTCAAGTTTCTAGCCACCTGGGCAGGATATTAAAATAAATATACGTTAGCAAATAATGTATGGCACAGACACGGAAGCCATAGTTTGCGTTATATCAAGTAAATATTAACTTCCTGCTAAGACAAATAGTTTGTCTTTTATTCGATGCCGAGTACATTAAAAACTAGAAGTAATTTTACTGATAGATGTTAATTATTTATTATTTCTTTAAATGAAATCGCGGTATACATTATACAAATGGAGTATCACATTATAATGAATCATTTTTACATACGTAACAATATAAATATTGTAATATAATAAATAATAAATACAAAAGAAATACTAAATTATATCATTACTAAAAAAAATTGCATATTATTGAACCTATGTGTATTAACAGTATATTATTAAGGATCACCTGTGGTGTACTGGTTAGCATAGCAGCCTACAATACTAAAGGCCGCGGGTTTGTGTTCCTCGGATAGGTCGTAAAATAGGAAGTTTTTTTATAACATTTTATATCCAGAAGGAATAGTTAAGTAAAAAAAAAAAAAAACTATTGTGCTCGCGGATATCATTTAAAATTATTAAACTATATCCCCCAATCATTTTTTTCAGACCTTGCATTATATTTGAAATTGTTCATACAAAGATTTGAAATAAAACTTTTGTTACGGTGTAAAGTAAAAAAACTGGTTCCTGGTGGCGTCATTTTAACATCTAAAAAACAATCTGTCATATATTGTAACAACTGCCACTACTAACTCCGAGCAACATTGATTAAAATATAATTTTATAAAGGCATTGATAGTAAATTTCAAACAATTAATGATTTTTTCCCTTCTGTGTACCTGAAAACACAATTTTCGAAAGTGTGAATTAGTTAAATATTTTATAACTATAGGTTTAATTTTTTTACTTTCACTTACCTATATATGAAATATATAGTAAGTGGAAGTATTGCGATCGTGAAAAATTTCGACTTCCGGTTTTCAACGGAAATACACGTTTTGGGGTCCCCTGAGTCCAATTAACCAAGTCCCGCGAAATGGTCTGTGTGTGTGTGTGTGTGTGTGTGTGTGTGTGTGTGTGTGTGTGTGTGTGTGTGTGAACAGTGTGTGTATAAACCGTGCGAACCTGAAATTGGGTATTTAGTGTATGTATCAGCCCACGATGTGACAGCAAAAATTTCATCAAAATTGCTCAAAGGGAGGGGGTACTTTATTTAATAACTTTTAAGTTTTTTTCGATTTTCTCAAAAACGGCTATAACGATTTTGATTAAACTGAGTATTTGATCTATTTATATGCCCGAAATATGACTGTAAAAATTTCATCAAAATTGATTAACCAGAGAGAGGACTTTACTTAATAAATTTTGTATCATTTTCACGTGTTTTTTTATTTACTCAAAAACGGCTTTAACGATTTTGATCAAACTGGGTATTTGATGTATTTATATGCCAAAGATGTGATAGCCAACATTTCATCAAAATTGATGAACCGGAGGGGGGACTTTACTTAATAAATTTTGTCTCATTTTCACGTATTTGTTTATTTACTCAAAAGCGTCTTTAACGATTTTGATCACACTGGGTATTTGACGTATGTATCTTTCCGAGATATGACTGTAAAAATTTCATCATGACTGTAACTAAATGAAATTTTCAACAAGTACATAGAGAATTATAAAATCAGTCGACTTGGAATATTATGCTTGCATTGCCGAATTATCTCAAGTAAAATCTTTTATTTAATAATAAAAGAAATTAGTGTTTGTTATAGAGCAAATGAAAACAAAAATAAAAAATGAATGTGGAAAAATGTGTAACTTTAAGAAGTTGCATTAACACAATTTCTAATTTAAGTAAGTTTGTAAGTGAAAGTTATGTGTTGCGCGCACGAACCAGATTTTTTTTTTATAAAATGTTTTTTATTTCATACTGTTTTATCGCGGGAGATAATTTATATAGAACATATCATTTATATCATATCTAAAAGTATGAATCGGTAATTTTAGAATAAATCGGAATGACATTGCTAATGATCTAGAAAAATGAATTTTATTCCCCTCTCTCTCTCGCTATGCAGGGTGTCCCACGAATGTTGTGTCAGGCTAATAAAACCCAGAGTCTTTGGAATTTCATGGTGAAAATCAGGGATCTTATATTGCATCATATAAGTTACCTTTTGAAGATATTCAACCCTTCCAGAATTTCTCCAGTGTTGCTGGAATGGCTCCAGTACTGAAAATTTCACCATAAGTGACTGGTTTTTATGACGGATTCTGATGGTGAGTAGAATTCTAAAACTGTTTTGTATCGGTTACTTTTTCAATCAGATTCACCCTTACTACGATAACAGGCTGATTATTAACTATTTTCAAATTTTATATCTAATAGTGTTTTTAGTTAAAAAAAAAAATAAACATAAGATATAACACATGTAAATGTCAGCTGTTTCTTTCAAATATTTGTTCCATCTGTATTTCTTGGTTATCAGATTATTAGTTTGTCAGTATTTGTAAATGTAAATTAGTCAATTTAAAAATATGACTCATTTTGTAAGTCAGTATGACATGCTCATGGCATTAGGACGATGTGACGGAAAATTATTTAGTAACTGGGTAGTGGATGTTGCAAAGAGATATAGGAACCTTATCAGAAGATATGATGAGTGCCTTTCCAACAAGAACGCCTATTCCAAGCTCCTGGTCATGATTTCATATAGCTGATTTCATTAGCTTGCAGCTGCTCTTAAGTTTCCGTCACATCGTCCTAATGCCATGGAGCAGGTCATACTGACTTACAAAATTAGCCATATTTTTAAATTGACCAATTTACATTTACAAATACTGATAAACTAATAATCTAATAACCAAGAAATACAGATGGAACAAATATTTGAAAGAAACAGCTGACATTTACATGTGTTATATCTTATGTTTATTTTTTTTTAAATAAAAAACACTGTTAGATATAAAATTTGAAAATGGTTAATAATCAGCCTGTTATCGTAGTAAGGGTGCATCTGATTGAAAAAGTAACCGATACAAAACAGTTTTAGAATTCGACTCACCATCAGAATAAGTCATAAAAACCAGTCACCTATGGTGAAATTTCCAGTACTGGAGCCATTCCAGCAATACTGGAGAAATTCTGGAAGGGTTGAATATCTTCAAAAGGTAACTTATATGACGCAATGTAAGATCCCTGATTTTCGTCTTGAAATTCCAAAGACTCTGGGTTTTATTAGCCTGACACAACATTCGTGGGACACCCAGTATATATAATACTACTAATCGCCCGCGAGCCTTTAAAATCAATTCTGTGATCATTATCTGGGTATTGATCTAATATTATATGTTAACTGATGTTAAGGAGATTTAGTAGAATTTGAGCTTCCGGTAGGTGGAATGTTGGAGGGGGAAGCTGCCGGCTCGGTAGAAGAGACGGAGACGCGCAATGGAGAGAGTTCACTAAAACCGCCGAAACAAAAAATGACTTACTCGTCGTGAACGCTTCATTTTCGGGTGTAAAACATGGTTTTCGACGCCCAATAGGGCCTTTCGAGTTAAACTCGTCGTATCAAATTCTTTAAAATGAGTCCTAATCAGGTATATTTTCTCAAAGTTCGAAAGTAGATGTCCGTTAGAGTTAAACGACAATTTCGCCATTTACATTTTAGATATTCTTAGGGTTTACATTTTTGATATTCCTTTCTTAGTGGTTACCTACATCGCTTTTAAAATCTAAATTCCGAAGTTTCTAATCATAAGTAGTTTTTGCTCTGCGTTGATTCTGTCAGTCAGGACAAAGCCTCTTATACATATGGAGAAGTGTATATAAATGGAGTTGTATATATATATATATATATATATGAAGTATATATATATGGAGAAATATATGGTATTATATAAAGAAATATATGGTTATATATAAGAGAACGAAATAAACACGCACCATCCCCAATCATGGGATTCACAGTGTGCATAATTTGATTACCACTAATATTTAAATAATCAGTAGCCATATTTTATGTGAATGTCTATTTTAATACTATTACAACGTTAAATCGATATTCAAATAAAAAACATATGGTTTAAAATCTCAACAATAGATTTCCGTTAGAGTTAAACAACAATTTTGCCATTTAAGCCCCTTAGGGTTTACAGTTTTGAAATTCCTTTCTTAGTGGTTACCTACATCGCGTTTAAAGTCTAAATTCCGAACTTCAAGTTTCTATCATTAGTAGTTTTTGCTCTGCGTTGATTCTGTCAGTCAGGACAAAGCCTCTTATATATATAGAGATTTTCTTTTTTCCCCTCATGGTAAAACTAATAAACTCTAGGTATATATATATATATATATATATATATGAAAAACCTAGTTATTAAGTTAAGTTGAGATCTCTTTTCATTTTAATTTTTGTTGTTTAATTTTAATACTCGAGAGAGAGTACAATATTCAAATGGGACTAGCTAAACTAGAGATAAGAGAATACGGAAGGCAAGGCATTCTAAAAAAGAAAGTTGTAAATATTTATGAGCGAGCGATAGGCTACTCCTAGCGACGCTAGTGCAACTAAAACTAGGCGAGCCTTATAGGTTAGATCTACGGCTTTCTCTAGTATGTGCACGCCTTGAGAATTTTTCGTCAAGAGAGTAACTTGTTTTAGAAAATTTTCAAATTTCTAGCCCCCCAATTTTTTTTTTTACTTTTTCTATCTGATTTTTCGAAAATGATGCTAGATGGAATTTTTACTTTCACTATTGCGATGGTGAAAAATTTCGACACATGTAAATTTCTAATTAAAGTAAGTTGGTAAGTGGTAAGTGAGAATTATAAAATCAGACAACTTCGAGTATTATGCTTGCATTGCCGAATTATCACAAGTAAAAACTTTTATTTAATAATAAAAAATATAGTGTACTTTAAAGAGCAAATACAAACAAAAATAAGTAAATGAATGTGGAAAAATGTGTAACTTTGAGAAATGGTATTTAACAAAACACGTCAATTTCTAATCACAGTAAGTTGGTAAGGGAAAATTGTGTGTGGTGCGCATTGCACCAGATTTGTTCATATAAAAGTATAAAAACAATATCTTAAGGAAGCAATTTTTGATTTGCCGAACGGTGTTATTTTAATTAAGTACTTCCCCATTTAAATCGATCAATTGCATTTCAAAATAATCTAAATTTAGCCTGTCAAAAATGTTCAAGTGCAGTTTATCAACTGATGAGTGTTCAGAATTCTTTGGGACTTGAATGACGTCGAAAATGTTGTTACATAATAAAGCGATAAATATTTGTATATATCAGACGGACCAATCTGGACTTAATAAAATCACGGTTTATTTAATATGAAAATTAATTTAATGTTTGAAATTTTGTCCAACAAACGGTCTGGGATTTCAAATCATATGTTTTTTTTAAAAATTGCACTCAAAATTTTAATGTGATTAACTAGATTTTTTTCTTTTCTATAACTTCGTCTCTACCCAAAAGGGTCATTTGTGTTGCTTTTTTAAATTCTTTTGTTATCATCATCTTTTAACAAAATAAATAAATGAGGATATTTATACTTATTGCTTTGGATTATCATCTCGAAAAGTTTGATATACATTTCGATTTGATAAAGCATTTTTGGCGTGGTAATTCTGGACCACGGTGTCCATGGAGAGTGGCGACCCTCCTATTTTGGATCCCGCTTCCGATCCGAGGCTGGGCCTCGCACAACATAATATTAACTTCCATACATTTGCTATCCGTGAAGAAACGTCTCGAACTCAGCGGTTTATGATTAAAGGCCTCGATATCCAATAAGAATTGGAAAATGTTAAAGCGGCCTTAGCGCCTGTAGGAGTTTTAGATGTTAGAAGGCTGCAAAAAACATCTCCCGACGGTTCAAAAACCACTCTTTCTCCTATTCTAATCACCGTTCCCGCCAATGTGACAATCAAAGATATTCAGAAAATAAGGGCGATCAACAGAGTTATATTTCGCGTTGAAAAATACATACCACAAAGAAACTACCTAACTCAATGCTATCGATGTCAAAAATTCGGGCACACCAGGAACTATTGTGATAACATCCAGACGTGCGTGCGATGGTCCGGACCACATAATATAACAGACTGTCCACGACATGGTCAACCAAAATGTCGAAATTGCTCAGAGGAACATGTCGCTTCTTATCGCCAGTGCCCATATCGACTTCAGTACACTGAGCAGCTGAGGAAACGAAGAGAAGAAGCAGCACTCACAGCAAAGAAGTCACCTGCAACGACAGATACGATGCCAAACCCTTCTCCTGCCCCTAAGTCAAGAAAAACTTTTGCGATGAATTTCTACCCTCCTACAGACATTCCACCACAAACACGAGATCAAGCAAATCCGCAAGATTCTGCGCCGCCACCTTGTGTAATCGAGTTCGAGAAATCTATGAATGGCTTAGTACAACAGCTTATTACTTTAATACATTCAGTAATAAACCTTGTAGCCAGACAATGAGTGCTTACTCCATTCTGAACTTCAATTGTAATGGTTTATTAACGAAGATTGAAGTGAAGAAGTGGAAGCCTTGCTAGCATTAACACAGACCTCTATAGCAGTACTGACAGATACCCGCACACTACAGCGCCGTCCTCACTTTAAGGGCTACGCTGTCATCACTGATGAATCTAACGATCCTCACGGTGGAGTTTTAATAGCTATTCGTCACGGTATAACATGGAAGAAGGTACCTACACCGATGGGTTTAGTCGACAATAAAATTAGCCACCTAACAGTCCAGGTTCTTATGAAGCAGCCAACATATATTACAGGTATTTATCGCCGGCCGCATGGATCTCTGCGAGAAATGCGACAACTCCTTGATATATGTGCGACGAAAACGAACCTTTGGCTTGTGGGGGATTTCAGTGCTAGACACATTCAATGGCATAATACATCATCGAATGGAGCAGGAAAACATCTAGTGAAAACCGCGTTTACAGTAGTACATCCGGCAACACACACATTTCGTCACTACGGGACAGGGTCCACTTCCACGATTGACCTTCTCCTTACCAGGCAACCCCACCGAATCACTGGATGCTCTGCTCTTGACTTTCTTACATCGGATCACCGCCCGGTTGTCTATAATGTTGAAGGAAGGCCAGAGCAAGCAAAGGTGAAGAAATTCAAATATAGAGATGCTGATTGGAAGAAATACCAAGCCGAAGTTTACCAAAAGCTTCATTCGGTGCCCTCTCTCAAAACAAAAGATGATATAGACAATTACATAAAATATTTCACCTCTGTCATTCTCGATGCTGCAACATTGGCCATCCCAACCTTCCAACCCAAACCAGTGCACCTTAGAATTCCTCCTCCTTATGTAATGGCGCTAATCTAAAGTAGACGAACCCTGAAAAATAGGTGGTATCGATCAAAAAATCCGGAAATCAAGCGGGCACTGAATGCACTTACCACCCAAATCAAAAACCTGATTAAAAAGTGGAAGACAGGACTATGGCAAGATCGACTCCTAGGGACCCACGGTGACGTCAGTAAGTTTTGGAGATTGACAAAAGCTGCCACGAAGAAGTCCTCAACTATTCGCCTACATGATAGAGACCGCCTCCTTACACCTCTTGAGCAAGCAGAAGTTCTAGTAGAACATTACAGAAAGGAGATTAGCGCAAGAACAGTCGGAGAACCATCCCCACTGAGTATGACCAAGGATAAAAATTTTATGTTCATAAGTCCTAAAAAGTTAAAAACGATAATTAGGAGGAGCCATGGTAACCGTGCACCGGGGCATGATGGAGTCCAAACCATCTTACTAAAACAGCTTCCCCGAAGAGGAATAGTACACTTGACAAACCTGTATAACTCCTGTCTACGACTAAGCTATTTCCCGGAACAATGGAAACATGCAATTCTCTTTCCATTGTTAAAACCGGCAAAAACAGGCGACGACCCGGAATATTATAGGCCCATTAGTCTTTTACCTCATCTCGGAAAATTTTTTGAAAAAATAATTCTAAATTATCTGAGGACCTTCTGCGACGAGCATTCTGTAGTCCCATTAGAACAGACAGGTTTCCAAGCACAACTAAGCACTGAACATTCCTTAATGAAACTGCAATCTGAAATATGTGACAACTTCAATAAAAACATAGCGACAGCTATGATATCTATAGACTGTTCGAAGGCTTTCGACTCTGTGTCTCACGACATACTCTGCCGGAAACTTTCAGACCTCGAATGCCCAGAACAGCTCTGTACTATCATAGTGTCGTTCCTAAAAAACAGGAGCCTAGATGTTCAAGTTCAGGATAAACATTCCCGAACTGTACCACTTACCTGCGGTGTGCCACAGGGAGCAGTCCTATCTCCTCTTCTGTTCTCTATCTACACAGCTGACATAATTGGACACAACTACAAAAGAGCTACTATAGCAGCTTTCGCGGATGACATCGCTATTTACAGCTCGAGCATGAATCCAACTCGCGCATTAAAACATGCTGAGTTGGTTAGCCAAACAGTAATAGAGAAATTAGCGCTGTTGAACATAAACGTAAATGCATCCAAAACAGACTGTGTAGTATTCGCACTCCAGAAAGGGAAGAAATCACGATTACCCAAAATGTTCCGAGGAGCACAGAAATCCCAGCCAGTGTCCCACTCTATCGTTTACCTCGGTATAAAGATGGATCGACATATGAAACGGTCGGCCCATATATACAATAAAGTTCGGTGCGTAAGAACTAAGTCCCACCGGCTTCATCACCTCCTAACTTCCCCGACACTGTCACTCAGACTGAAGCTGATGATTTACAAAAGCATCTTACGTCCCTCCCTTTTGTATGGAGCCCCTCTCTTCACTCACCTCACTGATGGGACACTGAAACACTTGCAGCGATTTCAGAACAGCATATTAAAGAAAATCACGCTGTCAACTTCAATGAAAAAAATGAAAGCTGAACAACCGCATGAAATATTTGAGCTAGAAAAGACTTCAGAATTCATCAGGAAAAGGCATGTAAAATTTCTGGATTCGTTGCCTGGCATATCGAACCCTCTGTTCAACACACTGACTCTGCCACCGGCTCCAGTTCGCTGGCAAAACAGCTCTATTTTCAACCTTTAGGATATAAGTTAGTAGGATATTTTTAGTTAATAAGATAATTAGATTAATCATTATTGTAGGTACTCCCAACACAAAATATGGGTGAGCCCCATCACTCCAAGGTAAATAACATTTGAGAAACATGTAACAACAAAACATTGTCATAACCACAAGATAGACTTAAAATGTAACACTGTTACAGTAAAAGGTACTAATATAGTTAAAACATTTGTATTCTTATTACACAATCAATTTATTAAGGGGATTTGAAAAAAAAAAAAAAAAAAAAATCTTTAAACACAAACAGTTCACGCAATGTTTTTTTTTTCATTTTAAGTTAATTCCATACTTTTTTGTATAGTGAACAGTACATTAAAAGGTGTTTCATCGTTAGGGGTACATTATCACATTCTTGGCATGTGGTTGCTTCAAGTCCTCCGAGAAGATATCCGTGTGTGAATTCGAAGTGGCCAATCCTGATCCGACATAATATAACTTCTTCTCTTCACGAGATTCTCGAGGTTTTGGTCCAATTTTTTGGAAAAATTTTAAAGGCATATTAACAAAACAATTCCAAAAACTAGTACAATAGATAATATGTGGCTGGACCCTTTGAAATAGGTAGTCTGCGACAATCCGTGTCAGGGTCTGACTCGGGCAACGAAGAATTTTAATATTTGTTCTGAATTTCCTTATCATTGCTGTTCTGTCTCAGTTCAATATTAGTGGGCGCTTAATTTAGAAGCTCCAGCCGATCGTCGGGAAAAGGGGTATAATAGAGTCTTGTTTAACATACAATAGGAATGTTACTAATGCGTGCGAAATAGTGAATGGTATAAGCGAAGGATTTTATCATGGTTAATGTGTTATATTGTAACCAGAGACAAGACACAAAACACGTGATTTAAAATATGTCTAGACTTGTTGGAAAAAACAGTTTTAGTACTTGTTTCTGACTGTTCGAGTACCTTCTACGCTTGTCGAGAACAATCCTGACAGTTCTATTTCAGACTAAATATAAGGAAGACTGGAGAGTTAGTCTTGCTTTGAAGATCGGATCATATGGTTATTTTTGTGTTACTGTATTGTTAAGTTGATACTCTCTGTTACCTTATCAATTATGAGTTCTGTTGTTTGACATTGTGGATTGTAGTTTTCGCTAATTTAAATTATTTATAATTATTCAAATTATTAAAAGTGTTTTTTCTCTTTCTGTACTTTAATAATAATTTAATTAGCTTTGAAATCATATAATTCATAAATGTTTTTTTCAACTGAACTCTGTTACAACATTTACCTTTTGACTGCATGGTCATGAGAATGGTCTCATTGGAATCATAGTATAGAATCCATACATAACTCCAAATCTTTGCAGCTAAAATAATTTTTCAGCAGCTGATTCAGGGAGAGAATAGGGAAGAAAACGCATTAAGAGAACCCATAAAGGGTCTCCTTCATATACCTAAACCTTATTCGGGCGGTCTTTGGATGTTCCGAATCTTTCCACAAATGGTGTAAAACTAAAATTTAAGGAAGGGAAAAATATACTCTAACCATGGTTAGGTCAAAATTTAAGGTTTGATATTTTTCCTCTACCATTACATCATACGGATTATTCTTTTTTCCAATTATTTTTATTCAACACCCCGAGCGAAGAAATTAGAGCTAGTAAGATTATATTTTTTTTTTAACTTTAATTATTGATTCGCACCTGTTAGCAAGGTGCTGACAATCACCGAATGAGATGACAGTAATAGGAAATAATGACATGACAGGCATGAGGAGGGAACGCACCCAGCAGCACCCCCTTCCTGGCTTTAGTCAATTACCTCGGCTGTCTAAGAGAGCAGATCTCTCATCCAGCGCCTTTTTAGTCTTCTCGTATCCATGCTAATGTCAGCCATATTCTTGATTAAACTGTTAGGATGTCTTTTCAAGTTAATAAAAAATCGTTTGTAAAGAGTCGATATATGATGGTCGAATGATGGTAGATGAAGGTCTGTATGTAAAGTTTTGTTAGTCATTTACCAGGGTGCTTTGGTAAGAAGTCGTAACAATTTTGATTGAAACGTTTGAAGTTTTAAGCGAGTCTTTTTAGCTATACCGAATATCTGCAAGGAGTATGTCCTTATGGGCTTCAGTGAGTATGTATAGGTATTTAGTTTGTGTTTCAGTTTTAAGGCGGGTTCACACGGGGTCGTGAATTGGGCGAGAGCACTACCTGCCAGCTAGTCAGTCGTGATCACTACCACTTGTGAACTAGTGGTAGTGGGAATGTTGGTAGTGCACGACCTTGAAGTGACGGGTCGTGAAATCTCCAATTGGTTGGAGTGTGCACGCCCGCTTCAGTCGTATATCGTCGCTGGAGTGCTTGAGAATAGGGGGCGCTTTCTGGGGCCTCAGATACCCGGCTAAAATTCAAATTGGTACAATTCAACTTTTGCGGCTTCATATTCTGCCATAACGAGAACAAGCGCGAGAGAAGCACGACCAACAAAAGAACTTTACCGTGTGAACTAGATAAAGTCGTGAGCTCCTGCTGGGAGAAAGCAAGTCGTGTGACATGCGCATTACTGGTCGTGTTCTTGCCCTGTTCACTACCTCGTGTGAACCCGCCTTTAGTCTTGAAGATTTAGAAAATAGTGGATCGAGAATTTTAAGAAATTTAAATTTTTGTAATATGGATTTTTCTCTGCTTCTAGGATACATTCGCGCGAAAGTAAATATTGCAGGAGTAATATTTTTCTACCAGGAGCTTATTATACTCCAAAATATTTTCATTAAATTCCGTGATTGCCTGACCGTGTCCCTTCCCAAGTTAGTGAAATAATAACATCTAAGACTGAAACCAAGAAGACTAAATACAACAGTGTAGATATGATATAGCGAGTGTAGGAAGGAGAACAATATGAGTGAGCTACTGGAAGAGGGATTATTAAAAGTTTCTTGTTCCCCGTTTCATCTTGTTCTGACACATATTGCTGCTTTTTGCTAGATCGATACCAGTAACTGGCCAAAATTGAAATTAAATGCTTCAGTCGTTTTTGCTGTTTTATTTTTTTAATTTAGTTGGCAGTGATATTTCAGTTGACCGGTATTCTTCAGTATTCTTATTTTTAATTTCACTTACCATTCGTTATATGAAAAACTTAGTAAGGGAAAGAATTGCAATTGTTATATTTTTCGGTTTTCAACGGAAATACACGTTTTGAGGTCACATGAGTCCAAATAACTCAAATAAGTCTAATAAGTCCCACAAAATGGTCTGTGTCTTAACAGACAAGCTCAAAAACGATAAAAAATGTGACAAAAATACGACTTTTTGAAATCTATCATTTCTGTACCTGAGAGGTAAACTGTTGTAACTACAAAATTTTCGAGTTTCCAATCTCTATATATATAAGAGGCTTTGTCCTGACTGACAGAATCAACGCAGGGCAAAAACTACTAATGATAGAAACTTGAAGTTCGGAATTTAGACTTTAAACGCGATGTAGGTAACCACTAAGAAAGGAATTTCAAAAATGTAACCCCTAAGGGGCTTAAATGGCGAAATTGTCGTTTAACTCTTTCGGAAATTTATTGTTCAGATTTTAAACTATATGTTTTTTATTTAAATATCGATTTAACGTTACAATAGTATTAAAATAGAAATTCACATAAAATATGGCTGCTGATCATTTAAATATTAGTGGTAATCAAATTATGCACACTGTGATTCCCATGATTGGGGATGGTGCGTGTTTATTTCGATCTCTTCTCCATATATATATACTTCTCCATATATATATATATATACTACTACATATATATATATATATATATATATATATATATATATATATATATATATATATATATATATACTTCTCCATATGTGTAAGAGGCTTTGCCCTGACTGACAGAATCAACGCAGAGCAAAAACTACTTATGATTAGAAACTTCGGAATTTAGATTTTAAAAGCGATGTAGGTAACCACTAAGAAAGGAATGTCAAAAATGTAACCCCTAAGAATATCTAAAATGTAAATGGCGAAATTGTCGTTTAACTCTAACGGACATCTATTTTCGAATTTCGAGAAAATATATCTAATTAGGACTCATTTTAAAGAATTTGATACGACGGGTTTAACTCGAAAGGCCGTATTGGGCGTCGAAAACCATGTTTTACAGCCGAAAAATGAAGCGTTCACGACGAGTAAGTCACTTTTTGTTTCGGCGGTTTTAGTGAACTCTCTCCATTGCGCGTCTCCGTCTCTTCTACCGAGCCGGCAGCTTCCCCCTCCAACATTCCACCTACCGGAAGCTCAAACTCTACTAAATCTCCTTAACATCAGTTAACATATTATATTAGATCAATACCAAGATAATGGTCACAGAATTGATTTTAAAGGCTCGCGGGCGAAGCCGCGATGGGGAATGCTAGTTATTGACAAACTGAATAATTTCTATTATTGTATTTCTAGCGAAAGGTATTTGTATTTATATTCCTGATGAATGGTGTTTTATATAACCTATTATTAGTATTACTTTTTTGTTTTACGACAAGAAATATGAACAATTGAAATACAAAGTGCTCTCCTTTAAAAATTTAATGTCAGTTACGACAGTTTAACTCTGAGGTACAGATTTGTGGCCAATGCTTCTTAACGTCGATATCTTGTTCGAAAACCACCAATTCCATTTAACTCCTTGCATAGCTCGAAAATATAAGAAATTTATCTGGGAATCGCACCAGATCAATCAGAAGTCAAAAATTTGAGAAATTGTTTTATATATTCACGATTATCTAAAACGAAACAAAGGGAGGCATAAACTAGATTAAAATTTTTTAGATGTTGTTTGTGAAACATCGCAGTATTTTCATTCATTTCATTTCGAGAAAGAAAGTAAAAATTTACTCTAGAAATATCATTAAAATTGTATTTTTACTTTCACTTACCCATGTATGAAATAAATAGTAAGGGAAAGTATTGCGATTTTAAAAAAATTCGACTTCCGGTTTTCAACGGAAATATATGTTTTGGGGTCTCCTGAGTCAGAATAACCAATTCCCGCGAAATGGTCTGTGTCTGTGTGAGTATGTGAACAGACTAGCTCAAAAACTGTAAGCCGTACGAACCTGAAATTGGGTAGTTGGTATAGGTATATGCCCGCGATGTGACAAAAAAAATTCATCAAAATTGATCAAAAAGAGGGGTACTCTATTTACTAAATTTTGCCCATTTGTAGGTTGTTATTTTTTTTCTTTTTTTTTTTTTTTTAAATCTTGATTTCCTAAAGATAACTGAACCCTGACACAAGGTTGTGAAAATGTCCCCCTTCTGCTATTATATATAGTATAGACCAGAGTTGGGCAAATTGTAATCTGAATAATGATTCATGAATATGAATAATTGGTAATCATAAAATAAATGAAAAATGAATAACCATTACTCATAATCACTACGGAGTATTTTTAATGATTATTGAGTGTTTATGGTATTCATTTAAAATGAATAATGAATAACTGGTATGGTAGTATAATAGACTACCTGGATGTGGTTTTCGCTCGTATGATCCGACTAATCGCTAAGACTATTATCACAATTATATTCTGAGGATCCGAAATATAGGAACCACAATAAGGTGAAGGGCTTCTGCTTGTGGTTGCAGTCCAGGTCACCACAACACAACCACACAACCTCTTCTCAAACAAAGTTAGTTGTTAATAATAACATGTTATACCTAATTGCAACATTATAAAATCAATTTAATAGTGCTCAGGAGGGAACAGTTATTAGTAACCTGTTATTTGTAGCTGGTTACTAATAACCTGGGATAGGATTTTTATGTAATAAAAATTTCAAAATATGTACATAAATATGGACATGGATTTGCAAATATATGTAACCAGCTGATTTGTGCGAAGCTCGCGTTCTGACCTACATAAATCCAACTTAATTAAAGTACACACCGTATATTTAATATCGCATAATGCGTATTTAGTGCATCATGGGCATAGGTGAGGGTTGAATTATAGATTAGACGTGTTTAAATTGTAGATTATTTATTTTTGAAAATCCAAAATTCCTTTTCTTTGTTATCAGGTTAGAAGACGGAACACACATATCGGTTTCACGGAAAGTGAGTGCGCTGATTGTATTAACTGAAATCGTATGTTTTTGTTTGTAACTCGCGACAATCGGTAAAGTGTAAAGAACTACAAATCTAGTTAAGGTCTCGAAAAAAAAAAAAAAAATGACACCTTCGAAAAAGCCCCGCGACCATTTTCACTGAGAATTACAGTTTTTCGCTTACACCTCGCAAAAGAAGGGGTTAATCGAAAAATTGTATATGACCGAAAAACAAAAAAGATTGACACATTTAGAAACCTCTACTACCATTTTCTCGCAAAAACTCGCAATCGAAGGGGAAATGAGCGATTGGTATATTTTTCCGGTTTAGTGGGTAAGGAAAGCTTTAAAATGGTTTTTAATCCGCGTTCATGAAATTTGATGCAGTAATAAGGAGGTTATGGCGTAAAGAAAAAAAAGAAAAAATCTGGTGCGTGCGCGCAGCACACAACTTTCACTTACCAACTTACTTAGATTAGAAATTAATGTGCTTTGTTGATGGCCACTACTCAATGTTACATACTTTTGCTCCTTCATTTCTTATTTTTGTTTTCATTTTCTCAAAAAAAAAAAAAAACACTAATTTCTTTTATTATTAAATAAGTATTTACTTGTGATAATTCGGGAATGCAACACTACTACTCCAAGTCGTCTGATTTTATTATTCTCTATGTACTTGTTGGAAATCTCAATTATTTACTATGAAACAAATAATTTCCATTAAATGAAGAGTTCGGCTTTAATTATGAACTATGGTGACATTAAAGGCGTACTCAGTATGCGTGGGCTCAACGTGTTTTATGAGTTACTATGAATATTTTTCTTTTTTTCTCCTCTATATGATTACTTGATCTTTATCATACCTCATATTTAGCCATATCTTATTTTTAGGCGAAACGAGAGACAGATAATTTCTCCATATGAACAAATACACAGGTACTTTATAGGAAAACAAAAAAGGCCCCTTCCCCATTTAAGCCCCCTCAGAATTTGATGAAAATCGTTAAAGCCTTTTTGAGATAATCGAAGAAAAGTTAAAAAGTGGTAATAAAGTTATGAAATAAAGTACCCCCTCCGTTTCACCAATTTTGATGAAATGTTATATATCACATCTTTGGCATATACATACATTAAATACCCAGTTTGATCAAAATCGTTAAAGCCGTTTTTGAGTAAATAAAAAAAAAACACGTGAAAAAGATACAAAATTCTACAGTCTAGTCTACTACTCTAAATAAATTCATATCTCGGGCATATTAATACACCAAATACTTAGATTATTCAAAATCGTTAGAGCCGTTTTTGAGAAAATCGAAAAAAACGTAAAAAGTTATTAAATAACTTTTTGACTCCCTTTGACCAATTTTGATGAAATTTTTGCTGTCACTTCGCGGCCATATATATATATATATATATACACTAAATACCAAATTTCAGGTTTGCTCAGTTTATAGTTGTTGAGCTAGTCTGTTCACACACACACACACACACACACACACACACACACACACACACACACACACACACACACACACACACACACACACACACACACACACACACACACACATACCATTTCGCGGGACTTGGTTATTTGGACTCAGGGGACCCTAAAACGTGTATTTCCGTTAAAAACCGGAAGTCGACATTTTTCTCGATCGCAATACTTCCCCATACTTTATATTTCATACTTATGTAAGTGAAAGTGAAAAAAAAAAAAGGTTTAGAGAAATAATATATATGATAATCGTATGAATATATGGACTAAAAAAAAAAGAAATAAAAATATGGTCTGAAAATTAAAATATTTAAAAATTTCACATAAGAAATAAATATGCATTTAAAACGCTTTTAAAATATCAAATGTCGTTCCAAAATTTTTGGAAATTTAAGAACACTTATTAAACTTCCTCACCTTCACCATTAAAAACGTTACATTTAAGATTTTCTTGGGAAAATCGGTAACGATTCGGTCGAAGTGTATTTTTTTGTTTGTGCGAAATGTTTTAAGTTCTTTTATTTATCCTTTATATTAAAATTAATTGTTAAAGAAAAAAAAAATAAGTAAAGGGCCATTAACATAAAACTCAGCATTCACCTTTCTTTAAGGTGCTAGTAACCAGCTTAAATGAAATAATTTAGCGATTTTTGAGTCTTTTGCGCTACCAAAAATTAAAAGATTTTGATGATTTTAATTTTTTTTTTGTGTGTTTTTAAACTCGTATATTAAAGGATTTTCATTATAGCAGTTTAAAATATTATTGGCTGAGGAATGCAAAAAATTTGGACTTGATTTTCTTTCTTCTTTGACAAAAAGACTTGATTTTCGAGAAAAATCGAAATTTCAAGTGCGATGCTCTAGCTGGGGGTTCAATATGTTTTTTATATTTAATTTGCATTTTACTTAACTACCCCAGAGGCAAGTTTTCCGCTAGCCAAATATTCTTTTTCCGGCTTGGACTTATAAAATACCTGTTTTTCCCACGGGCAAATATGTGCCACCTGTGTGGAGAAAACATGGAATCTATTTGTTTTAGCAAACATGATAACCAAATTCATTTTGCATGTTTTAGCGCTACAACAAATGGAAATTGTGGATTCTAATTATAAAAAGGAATGTATATTATTCGATTAATTTAGAACATTTTGGCTTACTGTCTATTATAATTATGCTAAACCCTATTTCAATTATACTTTTTATTAGTTTCTCTTTTAGATGTGTGTGATTTATAATTTAATCTCGCCTCTGCTGAAATAATCCAGTAAGTGCTAAATGAATGGATCATTAATACGTATTATAATCAAACAGGGTGTGTAAAAAATAAAAACATTAACTCTTCTACATTCTTTACCAAACAGTTTTAAATTTGCCGTAAAGTTCTATTTTAAATCCCGTTGGTTTTTAGATTAGCTGAAACGTTTTTACTTTCACTTACGTATATTTGAAATATATAATAAGGAAAGTATTGCGATCGTGAAAAATTTCGACTTCCGGTTTTCAACGGAAATACACGTTTTGGGGCCCCCTGAGTCCAAATAACCAAGTTCTGCGAAATGGTCTTTGTGTGTGTCTGTGAGTGTGTGAATAGACTAGCTCAAAAACCATAAACCGTGCGAACCTGAAATTGGATATTCCGTGTATGTATATGCCCGAAATATGACTGTAAAAATTTCATCAAAATTGATCAACCGCAAGAGGAACTTTACTTAATAAATTTTGTATCTTTTTCACGTGCTTTTTTTATTCACTCAAGAACGGATTTCACGATTGTGATCAAACTGGGTATTTAATGTATGCATATGCCAAAAATGTGACAGCCAACATTTCATCAAAATTGGCCAAACAGAGGGGGCACTTTATTTCATAACTTTTTTTCCAATTTATAGCTTTCTTTAAATTATCTCAAAAACGGCTTTAATAATTTTGACCAAATTCGCCATGTTTAAAGAAAATAAGGCGTTCTTTAATAACAGGTAAGCTTTATCGTTATTAAAATGTTCTGAGGGGGCTTAAATGGGGAAGGGGCCTTTTTTGTTTTCCTGTAAAGTACCCTTGTTTTTGTTTATATGGAAAAATTAACTGTCTCTCATTACGCCTAAAAATAAGAAATGGTTAAATATGAAATATGAAAAAAATCAAGTAAGCATATACGTTGAGCACATGCATGCCGCGGAGTACGACTTTAATGACAGTTCATAATTAAAGCCGTTCTGTAAATTGAATGGAAATTATTTCTTTCATGGTAAATGAAGTTTTCAACAACTACTTAGAAAATAATAAAATCAGACGACGTGGAGTATTATGCTTGCATTGCCGAATTATCAGAATTTTATTTAATAATAAAAAAAATAGTGTTTTTATAGAGCAAATAAAAACAAAAATAAGAAATGAATGTGGAAAAATGTGTCTTTAAGAAGTGGCAATTAACGAAACACACTAATTTCTAATTTAAGTAAGTTAGTAAGTGAAAGTTGTGTGATGCGCGCACGCACCAGAATTTTTAATCTGTATCAGTGAATTTCGATTTGACTTTATCAAAAAGAATAGGATACAACTAATTCAAGGCCATTATAGCTACTAAGCCACAGCAATGCGTGGTCAGGGACTGCTCGTTGAAATATATATATTTATGCTCAGTTGAGGATAGTTCTAAATAGGATGTTATTGGTAAATTGTAGGTAACATCAAGAAAGTACTGTATAAATGTTCAATTAACTATTAATAACCCCGCGGTGGCCCTAGGACTTTTAATGGGAGTAAAAAACCTTAGCTATGCCATCCCTCAGATAGGACGTAAAATGGAGGTTCAGAGCCTGTACGATGTCAGGTACTCGTTAAAGATCCCTATCCTATTTATACCTGAACAGGCGAAATTTAGGGTACAGCTCTCGCTGTAGCATCGTCCGATTAGCCTTAGTAGCATAAATGATCGTTAAACAAAATAACGAACAACTATTAATATTGGATTATAATAGAATCATGTTTATTGCTTTAAAGGTTTTACAGCAACTTTTAGAAGAAAAAGCATACGTGTTTAAAATGGAAAGAGCTTACGTAGTATTGGAAAGTCCATGAGAGTGTTACGTTAATGGTTTTATCGACATATATCGTAGTGTTATTAAGAATAAGTGAATAAAATTGAAACTATGTTGAGAGAGCTTAAGAGAAAGTAGTGGCTGTCATTTAGAAAGTTTTTACACTTCATTCTAGGCTTCATGATTAATTTAACAGGACACTTAGCCTAACACAGTAGAAAATAGTTTTTATAATTATTAACAGTGAGGATCGGTGAATATTTTCCTACAACAAGCACTTTCCTTTTACAAAAATATAGCATACTTCTTTAATAATTTTTGAACCATTCACACAGCTATCGAGGTTATCATCGAGTGACTTTCTTATTTTCATGTCGTGTTGTTTGTTTAACGTCACTTAATGCTACGAAGGCTAATCTGACGATGCTACAGTGGGAATCCTGAATTTTGCCTCTCCAGTTATAATTAGGATGGGGATCTTAAACGATTACCTGACATCGTACAGGCTCGGGACCTCCATTGTACGCCCTATCCGAGGGACGGCATAGCCAAGGATTATTTTTCACTCCCATTAAAAAATGTTAGGGTTTTGTAAGGGTTTTTAGTTTTGTAGGCTGCTATACTAACCACACCACAGGTGATCCAGAATTTTTCATTTATTTTATTAATAAATAGTAGGTATAAATGTTTTGTTTATATAAAAAAAAAGAAGTAATGTGACATGTTATGGAGTGTATTAGCGGCGTCTCTTCCCACCTTGATATCAGATTTAAGAATAAATGATCCCTCATTCAGCTTCTTTTGAGCATCCTATGGCCTTTCATTTCGTTTAAGTTAAGTTTAAAGATTTTAAAGTTGTTTTTGAAATTATACTACAGCAAAAACTCCCATATTAGATACCTGACCTTTTTTGCTTACTATCGTTTAGACTGAAAGAAATATTACTTGACACTGTGCACTGTAAGAATATAATGCAAGAATATATTAGTTCAGTCTTTTAAATTTGATCCTTTATTGGCCTCACACTATTTTTACAATAGTTGGTTCAACGTTTCGGCACTAAGCCATTTTCAAGAAGAAGACCTAAAATTTAGAATTTCAATACTTTTGAACTCAATAAATTAAAATAAAAAACATTCAAGTGAAAAAATATATGATTTTACCCACCTGTGACCACAATTTTTAAATAAATTAGGCTGACTACCCTTGTCTAAAATTAAAAATCTTTATTACTAGTTAACAACTATTGTCACTTTTGGTAAGAATCACAGTCAAATGGATTATTTTACTAATCCCCTTATCCCCTCCAATCTGTAACCTCACTATTACTTAAATAAACAATTTGCAAAAATTTTTAAATTAAAATTATGATTAAAATTCTTACATTTTTTTTATATTTCACTATTTATTAATTTTCTAAAATTTTAAAATTCATAATAAAAATTTTTTTTATATATAAATTTCCAGACATATTACTTTTTATTATTAGGACAATCAATTATTAATTTTACTTAAAATTTCCGCATAGTATTTGTTTAAATTTCTGGAGTTATTTTTAAAATTTACTGTCTTATCAATATTTTCTGAAATTGACATGGCTTCAAGCATTCTTCTCTTATATACACTTGATTCCCTATTCATCACTTCAACTCCATCAAAATCAAATCTATGCTGTGTTTTATTTACATGTTCCACTAAACCTGTTTTTTTGTCATTTTTTTTTTTTTTTGTATATTTTTCACATCATTTTTATGTTGGTACATCCGGTCAGAAACATATTGCTTTGTTTCACAAATGTATATTGCTGGGCAATCCAAACAAGGTATTTTATAGACTACTTCGGATTGGTTTTTAACATTTATTTTATCTTTCATATTGCTGTATATGTTGCCCACTTTATTTAAAAATTGTGGTCACAGGTGGGTAAAATCATATATTTTTTCACTTGAATGTTTTTTATTTTAATTTATTGAGTTCAAAAGTATTGAAATTCTAAATTTTAGATCTTCTTCTTGAAAATAGCTTAGTGCCAAAACGTTGAACCAACTATTGTAAAAATAGTGTGAGGCCAATAAAGGATCAAATTTAAAAGACTGAACTACTATTTTCTTAGCCTCAAGACCAATATAGTATTAATGCAAGAATATATGTAAGAATGTACTGTAAGAAATATTAATTGATTATTAAGTTAGCACGGCGATATCAATATCGTCGAAATTTTCAGTTGTTTATTTTACTTTCACATACCTGTATATACAATATACATTAGGGAAGGTATTAAGTATTAAGAGGGTATTGGGGTTCAAGGGTTCTGTTCATCTTTGGACTTTCATGAATATCTTGAACTTAAGCCATAATGTCTGCAAAAAATAAAAGAAGGTTTTTCCTTATAAAAATATTATATAAATAAACATTTAATTAGTTTTTTTTTTTTTTATGCTTAGTGAATCACAAAAAAGAAAAAAAAAAATGTGTTCACCTTGAGTTGTTTTTAAACTGAATAAATTGTTAGTGTTGGTATAGAAATAAATCTGGTGCGATGCGCGCATCAAACAACTTTTACTTACCAACTTACTTAGATTAGAAATCGACGTTTTTCGATAATATTGTAAACACTATTCCTCAACTTCTCACATGTTTCCACATTTACATGCTTATATTTGTATATCTCCAAAATTTCTAGAGTGTCTGTAATGCGAAACTTGAAAGTTCTAAGTACTTATCGATTCATTATTGCCTATTTATTTTTTAAAGGGCCTTATTTCATAGACAGTCGAGTTTCTTTTATTGCTTGCTTGTTTTTTACTGCGATAGAAGGTGTATTTACGCCCCATAGTAAAGTTTGTCCCTTACGCCTTTCGCGAAATCGAGAACGATTACAGTTCCTCTAAAATCACTTTATATTGCATTCTGAAATATATTATGGAACTAAAGTTTCTAAACTAAAACATAATTATTTAAAGATTATCTGACACCATATTTTTCCACACCTTAAATGCTTTAAATAATATGAGCATCACGTATTTACTCTCTAAAGAAAAATAAATGTTTTTATTGTTAAAAAAAACTTAATATTTTCATCAGTGCTAATACGAGATATGAAATTTTGGCTGTCACATATACATATTTCAAAAACCGAGTTTGATTAAAACCTTTACAGCCGTTTTCGAGCAAATAAAGAAACATGTGCAAATGAGAAAAAAAATATTAAAGTGCCATCTCCAATTGATCAAATTAGGCTGCCACATCGCGTACATATACATACAATTAATACCCAATTTCAGGTTCTTGCGGTTTATAGTTTTTGAGCTAGTCTGTAGTGTAGTAAGTGAAAGTAAAAAAGTACAAGCATTATTAAAGAAAATCTGCCACTGTTAAATTTCACGATCTAAAGTTTTCCTAAATTAAATTAAATTTGAATTATGAAATCTGTTTTCATATGTAATGAATACAATTTAATAAATCTAATCAATATATCAAATTATGAAGCTATAATAATTTTAAAATAATTATATTTAACTAGCTGTATATATCGGTTTCACCCGGAGAATTTTATTTTTTAAATCTATAAACTTTTATCGACTCAAACGGTCGATTTTGTAAAAATGAATGTAAAGCAAGATCAAAACGATCATTATAACAATAAAGAATATATCCAGAGATCGGCTGGAGTTATGCAATTTTTATATGGACAGTTGTTCGCACCTGTTCTGAAAGAACCACTGAGCGAAATTTGGAGAATAAAGATTATAAGCTGAAGATCGGCTGAAGTTATGCAATTTTAATATGGACAGGTGTTCTCACCTGGTCTGAAAGAACCACTGAGCGAAATTTGGAGAATTTAGGAAAAACGGTATGGATTTCTATAGAGAACAAATAAACAAACAAACAGAATTTCATATCATTAAAATATCTGAATGCATTATTGTTGGTAATAGATCTAAAAATTCAGGAAATAAAGGTTAAAAAATATCGGCATGAGTAATGAAGGTAATCAGGAAAAAGAAAGATTACGTAACTCTTTTATTGAATATAATGTAGAAAAACTTTATATCCTCCAACAATATGAAATTAATATTAAAAATGTTAATAAGAAGCTCATAAATAATTTATATTTCTTACAGTAACAAATGCCAGAAGAGAATTAAATTAAAATTATTTTTATTTGTTAGTAGACAACTCTAATATTAATAAAATACTGTAACGTTAAACAAAAACATATGGTTTAGAATGATTCTAGTATTGCTGTTGGAAATATAATTAATATTTTTTTAGTTTTAACATATACCTGAATATCGTTTTTATTTCTCGATATTAGTGTAACAATCATGTTTTAAAATTTGATTAATTATTTTTCTATTCGTCGATTTTTATTGTGATTACAACTATTTTATTTTTGTCATTAAATGGTCATTTTTAAATTTTAAATGAAAATATTATCTATAACCATTTGTACCTGATAAAAATTTAGCAACATGTATTTACTCTCAATAAAAGTACCATAAAAATTTCATATTGTTAAATAAAAGTTTTTATTTATATTGGTGATTATTTGGTGATGCAAGCATAATACTCCATAGCGTCCTTTTTATAATTCTTTATTTAGTTGTTAAAAACATCATTTAGTCACCATGAAAACAAATAATTTCCATTAAATATATAATGCAACGTTTGTTTGTTTGTTTGTTTAACGTCAATTTTTATGCTACTAAGGCTAATCGGACGATGCTACAGTAGGAGTCCTAAATTTTGCCTTTACAGGTATAATTAGGACAGGGATCTTTAACGAGTACCTGACATCGCACAGGCTCAGGACCTCCGTTCTACGTCCCATCCGAGGGAAGTATATTGCAACGTTAAACAAAAGGCAAAAAAAACGTATGGTTTAGAATAGTTCTAGACCTTCTGTTGAGACGAACTAACTGTTGGAACAAACTGTCTTAGTACATTCTTTTTTTTTTTCGGTACTTCTACCTGGGCATGTGTGGCATACGGGGGGTTAATCTAGAGGTGTAATCAACCTATTGTAACCATGGTGAGATGGTCGAGATTTATTCTGTGGGGCCTCCACGAAATAAAAGTTAACCCTCCTAGGGTGGATTCGAACTCCGTTCCGCGCGAGCGTGCTACAGCGTGTCTCGCTCCAACACGCTCGGCTATCTGGGGTCACCTGTGATGTAGCGGTTAGCATGGCAACCTACAATCCTAAAGGTCGCGGGTTCGCGTCCCGAGGTGGCCCGAGGATTTTTTAATGGGAGTCAAAAATAACTCGGATAGGAAGTAAAATGAAGGTCCAGAGCCTATGCGATGTCAGGTACTCGTTAAAGATTCCTATCCTAATTATACCTGGATAGACAAAATTTAGGAATCCCACAGTAGCATCTTATGATTAGCCTTAGTGGCATAAAGTGACTTAAAACAAAACAAACAAAGCTTATTTCTGCCCCCAGGTTTTAGATTAATAGAAATATATTTTGATTAAACGATATAAAAATATATGATCCCATGAGAATTTAATAAAATTTCTTTTTTTGCCAACAAAAACTGCGCACCGTTTGGCAAATTATGCGACTGTTTTTGCGAAGCAGATAATCAGAAGTCTTCATGTTATCAATATTCATGTTGAGAGCTTCAACATTTTACGATAATCAATAACAGTCCAGCCCTCGGCGTTACACTTTTCAATTCGTATGCGGTCGATTCAAACAAAGAAAGAAAAAGTTGAATTTAAATGCTTCGTTGTTTAATATGCGTTCCTGATATCCAAGCGAAAATCCATGTAAAATAATTGCATTTTGTTTTATACATTCTGTCCTTAAGAGATTGCGCTACCTTTATTTCATTGAACTATCTATAAATAATAATTAAGCCGCCAGAAAATCCTTAGCTATGCCGTACCTAGGATAGGAAGTAAAATGGAGGTCCAGAGCCTATACGATGTCAGGTACTCGTTACAGATTCCTATCCTAATTATACCTAGATAGACAAAATTTAGGAATCCCACAGTAGCATCTAATGATTAGCGTTAGTGGCATAAAGTGACGTTACACAAAACAAACAAAGCTTGTTTCTGCCCCCAGTTTTTAGAGTAATAGAAATCTCTTTTTTTTTAAACGAGTTAAAAATATGTAATTCCATGAAAATTCGAAAGCATTGTTTTTGCCAGCAATTGTTTACCGTTCGGCACATTATACAACTTTTTTTGCAAAGTAGAGTTGCTTGCGTGAGCACACACAGCCTCGAGGGGGTAGCCCAAACCTCACGTCTCCATTAAAGGCTACTCATAACTCCATGAACAATACCATTGAAGACAATATGGCGTCAGCTCTTTCGGGTTCTAGGAAGTTGACATACTGTCTAGGTGCATGGCTGCTCAGAGTCAGCAGGCACCTTTATTTCTTTTCACGAAGCAGACCGTTCAGGGACCGAACCTCCACGCGGCTACTGACATTCTGTTATCAATTATGTTATAAATACACGCCTGGTTGGCTTGAGATTCCTCCAGTAGGTTACCGGGCCTCATATTTCCGGTGGATTGCACTGCGTGGTTTTCATATGTGGGCGGTTACACAAATCAAGCGGTCTCCCATCCAAGTAATATATATCTGATAGAAAGAAAGTTTTTGATCATATAGCCTGAAAGTACTCATTTCATAGACAACAAATGTGAACGTCTGCCACCTCAGATCGGTTGCCATCAATTTTAATAGGTAAAGAAAATCGAAATTTTAAAACTTTTTTAAAATTTTGTGCTTATAACTCGAAAATAATTAATCGCAGAGAAAACTGTATTCTCTCCAAAACCATAGTGCATAAAATTTCGCGTCGACTGAAGTCCTTACAGTTAAAATTGGTTTAGTATTTTCCCCAAAACCGACAGCCAATTTAGCCAATTTTGCAGAAAAATTAATTACGCTAATGGTCCAAAGCCTGCAATTTAAAAAGGCCTCTCCAAATCAAAATGTTTCCTATAATAGTTGTAGGATATGAAATTCTGTGTAAACGAGCCCCTTAATTTTAAAACAGCCAACTCCTGTTAAGACGAAGTAATTAAAACGTGAACGTAGATTTTGACAGAAAAAAAAAAAAAAAATCTGTAATCTCATTGAGAATACAAAGTTGAGAAAAATATCAAGTTACCAACAGATACGGAACATTCAAAACATAATGTGTGTAATAATTTTAGAAAGAGAAGCTCTGGGATGTTATTATTTTTGTGATCGCAGACGCTACGCAATCGCCGTTATTGTGTTTAATAACTGTTACCTCAACGCTTATTCATTAGATTATCTTTTTTGAATATTGTTTGTTATCTTGTTTAGAAAGCAATTGAAAGGCTCTATCAAAAAGATTATCTTTGTTAAATAATCATGTTTCTAATTAAAGGAAGCTAACAGATAAACTTATAAACCTCTCCAATGCTAAACTACCGGGTCAGTTTATGTTCAGTACATCTGCTGTTTACAGTAATATTTATTAAAAAATAATCAGAATTTAACAAGTAATGAAATTCTTCATTTCAGATATTTCTTTCTGGGCGTTCTGCCCCGCTCGAAATGAAATCTCTAATTCAGGAATGAAAAAAATTCGATATTACGCGGAGGCGTCAAGTACGTGAGTTAGTGAGTTATCTCCATCACTTAATTAACATAAAATACAATTTTTCAGACCGAATATCCTTGATGATGAGACATCATGTTACCTGTGGTGTAGTGATTTTTAGCATAGAAACCCACTCTAACCTAAAGACAGGTGGTCCTAAGACTTTATACCTTCTACGTACTGTATATACCGTCCTTAGGAGGGGACGTATAATACAGGTCCCGAGCCTCTTCGATGGCAGGTTCTCTAAATAGAAAAAACAAAGGATTCGCACTGTATCATCTTCCGAATATCAATGTAGCATTAAAGGCGTTAAATAGCAAACAAAGAAACTGACATTAAAATGTTGAAATAATATATTAATAATCATATTAAGATTTTACTTTTTTTTTTTACTTTAATTATTAATTCGCACCTGTCAGCAAAGTGCGGACATTCAGCGGATTAGATGGCGGCAATATGAACTAATGACATGTGAGACATGAGGAGGGAAAGCACCCAGCAGCACCCCCTTCCTGGCTTCAGTCAATTACCTCGGCTGTCTAAGAGAGCAGATCTCTCATCCAGCGTCTTTTTAGTCTTCTCGAACCCACGCGAATCTTAGCCATATTACTTATTATACAGTTTGGATGTTCGTACAAATTACTAAAAAATCGTTTGTAAAGTGTCGTTACGTGTTGGTCGACTGTCGGTAGATGGAGATCAGTATGTAAAGTGTATTTTTTAGTCGCAACAATTTTGATTTAAACGATTGAAGCTTTTGTAAGTGAGTATTTTTAGCTATGCCGAATATATGTGAGGAATAAGGAAGATTTAACTTAATAATTATATTAACTTATTCTAAAACAACACTGAGACTCTTTCCCCTAGTTACTTTTAGATAATGAAAAGAAAATTAACCTTAAACATATCATATTGTGACTTGAAACAAAACACAAAACATATGGTTTAGAATAGTTCTAGACTTTCTGTTGGAAATTAGTAACAGTTAGAACAAACTGTCATAGGACATGTTTGTGACTACGCTGTTCGAATACCATCTAACCTGGTAGAACCATCGAGGCAGTTCGCATTATGACAAAATATAGGGAGCGATAGACTGTAGAGTTAGTCTTGTTCTGAATCTGAAGTCATATAGTTATTTCTGTGTTAATTTTTGAAACCTGTTTAATTATTTTTGTTTTAATAATATTTGTGGCATTGGTTATTTTTATTTGAATAAAAAAAAATCTGGTGCGTGCGCGCAACACACAACTTTCACTTACCAACTTACTTAGATTAGAAATTAATGCGTTTTTTTAATTGCCACTTCTCAAATGAACAGAACAGCTTTAATTATAACGCATTGGTTTGTCATTGAAGGCGTACGGCGCATGCGTGAGCTCAAGGTGTTTCATGAGTTGACGGAATATTTTTCTTTTTTTCTCCTGTATATGTTTACTTGATTTTCTTCATATCTCATATTTAGCCATTTCTTATTTTTAGGCGTGATCAGAGACAGTTAATTTCTCAATATAAACTAAAACAAAGGTACTTTATAGAAAAACAAAAAAGGCCCCTTCCCCATTTAAGCCCCTCAGAACATTTTAATAATGATAAAGCTTACCTGATATTAAATAACAACCAATTTTCATTAAACATAAAGAATTTGATAAAAATCGTTAAAGCCGTTTTTGAGATAATCGATCAAAAAGGTAAAAATTGGACAAAATTTATTTTGTAAAGTCCCCCCTCCTGTTGATCAATTTTGATGAAATTTTTACAGTCACTTCTCGGGCATATCAGTAGATCAAATACTAAGTTTAATCAAAATCGTTAGAGCCGTTTTTGAGAAAATCGAAAAAAACTTAAAAAGTTATTAAATAAAGTACCCCCTCCCTTTGAGCAAATTTGATGAAATTTTTGCTGTTACATCGCGGGCATATACATACTCTAAATACCCAATTTCAGGTTCGCACGGTTTACAGTTTTTGAGCTAGTCTGTTCACACACAGACACACAGACACACAGACACACACACACAGACCATTTCGCAGGACTTGGTTATTTTGACTCAGGGGACCCCAAAACGAGTATTTCCGTTGAAAACCGGAAGTCGAAAATTTTCACGATCGCAATACTTCCACTTAATATATATTTCATATATAGGTAAGTGAAAGTAAAAAGGTTAAGTTTTGAAGGTTGAAAATGCAATAATGATACAGTTTCGTGAAATATAAAACATCAGATCGAAAAGAGTTTGTGATTTGTTATTGGATTAACTTAAATTATTGTATTGTAACATAATTGGATTAACACGAAGTATTCTAGTACATGTTTGTGACAGTTCGGGAATAATCTAACGCTTGCCTGGAACTTTCTAGACTGTTCTAATTTAGACAAAATATAAGGAGCGATGGACTGAACAGTTAGTCTTTCTCTGAAGACCGATCATATGGTTTCTTTTGTGTTAAGTTGTCATTACAAGTTGATACTTTTTGTAATATTGTTAATTACTTGTATTTTTATATTTGTCTGACATTTTTAATTATTATTTTCTTTGAATAAAATTATATACGTAAGTGTTACAATGTTTTGTGTTCGAAAATTTTCCATTCTTTATTTTTGGAATAATGAGAGACTTGATGTCTTTTTGGTTCTGTCTCCAGATAGACAGAACCAAAGGTACTTTGTTATTAGGTGTTTGTTACCTACACAAAAAGTGTAGGTATTTCCGTTGAAAACCGGAAGTCGAAATATTTCACGATCTTACCACGACTTTACCTTACTATTTATTACATATATAGGTATGTGAAAGTATAAAAATATTTGTTTGTTTGTTTGTTTAACGTCACTTGATACCACTAAGGCTAATCGGAAGATGCTTATATGCTATAGATATTTTTATATGACTAGCTACTACCCGCGACCATCTGTGCAGTTGAATACACTAACCATTACACCATAGGTGACTCTGTGAAGAAGCAGTTAAGTGAAGGAATATGCGCATTATAGGAACGTGCGTAAAATACCTAATCGGTCACTCGCATCACTCGAGGTTGGATGGCTCAATAATTTTTGCCCTAAGCGCGAAGAACGTTTTTTTACTGCCATTAAAAAGGGGACACCGTGAGATGCAAACTTGCGACCTTTAATATTGTAAGTTGAAATTTTTTTTTTTTTTTTTTATCTAATATATGTAATTTTCTTTAAATGTTTTACATACATTTGGTATTTTTTTATATACATATATTTATAAATTCTGGTATTTCTTATTTAGCCTTTCTAATTTTAGGTCGAAGGTTCGACCAAAAATTTGGGTCCAAACATTGGCTTCAATAAAACATATTAATACTGCTTATTTTGACCGCACCCCCAACCATTTCCTCTTCATTATTCAACTCGGGTACTTCTTAGTACCTACTCTTCTAATATTTTTAAATATGTCCACAAATTTCGATATATAGAAAACAAAACTTGTGATATAGATCGTGTATAGAAAACAAAACTTGTGTTATAGAAAACAAAACAAAACAGAAAAATAAACCTAGTCGGCTTAGCAAGTAAAAGCTACAAGGGGTAAAGGATGTAAAGGAGGAAACACCTAGCCCCGAAATTCCTTAAGCCCCGGAGGTTAGAATGGAAATCCCCCATCTTGCTTAACCTCCCCCTCCCTGCTTAACCTCCCCCTCCCTGCTTAACCTCCTCCTCCTCCCTGGCTAAGCCCCTCCTTCCTGCTTACCCTCTTCTGTTATCCGACATGAGGGTTACCTTCTTATCTCTAACAACTCTTTTCTATCCTTAGGCTTGTCATCGAATTCCAGTCTTAGTAATACATCTCCATAAACATTGTTAGAATGCAGGAGAAATATATTTGAGAAGTAGAATAGTCGAGTTTCTAGTGTAGTAGAGGTGTAGTAGAGGATGCGAAATACGTAGGTGAGTCAAATATAAGCCGGACTTTCGTTTTAAATGCTAAAATATTAAGAGGAGCGGATGGGTAAAAGTGGGTTAGTTGAGAAGGGAGAGGGGCGATGGGAGGGGAACCGGTCGCTTCCCCGGTCCGGCCTCGGTTCTGTCTGTGCAGCCATGTTTGAGGAAGGGGTCACACCTGCAGTTGCGCAACGCGTTACGCGTGAAGTTTTTGACAGATGAAGGCGTTAAGCCCAGTGAAATTCTCACTAGACGTAATGCTCAGTTGGGGGATGCAACCCTCTCACGCACTCAAGCCTTTGACTGGGCCAAGAAAGTTGAAGAAGGGAGAGACGCCTTAGAATATGAGAGCCACAAAAGGCGTCCACGGACAAGTGTGACTGACAGACATGAACATTGGCGTCATCCATGATCTCATTAAAGGTGATCGGCGCCTGAGGGCTGCTAGCGCTAAAACAGCCTATAGGAACACAAAACGCAACCAGTCGGTCATAGACGCCAATTTGATGCACGACAATGCTGGGGCTCACACTGCCGCACCGACTCAAGAAACATTGTACTGGGAAAAACTTAAACACCCTCCCGATAGGTTAAATCATGGTCAGGATTTTCAGTTACAATGATATTTATTATGGTAAGCCAACGTTTCGATCCAACTTGTGGATCTTCATCAGGGCTAAAAGAAAACAAATATATGAGTATCTATGCTAGAGGGTGACAATAAATGGATACATTACAGAACTGATAATAATATAAAAGATGGTGTATACATAAATATTAAAATAAAAGGCTGGTTAACAAGATAAAATAGAATCTGATATTTACCTACTGAGTCCAGGTGGATACTAAGACTAAAGGTAAAAATAAGGTGAGAGGTAGTGGTAGGGGGTTAGTTTGCCGACTTCAAAGGTTTATGGCGGGGAAATCCAACGCTTTTGAAGTGAAGGCACATGACAACTGAGTGGACAAAAATATTTAAAAACTAACAAAATATATGGTACTGTATACAAATAGTTGCGTCTGGACTGAATAATAACATAAAAATGAGATAATACATAAAGTAACAATGCATACAAATTTGGAAAATATACATAAAAAAAGCATACAATACAAAAAATAATAATAGTACAAGAGGTACAGAGATAATTGCAAGTACCTATGAAATCAAAACTAGGATTTGAGGATGCGGAAGATGTTAGAATAAGTGGATGAAATTATCTCTTTATCTGTTTTGTGATTTACCGGGTTATTTGTTTCTAGATGGATGAAAATGAATTCTGAGAGGAGACGTTTGTCGTGGTTAGATACAGTTGCTAATATGGAGGGGTTCTCAAAGTCGAAGGAATGGTTGTGGGCAAAGACATGTTCTGCTAATTTAGATGTAGACGAATTACGCGTGGAAATACTGTATTTATGTTGATAAATACGTTTTTTAAATAATTTTTGGTGTCACCTATATAGCAACTGTTGCAATTAAGCGTGGAGCACTGGATACGATAAACTACATTACACTTGTCTAGGAGAGGTACAGGGTCTTTGAGTTTTGTATAAAGATTTTTTAATTTATTGTTATTTTTTAATACTAGGCGAATGTGGGGGAAACTCGATGAGAAGGATTTTTTAATTTTGTTTGAGAGAATGGGGGATATATGGGATAGATCTGTATTGGAAAGTAGAAATCGGAGGTTGTGAAGAGTTGTTAGAGAGATTTTGAGTTTTAGCATTGTTATTGATAAGTTTTTTTGTTTAAACACCCTCCCTACATCCCAGACCTGTCCCCCTGTGACTACCATCTCTTTGGGCCTTTGAAGGACGCACTTGGATTAGTACTTTGAAAGCAATGGCAGTGTAGAGGATATTGTGCTCAATTGGTTCAAGACATTCGAATCCAGAAGCTATAGAAGATATAGAAAAACTATAAAATATTTTTGAAATTCTGGAATAAGTCCGGTTTATATTTGACTCGCTCTCTTATATCAACGAAAGTATTGTAACTAGTGATGGGCAAAACTGTTAATTTTGAAAAACAGTTGCAACTGTTTCTGCTACTTTCAATAAACAGTTTAAAAAAAACAGATACAACTGTTTAAAATAATACTATATGGGAAAAAAGAAAAAAACTAGTCCCACTTCGCATTCCAGCATTCTTTTGAATTATGTTTTAATTATTGAAATATCTAACAAGTTCGAATGACAATTTCTCACAAAACATTTAATATAAAATAAAGCTTTATGTAAAATAATTAAACAGCACTAAAAATAAATTATAAATCAAAACTTGTAATAGGCATCAATTGATTTTTTGTTTATAAAATTATGGTTTAATTGAATAAATAATCTGTAGAAAAATAATTTAATAATTAAAAAAATTAAGAGCCACATAACTCAGAGTAGCGGATTTGCGAATGAAATAAACAGATACAGCACGGGCGCAAGCTGTTTAATAAACAGTTTCACTGAAACAGTTTCGAGAAGCAGGGAGCATTAGCAGGTTAGCAGGCTGTTTCATTAAACAGACTGTTAACCGAAACAGATACGTGAAACAGTGGCCTTGAAAAAGAAACAGATTCATAAACTGTTTCGGTCAACAGCCTGTTAACCTGCTAATTCTGCCTGCTTCTCGAAACTGTTTATTAAACAGGTCACGCCCGTGCTATTGCAAGCTAATTGTTTGTGTTTAATTTTTATTATTATTTACCTTTTTTTTTCTCACTACACTGTTGTATCTGTTTATTTTTTTCCGAAACAGTTAACTGTTTCTGTTTAATGAAATTAACTGTTTCAAATAAACAGATTGCTACTAAACAACACACCACTAATTGTAACACTCATGATGATTTAAATAATTTTTACTAAACGAAAATTATAATTCATAATGTCTGGAAAACAATTAAAACTCAAATAATTAACAAGTTTACAAAAAGTATTCGACCTCTAACGATACAGTAACACATCTATCATTTGAACTTCTGAGCAAGAATAACTCTCCAGTCCATCAATCCTTATATATAGTCTGAAGAAGAAAAGTCTAGAAGATTCCCGACAAGCGTAGATTTTCAGGTACTAGAACAGTTTGTAACTTCTCCAACAAAAAGTGTAGACCTCTTTTCAATCATATGTTTGTGTTTCACATTTACAATTTCTTATTATAGTTTTTATTTATTTAATCTTTTAGCCTCTACCCTGTTTTTCTGATGAGTGAAATGTACACTCATTTGAACAACACCTATACAAAACAAATCGTTATTTACGGCAAGCTTTTAAATGAAATCGTTTGCTAATTTCTGGTAATCTGACTGCTGATACCCTTTAAAAACAAAATATAGAAACTTTGCTCCACTAAACGTATTCACAATCAAGTTGTCAGATATTCCATTTATTTATTTAGCATTTTTTTCATAATACAGTCAAAATTGTTTATAACGACACCGGCTATAATGTACAATCGGATATAACAAACAAAATAATCGGCCGCATGAAATAATATACAGAAAAAAGCATTGATATCGCTTACAACGGACATTGGTTATAGTGAACAGGTCGGTTAGAGCCAACATTTTCTTGGTAACATTTAACAGTAGCAGTTAAAATGTCGCTTACAGCGTACATTTCAAGACTAAGTTCTACGAAATGAAGAAAAATAGTTTTGTTTACTTTACAACAATGCACTCGACAGTGTCTCAATTCAGTTCTCTCTTGTCTTTATACACTGAAACATGCCATGACAACAATATATGCACGATTGAGGAACAGTTTGGGATAGTTTGCCGAGTTGATTCCGCGAGTACGATTGCCCGTGAATTAAAAACATCTCGTTCAACTGGATATGAAACTCCAGTAATTGTGAAAGAATCTTTCTCCGTTGTCTCCACTTCAATCGATTTTTTTTTTTTTTTGCCGAACTAAGAGGAACGCGAGAGGCAAGAATGACAGATTTTTTTTTATTTAACTTACTTATTTATATGTAATTTTGGATATGATAATATGTATTTTCACCCTTTTTTCATTATATATGTTTCAATTTAATTTAATTTTTTATAAAATTCTAAATGTCTATATTTTTAGAATACCAAGATTTTGCATTATGAGTATTGTTTATTTAGTACCTTATTGTGTACTTTAATTGTTATTAGTTATTTTGCACTTAAATTGACGTAAGATTAATTTTCTACTTAAATTACGTAAGATGAAAATATGTATAGATAATGCTTAGTATTTAACAGATCCAAAATTAAGACGAAGTGACTATAGGGACTAGTTTAACACCGTTTACAGCGAACTGTTCGTTGTAACCGATAATACCGCTAAAAGAGAACATCGGCTATAACGTACAAAAACCTCCAGTCCCTTGAAGTTCGTTGTAAACGATTTTGACTGTATGTAAATTAAAGGATAGGTGTATAATTTCACTGAATTAATTTTTCGGGATTTACAAAGAATAAACTTTGTTTTTTTCTGATAAATTTTGCGATTATTTTATAGGAAAGAAAAGTATTTATAAATTTTATAAAAATCAATAGAAATCATCCTGAAAAACGTTTTTGGTCTTTTTTACTTTAACCACACCAGTAACTTATTTCTAAAAAAGCGATTTATCTTAATATTAAATTAGAACAGATTATTAAAGTAATGTATTTAAAAGATTAAAATATTGACAAAAATGTTTGTTTATTATACTGCATCTTCAAATTCTCAAACTGCATTTAAATGCTGTAGATCTTCTTTGGTAAAAAATAAGCATCATAAAGTATCATCCTCTTCTGCATTTCCGCGTTTTATGCAATATTTCCAACCTTTGAAATGTCTTAAATGCCACTTATTCCGATTTAAGAACACGACTCAGGTGTACCATATTCATTATTAATAAACCTAGATTGTATTAGGTAGTTAACCTCCTTCATGTATATCTTTTTTCTCTTCAAATATTCGTATGTTATTAAATAACGTTATAACGTATGTAATTAAATAATGTTAAATATTAAAAGTAACTGGTGTGGGTGAAGAAAAAAACACCTGAAGTTTTAAGCAAAATTATTTAAATAATAAAGATTTTATCCTTAGTTTGTTTGTCTAATTAACGTCACTTTATGCATCCATAGCCACAAACGTTTACTAGAACAGTCAGAAACGTTTAATAGAACAGTTTGTAACTTTTTTAACAAAAAGTCTAAAAATTTTTTCGATCTTAATGTAACGTGGAAAAAATCTGGTGCGTGCGCGCAACACACAACTTTCACTTACCAACTTACTTAGATTAGAAATTAATGCGTTTTGTTATTTGCTACTTCTCAAATGACCAGAACGACTTTAATTACGAACAATGGTCTGTCATTAAAGTCGTACTCTGCATGCGTGGGCTCAACGAATTTAATGAGTTGACTGAATATTTTTCTTTTTTTCTCCTCTTTATGTTTTCTTTATTTTTATCATATCTCATATTTAGCCATTTCTTATTTTTAGGCGTAACGAGAGAGGGTTAATTTCTCCATATAAACAAAAACAAAGGTACTTTATAGCAAACAAACAAACAAACAAAAAAGGCGCCCTCCCCCCCAAAAAAGCCCCCTCAGAACATTTTAATAATGATAAAGCTTACCTGATATTAAATAACACCTAATTTTCATTAAACATGACGAATTTGATAAAAATCGTTAAAGCCGTTTTCGAGATCATCGAAAAAAAGGTAAAAATTAGAAAAAAATTATGAAATAAAGTGCCCGCTCCGTTGGACCAATTTTGATTAAATGATGGCTATCACATATTTGGCATATACATACATCAAATACCAAGTTTGATCAAGATCGTTAAAGCCTTTTTTGAGTAAATAAAAAAAACACGTGAAAATGATACAAAATTTATTAACTAAAGTCCCCCCTCCGGTTGATCAATTTTGATTTAATGTTGGCTATCGCATCTTTGGCATATACATACATCAAATACCCAGTTTGATCAAAATCGTTAAAACCATTTTTGAGTAAATAAAAAATACACGTGAAAATGGAACAACATTTATTAAGTAAAGTCCCCCCTCCAGTTTATCAATTTTGATGAATTTTTTACAGTCATATCTCGGGCATATAAATAGATCAAATACTCAGTGTAATCAAAATCGTTAGAGCCGTTTTTGAGAAAATCGAAAAAATCTTAAAAAGTTATTAAATAAAGTACCCCCTCCCTTTGAGCAATTTTGATGAAATTTTTGCTGTCACATCGCGGGCATATACCTACACTGAATACCGAATTTCAGATTCGCACGGTTAATAGTTTTTGAGCTAGTCTGTTCACACACACACACACACAGACCATTTTGCGGGACTTGGTTAATTGGACTCAGGGGACCCCAAAATGTGTATTTCCGTTGAAAACCGGAAGTCGAAATTTTTCATGATCGCAATACTTCCACTTACTATATATTTCATATATAGGTAAGTGAAAGTAAAAAAACATATGATTTAAAATAGTTATAGACTTTTTATTCGAACAGTTTGAATAAACTGTTCTAGTACATATTTGTGACTGTTCGTGTGCCTTCTACGCATGTCTGTAAATGTTCATATTTAGCCTAAATATAAGGAAGAATGGACTGGAGAGTTAGTCATGCTCCGAAGATGAAATCATACGGTTACTTTGGTGTTACAAGTAGATACTTTTTGTAACCGTCTCGATTATTTGAGCTTATCTTGTTTGCGTGTCATTGAAAATTAATATCTTCTTCGGATAAAATTAAGTGTTAATTAAGTTAATTAATAAAATAAAACATAAGTGTCACATTTTTTTTTTTTTTTGTGTGTTTCACGTTATTATATGTATACCATTAAGAATGCTGGTGAATTTTCTGGATCTACCAAACGTATGGTCCTTGCATTTTAATATGAAAAATTCAATTTAATTTATAATAATGACAACAACATCATACCGCAGACAGACCACGTACACTATCTGGGACTTATATTCGACAGAAGGATGACATAGGGTCCTCATGTTTAAATGAAATATACGACGCTTGAAAAAATACTGAAACTACTTTATCCACTCTTCTTAAAAACTTCAAAACGGAAACTAAAACAGAAATCGAAGACATATACATACTTACTTAAACCAATACGGACTCATCACAGATATACGAAACAGCTGAAAAGACACCTTTGAATAAAATTCAAAGATTTCAATAAAAACTTTTACGACTCATAACCAACGCACCCTGGTACGTGACTAACCGGATCCTACATACGGACCTCCACTAGCCAACAGTTGACCAGTATACAGCGACACTCTACAAACGTTTTCACACTAACCTACATGGACATAACAATCGCCTAATAATAGACATGACAACAGCCCAAAAAGGCGTTGGATGAGAGATCTCCTCACTCAAACAGCTCTAGTAATTGATTCAAGCCAGGAATAGGGTGCTGCTGAGTAGGGGAGAGCGGGGTTGGTTGGCTTAGGGGGTAGGTTGGCCATTGGCTTATAGTTTCCGTCACACCTATTGTGAAGGCCCCACCATTGTACCATGTTACCCGCTCGACCTCGGGAGTCTTGTCCTGAGTTTTCAATCCGATGCTAACAGTGCAGAGAAGAGTGTGCTTCATTGATTGATTTTACAACATGTAAGTAAACTTTTATATTTTCAGTAAATTTGGTTTAAAGGCATGACAAAGCAGTTTACTCCGATTCTGCTCACATAGCTCCAAACTCCTTTGAAAAACCTAGCCTTTCGACTAACCAGTTTCTTGTTTGATCGTTCTCCCCTGTCCTGGCAGCCATCTTTGATATGATTTTTCCTGTGGGGTTAGTTGGCTCTCTTCAACTGGCGTTTGTTGGCGCAGTAGCAATTCGCAAAAGCAAGGAAAACATAAACAAAGGTGAAACTACCAAATGTCTTTAGTTCCAGCAAGGAGGATGAGAGCAATTTTTCTTATGCAGAAAGTGACTACAGCCTAAACTTCTATCTTCTTTTATTGTCATTCTATTTTTAATAACAATAATATCTTTCAGGCAGTACTTGAATGAGATGGCTAAACAACCCCACCTTCTAGGCCAACCTGCCCCACATAGGGGGTTAATTGGGATACTATGGATTGACGAATTCTTCTATTTTCTATGATCTTAGTATTAAATATTATGTGGTGAAAAAATACTCGAAGTACTCTAATACTTGGAGTTTACAGTGGCATCAGCCCCATTGGGATTATATTAACATGAACGACTCAACAATAAAAAAAGGGAAAACTGTTGCAAACCAACCCCGCTCTCCCCTACTTTTCTTTCCCATGCCTGACATGTCATTGTTTTCTCGTCCGGCCACCGCATTCGCTGGTTGTCAGCATTATGGAGACAGGTGTAATTAAATAATAAAAGCCCAAAAAAATATAAATCATAATAATGAAAACATACTATCATTCAATATAACTACAGATACATTTGAATAATAAACAATTAAGTCCTTGTGGTTAAGAAGATTTATTTGCAAATTTAATTTTATTTGTAATTGAATCGGATTTAGAGGAAACTATTTAAAGTCCATTAACGGTTAGGAAGAAGGTTTATTTATGAGGCGAAGTTGGTTCTGGTAAAAGACTTTTAAATGTAAAAGATTAGAGCTCAAAAAAGTTTCTAAATGCAAAAGGATCAAGTTTTCACCAACTAGTTGCCATATCTCAGGCTCGACTTACCTGAAGTCTGTCGCCCGAAAGATAAAGGAAGTCTCATTGAAATAGATGGCTTTGACGATCCAATCAACTTATCATTTTTTTTTTTTTTTTATTGATTTACACGAATCCAGAAATTTCGTTTTCAGACTGTTCCGTAATTTATATCCCTACGGTATTATATAATTGAAGGTACCTATGTCATTGCCCAAAAGGTGATATCTAATATTCATTTGTATTTATACAATACAAAAGGTCGGGGGTTCGCGTCCCGTGATGGCCTTAGGATTTTTTAAAAGGAGAAAAAAGGTCCATAGCCTGTACGATGTCAGGTACTCGTTAAAGATCCCTATCTTAATTATTAATTACCTGGATAATCGAAATTTAGGAATCCCACTTTAGCATCGTCCGAATAACCTTAGTATCATAAATGGACTTTAAACAAACAAATAACAATTTCCTATTCAAAATAACATAAACATTTTTTTATGGATAAATTACTAACGTAACTACGTTAGCATATCTCTCGGCCACCGCATCAAAAGTCGTCGGAGTGGAATGTAAGCGTTTATGTTTGATGTTAGTGTCTGTGCTAAGGGGTTCGTGTTAAAAGATAGTCTTTGGTGGAAGTTTTTGTAGTATTGTGTGGCTGTATCGATAACTGTTGAGATATTCAGGTCCTTGTGCAGTCATTTGCCACATAGTATGCTGCGTCTAATATTTTCTTCATGTATATTCAAGAAATAAAAAATTAAATTAAAAAACAAGGCGCCAAGTTCGATTTAAAGTAATAGTTAATAAATTAGCTGTAAATTTATTTTAAATAAATGATTTTTTTTTTTTTATACAAAAAACAAATATCAGAGGTGGGCAGTAGTTAATTAATTTTGGTAGTCATTTAAATTTTTAAGTAACAACTGCAAGTTAAGTAGTTGCATTAACTATTAGTTAGTAGTTGGTAGTTAGAAATGAAAAACTACCTTTTTTTAATTACACAAAAAGTAATTAGTATTCTTAGTGGTTACCAACAGCTGTTATAAGAAACAGTTATAAGAAATAGTTATAGAAACAGTTAATTTTTTAACTACCTATAACTCGTTCGTGGTGGACTATCTGTGCTTCCAAACTCTTTTAATTATAAGTTCAATTGTTTATAAAAACAACATAAGTTTAATTGTTTGATTTTTATGTTTGATTGGACCTCGTTTGATAACCAACCAATTGAAGTTAGAATCCAAAGTGTGGACGGCATAAAAACTCGTCGAGGACTCCCTTTAAGTTAAGTAGTAATAAATTTATTTTTCTGCAGATTAAATTTCGAACTTAATTCCTTTTAATAATTAAATCCTCCTAGAATGAACATTGCCTTATAATTTTTTAATCGTATTAAACTACTTGTATTCGTAGTTAAAAAATAGTCAAATAGTATTAAAGCTTTAAATTATTTAATTAATTTAAATTAAATTAAATTAAAGCTTTGTTCCAACATACAGTCCTGGAATAATTGTGACCCCCATTCTTTCGATTCTTAATTTAATTATATGGTTATCACGTTTTCAATCAATTTGATTGTTGATAATAAACCAATTAAACTTAGTATCAAAGAAGTGGGGGGGGGCTGAAAACTCGTCTCTAGGAATGCTTGTTGGAACAAACCTGTAGTTAAATAGTAACGAATTTATCTTTCTGCAGACTGAATATAGAACTTTATTGCTATAAATTTTTCTCTATTTTTCATCTCTTATTTCCAATTACCTATTGTATTGTTACCGTAAAAAGGGGTGACATTGTTTTATTTCATATATGTTTGATTGTTATCATTTAGTTGAAACCTTGAAATAAAGCACCATGGTAAATGGAATGAAAGAAGTCATATGTGACCAGTAGGTTGCAGCACATTACTGACTACCTGAAAGGTACACTGAATTGCCTAACCTGATTCTTTTTACGGAGGGAAATTCAAAAACTGTAGAAATAGGCTTGTCACAAAGTCACCCCATTAGTCACAATGTCACCCTGTTTTACGGTATTCTATAATAAAGAAAGCAATTCAAGTTAGCTAATATTTTTATTCATAAAATCGAATCTACCATATGAATACAGGAAACAGTACTTAGTTAGAAATAAAATAATCGAAACTATTACTTTTTGTTGTTTTTAGTTAAAATATTCTAACAACTTTTTCCAACATGTAGTTGGTAATTGGATAAATTTAACTGCCAGTTAAAAAAATCTAGTCGACCGGCGTTAACTAAAAATGTAACAGTAATAACTACATCCAAATCATAGTAGTAGAAATTAGTAGTTACTAGTTACAACTACATTTTGCTCTTACAACTGTGACGAATCTGTATGAATAAAGATGAACAGTTTGTTTGTTTGTTCTTTATAGATATCACTAACGTTTGTCCTAAATTCTCCAAATTTCGCTCACACCTGGTGCGAACACCTCTCCATATTAAAATTGCATAAATTCAGCCAATCTCTGGGTATATTTTTTATTTTTATAAAAATCGTTATGATCTCGCTTTACATTGGTTTTTTAATCGACAAAATAAAATTCCCCGGGTGAAACCGGGATATACATTTAGTATAACATAATTATTAAATTAATTTTTACAATTAATTTATTTTTATTGAATAGTAAAGTTAATATTTATATTATTGTACATTATATACATACAACTGAAAATCTACATTATTTTCGGTTTTTATCTGTACAAATTTATCTAAATTAAATTACTCACCTCAGGCAGATGATGGTTTCAAAAACACGTTTTATTCTGAAATTTTTAGAATAACACTCGTCGTCGCGTCATATTCTGAAAAAGAAAAGAAATTAAATTAAATTTGTTTTATTCTCTTCAGTGAATAAGTTAAAGGGACAAACCTAAACGAATAAAAAAATTAGATATTGTTTTCAAGTTGATCAGGAGTAACTATTATTAACAGAAAAGAGGTCAAATACTGCCAACACTACTAAGCTAATGTAGAAAATATTTAAAACAGAAATAATTAACTTAAAAATAAAGGATTTAGAATATTCTAAAAAAAAAAAAAAAAAAATAGTTGATTGAAATTTATTATCAATGCCATTATAAAATAACAGTTTAATAATTTTAAATTATATCCGGGAGTCCACAAGCGTTTTTATTTATTTTTTCACTCAACTATTTCTTCTGAATATAATATGTTACAGAAAAATTTCAATTCACATTTACATTAATCTTGAATGTTTTGCCGACAACTACTAATATTTTCAGATATTTATTTAATAATTTAGGTGCTAAACGGGGTGAAAAAATAATAATGGGATCTAAGAGACCCTCGATAATCGTAGTATTAATAAAAAAATTATTAATTAGATAAGATATTATATAATAACAATAGAGATAATATAATAAAAAACAACATTTGCTGAATCTCGAAATTTATTGACGGAAGCTGATATATTAATGAAGTGAAAAAATAACCATAACCAAGGGTATTTTAACTCCCTTTGAGGTTTTAATTCTTACAAGTACAATATAAATCAAAATTAATAACAAATCAAATATTCTACAATTATAAGTCTCTTCGATTCGTTTTTCTCTCTACTAAACAATATCTTAGTTGTTAAATATTTTGAAATGTTTTATTTACCTGGGAATAGAATATCATTTAGTTACAGCTGTAAATTGAAGTCGTTCAAGTGGCTCTCTCAAATAGATGTTATAAAAATACTCGAAATTATTGGTGTCATTGATTGAAAAAACAAACAAACAATAAAAAAACTTGTCTCCAATTATATTGCTCATTCAAGATTGATATGATCTGGTGAAATATATTTTGCGATATATTTCGAGACTTTTCCATATATCTTTGAGTTGTGAGATTTACTTTTTAGCTAGAGTTAAAATTATAATATTTAATGAGAAAATTTAAAAAAAAAAATCTGGTGCGATGCGCGCGACACACAACTTTCACTTACAAAAATAGATTAGAAATCGACGGGTTTAAATAATAAGAACCCCCCCCCCCCTCCGTTTGACCAATTTTAAAGAAATTTTGACTGTCACACCGCGGGCATATACATACACCAAATACCCAATTTCAGGTTTACGCGGTTTATAGTTTTTGAGCTAGTCTGTTCACACACACCGAGTTTGATCAAAATCGTTTAATCCGTTCAAGGGAAAATCGAAAAAAAAACCTTAAAATTAGACAAAAATCATTAAATAAAGTACCCCCTCCGTTCGACCAATTTTGATGAAATGGTCGCTGTCTCATCGTGGGTATATAGATACATAAATATCCAGTTTGATCAAAATCGTTAAAGCCATTTTTGAGTAAATAAAAAAAAAAACACGTGAAAATGAGACAAAACTTATTAAGTAAAGTACCCTCTCTATTTGATCAATTCTGATGAAATTTTGACTGTCACATCGCGAGCATATACATACATGAAATACCGAGTTTAAACAAAATCGTTAGAGCCGTTTTTGAGAAAGTCGAAAAAAAAACGTAAAAATTAGACAAAATTCTTTAAATAAAGTACCCCCCCCCCCCCCCCCGTTTGACCAATTTTGATGAAATTTTTGCTGTCACATCGCGGGCATATTCATACACCAAATAAATACCCAATTTCAGGTTCGTACGGTTTATAGTTTTTGAGCTAGTCTGTTCACACACACACACACACACACACACACACACACACACACACACACACACACAGACCATTTCGCAGGACTTGGTCATTTGGACTCAGGGGGCCCCAAAACGTGTATTTCCGTTGAAATCCGGAAGTCGAAATTTTTCACGATCGCAATACTTCCACTTACTATATATTTCATATATAGGTAAGAGAAAGTAAAAATATAGAAGATTGTATAGTTTGTGACTTATTAATAATTTTATTAATTATTAAATTACGATGCTACTTTTATTGTATTCTACAGGAAGAATCCTAAATTAGGGATCTTTAACGATATCGTACAGGCTCCAAACATCGACTTAATGTTCCACCTCAGGGACGGCATAACCAAGGGTTTTTTTACTCTCTTTATGGTTTTAATTCTTACAAGAACAACATAAATGTACTTTTTACAGAAAATTGGAAGTTTTTAAACGTATGTAAAATAACATGAATATTATCTTAGGAGCAATGTGTCAGGATAATTCACTTGGTTCCCAATCACAGTGATGCGGCGGTACTGGGATCTCCTAGGGTCCTACTTTATCTTCCATTAGTAAACAGCAAATCATGAGTTGGATATTCCCAGGCTGGATATATACATTTTAAATAATTTTTCTTTTATTTTTTTTCTTTTCTTGTTAGAGATTTACATTTAATATTTTTATTTCTTTTATATAAGTATATTTTTATAAATTTAATTAGATTAATGGTGAGGAGCTTTAGTTTGATCTTTTTTTTTTTTTTTTTTTTTTTTTTTTATAGCCAACGTTTCGATTCCTTCATGTGGATCTTCATCAGGTCTAAAAAGACCAAATCCTTGTTTTGATTTCATAGGAACAAGCAATTATTGATGCACCTCTATATTATTAATTTCTTTATTATTATATAACTTCCTTTTTTATAATTTTTATTTTTTATACTTTGTTACCCTGTATATAATGTCACTTCTATCTTACTATTGAGTCCAGATTTAACAATTTGTATACTGTAGCATCTATATTGTTAGTTTTTTTCCTTTCCATTTTATTTTCAATCAGTTGTAATGTAGCCTTTCACTTTAAAAGCGTTGGGTTTCCCCGTAATAAACTAAACTCGGCAAAATAACCCCTACCACCTCTCACCTTATATTTTTTACACTCAGTTTCTGTATTAATCTGGACTCAGAAGGTAAATATCAGATTTTATTTTTTCTAGCAAACCAGCTACTCATTTAAAGATTCATGTAAAATTTTACTATATCTTATATAGTGACCAATTTCGAAAAGTATCCATGTCATGTTAACATACCATTAGTTGGATTTGTTTTCTGTTATTCTGTCGGTCCTTGATTTTACTATACAATGATCGAAACGTTGGCTACGTATCGTAAAGAAGAACAGTTGACTATTACACTCCTATAAATTTTATAAAGCAAGTGTATTAATGAGTCCTTACAGCTCAAATATTTATGTCCTTGATTGTGACAGAATGTATTTTTCTTTAAAAAAAAAACGAAGAAAAAAAATACAATTATTAATTAATTATTTTAACATTTTTGATTGTAATATTATCTTTGCAATATTATTATTATTTTTGATCAATTAATTAATATCCTGTAGGACAAAAATTAATTAAGAAGTGATGTTAATTTGATAATAGCCATGGGAACGACCTATTCAACTGATATAAAGAAAAGGATGATCCTTATCATAGCCGAAAGATACAACAATTATTTTCTACTGAATTGTTATTTGATATTATCTTCACAATGACCTAAATTAATTATTAAAAAAAAAAACCAACAGTCATCTCCCATTTTCGCTTTTTACTACTTTCCATTATTTCAATTCACTTTTATAAACAATTTAAAAAATAAAAAAAATCCTAAATTGGTGTTTGGTTTTTTTTTTTTTTAATATTTTTTTCTTCATTCCAATATTCATTGATCTTAAATCATTCTTATTCCAGGTACTGTAATATGTACCATTATCCGGAGTAATGATGGGTATGGGGGTCCACGGATAATCTAAAACCCCGGATATTCGAATTACAACATTTTATTGACTTAATGTGATAGAAAAAAAAGTTAAAAATCACTTGTAAGGTATAATCACTTTTATTAACAAACGAACGTTTTATATACATTAAATTATAATATACAAAAATAACAAAAAAAGTAAATGTATGTTTTTATATATTATGGGCCGACGACGATAAGAAGTCGAAAATGTCCTTTTTCTTCTTCAAAAAATCCCGTACAGTTTGTTCGCCGATTCCTAGATCAGCAGACAATATTTTAATCCCTTTTCTAATCTGTTTATAATAGTTAATAGCGTTAAAACGACACGTTTTCTTTTTTCCGACATTTTGCTACTTCGTATGTATTTCAATTGAGACTAAATCACAACTCACAATATTTTGTTTTGTAGCCAAACAGGTAGGAGTTTCCTGGAAAGACTTGAAAACAATACCGTTCCTAGATTATGAATTGGAAAAAAAAAAAAAAAAAAAAAAAAAAAAAAAAAAAAAGATTATGAATTGGAGTGTTTACTCCATACATACTCGCTTTCTGTGTTTTTCTATTTATTGTTTAATTTCATAATAGATAGTTAACCATTGTGTAATCCTTAAATATTTACCTATACATTTTTACTTTCACTTACCTATATATGAAATATATAGTAAGTGGAAGTATTGCGATCGTGAAAAATTTCGACTTCCGGTTTTCAACGGAAATACACGTTTTGGGGTCCCCTGAGTCCAATTAACCAAGTCCCACGAAATGGTCTGTGTGTGTGTGTCTGTGTGTGTGTGTGTGTGTGTCTGTGTGTGAACAGACTAGCTCAAAAACTATAAACCGTGTGAACCTGAGATTGGGTATTTAGTGTATGTATATGCCCGCGATGTGACAGCAAAAATTTCATCAAAATTGCTCAAAGGGAGGGGGTACTTTGTTTAATAACTTTTTAAGTTTTTATCGATTTTCTCAAAAACGGCTTTAACGATTTTGATTAAACTGAGTATTTGATCTATTTATATGCCTGAAATATGACTGTAAAAATTTCATCAAAATTGATCAACCGGAGGGGGGACTTTACTTAATAAATTTTGTATCATTTTCAAGGGTTTTTTTTTATTTACTCAAAAACGGCTTTCACGATTTTGATCAAACTGGGTATTTGATGTATGTATATGCCAATGATTTGATAGCCAACATTTCATCAAAATCGATCAACCGGAGGGGGGACTTTACTTAATAAATTTTGTATCATTTTCAAGTGTTTTTTTTTTATTTACTCAAAAACGGCTTTCACGATTTTGATCAAACTGGGTATTTGATGTATGTATATGCCAAAGATGTGATAGCAAACATTTCATCAAAATTGATCAACCGGAGGGGGGACTTTACTTAATAAATTTTGTATCATTTTCACGTGTCTTTTTTATTTACTCAAAAACGGTTTTCACAATTTTGATCAAACTGGGTATTTGATGTATGTATATGCCAAAGATGTGATAGCCAACATTTCATCAAAATTGATCAACCGGAGGGGGGACTTTACTTAATAAATTTTGTACCAGTTTCACGTGTTTTTTTAATTTACTCAAAAAAGGCTTTAACGATTTTGATCAAACTGGGTATTTATGTATGTATATGCCAAAGATGTGATAGCCAACATTTCATCAAGATTGATCAACCGAAGGGGACACTTTATTTCATAACTTTTTTTCTAATTTTTAGATTATCTCAATAACGGCTTTAACGATTTTCTTCATATTCGTCATGTTTAATGAAAATTTAGTGTTATTTAATATCACGTAAGCGTTATCATTATAAAAATGTTCTGAGGGGTTTATAGAGCAAATGAAAACAAAAATAAGAAATGAATGTGGAAAATGTGTAACTTTGAGAAGAGGGCATTAACAAAACGCATTAATTTCTTATCTAAGTAAGTTGGTAAGTGAAAGTTGTGTGTTGCGCGCACGCACCAGATTTTTTTTAAATATTATACCTACATACAAAATAAATGGCATACAAATTAAAAAATCTTGTGCGTGCGCGCAACACACAACTTTCACTTACCAACTTACTTAGATTAGAAATTGACGTGTTTTGCTAAATATCATTTCCCAAATTCACACATTTTTCTACATTCATATCTTACTTTTGATAATCGTTAAAGTCATTTTTGAGTAAATAAAAAAAAACACGTGAAAATGATACAAAATTTATTAAGTAAAGTCCCCCCTCCGGTTAATCAATTTTGATGAAATTTTAACAGTCATATATTGGGCATGTACATACATCAAATACCCAGTTTGATCAAAATCGTTAAAGCCGATTTAGAGTAAATAAAAAAAAACACGTGAAAATGTTACAAAATTTATTAAGTAAAGTCCCCCCTCCGGTTAATCAATTTTGATGAAATTTTTACAGTCATATCTCGGGCATATTAGTACATCAAATACTCAGTTTAATCAAAATCGTTAGAGCCGTTTTTGAGAAAATCGAAAAAAACCTAAAAAGTTATTAAATAAAGTACCCCCTCCCTTTGAGCAATTTTGATGAAATTTTTGCTGTCACATCGTGGGTATATACCTAAACTAAATACCGAATTTCAGTTTTCCACGGTTTATATTTTTTGAGCTAGTCTGTTCACACACACACAGACCATATTTCGCGGGACTTGGTCATTTGGACTCAGGGGATCCCAAAACGTGTATTTCCGTTGAAAACCGGAAGTCGAAATTTTTCACGATCGCAATACTTCCACTTACTATATATTTCATATACAGGTAAGTGAAAGTAAAAAGCTTATTAAAAAAAACAAAATTGGCTCCTCGGCACCCCGGTCAATTGGATCCCCGGTTAATCGAGGCCCGGATAATGGAGGTTATACTGTATACATATAATTATAATTATGAACTAAAAAGAGTATTGTCCACGATCTGAAGCTATAACATAGCCGATATTGAAGTTTATAAAGTCTACAGTAACGTACATAGAAAAAATAGTTATAAAATGATGTCAAGTATATAAAATCAATATGTGCCAGAAAAAAAAAATCTGTGCCATTTACTGTTTGCGGATGATCAGGTACTGATCGCTCGAAGACGAAGAGGACATAAGTTACATGTTTAGGAACATATTAGATTATTATGAAGAAGGAGGCCTGAAAATAAACTTTGATAAAACCCAATATTTGTGCACAGAGAATATGAAAAGCACTGACGCAACATTGTGCAGACTGAAAAAAGTTGACAAGTTTTGCTATTTGGGATCCATAATTGAAAATAATGGCAAAGTAGAAGCAGAAATTCAAAAAAGGATCACTAATAGAAAAAAAGCAATAGGGATGCTGAATACTGTTTTATGGAGCCCAAATATTCTAATAAAAACCAAAAAGCTCATATACAAAGCTCTGGTAGAAAGCCTGATGTTGTATGGGTCAGAAACATGGCCACTTAGTATGACTGAGGGAAAAAAAATCCTTTCAGTCGAAATGGACTTCTGCGAGGATAGAAAGGATCAGAAATGAAACCATAAGGGATAGACTTGAAGTTAAAAATAATATCCTCTAAGTGATCGAAGAAAGGAGACTAAGATGGTATGGCCGGCCATGTGAGGTGAATGGACGAAGGGCGACTACCTAAGGTCATTATGGAATGGGAGGCAGAAGGTAGAAGAAGAAAAGGAAGAACTCCAGTGTAATGGAAAGATAGAGTGGCTGAGAGTATGGCTGCTAGGGGATTGTCGGAGGAAGATGCGATGGACCGACGCAGATGGAGGGGGATCTTGGAACAGGACTTTGGTTGAGGAAACCTTCTTAATGAAGAAATTCCTGAAAAAAAAAAAAAAAAAAACTTTGGGGGATCATGTTTAGAAAACGCAAGCCAGTTAATTTTTGGACCTGTGACCAGTCACTTTATAACCATCACCAACAAAATATGGTTCCGTACAATATACGGGAACATATGTAGAATAGAATAGAATAAAGGCTGAATGAACCCGAAGGTCCGATGCCGACACCAGCAATCGTTGCTTACACAGCTCCATCCACCTCCCCCTGTCCAATCCCAACTCCACAAGTTCAGCTCTCACTGAATCCTCCCACCTTCGCCTAGGCCTACCCCTCGGACGTTTTCTCGTCGGCAAAGCGTTAATCAATCTTTTAGGTAACCTAGATTTTGCCTGCCTCTTTAACTGACCCGCAGCTACATTTTCGATTACATTTACCGGGTAAAGTTCACGCGATTCTGCATTGTGTAGCCTTCTAAATTCTCCTAATATTCTACGCTCTGACCTTAAGGTCTTTCTCATTCCTTACTGTAAGTTATTGTAGTTAGGTCTACAATAACTAAAAAAAAAAATTGATGAGGAAGGTAACGGTAGGTTAAAGGTGGAAATTTTTTGATATTTTTCGGTTGCAAAATTGGCTAAGTAATGCCTTCTATCCCGAAATTATAATACTTCCCGACGGATCTTGGCCGCTTACAGTAAGGAATGAGAAAGACCTTAAGGTCAGAGCCTAGAATATTAGGAGAATTTAGAAGGCTACACGATGCAGAATCGCGTGAACTTTACCCGGTAAATGTAATCGAAAATGTAGCTGCGCGTCAGTTAAAGAGGCAGGCCAAATCTAGGTTACCTAAAAGATGCTGGTGTTGGCATCAGACTTTCGGGTTCATTCAGCCTTTATTCTATTCTATCCTATTCTACATATTTTCCCGTATATTGTACGGAACCATATTTTGTTGGTGGTGGTTATAAAGTGACTGGTCACAGGTCCAAAAATTAACTGGCTTGCGTTTTCTAAACATGATCCCCCAAAGTTTTTTTTTTTTTTTTTTTCAGGAATTTCTTCATTAAGAAGGTTTCCTCAACCAAAGTCCTGTTCCATAGGAAATATCTAATTTTTTCCACGGCTTCAAACATTTACTTTTCTGCATCGATATCGCCAAAATCATCACATACATCAAATCTATTCTTGATTTCAATCTCGAATTGTCTGAATTTTAGGTTTTTCCAGATTATAATATTCGGTACGAGGTCTGGTTTCTAGCTTTTTTTTATAGAAAGTTTTTGGCGAACTTTAGCGACTACTAGTGCGTGATACGACCTAACATTAATAATACTACTTGGCCACCTATGATGTACTAAAAGATAATGATCAATTTGTTGTCGTGTTTGTGCATCCGGTGATGTCCTGGTGTATTTATGAATATCTGTTTAAAATATATGTTTAAACGTTATACTTTTGATAATTAAGTTTTATAAACTGTTTTTGCCCAACTGGCCAAGATATACAATGAAATACCGCAATACGACACTAAAATTGTACTTGGCGATTTCAATGCTCAGATAGGAAAGGAAGAAATATTTAGACCTACTATTGGACAGCATAGCAGACACGAGACAACAAATGACAATGGCTTCCGGATTGTTGAGTTTGCTACCTCGAAAGATTTGAAGGTAATGACCACAATGTTCAAAAAATTCACAAAAAAATCACAAAGCCCAGGTGACCGAACGAGAAGCCAGTTGGACCACATACTAGTGGACACAAGACACCGCTCGCACATAACAGATGCACGAAGTTTCAGGGGAGCGGACTGCTGCTCGGATCATTTCCTAGTTCTGGCAAAGTATAACCAACGCCTGGCACACAGGAAGAGGGCATTGGAGGAAAAAGTATGTAGGTTTGAGATGGAAAGGCTGATGGAAGAATCTACCCGACAGAGGTATAAAGAGAAACTCCAACACCGGTGTCAGGAGTGGACTGGGGAAGAACTTTGCGCGGAGGAAAGGTGGAAAAGATTAAAATAATCTATCAGGAATACGGCAAACGAACTTCTGGGAGAGAAAAAGACTAGAAGAAGGAATCCATGGTTTGATGGGGACTGCCAAAAGGCCATACAAGAAAGGAATGACGCCCGAATGAAGATGCTCCAAAGAAAAACCCGCAGTACATATGAGGCATATTCCGAAAAAAGAAGAAGTGCCAAAAGAATAATGCGAGATATGAGGCAAGAAAACTTGAGGAGATGCAAGAACATTTCCAGGCGCGAGAAAGCAGAAAGTTTTACAAGGGCGCTAAGTGGCTAAAGCAGGGCTTTACCCAACAGACTGAAATGTGTCTGGACAAATGCGGAAACCTTCTCACAGAGGTGAAACTAATTAAATCTAGATGGCTCCAATACTTCGAGGAAATGCTAAACCCTGAAGCAAGCAGCTTACACCTCCACCAGATACAACAATCGGACAATGATGAGGATATAGACGAGGAAATACCACCTGACCGAGATGAAATAGTGGATATAATTTTGTCACTAAAAAATAATAAATCTCCAGGGCCTGATGAAATTCCTTCAGAATTAATGAAATACGCAGGGGAAGACACTTGGGAGGAGATTTATAAGTTGATATGGGACATATGGATGGAGGAAAAAATGCCAGCAGACTGGGGAGAAGCTATCATAGTCCCTATCCATAAGAAAGGGAACAAACTTCACTGTGAAAATTACAGAGGCATAGCACTGCTCCCAACAGTTTATAAGGTCCTGTCGGTGGCAATATGTAAGAGACTAGTGGTGAGGAGTGAGCGACTATTGGGCGAGTACCAGAGCGGTTTCCGCCCAGGACGGTCAACTATAGATCACCTATCCTCAATAAGACAGATGGTGGAGAAGGCTTATGAGTACAATATTGATTTACACCATTTCTTTATCGACTTCCGACAGGCATATGATAGTGTAGACAGAGGAAAACTGTTACAGGCATTGCAGTCACTAGAAATACCTAGCAAGCTAATAAGATTGACGAAGATGACTCTGGAAAGAACAAGCTGTAAGGTTAAAACTAGAGTAGGCATGTCAAATTGCTTTCAGGTCAACAGTGGCTTAAGACAGGGGGACCCATTATCACCTGTACTATTTAATCTCGCCCTCGAAGTTGCCATTAGAAGCATAAGGACGAATCCAGGTGGCACCATTTACAATAGGCTCACACAACACATGGCGTATGCTGATGATGTAGTCATCACAGGGAGAACCAAAGCAGCATTGGCCGGTGCTGTAGAAGAATTTAAAAGAGCAGCACAAGATTTAGGGCTAAGAATAAATTGCGAAAAAACAAAGTATATGAAAACCTCTATACAAACCACGCAGAGAGAAGGGATCGTTGAATTTGGAGAAGACGTGTTTCACAGCTGCAGTATATTCAAGTTTCTGGGAGGAGTAGTGACGGAGAGTACCAACTTAGAAGTTGAAATTAAAAGCAGAATTCTAGCAGGAACCAGATGTCTATATGCCCTGCAAAAAGCTCTCCGATACAAAAGCCTCTCTAGGAAAGCAAAACTAATATTATACAAAACGGTAATTAGACCAGTAGTAATGTATGGCAGTGAGACGTGGACTTTGACCAAGGAAAACAGAACATCTCTCCTGGTTTGGGAGAGAAGAGTCCTGAGGAAGATCTTTGGAGCCGTCAAAGAAGAGCACAGGTTGAGAATCAGAAGCAACGCCGAACTAATGGAATTGTATGGGGAGCCTGATATCCTATGTGCTGTCAAGAAAGGCAGAATAAGATGGCTGGGACATGTTGAAAGAATGGAGCCCTGCAGACTGACAAAAATGATGCTAAATGGTGCACCAGGAGGGAAAAGGAAAAGGGGCAGACCCAGGCGTAGGTGGATAGACGACCTAGAGGAAGACTTGAAGAAACTGGGGATTAGAAATTGGAGAAGCCTCGCTGGAGACCGCGAGGAATGGGGAAGAATGGTGGCAGAGGCCCAGGTCCTACAAGGACTGTAGCGCCCAACAGTGAGTGAGTGAGTGAGTGATAAACTATTTTAATTTTTTTTATAGAGTCTTTTTTTTTTGTTATTTATTTCATTAAACCTTGCGGTGGCGCAATTATAAATAAGACGACATTTTCATGGCTAATCTCGTGATTATTATAGACTTTTCACGTATTCAAAAAAGTTTTATCATCTAAACTTATAAAAATAAAGGTGTGTTTCCGATCATCACTGAAAAGAGCCCTTGAGGGATTGTTTAAACTTTCGAGCGAGCGTAGCGAGTGGGAGTTGAAAGCTTTGATCTGATGAAGCTAATGAAGGCCGATTCAAACTGAAACGAATGCGATTGGGAAAAGCTTACATAAATTAAACGAGTGATTCAAACTATAGAAAATCACGATAAATCGAATCATTTGCAACAAGGATATTCCTCAGACAGACACAGCATGCAATCTGGGGCTTACGTTCGACTTGATTTTTTAATTCAATACATAAAGATTTATGTCAAAATGAAACATAAGTCGCTCTACAGAAGGTTTAAACTTTTTTATCTATTTTTCCAAGTCGTTTAAACCTAAACTGAGGGGGTCACCTGCGGTATAGTGGTTAGCATGACAACCTACATTACTAATGGTCGCAGGTTCGCGTACCGCGGTGGCCATAGGACATATACGATGTCTGGTACTCGCTAAAGATCCCTATCCTAATTATACCTGGATAGGCAAAATTTAGGACTCCCACTGTAGCATCGTCCGATTGGCCTTAGTGGAATAAAGTGACGTTAAACAAACAAACATATAAACCTAAACTGAAACAGAATCTAAATATGTACCCACACATAGTTAACTTATGTGGACATATTCTTCAATAATATTCGGCATAGATAAAACATACACATCTAATAGTAACTTCAAACTTTTCAATCAAAATTATAGCAACTTATAAAAAAAAAATCTAGTGCGTGCGCGCAACACACAACTTTCACTTACCAACTTACTTAGATTAGAAATTAATGCGTTTTGTTAATTGCCACTTCTCAAATGAACAGAACAGTTTAATTATAACGCATTGGTTTGTCATTAAAGGCGTACGGCGCATGCGTGAGCTCAAGGTGTTTTATGAGTTGACGGAATATTTTTCTTTTTTTCTCCTGTATATGTTTACTTGATTTTCTTCATATATCATATTTAGCCATTTCTTATTTTTAAGCGTGATGAGAGAAGGTTAATTTCTCAATATAAACTAAAACAAAGGTACTTTATAGAAAAACAAAAAAAGAACCTTCCCCATTTAAGCCCCCTCAGAACATTTTAATAATGATAAAGCTTACCTGATATTAAATAACAACTAATTTTCATTAAACATAACGAATTTGATAAAAATCGTTAAAGCCTTTTTTGAGAAAATCGATCAAAAAGGTAAAAAATGGACAAAATTTATTAAGTAAAGTCCCCCCTCCTGTTGATCAATTTTGATGAAATTTTTACAGTCATATCTCGGGCATATACATACATCAAATACCAAGTTTGATCAAAATCGTTAAAACCGTTATTGAGTAAATAAAAAAAACACGTGAAAATGATACAAAATTTATTAAGTAAAGTCCCCCGTCCGGTTGATCAATTTTGATGAAATTTTTACAGTCATATCTCGGGCATATCAATAGATCAAATGCTCAGTTTAATCAAAATCGTTAGAGCCGTTTTTGAGAAAATCAAAAAAAACTTGAAAAGTTATTAAATAAAGTACCCACTCCCTTTGAGCAAAATCGATGAAATTTTTGCTGTCACATCGCGGGCATATACATACTCTAATTACCCAATTTCAGGTTCGCACGGTTTATAGTTTTTGAGCTAGTCTGTTCACACACACAGACACACAGACACACACACACAGACCATTTCGCGGGACTTGGTTATTTTGACTCGGGGGACCCCAAAACGTGTATTTCGAAAATTTTCACGATCGCAATACTTCCACTTACTATATATTTCATATATAGGTAAGTGAAAGTAACAACCTTGACAGTGAAGAATAAAACTTTAGACACACATTTAACAGTTAACTAAATATCCAAAACAACGTATTGTAAAAGATTTTTTATTAACATGAACGGGCATACAAATATTTTAATAAGAGAAATGACTGACATATCCCAATATCGTTTTTTTAATTTTTATAATCGAATGCCAAATAAATACAATATAACTTTTTATAAATTTAAATGTCAAATATGCCAAGCTATCTCGTTGCAAGCCTGTCATCCAGCAGACTATCGCAAATAAAATTCTGAGCCCGTGCGTTATCTCCAAAACGGTAAATTAAATTAAATTTTATATCCGCGTCGAGATCAGATCATGTCATAGTAATCCAATCACGACCTACCAGTGTCGGAGTTAGAAAATTTCATTTTTTTTTTCTTTTATTAAAATTGGAGTAGAAAATTTATGGATCGAATGTATATATATATATGTGTGTGCATACCAAAAATATGTAGCAATGCTGCATCAAATTTCTTACAAAGAAAGCACGGTCATTTTTTTTTTTTTTTTTTTTTTTAGTATTCACAGATTTAATTTTTAACTATTAAGTAGTAGTTTTTTTATTGGAAATCAAAAAGTATAAATATAAATAATAAAAACCTTTTAGAAAAAATAAAATAAAAATTTTATAAAAAAAAAAGTTATACCGACTTCGAACTTCTTCGAAAACTAGGAATCAATGAAAACAAATGCTTTAAAAAGCATTAAACAATTGAAGCGTGGAAATACATAAGGGTTTAAGTGCCTTAGGAAATGTTTACAGAAATTATGTGACTTGTACCCTCAAGGGTGAACTACGTTCAGTGCTTACATCCATGCTATCTTTCATACACGTTTAATTAACTCTTTTTTTAACAAAAAAACATTACTTATACCCATTTCTAAAGAATGGCTTTGGCACATATAAAAATTTGGCAAAAAAAAAAACTTTGTTTAATTTTTTCGGCACTTAGACCCTTATGAGTTTTCACGCTTCAATTACTTGCCGATTTTAATAAATACACACAAAAAAACAATATTATATGGAGAAAATGCAATTAAACGAATAATTGTATTTTGATTTGTACGAATAAATAGGGTAAACCGTACAGTTATTGACACCCTTAAGACTAAATTTCAGTGGTGACATTAAAAAAAATACTTCTTATGAAGGGATCTTATTGAAACATTCTATAAATAATCTTTATCTATTCTTAAAAGACTCAAGAGGTTTTTTTGGGTCAAAAGTTTTACAATATGGCAATATTTATTGTTAAAAGTGCCAAATCTAGTTATTGGCACCCTGTGGATTTAATTGTGAAATCTTCCCTACGATTATTTTGTTAAATTCTTACTTCATAGATGAATTAGAGGACCCTTCAAACATTAGATTCATGTATATCTTGTAATAAAATTAGGAATTGTTTACCTTTTTCATTAAGATTAAGTTGGGGTGCCAATAACTATACTGAGTGCAATTAACTGTATCGTTTACCCTACTAGCCTGCAATAAAAATTAGTAAATTAAAGATAAACTTAGAATATTTTCCTCTTAGAACACTATGTTTGAAGTTACGATAGGCCATCTGTGATTGTTCGTTAGTCGTTTTGTTTTACAGAGAAATATATTTCACTGAAAGAGTGCAGCATAGAAAACACAACATACTTAAATAAAAATATCGGATTCACTGAAACCAAATCCGCTGATTCTATTGACTAAAATCGCATGTTTTTGCTTGTAACTCGCAAACGACGGCGACATTCGGAATAGAGTATGTAACAAAAAATGTTCATCTTAACAAACTGAAATAAATGATACCTTCGAAAGACCCCTGCAACCATTTTGAAATTTTCGCTGAGAATTGCAGTTTTTTGCTTGTGACTCGCAAAGGAGGGGTTTAACCGAAAAAATGTATATGACCGAAAATGTTGTACTTGAAAACCTGAAAAGATTGACATCATTTAGAAACTTATACTACCAAAACCGCAGTTTTATTACTTGCAATCGAAGGCGAAATGAGTGATTTTTATATTTTTCCGGTGTAGCGGTTAAGGAAAGCTTTAAAATGATGCCTCATTCATGAAATTTGATGAACTATTAAGGAAGTTATGGCGTACCGACAAAAAAAAGGCTTTGAGAAATAATATATTATATGATTATATTTTAGAATTATAATATACAAGTCTAAATGCAAATTTGCATGGTATGTCAGAAATTACTATCTTCATTAATTTAAACTATATAAGAAATCTTCTATCAAAAAACAATTGTTTGTTGAAATATCACTAGAGCGGCGATTAATAAAAAGAATGTGAATCAAATATCGCTTACATAGGAAATTGTTTGGAGAAAGTTTGATGTGGAATCGTTGATATTTATGTGCTAATACGAGGGTGAATCAAATATAAACGAGACTTTTCACCCTTCAGGCACAATAGTGGAGGGAGAACGTTCCCGCTTTGTTTGTTGTTGGGTAGGTTTGTCAGGAGTAGGGGAAGCACATGGGCTCGCCTCCTCGACCCTCTCAGTGTCCACCGTGACGATGTTGGAGCAAGAGTTACCTCCGTCAATTGCGCAACGTGTTTTAATCGCGTTTCTCGCCGCAGAAGGTGTAAAACCGGCCGAAATCTTGAGGAGATTGACTGCCCAGTGCGGGTAAGAGACACTGTCGCGAGCCAGAGTGTTTGCATGGCATAATCAGTTAGTGGAGGGTCGTGATCGTGTTGAAAATGAGAGCCATGACCGCAGACCTCGCACCAGCATTACAGCGAACATCAGCAGTGTTCGACGGCTTATTTTTTCACGAGCGCAGGACAATTAATGCAGCCTACTACTGTGATGTTTTGAGTGAGGTCCGACTTGCATATCGCTACAAAAGACGAGACGTATCGATCAGGGAAGTGGTTCTTCTCCATGAAAATGCTCGCCCCCATACAGCAGCCTTGACTAGGGAAAAATTGGAGCAACTAGGGTGGGAAACATTGGAACACCCTCCTTACAATCCAGACCTGTGACCCTGTGACTTTCATGTGTTTGGTCCTCTCAAGGAAGCTTTGGGAGGCCAAAGATTCAATAGTGATGCTGAGGTTGAAGCCTACTTGCGCAATCGGCTGTAGACACGACCTGCATCTTTCTACGTGGAAGGAATTGGAAAGCTGCCTATCCGCTGGGAAAAATATGTTTCCAAATCAGGAGATTATGTAGAAAAATATACTATATTCTTTTTTGCGTTTAAAGTAAAAATAAATTAAAAAAAAAAAAGTCTCGTTTATATTTGATTCACCCTTCGTTCTTTCAGAAAATCGTAGTATATATGAAATTCTCGTCTTCATGAAGTCCCCATTCTATTGACACCAACAAATTTTGGCAGATTTATTATAAACTAATATTAATAGTGTGAATTTATTCATGAAATAATAAATTTACCTTTCGATATTTCAATCTTTTCCGTTTTATTTCTTCGATCTATTATATAATACATTTTGTAGAAATAATTATAACTGATATGCTGTTATTGCCATAATTGTTGTGGAAACCCACTATTGAACTGTTATTAAGAAAAAGTCAAATCTTATCATAATCACAAGATAATTGTTGTTTACTGCATTTTAATTTGATATTTCCTGAACACTCGTCTGATTTATTAAAAAAAATCTGAAAAACAGTCATTTCCAATTTTAGATCTTATCTTCATTACATATTTATAATATAAACTTTTCACTAGACAGAATGACTAATTTTAATTTCAATATTTTTCAGAAAAGCACTTTTAGTAATATTTATTTTGGAAAAATGGTTGTTTTTTATTATGCCATAATATGAGAGAAGCATTTATATTATTTTTATTATTATATCTACGCAACAGTATGAAAGAACACTTTTATTGCCAGAACATTGTTTATAAGTAAAGGCGTTCTGAATAGAGAATTATAAAATCAGACGCGGCATTAGGCTTACCTACTCTCCCGTAATATCACAAATAAAAAAAATCTGGTGCGTGCGCGCAACACACAACTTTCACTTACTAACTTACTTCGATTAGAAATTGACGTTTTTTGCTAAATATCATTTCCCAAAGTCACACATTTTTCTACATTCATGTCTTATTTTTGTTAATCGTTAAAGCCGTTTTTGAGAAAATAAAAAAACCCGTGAAAATGATACAAAATTTATTAAGTAAAATCCCCCCTTCGGTTGATAAATTTTGATGAAATGTTGGCTATCACATATTTGGCATATACATACTTCAAATACCCAGTTTGATCAAAATCTTTAAAGCCGTTTTTGAGTAAATAAAAAAAACACGTGAAAATGACACAACATTTATTAAGTAAAGTCCCCCCTCCGGTTAATCAATTTTGATGAAATTTTTACAGTCATATCTAGTAATATACATACATCAAATACCCAGTTTGATCAAAATCGTAAAAGCCGATTTAGAGTAAATAAAAAAAACACGAGAAAATTATACAAAATTTATTAATTAAAGTCCCCTCTCCGGTAAATTAATTTTGATGAAATTTTAACAGTCATATCTCGGACATATACATACATTAAATACCCAATTTGACCACAATCGTTAAAGCCGTTTTTGAGAAAATAAAAAAAGACACTTGAATATGAGACAAAATGTATTAGGTAAAGTGTCCCCTCTGTTTAACCAATTTTAATGAAATTTTTGCTGTCACCTCGCGGGCATATACATACATCAAACACCCAGTTTGATCATAATCGCTAGAGCCGTTATTGAGAAAATCGAAAAAAAACCTAAAAAGTTATTAAGTAAAGTACCCCCTCCCTTTAAGTAATTTTGATGAAATTTATGCTGTCACATCGCGGGCATATACCTACATTAAATACCCAATTTCAGGATCGCACGGTTTATAGTTTTCGAGCTAGTCTGTTCAACACACACTCAGACCATTTCGCGGGACTTGGATATATGAACTTAGGGTCCCCCAAAGCGTTTATTTCGGTTAAAAACCGGAAGTCGAATTTTTTTTTACGATCGCAATACTATCCCTTACTATATATGTATATTACGTATACAGTGGATATCGTTTATAGCGACGTACCACTTATAACGACGGAAATTTTAAGTCCCTGGTCCCTACGGTCGTAGTTTAATGAATTTTTATCTATTACGATCACGGCTATTGCGACTGATCACGGCTTTAGCGACCCTTTTAGAGTCCCCCAGGGAACAAAAAGATCGGTTATAACGTCCAGCTTCCGGAAAGGAACCCTTCAATCCGGCTTGCGGGATATTTCTTTGGGGACAGGAATACACACCTATCGCCTTTTCTAGGAAACTCCCTCCCCTTATTGTTTCTGTTTTTATTACTTCAAACGAATTTGAATCAGTTGCGGCCTAGTTCTCAAATAAGACACTTTTGCATGGTGATATCTGGTTGTTTGTTTGGATGTTAGTTGCGGATTTCTTCTCCATACACTTGAGCGTGGTGATACCATGTCAAAGAGAAGGGCACTTTCTTCAGAAGAAAAATTTTGCTGTCGGCAGGAAAATGGGGAGTCGAACAGAAGAAGTCTTGCAGAGGAACTGAATCTAAGTCATTAAACTATTTCAACAATATGGATAAAATAGGGACAGCATTCGGGGACAAGTTGGACGCGGTGAATCGTTCAAGACAAAAAAAAAAATAAGGAGAGCCACGGGCGACAAAGTCAATGGTGCTCAACGCAGCCGAAATGTTTCAATATCAGGGACAATTTTACTCAAAAAAACCAATAATTTTCTAAAATTGATCAATGAATCCACTTCAGAACCCGCTAGGGACTCGATAAGTAGTATTTCGCGAGGATGGATTCAAAGATGTACTCGCTATAGTATTATTTTTTAAGCGGTGACTGATAACGTCCCCCAAGTGATAACCAAGTTATAGGCTTCCGTCAGTATGGCCATCAATTCCGAAAATTACGATGATTCAGATATTTTTAACGCAGATGAAACTGAACTTTTTTACAAGGTACTGCCTGATCGGACACTACATTTAAAGGGGGAGAAATGTTCTAATGAAAAACTGTCCAAGGATAGAATAACGGTTTCGGTGGCAGCCAATATGACTGGAATTGAAACATATACTTTTTATAATAGGAAATTTGTAGTTGTAAGAAGGCTATCATTACAATCAGCTGTTAAAACTGGCCTAGACCTGATATAACGACCGGCGTCGTTATAAGCGATATGTCGGATGTAACGACGATCGCCTATAACGACGAAGTTTTGACGGTCCCTTCAATGTCGTTATAAACAGAGTTGGGCAGTAGTTTACTACATTTGTAATTAACTACTCAGACAATTACATGTAGTTTGTAGTTGGAAGCGCGCAACTATTATTTTTCAACTACCAGTTAAGTAGTTGTAATTCAAAACTACAACTACAGTAGTTGGGAAAAAGTAGTTGGGGATGGCAAATACAACAAGTAGCTGTAAATGTAGTTTTAGAGCGGCAACTACATTTGCTAAGCAACTTCTAATTAAATCACATGTTTTTGCTATTTTCATTTTATGTTTAGATAAATATTTTCAATAAAATAATTAATTTTAGATATTTTAATTAACACGAAATATTTATTACTCCAAATACGATTAAAAATTTACGGCAGTCAATTATTTTTTTTTTCAACCTTAGGTTCTCAATCAACCCCATGCTTTATATATTAGCTGAATTGCATTTGATATACTCCTGATCGATTAATACTAGATATCGATAATTACTCGTTATCAATAAAAGTAGTTGTAGTTGCAGGCCCATAATTACAGTTGCAATTACTAGTTGTAGTTGTAAAAATGCAACTACTTTTTTGAAACTACAGTAGTTGTAGTTGTGGTCCAAAAACTACAAATTACAAAAGTAGTTATAGTTTCAAAAACTTCCAAACTACTGTATCAGTAGTTTTGTAATTCGTAGTTCAATTTCTTTTTGCCCAACTCTGGTTATAAACGATATCCACTGTATAAGCAAGTGAAAGTAAAAAATTATAAAACGAACAAACCTAATTTATTTAGAAAAATATTTTATTGAATTCTCATAAAGTAATAGTAAACTGCAGAGCTGCAGAAGCAATGGACTTTGGCCTTACTGTTCCTCTGAACATTGGAGCATATGGTCACAGTTGTATCACTTAGTTGTCATTAGTATTTTTTTTCTTTCTAACGTAATCATTAATTTGAGCTTTTATTGTTCGTTTTGCACCTTCTATTGATTCACCTACAAGAAGCAACTTGCAATAAAAAACAAGCAAGCAGTAAAAAAATTGGACTATTGATGAAATCAGGATTATTTTCGGTCTTTAAAAAATAAAAATGTACCTACAAAAAAATCGACAAGTATTGAGGACTTTAAAGTTTTTATAATAATTATTTTAAACTCATGGAGCATAACAAACAGATGGCGTTTACAAATTTATCAAAATACGTCTTTTTCCACTCCAAACTGCTTAGAAAGTTGAGTGTTTCGCACATCGCCCCAGTTTTTTTTCATACAAGAAGAATTTCAAGTGCATGAGTACAAGGTTAAATTTTATAAGCAGAATATTTTTGTAAACTATTTATTTATTCATTTTAAAAAACGGAATTTTATAAGAGATACGATTTTTGGTAAGAATCGATATTTTAATTTTTTGTTTAATTATATTGCTTGGGAGATCTGGTACGATTTTTTTTCTACTTTTTTTTTAAAGTTTTCAATCCGATATTGATCCTCGAAGATGACATTTCATAATGTGATTCATTTTCTTTTAATACCTGTTTTGTCAAAATCCATCATTTCTGAGTACCTTATTTTGTATTTATTAAATTTATGAAATTCTTTAAAATTTGTTTTTACAATTAAATTGGTCCTTTGAGATACCCAACATGTCCACAAATTCAAATTATTGTAAAAGTAAAAAGTTTCTACTTCTGCATTAATAGATTTCCTGAACTTAATTTTTTTTTCTTCAACACATATTCCTACTTTGATTACACTTTTCATGATTTTATAACATTACGTTGATTCGATATATCTGAAAAATAATTGTTTTTTTGCTACATGTAGGCCTTCTCTTGTTTATGGAAGACAAAAGATTGTTAATGACCGTATAATTTGCTAATCATTTTAAAAAACACTAACAAGCTTCCATACATTGCCTAATCAATGAGAAATAACTGAAAGAACAAATATATAACTTAGAAATGGGCAAGATTCAAATTTATGGTTCTTCGATCAAATCTTCTATAGATTCTTTGACAGTGACAGACAAGAAAATATTTTACACCAAAACTTACTTACGGCTTTGGTTACAGGAAGATATTTTTCAATGTCCTGAATTTGTCGAGTTTCTCCTGACAGCGATTATTTGAATGGTCTATAAAAGCCGATAGATCAGCTGGGCTTACCGGGTATATCTTGAATTAGATGTCCCAGCATGCAATCTGAGGAATGTCATGATCCAAAGTCTGCTGTATGCCGATGATATCGTACTGATAGCAGATACGAAAAATAAACTGAAGCTAGCTCTTGTGGAATGGCAGGAAGAGCTTCTCCGTAAAGGGATGACGATAAATACCTCCAAGAGTAAGGTCTTAGTGATGTCGAGAGAGGATCAAGAGGACGTCCAGCTTATTTGTAATGGAGAAGTGCTCGAAGTTTTACATGAATTTACTTATTTGGGGACAATCATTAGGAAAATGGGGAAGATAGACCCAGAAATGGCAAATAGGATATCCAAAGCTAACCAGATCTATTACCCTATCTGCAACAGCATAGTGGGGCACAGAAATGTTATTAAGAAAACTAAAAAGCACATATACAAGTCTGTATATCTCCCAACTCTCACCTACGGAAACGAAAGCTGGGTTATGCTGGACAAGGAAGCCAGTCGAATGACAAGTGCTGAGATGAAATTCCTGAGGAGAGCCGCTGGAAAGACCAGGAGGGACCGTATCAGGAATGAACGGATAAGAGAGGAGCTGGAGGTAGAGGAGCTAAAGACCTCTCTGGAAAATCGACAGTTAAAGTGGTTTGGCTATGTTTGTCGAATGGATGATGAGAGAAGTCCAAGGAAAGCAATGGAAGCTCGACTCACTGGGAAGAGGCCACGAGGCTGTCCCAGAATTTCCTACCAGGAATATATACAGCGGATAGGAGGGAAAAGAGGCAAAACCCTCCAAGAAATGAGGCAGCTTAGTAGGGACCAGGAGGCATGGCTGCGTTGGATTGAGGCTCCTCGACGCTAAATAGCATGAACAGGTAGACAGAGAAGAAGAAGAAGAAGGCATGCAAGAGTTCAAAAATAAAATAAAACGAATTTCGATTTTTAAACAGTGTAGATATATCAATTTTTGGCATAATTATATGTCGGAGTTCTGGTGCTATATTTTCAACGATTTCTTTTATAGGTTTCAATCCGCATTTGAATCTCGAAGATCATATATGACATTTTTCAATGTACTTCAATAAATATGGTACCTACCCCATACAGTTATTGGCATTCAGAACAGTTATTGGCACCCCAACTTTAATTTAAAGAAATAGGTAAAAAAGTCCTAATTTTATTACAAGATAAGTCTAATGTTTGAAGGGTCCTCTAATTCATCTATGAAGTAAGATTTTAACAAACTAACCATAGGGAAGATTTCACAATTAATTACACTGGGTGCCAAAAACTGTATTTAGCAATAATATCAATGAATATTACCATATTATAAAACTATTGAGCTTTTGACCCAAGAAAACCTCTCGAGTCTTTATAAGTATATATAAAGAGGAGTTATAGGAAGTTTAAATTAGATCCCTTCATTAAGAAGTATTTTTTTTAATGTCACCAATGAAAATTAGTCTTAAGGGGTTTACTCTATATAAGTATAAATACATAAGTTTGAAATGGGGAATATGCAAATTTAAGGTTCTTCATTCAAATCTTCTACAGGTTTTTTGACAGTAACTGGCCAAGCAAAATTGTCCAAAACGTACTCACCGCTTTGGTTACAGGAAGATATTTTTCAATGTCCTGGATTTGTCGAGTTTCTCCTGACAACGATTATTTGAATGGTCTATAAAAGCCAATATATCAGCTGAGCTTGTCGGGTATCTCTCGAATTAGATGTCTTGGCATGCAAGAGTTAAAAAATAAATTTGATTTTTTTGGATATGTCCCTGGTTCCTCAAACGACTGATTCGATTGTGTTCTGTAACCGCCCATTATTTTTTCGTATGTTCTATTGAATAATTGTATAAACTATTATTGACTATTGTACATAATGAATTATTACCGAAATGGTGTTAATGCCACGTTCGCCGTGGGAATAAAATATTCAAATGTTGTTGAGTAAAGGCTGATTCTTATCAAAATTGTATAAAATGTTATGTTATTAACTGCTTTAATCACAACCATGGCCTCAATTAATAAGACAAATAATAAAAGCTATTATTTCAGTTCCAGTTCAGAAATTCTTAAATATATTATCTCCAATCTAGAAAAATAATTAATGTAATGTGAAAACATTTTTTTGTTCGTCTAATCGGAAGATGCTGTAGTGGGAGTTCTAAATTTTGCCTATCCATGTATAATTAGGATAGGTATCTTTAACGAGTACCTGACATCGCACAGGCTCGGGACTTCCATCTTACGTCCTATCCGATGGACGGCATAGCCAAGGATTTTTCATTCCCTATTAAGATTCATAGGACAACCGCGGGAGGCCAAACCGCGTACTTAAGTATGGTAGGCCACTATGCTAACCACTACACACAAACACGTGAAAATGATACAAAATTTATTAAGCAAAGTCCCCCACCGGTTGATCAATTTTGATGCAATGTTGGCTATCGCATCTTTGGCATATACATACATCAAATACCCGATTTGATCAAAATCGATAAAACCGTTTCTGAGTAAATAAAAAAAACACGTGAAAATGATACAAAATTTATTAAGTAAAGTCCCCCCTCCGGTTGATCAGTTTTGATGAAATTTTTACAGTCACATCTCAGGCATACAAATAGATCAAATACTCAGTTTAATCAAAATCGTTAGAGCCGTTTTTGAGAAAATCGAAAAAATTAAATAGGTTACTAATTAAAGTACCCCCTCCCTTTGAGCAATTTTGATGAAATTTTTGCTGTCTCATCGCGGGCATATACATACACTAAATACCCTATTTCAGGTTCGCACGGTTTATAGTTTTTGAGCTAGTCTGTTCACACACACACACACACACACACACACACACACACACACACACACACACACACACACACACACACACAAACACACACACACACACACACACACACATACACACACACAGACACACAGACCATTTTGCGGGATTGGTTAATTGGACTCAGGGGACCCCAAAATGTGCATTTCCGTTGAAAATCGGAAGTCGAAATTTTTCACGATCGCAATACTTCCACTTACTATATATTTCATATATAGTGTAACAAGTTTTTTTTCGCTTCGATTACGTCCGTCTGGAGTCGCGAAGAGATCATTTGAGCCCTTTTTGCGCAAGGCGGCTGTTTGCGCGGGTAGTTTGAATTTAAAATAGTAATGGTGTCGCTACCTACGGTACCCACCATATTAGCCATTCCCGTAAGAACTGTGGTACCGAGTGGATGTACCGTACCGTACCGTTCCTTCTTTTTCTTTCAGTTAATTTTTTTATGTTTGGCGAAGAAGTGCCCATTATTTTATTATTTTTTTATTTTGAGGATCTCGGCGGTAAGCCTCCTGAGTTAAATTATTATTGTATTATTTTAATTTTAATTTAAAACTAATTATTTCAAAATGATTTTTAGTTGGTGTCTGAAATATGTCTCGACTATGATTTTAAGTTGGTATCTGAAATATGTCTCGACTATGATTTTAAGTTGGTATCTGAAATATGTCTCGACTATGATTTTAAGTTGGTGTCTGAAATATGATATTACATTTGGTGTTTGAACTATGATATTAAGTAGCATCTCAACTATTAAATTACATTGGTATCTGGATATTTTGGTGTTTTACTGTAAGAACCTCTGGACCAAAACCAATAAACCATGTCACAATAGGTAAGTGAAAGTAAAAACACGTAAAAATTAGATAAAATTCTTTAAGTAAAGTACCCCCTCCGATTCACCAATTTTGATGAAATTTTTGCTGTCACATCGCGGGTATATCCATACACCAAATACCCAATTTCAGGTTCGTACGGTTTATAGTTTTTGAGCTAATCTGTTCACACACACACACACACACACACACACACACAGACCATTTCGCGGGACTTGGTTAATTGGACTCAGGGGGCCCCAAAACGTGTATTTCCGTTGAAAACCAGAAGTCGAAATTTTTCAGGATCGCAATACTTTCCTTACTATATATTTCATATATAGGTAAGTGAAGGTAAAAAAATCTCTTTTCTGTCCTAACGAACTTTTCTGGACCCACGGCTTTTCTCATTGTTTTCAAAATTCCCTGGGTGAGACCGGGATATTAAAGCTAGTTATAAATAAATTAAAAATAAAATTATAGTTGTTACGTTGTCCAATAAATAAAATGTTGTTACTTATTTATTTTACAAAATCTAAGGTTGAGTCTAAACTTTTGACTGGTACTGTACATCATCAATAAAAAAAATAATTGCCCCATCCGTGTACTCAATTTATATGAAATCTTTGCAGTCACATCAAGGTCATATTCATATCCTCACTTGCAGTGTATACGTATCGTTAATACCTTATTTCAGGTTCGCACGATTTACCTTGTTCGTACAAACACACAAGTCATTTGGATAGGATGTAAAATGGAGGTCCCGAGCCTGTACGATGTCGGGTACTCGTTAAAGACCCCTATCCTAATTATACCTGGATAGGCAAAATTTATGACTCCTACTGTAGCACCGTCCGATTAGCCTTAGTAGCCTAAATGGACGTTAAACAAACAAACAAAAGAATCTATTACAACTCCACTAGCCAACAAACATTTGACTAGCACACAGTTAACCTTCTAGAAACATTTCCACACTAATTTACTATATATATATCTACACCTCAATAATGGACATGGCTACAGCTGACATCTCTATGAATACGAGGAAGATATTAAAAAGGCGTTGGAGGAGAGATCTCCTCATTAAAGGAGCTCTAGTATTTGGAACCAGCCAGGAAGGGGGTGCTTTACTTCCCCATGACTTATATATCATTTTTACTTTCACTTACCTACATATGAAATATATAGTAAGTGGAAGTATTGCGATCGTGAAAAATTCCGACATGTGAATTCTGAAATTGGATATTTAGTGTATGTATATGCCCGCGATGTGACAGCAAAAATTTCATTAAAATTGGTCAAACGGAGGGGGTACTTTATTTAATAACTTTTTACGTTTTTATCGATTTTCTCGAAAACGGCTCTAACGATTTTGATTAAACTAAGTATTTGATGCATTAATATTCCCGAGATATGACTGCAAAAAATTCATCAAAATTGATCAAACGGATGGGGTACTTTACTTTATAAATTGTGTCCCACTTTTACGTGTTTTTTTTTATTTACCCAAAAACGGCTTTAACGATTTTGATCAAACTTGGAATTTAGTATATGTATATAACCGCGATGCGACAGCCGAAATTTCATCAAAAATGTTTAAACGGAGGGGGCACTTTACTTAATAACTGTTGTCTCATTATCACGCGTTTTTTTTTTGTTTAATCAAAATCGGCTTTAACGATTTTGACTAAACTCGGTTTTTTATGTATGTATATACCCGCGATGTGACAGTAAAAATTTCATCAAAATTGATTAATTGGAGGGGGCACTTTACTTGATAAATGTTGTCCCATTTTCACGTGTGCTTTTTTATTTACTTAAAAACGGCTTTAACGCTTTTGATCAAACTTGGTATTTAGTGTATGTATGTACCCGCGATGTGAGAGTAAAAATTTCATCAACATTGATCAAATTGAGGGGGTACTTTACTTAATAAATTTTGTGTCATTTTCACGTGTTTTTTTTTGGTGTTTTACTGTAAGAACCTCTGGACCAAAACCAATAAACCATGTCACACATATTAATGGCGCCTCGAACTGGGACTAAGGAAAACTCCAAGATAAGTGTCGTCTTGAAGATTTATTAATTAATAGCTTTATTAATATAAAATTAATGTTAAGCAAATTTATCTAATACATAGTACGAGAGAGTACAAGTTATATTGTTTGAGCACTTTGTTTAAATTGAGAGTATTAGTTTATACTTACGTTTGAGCTAAATCAATAACAATAACAAGAACGAAGTTAAAGCTATGTTTAACTTACGATGCTTTTGTTATTCACTGATTTCTCTTTCAATATCGTAAGAATATTATTTTCAACGAAATAACATTTTCGAAGAAAGACAATTACTTAATACCTTAATACTTAAGTACTTAATTACTTAATTCTTTTTTAAAGACTCTAACTTATGAATTAAGATTTATCTTAATTAGAATTTAGGAATAGTTAATGTTTGTTTCATTAATTTATATCTTTTGTTTTTAATTTAAAACTTTTGTTTTGGTAAGAAAAAAAAATTTCTGTTAAGGCACTAGTTTGATGCCTTTTGGGTTTGTAAAGGAAGCTTACCCGAGTTCAATTTAATTTTCATTATCTTTTCTATTTAATATTTTTCATTTAAAAAAAAAAAAAATAATAATAATAATAAAAAAAAATATTATTTTAATTGCCTGTTTAATTTAAATAGTTTAAAATTTCTCTTTTTATCGTTTTTCAGAGTGCTAGTTTATATATTTATTTTAATTTTTTCTTTACATTTTGGTTTCTTTTGCTATCATGGGTATTCACGACGTTTTAATATCAGAGCGGGAGGACATTTTTGCCGCAGTTCAGAACATTTTCACCAAATCGAACTCTGACTGTCAATACCGTAGTAGATTTTAAACCAGTTTACGATAGGCTAGTCAATTATGAGTCGCGTTTTGAGAATATTCAGTCCAAAATACGGGAATATAACGCAACTGTGACGGATAAAAAGGGCAAGATTGAAACCTCCGCAGTGCTAAACTCATTCAATGATTTAGTTGATACCACTAAAGCCAATTATTATAAATTGATAAAAGCGTGCAATCCTCCTGAAAAGAAACCTGAGATTTTGCCTACCCCTATTTATCCTGTACCTCAGGAGCTACCGAAAATTGATTTACCGTTATTCTCGGGGAAATTGGAAGAATGGAGTGGATTTTATTCTCTTTTTGACTCTATGGTTCATAGAGAAAATTCTTTATCGACCATTAGGAAATTTCATTATTTACGAAGTAGCTTACGCGGGGAAGCTCTGTCCCTTATCTCAGGGTTCGCACTAGACGAAGCTAATTATTCCCTAGCTTATGATGCATTAGTCTCTAGATATCAAAATAAAAGGCGACTCGCCCGATTTTATATAAAGAGGGTGATGGATTTTACTCCCTTAAACAACTCTTCAGCTAGTAACTTGCAAAGATTTTTATCTGAGCATGAAAATAATTTTTCTGCGTTATCGGCTTTAGGTATTGAAGACATGGGGGATTTCATCAAACTTCATTTAGCCCTCACAAATTTAGACCCCGGTACTAGGAAAGCGTTTGAAGAACGAATAAAGTCAACTGAAATTCCTTCTTATAAGGACTTGATAAATTTTGTTACGGAACGTTCTAGAGTCTTCGAGATGATGGCTCAAGAAGGCCGATCCGAAAAGTCTAATGCAAAAGGGAAAACCCGATTTACAAATCCCACTACAACTAGACACTGTAATAACTCGAATTATGAGAAAGAACACACACCGGGAATCTTTAGTGTTTCACCTTCGGGTTCCTCAATGTCAAAAGAAACAGACACTGCTGCCGACAAATCAAATGGCAATCGTGAATTAGAACAAATGAAAACGGAATCAGTTGGTTGTATGGAACGGTTATTCCCATCGACTAAGGTACAATCTAGAAATAGTCCTGGACCTATTGTCAATAAAAACGCTCCAAAAGACCTACAGCCAGCTCCGAAATTAAATTGCTGGAATTGCGGTGGACCTCATGTATATTCTAGGTGTTCGCAGCCTCGTAAGTTGTTCCGTTATCGTTGCGGTAACCCAGGAGTTTCCATTCACGCCTGTCCTAAATGTACTCCGGGAAATGGGCAAGGGAATCGGAAGTAAGGGTCATTCCTATTCCCATGGTTTTAGCTGACCCACTTAACATCAATTCAACTATTACCGTTCCTTATCGAACACCTATGTGTACCTCTAAGTATGATCTCGTTTCTACTTGTGTCGTCTCGAATTCTTTAGACAATTCTACCGCACCTCTTTGTCCCTTATCGTTACCTAAACAGCTTTACATTGTTTTCCGAATAGGAAAACAATGCCAAAGAAGCTTGCCTTACTCGGCACTATTTGACCCTGGTTCCACGACCTCATTCGTTGGACCAGAAGGGATTAAAATTCTCTTTCAGCTTGGGTATGTCGTAGAGGAAATTCCCAAGTTTAATATTTGTGTCGCTAATGGAAGTACTAGTATTGTGGATAAAAGGTTCTCCATTCCAATTACCGTTGGAGATAGGTCATATGACACAATACTATAAGTTTTAACAACGCTTCCATTTATGTTCTTGTTTGGGTTAGATTTTATAGTTAACTCTAATATGTGCACGAACCTTCGTGAAGCAACATGGTGGTTTCAAGATGATCCTACCCATAAATTCTCGTTTCGTCAAGAGTTTCAATTTTCGGGAAATGAAACATCCAAACTTTGCGGTATTAATTCACTTAATTCCACAGAAAGGTTGGATCTGGATAGGGTAGTTAGTGAAGGTTTGCTAACTCTTCAAGATTCTCCGGGATTAACAACGCGGATAAGCCATAAGATAGACGTTAATGGCGCTCAACCTATCAAACAACGCTCCTATCACTACTCGCCCAAAGTGCTTGAGGCAATGTACCGAGAGCTAGATCGGATGTTGGATGAAGGCTTAGTGGAGCCTTGCCAACCCCCATGGTCATCTCCTGTAGTCATGGTTCGCAAGGGATCGGGATACCGTTTTTGTATAGATTTTCGTAAAGTAAATGAAGTTACTCGAAAAGATTCCTATCCCATGCCAAATATGACTTCTCTTTTGGACGGACTTCGACAAGCCAGATATCTGTCCAAATTTGACCTCAAGCAGGCATTTTTGCAAGTTCCACTAGCGGACGAATCCAGTAAAGACATTACTGCCTTTACAGTTCCCGGAAGAGGGTTATTTAGATTTAAAGTTATGCCGTTTGGACTAACTAATTCACCTGCAACCTTTCAGAGGTTAGCAGATTCAATATTTGGGCCCGAACTCTACCCATACGTAGTAGTATTCCTTGACGATATTTTAGTTTGTACGCCAACTTTTGAATTGCATTTAGATATGCTTAAGGAAGTATTCCGTCGACTTAAAGCTTCAGGTTTGCGCATCAACCCCGAAAAATGTGAATTTGGATGTAATGAAGTTAGGTACTTGGGATATCTAATTAATAGTGATGGCATGAGTGTTGATCCAGACAAGGTTAGTTCCGTAACTTCGATTCCTCCTCCTACTAATGTTGGGCAACTTAGAAGGTTCCTTGGAATGGCAGGATGGTATCGTCGTTTTATAAAAGATTTCTCTTCAGTTGTCTCTCCACTTACATCCTTGCTTAAACGTAAAGCTAAATGGGTATGGACAGAAGAGCAGGAAGCCTCTTTCAATGCTCTCAAGTCAGCTCTGACTGAAGCACCAATATTAGCCAGACCAGATTTTGAGCAGCCTTTTCAATTACAGACCGATGCCAGTGATACAGGTCTGGGAGCGGTCTTAACTCAAATACAAGATGGTGAAGAAAGGGTCATCGCTTTTTGCTCCCGCACTCTCAGTCCAGCTGAAAGAAATTATACTGTGACCGAGAAGGAATGTCTCGCAGTTCTGTTTGGTATCGAAAAGAATCGGCATTACTTGGAGGGATATCCGTTTACTGTTATAACTGACCATGCAAGTCTTAAGTGGTTACTGAATTTGAAAAACCCTTCGGGCCGTTTGGCTAGATGGGCTCTTCGTTTACAACCATACAATTACAAAGTGGAATACCGTAAGGGCAAACTGAATACAGTGGCCGATGCTTTATCCAGAATTGCCGCAATAACCGTTTTATCTTCTAATCCCGATCATGGTTCTTCTTCCGGTGAGATTTCGTCTTCGGAAACCTCCATATCGTCCGACGAATGGTATAATCAGAAATTTTACCGAGTCAAAAAGTCTCCAGAATTTCATCCTGGATGGTTGATAAAGGACGGACAATTATTATATCATCGCAAGAACCCTTTGAAGGGAGAGCTTGAGGACCCCAGTGAGGAATGGAAAGTTGTTGTTCCTAAACATTTGCGCAGATCTATAATTTATGATAATCATGATCTTCCGCAGTCGGGCCACCTGGGTATAGATAAAACTGTTGCTAGGGTTAGCAGATTATATTACTGGCCGGGACTATATCGCGATATAAGCCAATATGTCAGACAATGCGAATTATGCCAGAAAGTCAAACCCAGTAATACACCACCTCACGGATTAATGTATCCTCGCTATAACAAGCAGCCTTGGGAAATTGTGTCAGTCGACATTATGGGTCCCTACCCTCGAAGTTCAAAAGGCAATGTTTATCTTTTAGTTTTCGTTGATTTATTTAGCCGATGGGTGGAATTGTGTCCGATTAGAAAAGCTACCTCTTCAGTTATTGTATCGAAATTGAAATCCCGAATATTATATAGGTATGGGGCACCTCAGAAGTTAATTACCGATAATGCAAAGAACTTTGTTAGTAATCTTGTAAATGAAGTAGCTAAGGAGTTCGGTATTAAGAGAGAGACTACACCTTTATATCACTCACAGGCAAATCCCACAGAGCGAGCAAATCGTAATATAAAGCAGCTAATCGTCACGTATCTCGGGAAAAGACACCAACGCTGGGACGAGAAATTAGGGGAGATACAATTTGCAATAAATTCTTCCGTTCAAGACTCAACAAAGTTCAGCCCTGCCTTCTTGAATTTTGGTAGAGAGCTAAGGCCTTTACACCAAGCTCCACAAGGGGATATCCTGGTAGCTCGCGAAGAACTACAGGCTTCTTGGGCTGCTAAATTAAGCAAATTACCTGAAATACATCACGTTGCAGAGGAAAATTCTCTTAAAGCGAGTCTAACTCAGAGTAGGCATTATAATTTGAGACGTAGGAAAGATCGTTTCAGTCCGGGAGATCAAGTGTTAAAGATGACTTTTCAGCTATCTTCGGCGGCTGATAAACTTGCAGCTAAACTTAACCCCAAATATGAAGGCCCTTATACGGTTGTTTCGGTTACTGCCGGCGGATCGTGTAAGTTAAGGGATCATAGTGGGAAGTTAGTAGGTTTATGGCATCCTTCAAAACTTAAATTATTTCGACAATCCTGACGGACTTACGCGCTGGAGGGGGGTGTGTAACGAGTTTTTTTTCGCTTCGATTACGTCCGTCTGGAGTCGCGAAGAGATCATTTGAGCCCTTTTTGCGCAAGGCGGCTGTTTGCGCGGGTAGTTTGAATTTAAAATAGTAATGGTGTCGCTACCTACGGTACCCACCATATTAGCCATTCCCGTAAGAACTGTGGTACCGAGTGGATGTACCGTACCGTACCGTTCCTTCTTTTTCTTTCAGTTAATTTTTTTATGTTTGGCGAAGAAGTGCCCATTATTTTATTATTTTTTTATTTTGAGGATCTCGGCGGTAAGCCTCCTGAGTTAAATTATTATTGTATTATTTTAATTTTAATTTAAAACTAATTATTTCAAAATGATTTTTAGTTGGTGTCTGAAATATGTCTCGACTATGATTTTAAGTTGGTATCTGAAATATGTCTCGACTATGATTTTAAGTTGGTATCTGAAATATGTCTCGACTATGATTTTAAGTTGGTGTCTGAAATATGATATTACATTTGGTGTTTGAACTATGATATTAAGTAGCATCTCAACTATTAAATTACATTGGTATCTGGATATTTTGGTGTTTTACTGTAAGAACCTCTGGACCAAAACCAATAAACCATGTCACAATAGGTAAGTGAAAGTAAAAACACGTAAAAATTAGATAAAATTCTTTAAGTAAAGTACCCCCTCCGATTCACCAATTTTGATGAAATTTTTGCTGTCACATCGCGGGTATATCCATACACCAAATACCCAATTTCAGGTTCGTACGGTTTATAGTTTTTGAGCTAATCTGTTCACACACACACACACACACACACACACACACACACACACACACACACACACACACACACACAGACCATTTCGCGGGACTTGGTTAATTGGACTCAGGGGGCCCCAAAACGTGTATTTCCGTTGAAAACCAGAAGTCGAAATTTTTCAGGATCGCAATACTTTCCTTACTATATATTTCATATATAGGTAAGTGAAGGTAAAAAAATCTCTTTTCTGTCCTAACGAACTTTTCTGGACCCACGGCTTTTCTCATTGTTTTCAAAATTCCCTGGGTGAGACCGGGATATTAAAGCTAGTTATAAATAAATTAAAAATAAAATTATAGTTGTTACGTTGTCCAATAAATAAAATGTTGTTACTTATTTATTTTACAAAATCTAAGGTTGAGTCTAAACTTTTGACTGGTACTGTACATCATCAATAAAAAAAATAATTGCCCCATCCGTGTACTCAATTTATATGAAATCTTTGCAGTCACATCAAGGTCATATTCATATCCTCACTTGCAGTGTATACGTATCGTTAATACCTTATTTCAGGTTCGCACGATTTACCTTGTTCGTACAAACACACAAGTCATTTGGATAGGATGTAAAATGGAGGTCCCGAGCCTGTACGATGTCGGGTACTCGTTAAAGACCCCTATCCTAATTATACCTGGATAGGCAAAATTTATGACTCCTACTGTAGCACCGTCCGATTAGCCTTAGTAGCCTAAATGGACGTTAAACAAACAAACAAAAGAATCTATTACAACTCCACTAGCCAACAAACATTTGACTAGCACACAGTTAACCTTCTAGAAACATTTCCACACTAATTTACTATATATATATCTACACCTCAATAATGGACATGGCTACAGCTGACATCTCTATGAATACGAGGAAGATATTAAAAAGGCGTTGGAGGAGAGATCTCCTCATTAAAGGAGCTCTAGTATTTGGAACCAGCCAGGAAGGGGGTGCTTTACTTCCCCATGACTTATATATCATTTTTACTTTCACTTACCTACATATGAAATATATAGTAAGTGGAAGTATTGCGATCGTGAAAAATTCCGACATGTGAATTCTGAAATTGGATATTTAGTGTATGTATATGCCCGCGATGTGACAGCAAAAATTTCATTAAAATTGGTCAAACGGAGGGGGTACTTTATTTAATAACTTTTTACGTTTTTATCGATTTTCTCGAAAACGGCTCTAACGATTTTGATTAAACTAAGTATTTGATGCATTAATATTCCCGAGATATGACTGCAAAAAATTCATCAAAATTGATCAAACGGATGGGGTACTTTACTTTATAAATTGTGTCCCACTTTTACGTGTTTTTTTTTATTTACCCAAAAACGGCTTTAACGATTTTGATCAAACTTGGAATTTAGTATATGTATATAACCGCGATGCGACAGCCGAAATTTATCAAAAATGTTTAAACGGAGGGGGCACTTTACTTAATAACTGTTGTCTCATTATCACGCGTTTTTTTTTGTTTAATCAAAATCGGCTTCAACGATTTTGACTAAACTCGGTTTTTTATGTATGTATATACCCGCGATGTGACAGTAAAAATTTCATCAAAATTGATTAATTGGAGGGGGCACTTTACTTGATAAATGTTGTCCCATTTTCACGTGTGCTTTTTTATTTACTTAAAAACGGCTTTAACGCTTTTGATCAAACTTGGTATTTAGTGTATGTATGTACCCGCGATGTGAGAGTAAAAATTTCATCAACATTGATCAAATTGAGGGGGTACTTTACTTAATAAATTTTGTGTCATTTTCACGTGTTTTTTTTTACTCATAAACGGCAAAAATAAGAAATGAATGTGGAAAATTTGTGGCTTTGTGAAGTGGAAATTAACAAAACACGTCAATTTATAATTTAAGTAAGTTGGTAAGTGAAAGTTGTGTGTTGCGCGCACGCACCAGATTTTTTTCTTGGTTATCAAACATATTTGTTATTACATAGTTAAATAATGTTCTTAAAAGGTGCAAAAAAAAATTGGGATAAAAAATTAAATCCGTTCAAACTTTATAAACTGAAATTTTAAAAATTATTAGATGAAATATGATTAATTTTTATTTTTGATCATAAGAAGGAAAAATATCCGTGCTCGGTGATGCCGATGGTTAGGTTTTGCTTTGTGAGGACGTATTGAGGACTAAACAAAAAACCGTTGATGAAAGCCGGACTAGAACTTGGGCTAGAAAAAAATAGGTTAAGACAAAACATATGATTAGCCGCAGAAGTGGTTATGATTAGCCTTAGTAGCATAAATAGACGTTATACAAAAAAAAAAAAAAAAGCACAAAGACCATTACACGGCACTGTGTTATTTTGAATTTAGGTGACACCAAGACGTGTATTTCCGTTTAAAACCGGAAGCCGAAATTTTTCACGATCGCAATACTTTCCCTTACTATATATTTCATATATAGGTAAGTGAATGCCAAAATCAAGTAAAGAATAGCTAAATACCCAACCCCTCTAAAATAGTTCACAAATTTAAGCCAGTCTTTACAATTTAAGTTAAACTACTCCGCGCTTCACTAATTGTTAGAAGACATTTCTTAAAGTATCTTCTTCTAAACTCGCAAAGTATTAATCATTTTGTTAGAAAATGGATTGTTTTCGATTTCAGTCTTATTACATAAGCAGAATAGTTTTCCTGATGATTATAGTACAATGTGTGAATTAATTTTATTAATTCTCCAGTGACTTAGGAATTCCCTTCAACTGTGGTTTCATTAAAATTCATGCGGAAATATTTTAGCTCTTTCTCATGCTTTAAAACTATTATATAAAGTGTAGATGCTTATTCAAATTGGCAAAAAATTAATAAATTCTACTTTTGTATTATTTTACGGAAAACAACATTTAAAAACAGTAACTGCTCGGAAATTTCAAAACAACCAGACACAGACATTCAGAATTATCACCGTATAATATATAATTTCTTGAATTGTCATACTGGAATATGTACTTATATTTAGTTAAAAAACAATTTTATTATCCGTTTATATTTAGTTATATTATTTTATCTAAAAATGTTATTTTTGTCTTCAAAATTCACGCCTGCTAGCAATCTGCGAATGTGATGCATGCAACACCAATTGAAATTGTCTAAATTAAACAATTTTCACTCACCACCTTACTTAAATTAGAAATGAATGAATTTTGTTAATGCTACTTCTCAAAGTTACACATTTTTCCTTATTCATTTCTTATTTGTTTTTATTTGTTGTTTGTTATTTGTTTCCATTTGCTCTATAAAAAACGCTAATTTATTTTATTATTAAATAAAACATTTTACTTGTCATAATTCGGCAATGCAAGCATAATACTCTAATTCTTCTTATTTTATAATTCTCTAAGTACTAGTTGAAAATTTCATTAAGTTACAATGAAACAAATAATTTCCATTAAATGAACAGAACGGTTTTAATTATGAACAATGGTCTGTCATTAAAGGCGTACTACACATGCGTGGGCTCTACGTGTTTTATGAGTTGACTGAATATTTTTCTTTTTTTCTCCTCTATATGTTTACTTCGTTTTTATCATATCTCATATTTAGCCATTTCTTATTTTTAGGCGTAACGAGAGACAGTTAATTTCTCCATATAAACAAAAACAAAGGTACTTTATAGGAAACAAATAAACAGCCACCTCAGAACATTTTAATAATGATAACGCTTACCTGATATTAAATAACACCTAATTTTCATTGAAAATGGCGAATTTGATGAAAATCATTAAAGCCGTTTTTGAGATAAACGAAAAAAGGTTAAAATTGGAAAAAAGTTATGAAATAAAGTGCCCCCTCCGTTTGACCAATTTTGATGAAATGTTGGCTATCACATCTTTGGCATATACATACATCAAATACCCAGTTTGATCAAAATCGTGAAAGCCGTTTTTGAGTAAATAAAAAAAACACGGGAAAATGATACAAAATTTATTAAGTAAAGTCCCCCCTCCGGTTGATCAAATTTTTACGGTCATATCTAGGGCATATTAATACAATAAGTACTTAATTTAATCAAAATCGTTTGGGCCGTTTTGAGAAAATCGAAAAAAACGTAAAAAGTTATTAAATAAAGTACCCTCTTCCTTTGAGCAATTTTGATGAAATGTTTGCTGTCATATCGCGGGCATATACATATACTAAATACCTAATTTCAGGTTCGCACGGTTTATAGTTTTTGAGCTAGTCTGTTCACACACACACACACACACACACACACACACACATACACATACACACACACACACACACACACACACACACACACACACACAGACCATTTGCGGGACTTGGTTATTTGGACTCAAGGGACCCCAAAACGTGTATATCCGTTGGAAACCGGAAGTCGAAATTTTTCACAATCGCAATACTTCCACTTACTATATATTTCATGTAAGTGAAAGTAAAAATTAGAAAGAAACTGTATAAATACACTTATTTACTTAAACTCATTTTGACATACGCCTCACAGATTGTCGGCTCAGCTAAATGGACGCATTTACAAAAATTACAAACTTTTCAATCCAACATTTGAGACTGATTACGAACACTTTCAGGTACGTAAGTGACCAAATACTACATACAGACTTACAACAACCTACTATCGAAGAACACATACGAACTCTTTATTCACGATTTTTTGTTAAAATCCACGGACATAATCACAGACTAATCAACAACATGGCCACGGCTGATATGCCCTATAGAAGGGGCTAAAAAGAAGCTGGATTAGAGACCTGCTCTCCTCAATTTATGTCGTTCCCGGAAAGAGGTGCTGCTGGGCACTTTCCTAACCTTAATACTAAAAATATTTAAAGCAGATTTATTAACTTATATTGAATATTATTTATTTTGGAATATAGATGCAAACCGTGAGCGTGATCTCAATCAACTCTGTTTTGATAATAAAGATTATTTAACGAAAGAGAATTAATTACTATTGAACTTTTACTTTCACTTACCTATATATGAAATATATAGTAAGTGGAAGTATTGCGATCGTGAAAAAATTCGACTTCCGGTTTTCAACGGAAATACACGTTTTGGGGTCCCCTGAGTCGAAATGACCAAGTCCCGCGAAATGGTCTGTGTGTGTGTGTGTCTGTGTGTGTGTGTGTGTGTGTGTATGTGAACAGACTAGCTCAAAAACCATAAACCGTGCGATCCTGAAATTAAGTATTTAGTGTAGGTATATGCCCGCGATGTGACAGCATAAATTTCATCAAAATTACTTAAAGGGAGGGGGTACTTTACTTAATAACTTTTTAGGTTTTTTTCGATTTTCTCAAAAGCGGCTCTAACTATTTTGATTAAACTGAGTATTTCATCTATATATATGCCCGAGATATTACTGTAAAAATTTCATCAAAATTGATTAACCGGAGGGGGGACTTTACTTAATAAATTTTGTAACATTTTCACGTGTTTTTTTTATTTACTCTAAATCGGCTTTAACGATTTTGATAAAACTGGGTATTTGATGTATTTATATACCCGAGATATGGCTGTAAAAATTTCATCAAAATTGATTAACCGGAGGAGGGACTTTACTTAATAAATTTTGTAACATTTTCACGTGTTTTTTTGATTTTCTCAAAAACGGCTCTAACGATTTTGATTAAACTTAGTATTTGATCTATTTATATGCCCGAGATATGTCTGTAAAGATTTCATCAAAATTGATCAACCGCAGGGGGCACTTTACTTAATAAATTTTGTATCATTTTTACGTGTTTTTTTTATTTACTCAAAAACGGCTTGCACGATTGTGACCAAACTGGGTATTTGATGTATGTATATGCCAAATATGTGATAGCCAACATTTCATCAAAATTGATCAACCGAAGGGGGGACTTTACTTAATAAATTTTGTATCATTTTCACGGGGTTTTTTATTTACTCCAAAACGTCTTTAACGATTAATAAAAATAAGATATGAATGTAGAAAAATGTGTGACTTTGGGAAATGATATTTAACAAAACACGTCAATTTCTTATCTAAGTAAGTTGGTAAGTGAAAGTTGTGTGTTGCGCGCACGCACCAGATTTTTTTAATATGCAGTAAACTCTCGATAATCCGCGGTCATTCTAGAATTTTTTTGTTAGTCTAGCGGTAGATAAATTAAATGATACGACGAAAAACACGAACGAAAAAAAGTTTATTAAACAAGCAATTTCTGTTAATTAACATTTCTACAATCGCGTATACACTTCCCCGTGAGGTGAAACATGAACAAGCCTCTAACTGAGACAAATAAAAATTCAGTTTCTCCCACAAAAACAGAAATTGCTTGTTTAAAAATTAAATATTTAACTAAGAGGGGTTACTATTAAAATCATTTTATAATTAGAAAACAGTTCGTTTACTCATGTGTACCCGCCGTATAAAACCCGAAAAGTTCGTGAGTCACCACTCTCAGAACAGACCTTTTGTTTACTTAAGTGTCCCAGCCAATAAGTGTAATACTCGAAGACTGAAAGTAACAAATCTCATAACTCCCTTCCCATCCCACTTTTTCATTTCATCATTTCATTTTCTCGTTCACGTCAGTTTTGTCAACCTGGCCTCAGCGGTTACATAGCTTGTTTGTGATTGTTGTTCGTGATTTTATTTTACAATGAGTGATAAAAGTTTATAAATTACGTAATTATTATATGTATGTAATATCCATAAATGAACATTTTGCTTTGATTTTAATTGGTTTGTTGACCTTTTGAAAATTTTGTGGATTATCCGTGGAATTGGTTTATCCGCCGTTGCTGTGCCACCCAATACCGTACAAGTAAAGTACGGGGTTATAGAACAATAACATTTTTTATTATTACGAAATATAGTCGTCACATAATGATGACTTAATTTGAGATTATTGTTGAAAAAATAAACCCATAATTTTATTTATTATGCCTCATTTTTGGCCCAAACCTATATTTTAGGCATAAGGAGACACTACTGCTGAATACAAAGACAGCTGAAAAATTAGTTTCAATAAATATAGAATAGGGGTTTCAACATATCCTGATATAAGCAGAGGATTGAACTTCTAAAAACAGTTTTCAGATCTTGCTCCTAACTGCACTAACTGAAATTATCGAAAATTAAAGACTAAAAAGTGTAGTTATCGTCCAACTTCATTATAAAATACGACCTACAGAACTATATATACGAGTCATAAAATTTTAATTTTAAGCATTGAAAAATAAGCATCGTTTTTGTTTTTTTAAACGTCACTAAGGCTAATCGGACGATGCTACGGTAGGAGTCCTAAATTTTGCTTATCCAGGTATAATTAGGATAGGGATCTTTAACGAGTACCTAATGTACCTCCTCGGAACCTTCATTTTACTTCCTATCCGCAGGACGGCATAGCCAACGATTTTGTACAATCATTAAATAAAAACCTTAGGGCTACCGTGGGATGCGAACCAGCGATCTTTAGAGTTGTAGGCTGCTATGCTAGCCACTACACAAGATGTGACCCAGTTTTATTTTAGTTTAGGGATTAAATTATGAAGTTGTAATTTGTTTTGATTTTTATACAATCGTGAAAATATTTCTAGCTTTGTACTGTGTAACTAAAGTTTATAAATATTTTCATTTTGTATTTTTTTTTTTTTATATGAAATTCTTGCTATGAGGTTGTAACTTTATAAGCAACGAACTTATTCATTCATGAAAAGGATTAATTTTACTTTCACTTACCTATAAATGAAATATATAGAAAGGAAAGTATTGTCGATCGTGAAAAATTTCGACATCCGGTTTTCAACGGAAATACACGGTCCCCTGAGTCCAAATAACCAAGTCCCGCGAAATGGTCTGTGTGGGTGTGTATGTTTGTGAACAGACTAGCTCAAAAACTATAATCCGTACGATCGTGAAATTTGGTATTTAGTGGATATGTATATGCTCGCGATGTGACAGCAAACAATTTATCAAAATTGGTCAAACGGATGGGGTACTTTATTTATAGAATTTTGTCTAATTTTTACGTTTTTTCGATTTTCTCAAAAACGGCTTTAACGATTTTGATCAAACTGGATGTTTGATGTATGTATATTCCCGCTATGTGACAGTCAAAATTTCATCAAAATTGATTAATTGAAGGGGCCACTTTACTGAATAAATCTGGTCTCATTTCACATTTTTGTTTTTTATTTACTCAAAAACGGCTTTAACGATTTTGATCAAACTGGGTATTTGATGTATGTATATGCCAAAGATTTGACTGAAGGCTCGGTGTGGCTGTGCGGTAAAGCGCCGTACTCCCATGCCGGAGCTGTGGGTTCGAGTCCCGCCCTGGGTGGTGCTTTTCTTTCGTAGGAGAAGTATCACCCAGTGCCATGGGTGTTATTATGGGCAGTATAGGGCTTCATTGGAAGCCTTAAGTCCCAAAAAAAAAAAAAAAAAAATATTTGACTGCTAAACTTTTATCAAAATTGATCAAACGGAGGGGGCACTTTACTACGAGACTTAAATACACCTTCTATCGATTTACCTCCACGATATATTTACAGAAAGCAACTCGCAGTAATAAACAAGCAAGCAGTAAAAAAAAACTCGACTGTTGATAAAAATTATGTTCCTTAGAAAAATAAACACGTCGATTTCTACTCTATGTAAGTTCGTAAGTGAAAGTCGTGTGTTGCGCGCATCGCACAAGATTTTTATATATTTGTTCATAATGAATCTTACACTTTTACATAAAGAACAGAGAAGTGAGATCTGAATAAGAATTTAGACTAATTTGCTACTAATTTAGGGATGTCTTTTTTGTTGAGATTTTAACGTGCTTTTCAGTTTATAAACTAATACATTTAATAATTTATAACTCACATGAAATTTTATTTTCAATCCGCATCGGAGTTGAGGGACTTTTACAAGATTTCCTGACTCACTATTTTATTTTAGTTTTTTTTACAATTTTTTTAAAACGAATTCTCCTGATTCCTCCTAAGTAACCTGACGGCACTAAACTATATTCACACTGAGCAGTACTCACCTTCGTCGGTACACACGGACGAGAACTCAGATACTGAAGAGTGTCGGTACCCCCACCTGGTCACTCATATCTTAACAAGGTCGTAATTCTTATCGGTCCCCCACCTCTGTCTTCTTCTGGAAGGAGGGCTACGCTCCTGAGGAACTTACCAGACGATGGTAACAACTAAGTATCGCGTTTTAATGCATTGCCTAAGGTATTAAAACTACTGCAGGCTTAAAATATACATTATGAATAATATTAACCCTTTGCACTCGAGGTCTCCGGAGCGGAGCCATTGAAAATTTGTCTTCAAAATCGAGGGCTCCGCTACGGAGACAATGCAAATAATTTTCAGTTTTTAACATTTAAGGACATAAACAAATCGTAAAAACTATTTAGAGGATATTTCACTTTTGGTGATAAATGATGGTCGAAGCTCGCGGCGTTTTTCATTATTTTTATAGTTCGTTAATCTTTTAACACAAAGGCTTCCAAATCTGATTAAACAATTGAACTATGATAATGGAACACATTACCTACATGACCCTAAAACTAATTTCAGTGTCGTTAAATGGATATTCAAAGTTAGATGTGAGTTATTATATTTGAATTACAACAGATTTTATCAAAACAGTAATATAATATGCTCACTATGTAATAAAAAAATCTGGTGCGTGCGCTCAACACACAACTTTCACTAACCAACTTAGATTAGAAATTAATGCGTTGTGTTAATGCCACTTCTCACTCAGTTACACATTTTTCCACATTCATTTCTTATTTTTGTTTTCATTTGCTCTATAACAAACACTAATTTCTTTTATTATTAAATAAAAGTTTTTACTTGAGATTATTCAGCAATGCAAGCATAATACTCCAAGTCGACTAATTTTATAATTCTCTATGTACTTGTTGAATATTTCATTTATTTCCCACGAAACAAATCATTTCCATTAAATGAACAGAAGGTCATTAATTATGAACAATGGTCTGTCATTAAAAGCGTCCTGCGTGGGCTCAACGTGTTTTATGAGTTGACTGAATTTTTTTCTCCTCTATATGTTTACTTGGTTTTTATCATATTTCATATTTAGCCATTTTTTATTTTTAGGAGTAATGAGAGACAGTTTATTTCTCCATATAAACAAAAACAAAGATACTTGATAGGAAACAAAAACAAACAAACAAAAAAGGCCCCTACCCCATGTAAGCCCCCCCCAGAACATTTTAATAATGATAAAGCTTACCTGATATTAAAGAACACCTAATTTTCATTAAACATGACGAATTTGATGAAAATCGTTAAAGCCGTTTCTGAGAAAATCGAAAAAAAGGTAAAAATTGCAAAAATAGTTAAGAAATAAAGTGCCCCCTCCGTTTGAGCAATTTTGATGAAATGCGGGCTATAACATCTTTAACATATACATACGTCAAATGCGCAGTTTGATCAAAATCGTTAAAGCCGTTTTTGAGTAATTAAAAAAACACGTGCGAATGATACAAAATTTATTAAGTAAAGTTCCCCCTCCGGTTAATCAATTTTGATGAAATTTTTACAGTCATATCTCGGGTATATAAATACATCAAATACCCAGTTTGATCAAAATCGTTAAAGCTGTTTTTGAGTAAATAAAAAAAAACGTGAAAATGATACGAAATTTATTAAGTAAAGTCCCCCCTCCGGTTAATCAATTTTGATGAAATTTTTACAGTCATATCTCTGGCATATAAATAGATCAAATACTCAGTTTAATCAAAATTGTTAGAGCCGTTTTTGAGAAAATCGAAAAAACACGTGAAAACGATACGAAATTTATTAAGTAAATTCCCCCCTCCGGCTAATCAATTTTGATGAAATTTTTACAGTCATATCTCTGTCATATAAATAGATAAAATACTCAGTTTAATCAAAATCGTTAGAGCCGTTTTTGAGAAAATCGAAAAAAACCTAAAATTTATCAAATAAAGTACCCCCTCCCTTTGAGCAATTTTGATGAAATTTTTGCTGTCACATCGCGGGCATATACCTAAACTAAATACCAAATTTCAGGTTCGCACGGTTTATAGTTTTTGAGCTAGTCTGTTCACACACACACACAGACACACACACACACACAGACCATTTCGCGGGACTTGGTCATTTGGACTCAGGGGACCCCAAAACGTGTATTTCCGTTGAAAACCGGAAGTCGAAATTTTTCACGATTCCAATACTTCCACTTACTATATGTTTCATATATAGGTAAGTGAAAGTAAAAAAACTGAAAACACCTTGCACTCCCTAGCAATATGTCCTATTTTAACGGATATCGTTGTTTCAGTAGGAGTTATTTAAATAGCGAAGATGTTATACACTACCTAAATGGTAAAGATTGGCTGAGGCTATATAAACGTTATAAAAGGGCATGACAATAGAGATACAACCTTATCCAAGAATTTAATTATAATTAAAAGAAAAACAAAATTTTTTTATTATTGTTGTACTTTTTGTCTTTAAAATATACTAGCTGTGGGGCCCGGCTTCGCTCAGGGAGTTGTGGAATAGGTGGAATGAACTAATAACTTTAAAATGTAATAGTACAGAAAAATAGACCAAAATTAATCATGGTTAAGTCGAAATTTGTACCATCCTGAAACTTCAGTTTAGTATTAGTGGTAAGTTTCGAAACCTCAGTGTCCGCCCATATATGGTTTGGGTATAAGAGATGCTATTAATGCGGTTCTCAAAATGCGTTTTCTTCCCTTTTCTAGATTAAGAAAAATTATTTTGGCAGCAAATATGTCCTGCTATGTACCATTTTGTATTGTTTCTATGTTCTGATTCCTTTGAGACCATTCTCATGTCGATACCGCATCCTTATCAAGTTGAGTAACTTCTCCTTTTTCGAATTTGATTTAAAATTTACGAACACAACAGAACCATTAAACAGAAATATGATATGAACACTTTATTTTCGATATACAATCCATTAGGTTATATCTTTTATTCATATTATCTATAGGTTATCTATTTTATTCAGTGTTAGTTTTTATTCGCACACTCACTAATAAGCAATTTTTTTTTTTTGTTAATGTATTCTTATATTGTATTTTGATTAAAGGCAGTGTTTCGACCAATTCTTTCCTCTTCTATAAAACTTAATTCGCTTAGGAATCCAGTTGGTTATGTTTATTTTTAATTTCAATTCATTGCAGAGATGTAATGACCTTATTTAAAAATAAAAAGGAAACAATAATTATTTATACATAATATCGTGTAATTTAAAGAAAATAGCTGAAGCTAAAACCATAACAAACCGAACTAATGAACGATAACCTTGTGAATTGAGTTTAGCTAGCGCTCCTGGCTTCCAAATGTCGAACTAAATTTTGTCATTCATTAACTCGCCTGGGCTTATTAGAGGGGCTAATTAAATGTAGCGAGAGGCTTAAAATTACAGCCCTTGTCCCTTCAACATTACACACTTAAAATGAAAACTGAAACCTTCTTCATCGTTATGTGCAATAGGGCAATACTACGACTTAACATACTTAATAGTATGTGTAGTCGTTTTTGAGCCTTTTCGGCACGCACATTGTAAACTTTGCTTTATAATATATATTGATTATTAGTAATAAATAAGAGGTTTCAGGGCGGTAAATTAAGTTATATTGTATATCTTAATTAATTGTTTTTTGTTATTATTTTGGGTTGTTTACTTTTACTTGTAATATCAGTTATGTAGATCTATCTTGGTTATAAATTAAAATATACAAAGCCAACTCCGGACTGACGGTCTAATAGACCACTGTTCTGTGAATGTTTTTATTTACTTAGTAGTTGGTATGTACCTGGTATGTGAATGAAACAAAATAAAAAACAGGAAAAAAATAAAATCTTTTAACATAGGCTATATTTTGAAGTTTTAATTCATCTTTTATTTCCTCAATTGTAAAATGATTTAGTTCGGAGGACCAAATAATCCCTGATTTAGTTTCCCATGTGCTTCTACTTTAACTGGAAAGTTATTAAGTAGATTTTCACATTTTAGGAGCTTTTCTGATTGGATATCTGAGAAAACTTCAACTAAAAGGGCCCCATGTCGTAATTTTTTAACTTTATTACTTTCTCAATTAGATTTTTGTATGCTTTTATATATAATAATGATAATAATAAAATTATAAAAAAAATATATATAAAATTTTAAAAAAATTACTTGGTTCTAAAATTTTACTGTATAATATTACGTTCAGGGTGTACGTTTTCGCGAATAAGTTGCGTCGAGTTGCCGTTAGTTAACGTCCGAAACGATGCCCAGTGCAAAGGGTTAAAACAAAACTGTGGAATCACCTGTGGTGTAGTGGTTAGCATAGCAACCCACAATACTAAAGGACGTGGGTCCGCGTCCGAGGTGGCCCTAGGATTCATTTACCTTAAACTAGATTTACATTGTTAGTGAGAATGTAGTATTCGTCTAAGGAAAGCATTTCTTTATTTTTTTATATATTCCATAAAAAGGTTAAAAGTAAATCAATACTCATCCCGTTTCCTGCCTCCTCCTACAAAGCCTTTGATGTTATTTTTCCAACAATCTAACAAAAAACAACAAAGCCAAAGACGTCTGGAAATTGGAGCATTCCGATGAATATTCATGTTGAGAGCTTTAAAGTTTTCCGATAATCGATAACAGTTCAGTCCTCGGTGTTACACTTTTCAATGTTATGCGATCGATCAAACAAAGAAAAATAAAGTTGAATTTAAACGATTCGTCGTTTAATATGCGTTCTTGATATCAAAATGAAAATCCATGTCAAATAATTGCATTTTATATTATATATTCTATCCTTAAGAGATTGCGCTAACTTTATTTCATTGATTGATCTATAAATAATAATTGAGCCGCGAAAAAAAATCCTTGGCTATGCCGTACCTAGGATAGCACGTAAAATGGTGTTCCCGAGCCTATGCTATGCCAAAGATCCCTATCCTATTTTTAGTTAAATTATTGTTTAGGGTGTGAATAAACGTATAATAACGATATCAATCTTTAAGGATGAGGCAGACATTTTTTTAAAAAATCGGTCGTAATTTTGTAACTTGCAAGGTTCATGTTTATTAGTAATGACAGCAATAGTAATTCACGTTCAATGCCACGGTTTTACTAAAATAGAATACGACTAAGTAAAAAAGGCGTAAATGTTGTTCTATTTATAACCGACTTTGAAAAAGTATGAGGTTAGTCAGTTCAAGATGTATGACACTGTGGGTCAAAACGAAACCAGAACGAACGTGGGTCAAAACGAAACCCAGTTATATAGTAAGAGAAACATAAAAGTTAAAATTTTAGAAGTTTTCATGCCATATTAATAGAATATTATCCTTTCTCCGTAATATAAATTAATTTTTAATGCGTGTATATGATGTAGAGTAAAGGTGCTAGTATTGAGCCTTGGGTTACCTACCAACATACCTACTTACAACGAGACATTGACAGCAACTCACGCTGACGATACAGCAATTATCACTAAACATCAGGACGCAACACAAGCTTCATTAACTTTACAACATCACCTAAACATATTGCATGACTGGTTCAAAAAATGGAAAATTAGACTGAATCATGATAAATAAAAACACATCACATTTACTCTAAGAAAACATACCTGCCCACCCGTTTATATTGACAACAACCTCATACCGCAGACAGACCAAGTACACTATCTGGGACTTACGTTCGACAGAAGGATGACATGGGGTCCTCATGTTAAAATGAAACATACGACGCTTAAAAAGAGACTGAAACTACTTTATCCACTCTTCTCAAAATCTTCAAAACTGAAACTAGAACAGAAATTAAAGACATATACATACTTACTTAAACCAATATGGACATACTCATCACAGATATTTGGAACAGCTAAAAAGACACACTTAAATAAAATTCAAAGATTTCAATCAAAAATTTTACGACTCATAACCAACGAACCCTGGTACGTGACCAACCACACTACGGACCTCCACCAGCCAACAGTTGACCAGTACACAGCGACACTCTACAAACGTTTTCACACTAACCTACATGGACATAACAATCGCCTAATAATGGACATGGCAACAGCTGATATCCAATAAATACGAGGAGGAGATTAAAAAGGCGTTGGATGAGAGATCTCCTTACTTATTTAGCTGTAGTAATAGAATCAAGCCAGGAATGGGGTGCTGCTGAGCACTTTTCTTTCCCATGCCTGACATGTCATTGTTTTCTCATCCTGGCCACCACATTCGCTGATTGTCAGCTTTATGCAGACAGGTGCGAATAAAAAAAATAAAAGGCAAAAAAAAAAAAAAATTTAATGCGATTTTCAGATCAGTATGATCGTAATTTGAGATGATATTCGAAAAAAGGAAAATCATAGTTTTGTTTATTTTGAGTCAATATGGCTCCATTGTTCTCCAAAACCTGATTATGAAATGTTTTGGGCCTAATCTACTGTTGAATACTAACACAGCTGATACATTGGTTTCTAAAATATATATTAAATTAAAACATAAATTTCGGGGTCACCTGCGGTGTAGCTGTTAGCATAACAACCTACGGTACTAAAGGTCGCGAGTTCGATTTCCGCGGTGGCCGTATGATTCTTTAAAGGAGATGAAAAATCCTTTGCTATGCCGTCCCTCGGATAGGAGGTACGATGAATGTCCCGAGCCTGTGCGATGCCCGGTACTCGTTAAAGATCCCTATCCTATATAACTGGATAGGCAAAATTTAGGACTCCCACTGTAGCATCGTCCGATTAGACGAACCAACAAACAAAAATGAACATATGTTTTTCTAGATTAGAGATATTGTAATTAAAAATTTCTGAACTCGACATAGCTATTATTATTAGCCTTATTAATTGAGGCCATGGTTGTGATTAATGCAGTTAATAACATAACATTTTATAAAATTTTGATGAGAATCAGCCTTTACTCAACAACATTTGAATATTTTATTCCCACGACAACCATGGCATTAACACCATTTCAGTAATAATTCATTATGTACAATTGTTAATAATAGTCTATACAATTATTTAATAGAACATACGAAAAAATAATGGACTATTACAGAACACAATCGAATCAATCGTTAGAAAAACCTGACATATCCAAAAAAATCAAATTTATTTTTGAACTCTTGCATGCCAAGAGCATGGGCATGCCTGTGCGATGCCCGGTACTCGTTAAAGATCCCTATCCTATATACCTGGATAGGCAAAATTTAGGACTCCCACTGTAGCATCGTCCGATTAGCCTTAGTTAACTAAACAAACAAATGAACGAAACCATGTTTTTTATTTAAAAAGGTATTGCTCTAAAATTATTATTGTTATAAGTACTTAGTGGTAATTTTTTCACTTATTATCAAAAGAATAAGAATAATAAAGGTTAAAGGGTCTCCTGTGGTATAGTGGTTAGCATAGAAAACTACAATACTTAAGGTCGCGAGTTCGCGTCCCGAGGTGGCCCTTGTCCTTGTCTGTGCAGTCCCCCTGATAGGACGTAAAAAGGAGGTCCCGAGCCTGTACGATGTCAGGTACTCGTTATAGATCCATATCCTAATTATAATTTTGGATTCCCACTGTAGCATCGTCCGATTAGCCTTAGTGGCATAAAGTTAAGTTAAAACAAACAAAATAAACGACACCAAAATAAAATAAAATAAACAAACCTGATAGTTCGATGCAGACACCACAACTCCCTGCACACCTCTTTCTAACGACAGCCATCCAGATCCAACTTTGACAGATCTGCCTTCACGCAATCCTTCACGGAAGTCAAGAGGGAGGAAGTACCTCCGTCTTGACTTCCCCTCGGGCGCATCCTAGTCGGCCCCGTGCTTATTAATATTTTAGGAATTCGTTCAATGAAACCGAGTTCCGCAATTTTACATGCCCATTTTATTCGCTATGCTGCAATAACCTCTATTATATTTACCGGATACAGCTCACTTAGTTCGTCGTTGTGTAAACGGGGTCAATGGAATCATCGGTTTATTCAGAAAAAATATTTTACGCAATGCATTATTTTCAAAAACCCTCAGGCATTGCTTTCCCCTCAATGTCAGTGGCTACGTTTCATTCACATCCGTAAAGGACCGTAGGAACTACGGTAAACCTTACAGTTATTGGCCCCCTTAAGACTACATTTCTGTGGTTAAATTAAAAAAAATAATTTTTATAAAGGGATGAAATGGAAACTTCCTATAGCTCCTCATTATCTATCCTCATTAAGACTCAAGAGGTTTTCTTGGGTCAAAAGTTCAATAGTTTTACAATATGGCAATATTTTTATGGCGGGATGGCCGAGTGGGCAAACGCGTTAGAAAATACGCTTTGCCCATGGCAACGTCTGTTTGGAAACATGAAGATAGCAAGTTCAAAACCCGGAGCCAGGGGAAAATTTAATTAATCTCGGCATCAATCCCCCACCCTCTCCCCTGGCCCGGGAAACTCCGTATAGCCTACAAGGCGAGGAAGAGGAGAAACCAAAAAAAAAAAAAAAAAAAAAAAATATGCCAATATTTATTGTTAAAAGTGCCAAATGTAGTTATTGGCACCCTGTGGATTTAATTGTGAAATCTTCCCTATGGTTAGTTTTGTTAAAGTCTTACTTCATAGATGACTTAGAGGACCCTTCAAACTTTAGACTCATGTATATCTTGTAATAAAATTAGGACTTGTTTATCAATTTCTTTAAGTTAAAATTGTGGTGCCAATAATTGTATGGTTTACCCTATAATCGTTTTGTAAATCCTAATTTTTGAGTAGATTTCGTTTTTTCTAATGACTATCGCCCCTTAATATCAGCAAAATCGTCACCACTGTCTACCATTTATTTGGTCTTATCCTTATTTTTTCCAGCACAAGTTCTTGTCCGGCTTTCATCAACGTTTTTGGGTTTAGTTCTATACTTTCAACGTCCTCACAAACCGACACCAAACCATCGGCATCACCGAGCACAGATATTTTTACTACTTATGATCAAAAATAAAAATTGATCTTATATCATTTAAAATTTCAGTTTACAAAGTTTGATTGGATTTAATTTTTTATCCCATTTTTTTTTTCACCTTTTAAGAACATTATTTAACTAACAACAAATTTATTTGATAATAAAGAGAAAAAAATCTGTTATAAGTCATGGGGATGTAAAGGACCCAGCAGCACCACCTTCCTGACTCGATCCAATCACTAAAACAGTTTAAGTAAGGAGATCTCTCATCCAACGCCTTTTTAATCTCCTCCTTGTATTCATAGAGATTTCAGCTGTAGCCATGTCCATTATTAGGGGGTTGGTATATCTTTGTAAGTTGTGAAAGGAAATGTTTTTAGAAGGTTAACTGTGTGCTCGTCAAATGTTGTTTGGTATAGTTGTAATAGATTTGTTTGTTTGTTTAACGTCACTTTATGCTACTAACGCTAATCGGACGATGCTACAGTGGGAGTCCTAAATGTTGCCTAAACATGTATAATTAAGATAGGGATCTTTAACAAGTACCTCACATCGTACAGGCTCGGGATCTCCATTTTAAGTTCTATCCGAGGGACAGATATTTACTCCCATTAAAAAATCCCAGGGCCATCTCGGGACGCGAACCCGCGACCTTCAATATAGTAGGTTGCTGTAGTAGATTTTATTGTAACTTCCCAAATTTTGAGCTGTAACGTATATCTATGCGGAGTATATCTATTAGGTTTAAGTAAGTATATGCATAATAAGGTGTATGCTTATAATTTATGTATCAGTTTTAGTTTCGAACTTTTAGAAAAATGTGGAGGAAGTAGATTAACTTTTTTCTAAACATCATTTGTTTGTCATTTTAACACTTTACTGACCAAAGTATGTTCCGGACGATAAATCTCTGAAGTTTTTAATATAGATTAGCCTAATTCGTACGTGAGACTGGAAACTGGTAGGTGTCATCTATTAAAAAAATATTCTCAAGAATGTACAATTGGTGGATTAAACTTCTCATGATGCCAGAGCAATCCTTACCGAAAATTTGTTATTCAAGGTTGACAGAAATTATTGATAGCTCCATTCCATATAACTGGGCCCTTGAAATGAAAAATGTTTTAGCTTTGGTGGGGAGGGATGATATTTGGGCATGCCAGAATCCTGACTGGGCAATACATTTTAGAAATGATGTAATAGAAGCAATGGAAAATCATCTCTTAAGCCGAGACGTGGAAATGGTGATTAACTCTTCTTTCAACCTATACTACAGGGAAGCGAGCAGCCTGGGAATGCGCGAGCAGTACTAGTCCCTCAATGTCCACATAAGCCAACAAAGAGTGCTTGCTCAACTCCGAATGGCGAACAAAACGGTAACTCGAATAATTGTAAATGGTATGTACAGGGAATTTAACAGTAGAGAGCCATGTCAACATTGCCAGGCCGGTATGAACGACGACATTACCCATTTCCTCTTAATATGTCCGAAATTTGTTGAAAATAGGGAAAAGTATTTGAGCAAATATATTAACACACCCTCCACCCCCTAGTTAATAGCCGATTTATTAACTTTCGAAAACAACAATAAACTCAGAGATATCTACCTATTTACAGTTTCATCTCTAAAGCTGATCATAGATGTTCAATAATTTTGGAAAATGTGTTCAATTCTTCAGACATGTACAGTAAGATTATTGATATTGATTTTTTTTTATTTCTTTATTATTGTGTTTGCATACCGTTGAAGTTTTCATTTTTAAGCTTTGTTAGGCAATTTTGTTTAATATACGAAACCCAATTTATATATTAAGTATTGTGTATATATTGTATTGTGTATATATTAAGTATTGTATATATTTTCAATTAGAGGATTATTTTTATTTATTTATTATTTTTTTTTTTTATGTAATCAGAAGAATTGTTTAGCTGTTTCATTCATGGATTTTATTTTTATTTATTTATTGTATCATTTGTTCTTTTACTTTTAATGCATTATTAATTTTATCATATAAGAGGCATTATGCGAAAAAAGAAAAAAAACTTGTAATCCGAGTAAATACATTTTTGTATATATATTCTCTAAGGGCCAAACACCCTGTAATGTAATCTAATTTACAAAATACAGTATATTTTCATTCATTCATTTAATATAGATTAGGGGACAAGTATTTTTTGAAAGAGTCAATATGATGTGTTTTGATTTCGTGTGATTAGGTCAAATTTTCATCATTTTGAACCATACTTGTAATTTATGCAACTGTTATCGTAAATTTAGTGAGGCTAAAGTGTTTAGTGAGTATTGCAGTGTAATCAACGTAAGTTTTAGTCAATGTCTAATTGTAAATGGTATGTAATAAGTTTACGTAATGTGGCGTAATAATACAAAATGTCAGAAAAACAATGCAAACTCAATTTATTAATAAGGTTGATTCACGAACAGTCACAAACATGTCATGGACCAGTTGGCAACTGTTCTAACAAAAAATATGGAACTTTTTTCTATCATATTTTTTGTGTTTTAAGTTACACTGCCTCCTCCTTAGAGAAATTTCTCCTGGATGTCTTCTTTTCCTCACGGGCCTGCTCTCTATAACAGAAGGTCCCACCCTGAGTACTTTGCGCTTTTTCCTGTTCATCGTAGTATCCTGCATATGGCGCCAAGCGATTGTAATGGACGATCATAGGCCTTCCTTTGGGATGCTTGAAAACCCTGAGATCTCCCAGTTCTTCTGCAACTTTGGGAAGAATCCTCGCTTTCCTCGTGGGTTCTAGAGTCAAACGAGTTCTCTTTCTTCGTATCCAACCTCGTTGGCTCTGCTTTCTTTTCCTAACAAAACGTCTAGAACTCTTTTCAACGATTTGGTTTGTATTTTACGTTATATTAGATTAGCGTAACCCGTATTGAACCTCAATATCTCATGGTTAACTTGTATGTCTTAAGTAAATATAATTTAGGTTTGTAGTACCAGCATTGAACCTTCGGGTAGACACACCAAGATTGGACGAATTAAGGATATTTCCGAGCTCGAAAGAAAATAGTTAGAAAAAGAAGGATTGAAAGATCAGGCTGCTGCTTGGACTGTGAATTGAAGGACCGTACGTCCTTTATTTCTTCAAGTATCTTTTTACAAGAGTTAATATTTCCATTTATATAGACCTTTTATATCCATTTTATATAGACAATGTTCAAATTTCTCTAACTGATACCGTACATTACCTTGGTCTTACCTTTGACAGAAGGATGATATATTAACCCTGGGTAGGGCGCGGCTGATCTGACAGGCACAGACTTTGGTTTACCTGGTGTTGCTCTCTTCAACGGGTCGGGGAGAGCATGCCACGGCCAGTAGTCAGGTATCTTTTTGGAGTGAATCTAATACCCTCAGTCAGTTTGACACCAGTCATCAGAGAGTTGTGAAATAGCCATCTTGATCTGACAAGCTCACCGCGCCCAATTACCGCCGATTTTAATTATAGGAGCATCGCCGATTTCGAACTGATTAATAAATTGAGACGGCAGAAAGTCTCATACGTAGGAACAGTTAGGAAGAATAAACGAGCCTTTCCTGCAGCTTTTGTCAACACAGAGAACAATACTCCAGCAGTTTTGGTTTCAATGATGGAAGAGTTCTGACGTCCTATGTAGAATAGATGTTTGATCCTTGTTTCCTCAATGCATGAAAACAAAGGCATTGATGAAAGCACTGGAGAACAAGCAAACATGAGCTGATCACATTTTACAATGCTCACAAAAATGGAGTAGACATTGCTGACCTAATGTGCACCACCTACAGCGTTCAGAGTACGCAGAAATACCCAGCGACGGCCTATGGTAATTTTTTATACCATGTTGAACCTGGGAGGGATCAATTCCATGGTTATTCATATCGGGAATCAACTAGACCCAATGGCCAGAAGAAGTTTCCTCAGAGGGTTGGCACATGAACTAACTATTGGTCAACTCCACGGTGGAAACAGGGACACGTCGACTCTCGAACTATTCCTGTGTGAAATGTAACAGAGGAATATGTCTAACCCATGCTAAACCTCTTTATACAGCTTGCTCTTCAGCGAGCTCATGTGCACCTCCCTCAGCAGTTATGGATGTTGAATCTGACTGATTTGTTACCACATACCTTAAGTAAATCTTAAACCATGTTAGTTATTTTTTCAATTTCAATGTGACCTTGGTTTGTTTTTGTTTAGAGAAATAAATACTAATAATATTTTTATATTATATTGTTTTCCCTTTTTGTCTGCATTATACAGATTATTGGTAAATTTTGGTTTAATTTAATACGTTGTTTTATGGATATTATGTATTTTTTGTAAAATGTGCCTGTCAGGCCCACCGCGACCCGATATTGAGGATCCTTCACCGCGCCCTACCCAGGGTTAAGATGAAACGAAAAACCCTTAACAAACGACTCAACCTACTTTTCTCACTTTTTTTTCTAAAAATTCAAAACTCGGACTGAGACAAAAATTAAATACGTATTCATACTTACTACTCGTATACATACTCTTCAGAGATATACGGTACAGCCAAAAAGACCCACTTTCAAAGAATCCAGACCTTTCAATCAAAAATTTTAAAACTCATATTAAAAGCTCTATGGTACGTGACCTACAATACCATACATACTGACTTACAAATGCAAACAGTAGACCAACATATAAAGACACTTTACAAACGTTTCCATCCACAATTACACGGTCATTTCAACCAACTGATTAGAGGCATGGCAAGAGCTGATATGCCCATAAATAGGAGATTAAAAAGGCGCTGGATGAGAGATCTCCTTCGTTAAAAATCCAGATTACCAGAAACAAACCAGACAAGAGGTACCGCTGGGTGCCATCCTTCCCCATACCTGACATGCCCTTATTTCAATAGCACAGCGCACATTTGCTAATTGTCTATGTTTGTTGACAGGCGCAAATGGAAACATGAAGCCAAAAAAAAAATATTTCCATTACCTCAATTTTAACAAAACTAGTTTATAAATTTAATATGCTAAACAAATTTTTATTTATCATTGAAATTATGATAAATTATATCATTGGAAATTATGATAACACTGAACTGATATACCTGGACGTAAGTCACCTTGTGGTGATTTAGACTTTCTTTATGTTTTTATTTTTTTTATTATACGTTATAAGTTGAACTTTAACATTGGTTTTTTTTTTGCTTTTTTATTGTTATATTTTATGTTCTGAATTGATTTTCCATTATTATTGTATAAATATTACATTTGTATATAGGTAAAAAAAAAAAAAGAAAATTTTAAACACTTTAAAAGGAGGTATATTTACATATCTGTTACTTTTAGAAATGCACTACCCTACCTTAGAGTAACTGCTGTAGGGAAATGAGAAAAAAGATAATGAAATTAATTCATTTTTCCTCATTTCTCTTCATTGCATTGTTTTAATGTATGAATAACGATACAGAAAAAATTATGCGAAATATGTTGAAATATTGTCAAAGGCACAATTAATAAATATGAAATCAAGAGAAATATAAGTGTTTTGCAGTATATTTTACAAAAAAAAAAAAAAAAGGTAGACGTAATCATAGATATTTGTAAACTTATAACTGTAAATGAATGTAGGTTTTTATTTTTAAATGGAAATCTAGTAATTATTGTTAATGTGTAACTTTCCAATGACCATTATTAAAGTTTAAAACATTTCATTTAATCATAAATTATTTCTTGTACTTGTACTTCTAGAAGCCTTCATCGAATTAATTGCTATATTTGAATGAGAAATGAACGGTTCAAGACTATTATTAAGCTCGATTATTTTATAACGATCCCTAAATTGAAATGTCAGTTTTTGCATAATAATTATAATTATCTCGATATCACTTCGTTATTGAGTTTTCTATATTTGACATCATAATTAAATCATATAGACTGAGGCATGGTGGTCTCTATATCTACCCTTCTTTTTAATCCATTTCTGCAAGTAGCTTATTCGCTCTTTAAAAAAAATCTGGTTCGATGCGCACAACACCCAACTTTCACTTACCAACTTATTAGATTAGAAATTGAAATGCTTTTTTAATTGCCATTTCTAAAAATAATATAACAAAGGTGACTTGATTTTGATTAAAAATGATTAATTTAGTAAAAATCATTGAAGCCGTTTTTGAAATAAAGAGCCCCCTGCGTTTGACCAATTTTGATGAAATTTTGGCTGTCACATCGTGAGCATATACCTACACCAAATATCCAGTCTGATCAAAATCATTACAGACGTTGTTGAGTAAATAAAAAAAACACGTGAACAAAAGAAAAAGTCTATTAAATAAAGTACCCCTCCGTTTCACCAATTTTGATGAAATTTCGGTTGTCGCATCGCGGGCATATACATACATCAAATACCCAGTTTCATCAAAATCATTAAAGCCGTTTTTGAGTAAATAAAAAAAAAAAAAACACGTGAAAGTGAGACAAAATTTATTAAGTATAGTGCCCTCTCCAATTGATCAATTTTGATGAAATTTTGACTGTCATATCGCGGGCGCATACACACATCAAATATCAAGTTTAATGAAAATCGTTAGAGCCGTTTCCGAGAAAATCGGAAAAAAAACGTAAAAATTAGACAAAATTCTTTAATTGAAGTACCCCATACATTTTGCTGTCACATCGCGGGAATATTCATACACCAAATACCCAATTTGAGCTTCGTACGATTCATGGTTTTTGAGCTAGTCTGTTCACACACACACACACACACACACACGCACACAGACCATTTCGCGGGACTTGGTTATTTGGATTCAGGGGACCCCAAAGGTGTATTTCCGTTGAAAACCGGACCTACTTCAAATACCCAATTTTATCAAAATCGTTAGAGCCGTTTTTGAGAAAATCGAAAAAAACCTAAAAATTTACAAAATAAAGTACCCCCTCCGTTTGACTAATTTTGATGAAATTTTCGCTATCGCATCACGGGCCTATAAATATACTAAATACCCAATTTCAGGTTCGTACGGCTTATAGTTTTTGAGCTAGTCTGTTCATACACATACACAGAGGCCATTTCGCGGGACTTGGTTATTTGGACTCAGGGGACCCCAAAACGTATATTTCTGTTGAAAATCGGAAGTAGAAATTTTTCACGATCGCAATACTTTCCGTACTATATATTTCATATGTAGGTAAGTGAAAGTAACAAACCCAGGAGGAACATTATGGAATCATTTGACACAACACATGGAATGTGCCTATGATTATGTCATTACCGATAGGACCCGAAAGACATTATTAGGAACATCCATAAATTCGAAAGCTGCCCAATTAGGACTGTCGGTTAATGAAGATAAGATTGAGTACATGAAATGTTCAAGAGTGAAAAAAAAAGAGGATTTTAGAGAAATGCGTTTCAGTAATCACAGTTTTAGGTCTGTAAAGCAGTTCAGATTCCTGAGGAGCGTGGTTACAGACATCAATAAAGTAGGGAATACAAGCCGGGATATTAGCGGGAAATAGATGTTATTGCTCACTGCAAAGAGATTTGAACATCAAATCGTTCTCTAAAAGAATGGAAATTGCTATATAGAAGGCTGTAGTTAAATCAGTGGTTAAGGATGGTTGTAAAACATGGTCCCTAACCCTTAACTACTCACCCAATTCAATGTTACTTACCTACTTATCTCGAGTCAATATGACCCAGAACAAAAAAAATATTTAAAAAAATTCCTAGGACATTTATATTATGGGTATAGTGGCTGTTAACCGTATTGGAGCAATCACCAGGACAATCTCATCTTTACCATTTATTGCTTATTTACAACGTTTCGGCTATCTCGCCATTTTCAATTCTCAATCTGAACATAGATTTAATTAATCCTGCTTTAAACAATGCCTTCATCAACTCAACATAAAACTTCTTTTGTTAATAATTAAATATATATAAACCATTAACTGGTGTCGTCATTTAAAAAGTTGAAAGACTTAAATTGTGTGAATGTTGGCCACCCAAATCCCTTGTTAACCCTTATTTCTTATTAAAGGTTTATATATATATTTAATTTATAAAAAAAGAAGTTTTATGTTGAGTTGATGAAGGCATTGTTTAAAGCTGGATTAATTACATCTATGTTCAGATTGAGACTTGAAAATGACGAGATAGCCGAAACGTTGTAAATAAGCAATAAATGGTTAAGATGAGATTGTCCTGGTGATTGCTCCAATACTGTTAACAGCCATTATACCCATTATTTAAATAATCTTAGAGTGTAAGATATTAGTTTTAAACAACAGGAGAAGGTTTGAAAATATATATATATATATATTTATTTATACAATAAATGAAAGTTTTAAAATATGAAAAACATGTTGAATTAGAGGTCTGAAATGAAGTACTAAAATAAAGGAACTCCTTAACATTACTATTATTAACATGGTTTCTTTTGATTTAAAATTCAAAAATTTGTCTACAAACAACCTACAAAGTTAAAACAAATAAGAAACGAGTGGTTTTTACAAATGCAATCCCCGCATTAGACACAAAGAAATGGCTTGCACAACTACAAAATATCGATTTAGATAAAATAAACACCTCCCTTATTTTTCAAACACTGCCAAGATGTAAATGGAGCCAAAACAAAGGGTATGCCAAAGTTTTGTGATCATTCAATGCCAAAGAAGTATAAATAGAATGAAATGCAACTTGGTATGGGTCAATATGAACCGACGTGAGTAGTTAAGGGTTAACCCGAAAAATGGAACGCATGGGACTCCTGAAACAGAAATGTCTTGTGAAGAATATTGGAGGGGAGTATTTGAAAATGGAATTTGGAGAAGAAGGAAGAAATGAGGAACTGAAGGAATTTTTTGGGAAACCAGAAATTGTGGCTTCGGTAAAAAGAGCCCGAATAAGGTGGATGTAGCAAGAATTAAATAATTCCAAAAAGGATGTTGTGGAGGACCTGAAGCGGTTAGGTATTCCGGATATCACTCAAAAACCCATGTTTATTGAGAAACACACTAGTATTAAGGGATAGGTACCTAATGTTAATTTATAAGTTTTTATAATAATCACTTACATTTTTTGTAACGATACAATTTCTATTTATTTTACTAATAGTTGCAAGTAGGGAGGAAATGCCGGTTCTGGTCCCACAATTTGCGGAGGCAAATTGGACTTTGGACCCTGGGCTTGCCCAGCCTTAACCACCACGTGGTTCAGGGCCAACCAACCTTAACCTCCACGTGGTCTTAATCCCTAATCCCCTAATCCCTAAAAATATATTATTTTGAAACTTTTCTGGACATGTTTGAACTTGTCGAGTGCATGTCGGAACTTGTCGAACATATGCATTTATTTTTTATTCAAAAGCCGCTGCCATCTTGATAATTTATCGAAATATATTTTCGAATAAGCACTGCCAACTTGATATTTTTTCTAAATAAATGTTTTCGAATAAGCACTGATGTTGTGATAATTTTTTGAAGTATTTTCGAAGAGTCACTGTCATCTTGATAATTTATCGAAATATATTTTCGAATAAGCACTGCCATCTATATAATTTATCGAAATATTTTCGAATAGTCACTGCCAACTTGATATTTTTTCTAAATAAATATTTTCGAATAAGCACTGATGTTGTGATAATTTATCGAAGTATTTTCGAAGAGTCAATGCCATCTTGATAATTTTTCGAAAATATATTTTCGAATAAGCACTGACATCTTGATGATTTTGGTTAACCCGTGTTTTGCTAAAACAAATAGATTCGATTTTTTACCTACACGTGAAAAAGCGAAACATAATTGCCCACGGATTTTCCTAGCCCAAGCCAGAAAAAAAAAAGATTTGGTTACTGGATGCTTACCCACCCTAAATATCGAAAGAAAATGAAGAGTATCAATATATCAACTTACACCACCATCTGTTGAAAATTTATAGAACTTACAAATAATCACACTCAATTGAAGGTTAATAAGGATTCGATTTGCAATAAGAGAAATATTGAGGCTAATAATCGAGATAAAAACTATCCTATCTTTTAAGTTGGATAGAACTTGCAAACTATAGACTGTAACATAATGGAATGGTGTCACTGGATTTAGAAGCATACAACATATTAAAAAAATGCATTACTAGACCTATTTACAGAAAAAAATAATCTAAACCCCCTCGAACTCCAATGGGGAATTGACCCCATTTAATTTGGGCGGACTCAGTATATCTCTAATACCATTTCTATGATGAAGTTATTACCAAAGTTTCATGAAGGTGCAAATGTTTTTTCGTAATTCTTTATATTTTTCTTGTTTAATTGTAATATTTTAAATTGATGTTTAGTAAACACTTTCTCTAATTGTAATATTTTTTTACAATAGGATTCGCTATTGTTATGTATTAAATTGATAGTTAGTGAACGGTTACTTTTAACACAATATTGTCAATTGACCTGCCAATGAGCATATGGACCTTTGAATTACCTACAACTGGGACTAACACTCTACCCACTTTAAAATAATTACATAAATAGGAATCGTTTGCGATTTAGAACCATGGTGAGTGACAAGAACAACTATGACTATATTCATATTTACAATTGGGTCATTTCAAAATTATGGGTTATTTTCATCCCAATTTTTTTTAATAAAAAAATACAATACGGTTTCCTTAACAAGTCCTTAAAGCATGCACACACTTTAGTGTGCTACGTTTCTGGACTCCCGCTTTTCTAAGGCGGGTGGGGGTTACCAGAAACGGCATATATCTACTTGATATTGTAATTAATGTACTTAATTCGCCTTAATGTAAATTGGATACTTTTCCAAAGGTGACGTGTTTACCAATTCCATATTATTCTAATAAACCTGTGGCATAGGGTAAATGATAATAAATAAACAAATCTAAATTGGACTATATCTTTAATTTCATTGACCAATAATGTAAATTATTTATACCCCCTTTAATATATCATATAAACATATTTTACTAGCAAAAATTAGTTAATGGATGCTGACTGGCAATTTAACATTATTTTAATAAATACTAACCACACAATATTACAACTAGTACTGTATAAGTATTAACCTTATCTGGTGGGCACTCTCTGGCCTGTCTGCTGGATCAGTCCCTGCCATCTCGGACGCTCTCTGACTCAGCACAGCATCCCATCTCGGTCTCTCTCGGAAATCTGGACTCTCCGCTCCTGCCTATCTGGTCCTCTGCCCTTCTCGTTCCACTCTCGCCCTCTTGGCACACTCCCCCGACCTCTGTCCACCTCCGAACTCACTCTCCACCCGAACTCCTCGAGCCTCCTTCTTCACCGTATAAGTCCTCTTTCCCCCACTCTCTTCAGACTTCTTCTGATTGGCTGGCTGGTTGGTTCCAGACTTCGTCTGATTGGCTGGCTGCCTAAAATTTCCCTTCCTTTCTATATTAAACGTGTTTCCCAGCGGCCTCTTTGCCGGGGCAAAACCAGGGTTTATGGCTACAAATTTCTCTAGCAATCTTCTTAGGTATTTCCCTAGGTGTTTGTCGGCAGCATTGTCGGTCCTAAGCTTTGCTTATTTTGAATTTCTAACAGAAGGTTTATTGCCCCAATACTTACAAGGGGTATTTCCAAGACCTACCCGCCTTCAGGTAAAACTGACCACCGGGTTGCCCATATACAGTACTTTACAAATTTTGATATTAAATTATTAATTCAATTTACTTTTCCTATCATGGCAGCATCCACAATACATAGCAAGTGGATATTTTCGGCTGCCCAAGCGTGGGCTCAACGTGTTTTATGAGTTGACGGAATATTTTTCTTTTTTTCTCCTCTATATGTTTACTCGATTTTTTTCATATTTCATATTTAGCCAATTCATATTTTTATCTTATAAAACAAAAACAAAGGTATTTTGTATCAAAACAAAAGAGGTGCATTCTCCATTTAAGCCCCCTCAGAACATTATAAAAATGATAAAGCTTACTTGATATGAAAGAAGACTTGGTTTTTATTAAACATGACGAATTTGATCAAAATCATTAAAGCCGTTTTTGAGAAAATCGAAAAAAACGTAAAAATTGGAAAAAAAGTTATGAAGTAAAAAACTTTATGATCAATTTTGATGAATTTTTGCTGTCATATCGCGGGCGAATACCTACTTCAAATACCCAATTTTATCAAAATCGTTAGAGCCGTTTTTGAGAAAATCGAAAAAACCTAAAAAGTTACAAAGTAAAGTACCTCCTTCGTTTGACTAATTTTGATGAAATTTTCGCTATCGCATCGCGGGCCTATAAATAAACTAAATACCCAATTTCAGGTTCGTACGGCTTATAGTTTTTGAGCTAGTCTGTTCATACACACACACAGAGGCCATTTCGCGGGACTTGGTTATTTGGACTCAGGGGACCCCAAAACGTATATTTCTGTTGAAAATCGGAAGTTGAAATTTTTCACGATCGCAATACTTTCCCTTACTATATATTTCATATATAGGTAAGTGAAAGTAACAAACCCAGGAGGAACATTATGGAATCATTTGACACAACACATGGAATATGCCGATGATTATTTCATTACTGATAGAACCCGAAAGGCATTATTAGGAACATCCAGAAATTCGACAGCTGCCCAACTAGGACTGTCGGTTAATGAAGATAAGACTGTGTACATGAAATGTTCAAGAGTGAAAAAAAAGAGGATCTTAGAGAAATGCGTTTCAGTAATCACAGATTTAGGTCTGTAAAGCAGTTCAGATTCCTGAGGAGCCTGGTTACAGACATCAATAAAGTAGGGAATACAAGCCGGGATATCAGCGGGAAATAGATGTTATTGCTCACTGCAAAGAGATTTGAACATCAAATCGTTCTCTAAAAGAATGGAAATTGCTATGTAGAAGGCTGTAGTTAAATCAGTGGATAAGGATGGTTGCAAAACATGGTCCTTAACCCTTAACTACTCACCCAAATCAATGTTACTTACCGACTTATCTCGAGTTAATATGACCCAGTACAAAAAAAATATTTAAATAATTTTCTTAATTATATCCAATATATAATTGGTTTCTTAATTTCCTGTGATATTTATATTATATCTACTTTCATGTAAACGATAATAAACGTGTTTCTTTCTTTCTTTTTAATAGCAAAAATAAATGGGAAATTCTCTCTTTTTGCTAATTATGTTACTAATAATTGCATAATCAAAATAATAATATAAGTATATTGTAAAATATAATTAAGTAATAATAATAATAATAATAATGCTTTTATTTGTCTTTAGGGATTAACCCTATACAAATAGAGTTAGCCGTACAAGATATAACAACATTATAAGCCATAAATCATATAACAATAGAAATAGAAATAATAACATAAAAGTAACATTAAGAGCGTTAACAAGTACACATATAATTTTGAACTGGCATATGATTATTCATTTAGTAATTTTACGTAAATCAACAAAATTTTGAGAATTTTAAATCTTAAATAAACAATATATATATACGCATGCATAATATATACATATTAATAAATATGAACACATAAATAAATAAATGCACGTATTTACAAAATTATAAAACACATATCCGTAATAAATTAAATAAATTCATTTATCATGATATTCTTATTGTTTTAATAAAAAATTTGTATATTATCTTAAATTATTCATTAATCACAAAAGACCTCAATAGTAGGCATCTAGAAAAATAATAATAAATTTTAGATAGTGATTCCTTGGTTTTTACATTTAAAAATTCGGTAAATTGTGGAATGTTCATGTTTTCGGCGCCTGGAATATAATGCTTTCTAAGCTCAGAGTATATCGGGCAAGAAACAAACAAGTGGTAGAGGGTCTCTTTTGCTTCGAAATTACAGATTGAACAATTTAATTGAGGATTAATAATGTACACTGAGTTTTTATACGTAATTTTAACAATATGATTACCGGATAGTCTAAGCTGTGCCAACATTCGAAGCATGGGAAAGTGGCTTTCTAGTGATAAATAGGCTTGGGGTATTATTTGTGGATCCCATAAATGAATATAAAATGGGCTGTATGCCGAACTCGTTAATTTAGCCTTATCTTCTTCAATTAATAATGATTTTAAACTATTTAAAATAACAGGTATTTTTCCTTTTAACTCTTTTGGGTCCTGTATTAAAGTTATATCAGCGTATCCGATTTTTTGTAAAATTTGGTGAATTTGTGCTAGCCAATTATATTTTATATTTTTTTCCGGTTGAGTTATATACTGCTGTTTTAATTTTATGAGGCATTGTTTCGGATATCTTTCGTCTTTCATTTCTAATAATTTTAACATTAGTTTTAAAGTGTGTTTCATTAATGTATAAGTGGAGTGAACCACATTAAATTCCAGCCTGACGATCCATCCCGGAGTATTTCGGTTTAAAGAAAATAAATTTTTGAAAAAAAGTTATATGTGCTCTTTCTATAATGTTAAGGTACCTGAGTCCCCAAATCGGTGCGGCGTAAAATAATACACTCATGGCTATGGCGTCATTTACTTTCAACCTGCCCTCCATGCTAGGAATTCTGGCTTTTCGACAAGTTTTAATGACGCTTCCCACTGCAATTCTAGTTTTTGACTCATAATATAATTAAGTATACATATACTTAAATACTGTTAATAAGTATACATCTACGGTTTAGTTAAATCATTAGGCAATTTCTTATAACTTTTATCGTTCTTAAATAATCTGTTCGCACAAAAATGCATTAACACGTGTTAATTTGAACCATTACATGTATGAGAAAATATTCTTTGATCACAAATAGTGTCTACCATTGGGGCAGTTAGTACCAATTGTAGTATTTGTAATTCTAAATTAACCCCCTACCTTCGTTAAAACGATTATCTCCTACAGGACCTATACCATTTATTTTCACTCGACTCGCGCTCTCATTCAAAGTACAAGCTACAAGTCGGATTAGCTTCGGTAGAACTCCCATCTCTTCCATTGCCAGGTAGAGCTCTTTCCTAATAATGGAATCTTAAGCTGCTTTAAAGTCTATGAAAAGTATCCATATAGACTTGTTGAATTCTTTCATTTTATACACATTAATACTATTGTGACTATATTGTGGCAATGTAGGTTTTGTCATTCTTATTTCAACGGTATGCGTAACTCAAAATTGATTTATTTTGAGTTGCAACCATATACTTGCCGACGAGCGACATTTGTTACAAAATCCTTTAATAATCAGACAATGCATCAAATGAAATTGATTGTTATAAATAGTTTGTATAATAAAATCCCAGAGTTTCTCCATTAAACGCGGAATTACCCTCCACATTACTAATATAACTACCGAAAACTAGATTTTAATTGGGGATTTTTTTTTTTTTTTTTTTTTTTTTTTATGCAGTAGTTACACTGTACCATATTTTAGTTTAAACTAATGTTTCTACACTTTAAAACAGTTCATTTTAAAATGTTTCTTTATTTACCACAAATAGAAGAATTCGACACATAAGCAAAATATTCATCTTATAAATGATATAATATTTGCCACTTCTTAATGGCCATTTTGTAAAGAGTAGATATTATCTGTTACTCCCTATCACTTTTATACAAATATGGCCATTAATAATTAATCATTGGCTCATGCATACCCCAAAATCAAGATTTTAGATTTAAGATTCAAGATTCATTTATAAGATGAATATAACGCCCAGACACCCGATTCTTCTATCTGTACTTAACAAAGAAAATTTAATTTAAAATAAAATGGACTGTCTTAAAGTTTATAATACTTAATTTAGATATTTTAATTTTAATTTAGTATCAAACTCTTTCATCTTTTGTTTATTTTTTTTTAACGTCGTTTTATGCTACTAAGGCTAATCGGACGATGCTACAGTGGGAATCTTAAATTTTGCCTATCCAGGTATAATAAGGATAGGGATCTTTAACGAGTACCTGACATCGTACAGGATCGGGACCTCCATTTTACGTCCCATACGAGGGACGGCATGGCTAAGGATTTTTTACTCCCATTAAAAATTTCCAGGGCCACAGCGGGTCGCGAACCCACGACCTTTAGTATTGTAGGTTGCCATGTTAACCACTACACCAAAGGTGACTCCCTTTCATCTTTTGTATTTGCCTTTATTAATAATTAGTTAGTTTAAACAAACATAAATTAAAGGTACTTTAGAGGAAATGATTTTTCAAAATTCCTTTTAAGTCCTGTCGTCATACCATATCAATGAAGATAAAATCTCTCGATAAAAGGATATGAAGTGTTTAATTATAATCGTTACAACCAATTTTTGTAAACTTGTAAAGATGTGTTAAGCTGTTGATGTGAAGGACCCACTTAAGGTTAATTGATTTTGACGAAAATGTTGTTTTTGACAAGAACGTCTCGGGAATTTCTTTACTTTGACATGTGATACAACTGTTTTATCAATTACATAGGTCTACAGTGGTGCCTTGGTGCCAAAGGTTGTATAGCTGATTCTGAGTATAATTGCTACGCTGAATCCAAATTGGCCATTAGTTTTCCTCTATCAGCTTTAGTTGTTGAGATATATAAATGAGGGGACTGCCTCTTAAAACATAATTATTCGAATACATATGCAGGTTAAAGCAGGTGGAAAAAAACAAACAAACATATTAAAATTCTTTACATAAAACATTTTAAATCAATAAAAAAATGTAAACACACACATTATTTACATAACCACTTTGTAAATAAACCGAATACATTTGAAAGAGACTCTATTACACTCTTCGGAAGCTTCTTTTGCGTGAATTTCTTGAATGTTTCTTCAAACAGTCTCGTTTTAGGTTCCAGCAGTAATCTGCCATCATGTGGGTATCCCATGATCCAGTTGAGCATTTCAAAAGTATACCAAAAGTAATTAAAACGATTTGCAGGTTGGTAAAATCGTACAAAAACGCGTTCTTACAAGTTATGACTCGATGTTATTATTCTTTAATTCTTACGAAAAATTTATATACTGCTAGCTAATAGTTTAATATTCTAAAACAAGGAGAAAATCGTGCCGAAATAATTCATTTACACATCTAGATAGTGTTATCTATATCATAGGTATTTAAATTTAAATAAAACTACCGTTAAGGTATTCTGAAGCTAAAAAAGTACAGCTGATGTAAAAAATCTGATTGCATTATTGGAATCAGCGCCCCAAACTTAGTTGAACAGCTACAAGATTCTGGGCACCAAAAAAAAATGTATTTTTCTGTAGGGCAGTGTTTTCGTCCTTGAGATATACACTTAAGACACTCTAATAAATTCTTTCACACACGTCAATTTAACCAAAGTAATAGATACTTACATATTTTATTTGATACTACTGCTGAACAGCGGCTCGGGTACCTATCAATGAGGCGCAGTTCGCAGTAAGGACCTATCACCACTGAAAGGGACCCTTTTGGGATTTATTTATCTTTGAAGGGCGAACGTAGCGAGCGGATTCTAAAGCTAATCAAGGCTCTTTTTAACTGGAAAAGATGCGATGGGAGTTCGACAATACCATGGTCACATAACCTCTCAAAACACGCTATGCCCATTAGCCTATTTTTGAGAAGTAGCACCCTTTATTTTATAGGCAGAACAAAGTGCAATAAAATAGTATTAACAAATATATGTTGGTTGATGTAAAGGTTACCAAAATATACCATATTTGTTACCATACCAGTGTAATTTTAGGTTGAATTATAAAAAATCTGGTGCGATGCGCGCAACACACAACTTTCACTTACCAACTTACTTTGATTAGAAATTGACGTTTTTTGTTAAATCCCATTTCTCAAAGTGACACAATAATTTACTTATTTTTATTTGTATTTGCTCCTTAAAGTACACTAAATTTTTTTTTTTACTAAATCGATGTTTTACTTGTGATAATTCGGCAATGCAAGCATGATACTCCAAGTCGTCTCTCTCTCTCTCTCTCTCTCTCTATATATATATATATATATATATATATATATAGATATATATTATACACATAAGCAGCTAAAACCTGGATTTTACGTTGACAGACCGTAACTAGTAGTTGCTAAAGAGGACAAGGTTAAATCCGTGATGAGTTTTATACTTCATGTCACAACTGTCAGTCACGAGTAAATATTAAATGTAAAATGTATGAAAGAGCGGAATAAATGTAAAATTCATTAAAAAAAAATGAGTACGTGTTCTTCAACAGCAAGGACAGTCTAGCAGCCTTACTTTTTTCAACCTCTCATTTAATTAAATATTTTATTCATTTCAACATATAAAGCATTATGTATTTTATGAATAGTTTAATACATTCCTTTGCCTTTTAACTGACGTTTGAAGTCTGGCGGTTGATAGTATGTTTTTTAATAAGGGTTGTGTAAAATGGAACTAGACATTTTTCAGATAGTGTAATTTTGGTTTACTTTACAAAAAACGACGAATTATTAGAATTAATGAAAATTTAGAGCCTGGAAACTTATTAAACATGTGGAAAAAAAATATGTTAAAAGATACTAGAAAATTTAATAGAGTATGTTTATTTTTTGTCTTCATGTTTCAATTTGCGCTTGTAAACAAACATCGACAATTAGTAAATGTGCCCTGTGCTATTGAAATAATGGCATGTCAGGCATGGGGAAAGATGGCACCCAGCGGTACCTCTTATCTGGCTTGTTTCAGGTAATCTGGATTTTTAACGAAGGAGATCTCTCATCCAGCTCCTTTTTAATCTCCTATTTATGGGCATATCAGCTGTTGCCATGCCTCTAATCAGTTGGTTGATATGACCATGTAAGTGTGTATGGGTAACGTTTGTAAAGCGTCTTTTTATGTTGGTTAACTGTTTGCATTTGTAAGTCAGTAAGGAAGGTATTGTTGGTCACGTACCATAGAGCTTTTAATATGAGTCTTACAATTTTTGATTGAAAGGTCTGAATTCTTTGTGAGTTGGTATTTTTGGCTGTACCGTATATCTGTAAAGAGTAAGTCCATATTGGTTTCAGTAAGTATAAATATATATTTAATTTTTGTATCAGTCCGAGTTTTGAAGTTTTAGAAAAAAGTGAGTAAAGTAGGTTGTGTCGTTTGTTAAGGGTTTTTCATTTCATCTTAACAAGCGGGCCCTATGTCATACATCTGTCAAAGGTAAGACCAAGGTAATGTACGGTATCAGTTTGAGAAATTTGAACATTGTCTATATAAATGGGAGGGCAAGTATTTTTTCGAAGAGTGAACGTTATGTGTTTTGATTTTTCATGATTTGGTCGAAATTTCTATAATTTACCCCAGACTTTTAGTTTATGCAGGTGTTGTTGTAAAGTTAGTGAGGCATGTATAGGATCTTGATTTTTAGTGAGAATTGTTGTATCGTCAGCATAAGCAGCGTTCAGGGTATCATACCCCTATGTCGTGTGTGTATATAATGTAGAGAAGAGGAGCCAGTATTGAACCTTGAGATACTCCCGCCAGGACTGGACGAATTGATGAAATTCCTGACCCCTGCTAAACGGAGAAAAATCTCTCAAAAAGAAAGAAAGAAAACCCCCCTTTTTTTTTTACTGACATTTGAAATCTGATGGTTGCCGTTATGAAAACAACTCCATTATAATTGCATAAATATTTATCCATTCAGTATGACACAAATAAGTATATATTTTTTTTTAAACACAAATAGTCTGTTATTACAATCTGAATGTTAAGGAAATCCAACGTCAGCCTGGAATTTCTTTTATTGTTTACTAAATGGTAGACGTTTCGGAAATTTTGTCCATATTCATGAATTTAAATGTATAGTGCATTAGTGAATAAGCTTTTTGACATTTTGAATTATTGAGTTATTATTTAATTTTATTCTTATAAATTTTTTATAATCGGACAATTTGCTTATTTATCTGGTGATACAGTAAACCCTCGATATAGCGAACTGGTAGGGGGTTTGATTTTCATAGTTCGCCATAACGAGATTCGTTATAACCGAGGGTTCTTTTTTTATATATCTTTTTTAGCCAATGGCCGCACTAATTTGATCATATTTAGAAGGAAATTCATTCATTAGAACTAGTTAAATTAAATCGCATGTATGTAATTAATTTTTAGATAAACTACATATTAATTAAACAATGAGATTCAATTATTTAACTGCCAAGTTCACTTGAGAGTTCTTGAGCCTTAGCTTTAATAAGACGGTCTAAGATTGGTATTGGGGATGTCATTTGTGATAAGCAATTTATCAATTTTTTTCCAAATATTCATGAGCGGCAGAGCGCAGTCGTCTATTTCATGCTGAAGTTAATCCTTGGGCTGCGGTTGAATCTATTTTATCTTTTTTTTTACAATGGTTGACAATGTTCATTTTGGAATTCCATATTTTTCTGGGATGGTTTTCTTACTTAGAATTCCCGATTCAATATCCTGGAGAATTTTTAATTTTTCCTCGATTAATGAGGATTTACGTTTGTGACACACGTTTACCAACGAACTCATTGTTTATTTTAAAAAACACTGTAAACGACTACAGAACACTGATTCGAATAATACAGAAGTCGAAACAGAACTGAGCTAGTTTTGAGAAAAAGTCAATGGAATTAGAGAGAGAGCAAAAGTAAATCGGATTAGTTAAGAGTAAAAAAACACCTCGATTCTAGAAACTGGAGCTACTTCGTCTTCTCGCACTCCTTCTACGTAATACAGTAAAAAAGAAAAATAATAAAAATTCTAGCAGTTCGTTATAATAGAATATAATAATTCTCAGGCATCAAATTTAGTTCGTAGTTCGCACTAACTGAGGGATTTCGCTGTAACGAGGGGTTCAGCAAAAATATGAAGGTAATTTTGGGGGATAGTATTTTGGTTCGCTATTTCGAGGTGTTCGTTATATCCGAGTTCTTAATAATAAGGGTTTACTGTAATGATATTTTTATTTTTCGTTAAATTCATGTAAGTTTATTTACTAATGCGCTGTAAATTTAAGGTACTGAATATGGAATAAATACCCAAAACGTTCAACACTTTGTAAAGAATAAAAGAAATTTTTGTCTGAAATTAGATTTTTAAATAATTTAAAGGAATGAAAACAGTCTACCAAGATAATATTGTATCACATATGTGTTTTTTAGTAATTTTAAAGGAAGAACATAATGATTTACAATGCCACACAAACAATAAAACTCAAACAATAAGGTTACAAAACGTATTAACTTAAACGAAATCTAAACACTACAGTAAGCATATGATTTGTACTTTTGAAGAAGACTAACTCTTCAGTCCACCGCTCTTTATATTCTGTCTGAATTAGCACTATCTGGATGGTTCTGAGCAATCGTAGATTATTCACGAAAATGTACAAGAATAGTTTTCTCAAACTTATCCAACAACGAGTTTAGAACTCTTTTCAATCATATGTGGTTTTGTTTTACTTTGTTTCACGTTAGAATGTTATACAATCTCTTATATTCAAGGGCATTTAGCGTTAGAGGTCTAAGGATCCATTCACACAGAAGTTACTATATGATAATTAAGAAAAAAAAAAAAAGGTTAAAATACAAAAGAAGAAGGTGGCTTACAAAAAAATATGATTTTTTAACTTGGACATGAAATTTTATACATTGGATGTTGTGTTCTGAAAATTGAACAATTTAACTAACTGTTAAAACTGGAATTTCAACTAAAATTAGTTTTTCTCCTGTATTTTGATTCGAATTAATTTTTTTTCTATTTTTTATTAAAATTAGCTGACCCGTGCGAAGCATTCGCGCTATAACCCACTTAAATCCTACCTAATTAAAGTACACGCCGTATATTTAGTAACTTATACAGTAAACCCTCATTATTACGAACTCTGATATAACGAACACCCCGATATATCGAATCAAAATACTATCCCCCCAAAATTACCATTATATTTCTGTCGAACCCATCGTTATAGCGTATCCCTCGGTTAGTGCGAACTTCGAACTAAATTTGATGCCTGAGAATTATTATATTCTGTTATAACGAAAAGCAAGAATTTTTAATATTTCTTTTTTTTTTTACTGTATTACGTAGAATGAGCGCGGGAAGACGAAGTAGCTCCAGTTTCTAGAATTGAGGAGTTTTTTTACTCTTAACTAATCCGATTTCCTTTTGCTCTCTCTCTGATTCCATTGACGTTTTTCTCAAAACTAGCACAGTTCTGTTTCGACCTCTGTATTATTCGAATCAGTGTTCTGTAGTCGTTTATACTGTTTTTTTAATACACAATGAGTTCGTTGGTAAACGTGTGTCACAAACGTAAATCCTTATCAATCGAGGAAAAATTGAAAATTCTCCAGATTATGTCGAATCGGGAATTCTAAGTAAGAAAACCATCGCAGAAAAATATGGAATTCCAAAATCAACATTGTCGAAGGATTAACTTCAGCATCAAATAAACGACTGCGCTCTGTGGCTCATGAATATTTGGAAAAAAATTGATAAATTGCTTTAAACAAATGAGATCTCAAATACCAATCTCAGATCCTCTTATTAAAGCTAAGGCTAAAGAACTCTCAAGTGAACTTGGCAGGTAAATTAATGAATCTCATTGTTTAATTAATATGTAGTTTAACTAAAAATAACATACATGGCGTTTTAATTTAACCAGTTCTAATGAATGAATTTCCTTCTAAATATGACCAAATTAGTGCGGCCATTGGCTTAAAAAAAGATAAAAAAAAAAAAAAAAAATCCTCAGTTATAACGAATTTCGTTATAGCGAACTATGAATATCCAAACCCCTACTAGTTCGCTATATCGAGGGTTTACTGTAGTGCGTATTTGGTGCGTCATGGAAATAGGTGAAGGTTGAAGTAAAGAATAGATGTGTTTAAATTGTAGTTTATTTATTTTTTGAAACATAAGTTTAAATTATTAACATATTTACATACTACTTACATGTTTACAGGATCTCTTTGAACACTATGTTTTGAGGTACTATATGGTCATCTGTGATTGTTTGTTGGTGGGTTAGTATTTCACAGACATATTTGTCGCTGAACTGCGCACCTTGGAAGACGCCACATACTTAAATACACGTATCGGTTTCGCGGAAAGCTAGTGCGCTGATGTTATTGACTGAAATCGCATGTTTTTGCTTGTAACTCGAAACGACGGCAAAAATCGGAAAAGTGTATAGGACCAAAAATGTAGGTACTTCTCGGCAAACTGAAAAAAAAAAAATGATACCTTCGAAAAACCCCTGTGACCATTTTCGGTGAGAATTTTTTCGCTTAAAACTCACAAAAGAAGGGGTTAATCGAAAATGTTCTTGAAAACCTTAATTGATTGACACCATTTAAAAACCTCCACTATCAACCCTCTATTACTAAAACCGTGGTTTTGCGCGGAAAACCTGCAATTTAAGGCAAAAAGAGTTTTATATTTTGCTTGGCAGTTAGGGAAAGCTTTAAAATGATGCCTCATTCATGAAAAAAAGCCGAAAAATGAAGCGTTCACGACGAGTAAGCAATTTTTTGTTTCGGCGGTTTTAGTGAACTCCCTCCATTGCGCGCCTCCCTCTCTTCTACCGAGCCGGCAGCTTCCCCCTCCAATATTCCACGTACCAGAAGCTCCGATCCCTGTTATGTTGTTAATATTATAACATATTATATTAAATCAATACCAAGATAATGATCACAGAATTGATTTTAAAGGCTCGCGGGCAAAGCCGAATGCTAGTTTAATATATTACAATATTGTATACTATTGTAAAAATAGCTGTTCACTAAACATCAATTTAAAATATTGCAATAAAACAAGAAAGTACGAAAAAACATTTGCACCTTCATGAAACTTTGGTAATAACTTCATCTTAGAAATGGTATTAGAGATATGCTGAGTCCACCCAAATTAAATGGGGCCAATCCCCCTTTAGGGGTTGTCAAATGGGGGAGGGGTTTGCAAATTATACTTGCTGCAAATAGTTCTAGTAATGCAGTTTTGTAATATATTATAGGCTTCTGACTCCAAAGATTACAGTTTATAGTTTACAATTTATTACGGATTTTAAGTAAGTGATCATGTTTTGCGGCTGAATTTATCATAGCTCACAAAATGATTATTTTATCATATCAATACGAAATGATAGTTTGCCTCGTAAACTTTTAAGGTGCCTTTAACCTCTCTCTCTCTCTCTCACTCGCTCTCTCTCTTTCTCTCACACACTCTCTCTCACTCTCTCTCTCTCTCTCTCTCTCTCTCTCTCTCTTTATTATATATACGTAGCTAAAACCTGGATTTTACGTTGACAGACCGTAACTAGTAGTTGCTAAAGAGGACAAGGTTAAATCCGTGATGAGTTTTATACTTCATGTCACAACTGTCAGTCACGAGTAAATATTAAATGTAAAATGTATGAAAGAGCGGAATAAATGTAAAATTCATTAAAAATAAAAAAAAAAAAAATGAGTACGTGTTCTTCAACAGCAAGGACAGTCTAGCAGCCTTACTTTTTTCAACCTTTCATTTATAATAATATTTTATTCATTCCAACATATAAAGCATTATGTATTTTATGAATAGTTTAATACATTCCCTTGCCTTTTAACTGACGTTTGAAGTCTGGCGGTTGATGGTATGTTTTTTAATAAGGGTTGAGTAAAATGGATCTAGACATTTTTAAGATAGTGCAATTTTGGTTTACTTTACAAAAAACGACGAATTATTAGAATTAATGAAAATTTAGAGCCTGGAAACTTAAAAAAAAAAAATTATGTTAAAGGATATTAGAAAAGTTAATAGAGTATTTTTTTTTTTGTCTCCATGTTTCAATTTGCGCTTGTCAACAAACATCGACAATTAGTAAATGTGCGCTGTGCTATTGAAATAATGGCATGTCAGGCATGGGGAAGGATGGCACCCAACAGTACCTCTTGTCTGGCTTGTTTCAGGTAATCTGGATTTTTAACGAAGGAGATCTCTCATCCAGCTCCTTTTTAATCTCCTATTTATGGGCATATAACATCTGATATGCCATGCCTCTAATCAGTCGGTTGAGATGACCGTGTAAGTGTGTATGGAAACGTTTGTAAAGCATCTTTTTATGTTGGTCTACTGTTTGCATTTGTAAGTCAGTAAGTAGGGTATTGTTGGTCACGTACCATAGAGCTTTTAATATGAGTCTTAAAATTTTTGATTGAAAGGTCTGAATTCTTTGTAAGTGGGTCTTTTTGGCTGTACCGTATATCTGTGAAGAGTATGTCCATATTGGTTTCAGTAAGTATAAATATATATTTAATTTTTGTCTCAGTCCGAGTTTTGAAGTTTTAGAAAAAAGTGAGTAGGTTGAGTCGTTTGTTAAGTGTTTTTCGTGTCATCTTAAAATACGGGCCCCATGTCATCCTTCTGTTAAAGGTAAGACCAAGGTAATGTACGGTATCAGTTTGAGAAATTTGAACATTGTATATGAAATTGGAGGGCAAGTATTTTTTCGAAGAGTGAACGTTATGTGTTTTGATTTTTCATGATTTGGTCGAATTTTCTATAATTAACCCCAGTCTTTTAGTTTTGCGGGTGTTGTTGTAAAGTTAGTGAGGCATGTGTAGGATCTTGATGTTTAGTGAGAATTGTTGTATCGTCAGCATAAGCAGCGGTCAGGGTATCATTGCTTAGGGGTATGTCGTGTGTGTATATAATATAGAGAAGAGGAGCCAGTATTGAACCTTGAGGAACTCCCGCCAGGAGTATTTTTTTTACTGACATTTGAAGTCTGATGGTTGCCGTTATGAAAACAACTCCATTATAGTTGCATAAATATTTATCTATTCAGTATGACACAAATATATATATTTTTTAAACATAAATAGTCCGTTATTACAATCTGAATGTTAAGGAAATCCAACGTCAGCCTGGAATTTCTTTTATTGTTAACTAAATGGTGGAGGTTTCGGAAATTTTGTTCATATTCATGAATATAAATGTATAGTGCATTAGTGAATAAGCTTTTTGACATTTTGAATTATTGAGTTATTATTTAATTTTATTATTATAAATTTTATAATCGGACTATTTACTTATTTATGTGGTATTAATGATAATTTTATTTTTCGTTAAATTCATGTTAGTATATTTACTAATGCGAAGTAAATTTAAGGTGATGAATATGGAATAAATGTCCGAAACGTCCACCACTTTGTAAGCAATAAAAGAAATTTGAGTCTGAAATTAGATTTTTAAATAATTTAAAGGAATGAAAACAGTCTAACAAGATAACATTGTAACACTTACATGTTTTTTAATAATTTTAAAGGAAGAACATAATGATTTAAAATGCCACACAAACAATAAAACTCAAACAATAAGGTTACAAAACGTATTAACTTTAACGAAATCTGAACACTACAGTAAGCATATGATTTGTACTTTTTAAGAAAACTAACTCTTCAGTCCACCGCTTTTTATATTTTGTCTGAATTAGAACTATCTGGATGGTTCTGAGGAAGCGTAGATTATTCACGAAAATGTACAAGAATAGTTTGCTCAAACTTTTCCAACAACGAGTTTAGAACTCTTTTCAATGTGGTTTTGTTTTACTTTGTTTCAGGTTAGAATGTTATACAATCTCTTATATTCAAGGGCATTTAGCGTTAGAGGTCTAAGGATCCATTCACACAGAAGTTACTATATGATAATTAAGAAAAAAAAAAAAAAGTTGAAAATACAAAAGAAGAAAGTGACTTACAAAAAAATATGATTTTTCAACTTGGACATGAAATTTTATACACTGGATGTTGTGTTCTGAAAATTGAACAGTTTAACTAAATACTTACCTACTAATTGGTTAAAACTGGAACTTCAACTAAAATTAGTTTTTCTCCTGTATTTTGAAGCATTCGCGGTATAACCCACTTAAATCCTACCTAATTAAAGTACACGCCGTATATTTAGTAACTTATACAGTAAACCCTCATTATTACGAACTCGAATATAAGGAACACCCCGATATATCGAATCAAAATACTATCCCCCCAAAATTACCATTATATTTCTGCTGAACCCCTCGATATAGCGTATCCCTCGGTTAGTGCGAACTTCGAACTAAATTTGATGCCTGAGAATTATTATATTCTGTTATAACGAACTGCAAGAATTTTTAATATTTCTTTTTTTTTTACTGTATTACGTAGAATGAGCGCGGGAAGACGAAGTAGCTCCAGTTTCTAGAATTGAGGTGTTTTTTACTTTCACTTACCTATATATGAAATATATAGTAAGTGGAAGTATTGCGATCGTGAAAAAATTCGACTTTCGGTTTTCAACGGAAATACACGTTTTGGGGTCCCCTGAGTCGAAATGACCAAGTCCCGCGAAATGGTCTGTGTGTGTGTGTGTGTGTGTGTGTGTGTGTATGTGAACAGACTAGCTCAAAAACTATAAACCGTGCGATCCTGAAATTGGGTATTTAGTGTAGGTATATGCCCGCGATGTGACAGCATAAATTTCATCAAAATTACTTAAAGGGTGTTGCCAAAAATTAGTGGGGAGTCATTTACTTGGGGAGTCAGTGTTGCCAAAAATTAGTGAAAATTAGTCAATTGGCTACACTGCGGGTAACCAGTCGTAAAAACTCCCTCACAAAAAGGGTGTGTTTTGATTAGGTGTTGTGGGATACTTTGTGATTTGCTAAAGAACTGCATAATAAGACTTTAATATTATATTTTCAGTTAATTTATTTAACAGAAGTTTCTTTATTTTCATTATTCGTTTTGTTATTATTATTTAAATACAGTGTTTTTTTTATTTTACCAAACCTTTTTATCCCGAGATCTAAAATGTAAAATTTGTGAGTGAAGTACTTTACTTAATAACTTTTTAGGTTTTTTCGATTTTCTCAAAAACGGCTCTAACGATTTTGATTAAACTGAGTATTTCATCTATATATATGCCCGAGATATGACTGTAAAAATTTCATCAAAATTGATTAACCGGAGGGGGGACTTTACTTAATAAATTTTGTATTATTTTCACGTGTTTTTTTGATTTTCTCAAAAACGGCTCTAACGATTTTGATTAAACTTAGTATTTGATCTATTTATATGCCCGAGATATATCTGTAAAAATTTCATCAAAATTGATCAACCGCAGGAGGCACTTTACTTAATAAATTTTGTATCATTTTTACGTGCTTTTTTTATTTACTCAAAAACGGCTTTCACGATTGTGACCAAACTGGGTATTTGATGTATGTATATGCCAAATATGTGATAGCCAACATTTCATCAAAATTGATCAACCGAAGGGGGGACTTTACTTAATAAATTTTGTATCATTTTCAAGGGTTTTTTATTTACTCAAAAACGGCTTTAACGATTAATAAAAATAAGATATGAATGTAGAAAAATGTGTGACTTTGGGAAATGATATTTAACAAAACACGTCAATTTCTTATCTAAGTAAGTTGGTAAGTGAAAGTTGTGTGTTGCGCGCACGCACCAGATTTTTTTACTCTTAACTAATCCGATTTCCTTTTGCTCTCTCTCTGATTCCATTGACTTTTTTCTCAAAACTAGCTCAGTTCTATTTCGACCTCTGTATTATTCGAATTAGTGTTCTGTAGTCGTTTATACTGTTTTTTTAATACACAATGAGTTCGTTGGTAAACGTGTGTCACAAACGTAAATCCTTATCAATCGAGGAAAAATTGAAAATTCTCCAGGTTATGTCGAATTGGGAATTCTAAGTAAGAAAACCATCGCAGAAAAATATGGAATTCACAAATCAACATTGTCAACCATTATAAAAACAAAGATAAAATAGATTCAACCGCAGCCGAAGGATTAACTTCAGCATCAAATAAACGACTGCGCTCTGCGGCTCATGAATATTTGGAAAAAAATTTGATAAATTGCTTTAAACAAATGAGATCTCAAATACCAATCTCAGACCCTCTTATTAAAGCTAAGGCTAAAGAACTCTCAAGTGAACTTGGCAGGTAAATTAATGAATCTTATTGTTTAATTAATATGTAGTTTAACTAAAAATAACGTACATGGCGTTTTAATTTAACTAGTTCTAATGAATGAATTTCCTTCAAAATATATCAAATTAGTCCGGCCATTGGCTAAAAAAAAAATCCTCGGTTATAACGAATCTCGTTATAGCGAACTATGAATATCAAAACCCCTACTAGTTCGCTATATCGAGGGTTTACTGTAGTGCGCATTTGGTGCGTCATGGAAATAGGTGAGGGTTGAAGTAAAGAATAGATGTGTTTAAATTGTAGTTTATTTATTTTTTGAAACATAAGTTTAAATTATTAACATATTTACATACTACTTACTTGTTTACAGGATCTCTTTGAACACTATGTTTGGAGGTATTATATGGTCACCTGTGATTGTTTGTTGGTGGGTTAGTATTACACAGACATATTTGTCACTGAACTGCGCAGCCTGGAAGACGCCACATACTTTAAATACACGTATCGGTTTCGCGGAAAGCTAGTGCGCTGATGTTATTGACTGAAATCGCATGTTTTTGCTTGTAACTCGAAACGACGGCAAAAATCGGAAAAGTGTATAGGACCAAAAATGTAGGTACTTCTCGACAAACTGAAAAAAAAAAATGATACCTTTTTCGGTGAGAATTGTTTCGCTTAAAACTCACAAAAGAAGGGGTTAATCGAAAAAATGCATATGATCGAAAATGTTCTTGAAAGCCTTAATTGATTGACACCATTTAAAAACCTCCACTATCAAACCTCTATTACCAAAACCGTGGTTTTGCGCGGAAAACCTACAATCGAAGGCGAAAAGAGTGATTTGTATATTTTGCTTGGCAGTTAGGGAAAGCTTTAAAATGATGCCTCATTCATGAAATTTGATGAAGTATTAACCCTAGGATGGCCAAGGGGAGGATTCCTGGAGACCTCAAGAGTTTTACGTGCTGAAATTTCTCCAAATATGGTCTTTAAAAATTTGAAAAAAATTATATTTGTCAGAAAAATACTGCAGATTATGCATCTGGGGAAAAAGGGATATACATACATTTTTTTATGCAGTAGTTAATAAATTTCAATGGCCGAGTGGACCTGCGGGCGCGCGGGATGCCCTCTTTGACCAAGTCCGAGGGAAACTGAGGAGCCTACAATGAGCCAGCCAACGTGGAAACAAAATAATTCAAACAGACGAAAATCATTTCTTTATCAGCTTGCTGACTCACTTGTAAAGCCCTGTAGCTTTGAAGAAAGGAGCCAGAACCTTACCGGACTTCAGAGACACACACTGAACGCTATGTCAAAAACTTTGGGACATTCGCTGTCATCTGATCAAACGATCAAAAGTATGCAATTGGAGAAGAAACGAGGCTACATGTGTGTAAAGTAAGCTAATTCACAACACTATACCAAAAAGTAAGCAAACCTGTGGACTTAGTAAAAAGAAAATTTGCAACAAACATTGGGGAAAAAAATTATATGCAACATATAGAAGACTAGCATTCCCCGTCGCGGCTTCGCCCGCGAGCCTTTAAAATCAATTCTGTGATCATTATCTTGGTATTGATCGAATATTATATGTTAACTGATGTTAAGGAGATTTAGTAGAATTTGAGCTTCCGGTAGGTGGAATGTTGGAGGGGGAAGCTGCCGGCTCGGTAGAAGAGAGGAAGATGCGCAATGGAGAGAGTTCACTAAAACCGCTGAAAAAAAAATGACTTACTCGTCGTGAACGCTTCATTTTTCGGCTGTAAAACGTGGTTTTCGAAGCCCCGTAGGAGCTTTTGAGTTAAACTCGTCGGATCAAATTCTTTAAAATGAGTCCAAATTTGATATATTTTCTCGAAGTTCGAAAATAGATGTCCGTTAGAGTTAAACGACAATTCCGCCATTTAAACCCATAAGGGGTTACATTTTTGAAATGCCTTTCTTAGTGGTTACCTACATCGCGTTTAAAATCTAAATTCCGAACTTCAAGTTTCTATCATAAGTAGTTTTTGCTCTGCATTAATTAACTGGACAAAGCCTCTTATATATATGGAGAAGAGATCGAAATAAACACGCACCATCCCCAATCATGGGAATCACAGTGTGCATAATTTGATTACCTCTAATATTTAAATAATCAGTAGCCATATTTTATGTGAATGTGTATTCAAATCGATATTCAAATAAAAAACATATGGTTTAAAATCTCAACAATAGATTTCCGTTAGAGTTAAACGACAATTTCGCCGTTTAAGCCCCTTAGGGTTTACATTTTTGAAATTCCTTTCTTAGTGGTTACCTACATTGCGTTTAAAATCTAAATTTCGAATTTCAAGTTTCTATCATTAGTAGTTTTTGCTCTGCGTTGATTCTGTCAGTCAGGACAAAGCCTCTTATATATAGAGAGATAGTAGAGATAATTTTTATTTGTTTGTATGTATTAATATATAGAAAAATTACTTTATAGCCTCTTATCTTCTATTATTTAAACCTTTTTAAAGATAAGCAGATAGATACATTTCTTTTTTTTTTTTTTTGAAAGAAAAAATAATCATATAATAAACAATTTCAAATGAAATAAAGACATCCCTCAAACAAACGATAGCCTTTTGTAAGGAAGGTTCAGTAACACATGGCCATCAGGAGGTCATATAAAAGTGAGGGCTCCCCGAGTCCCCCCTTGGCCATATTACGATGGCAAAAAACCTTGGCCATCCTAGGGTTAAGGAAGTTATGGCGTACCGACAAAAAAAAAAATGGCTTTGAGAAATAATAAATGTGATTATACAACAATATCTTCAGTAATTCAATCACCAACATTTTTGTTAATTTATTCCAACCTCACCGCCCAGAACAAATAGTTTGTTTTTCTGATTTTTCGCTTATGTGTGAATCCGTTATATAACATAGGTTACCTCGCTCGACATGCGAATTATTTGAGTAACATCTTCACCCGGATGTGGCAGACCGGATATCGAACCCATATTTTTATCAGAAAGGATATTCCTACAAAATTTTATTGGACCGTTTGGAATATCGATTGCCATTACCATAGCGAGGTTATGGCAAAAGTTTCCTCGAATGTACAACTTTTGTTGTTTGTTTGGTCGATTTGGGTTTATTTAGTTTTTTTCTTCCATAAAAGTTCTCCATGTTGTCAGGGCCTACAGTCATTCAAACTTAGCCAACTGACATTTATGCCGAGATGGCTGGTTGAATAATCCTGGAATAAAATTTGGACCAGTGGCGCTTCCAAGTGGGAGGGGAGGTGTTGGCCGTTTACCCTAAAGCACCAAAATAGGGTACATAAAATACAAACAAAATATTTAATATAAATAAAAAAACAAAAAAACATAGTGTATACCAGGCCAAATTTAAAAAAAATATATTTTTCAGAGGTGATAAATGGTCGACTGTTTTCTTTAAACTTCTTTAGGAAAATTAATAATCAGGAATTTCAGTCACAAACTGCTTAATCTCTCTCAAATTCATCACGAATTCCTGATTTTTTTTTTTGTTTTTGTTTTTACTAACATTAATTTAAATTACTATTTAATTTTCATTCACTGTAGTGATCGATTGTAATGACTAGTATCTGATAATATGAGACTGTGGATAAATGATGATTGACGGTATATTTAACAAATATAATAATAGTCCAAGGACCACCAGGCGGTCCAAAAAATACAAAACAGTATTAAACTATTTTATTGCAGCCAACGTTTCGGCCCAACAATGCAAGTCTTAGTAAGGGCTAAATGAACAAGACAAAGACAAAAATTGTTTTTGTTTCTAAATCTTTCTTTATGCTGATTTGGCTAATCGTACGGTGATGTATTGTATATGTATCCTATTCAGGCATAATTATAATAGGGATCTTTATCGAGTACCTGACATCGCACAGGCATCGTACGGGCTAAATTTTACGTACTCACCGAAAAAAGGCATACCCTAAAATTTTTCACTTCCTTTTAAAAATCGTATGGCCGACGACCTACGATCCCGCGACCTTCTCAGTATTAGTCGGCTAAGCTGACCGATACACCATATTTTGGCCCCCTAACTGTCATACAGAAATTCTTAGTCGGGAAAACCAGTTCTTTTTATTTTTTATTTTTTTGTTATTTTGTTAAATGAAAAAATGTTGAGTATTTTAAAATAAGTGATAATTATGAAAGAACGAACGAATCACAAAACAAGAGAATCCATTAGGTTCAGTTAGGAGAAATTGTTATTTTGTTAAATGAAAAAATGTTGAGTATTTTAAAATAAGTGATAATTATGAAAGAACGAAAGAAATACAAAACAAGAGAATCCATTAGGTTCAGTTAGGAGAAATACTAATTTCTTAAACTATTATCAATAGACGAACAAAACATGTATTGTGCCCACTAAATATATTCATAGCTACTGTTTTGAACAATTGCTTAGTTTTTTGGGCTAAGTAAACAACTGTTCTAAATTAAAGAAACCCTTTGAAAGAAAATGCAAATTTTAAAAAAATAAATAGAGAAACAAATATTCACTTTTAAAAATCAAAATATATACAGGTAATGCTTTTAGTAAATGTTTTTGTTCTTCCTCGATCAATATTCACCATATAAACCATTGAGCAATGTATAATTATCCTAATTTTTAATATGGACTCAAACATTTTCTTTTTAACATTTGCCGTTGATAGGTCAAATAAAAGTATAATAAATTATTATAATTATAATAATAAATTATAAATTATAATTTTATTAATTTTATAAATTATAAATTATTATTTAATTATATTAAATAATAAATTATAATTAAATTAGTAAAGTTATTATAAAAGCCTCAGTTATTATAAATACTAGCTGACCCGTGTGAAGCTTCGCACTCTTAACAACTTAAATCCCACTTAATTAAAATACCTACACACCGTATATTTAGTTTCGTATAGCGCGTATTTAGTGCGTCATGGGCATAGCTGAGGGTTAAAGCAAAGAATATATATGTTAAAATTGTAGATTATTTATTTTTGAAACATAAGTTTAAGAAATTTACATATTTACATAGTTTTTACGTGTTTAACTGGGGTCACCTGTGGTGTTGTGGTTAGCATGGCAACCTACAATAGTAAAGGTCGCGGGTTCGATTCCAGCGGTGGCCCTAGGATTTTTTAATGGGTGTAAAAAATCCTTAGCTATGCCGTCCCTCGGATAGGACGTAAAATGGAGGTCTCGAGCCTTTACGATGTCAGGTACTCGTTAAACATCCCTATCCTAATTATACCTGGATAGGCAAATTTAGGACTCCCACTGTAGCATCGTCCGATTAGCCTTAGTAGCATAAAAATGGACGTTAAACAAAAAAAGAAAAAAAAAAAAAAAAACCTGTTTAACACTCTTTGAAAAATATGTTTGAAGTTATCATATGGTCATCTGTGTTGTTTGTAGGTGGGTTTGTATAACACAGAAATAGATGTCACTGAACTACTAAATACCTACATAAATCGGTTTCGCTGAAAGTGAGTGCGCTGATCTTATTGACTGCAATTGCATGTTTTTACTTGTAAAGGTCTGGCCACACATGTCCGCAACGGATCCGCACCGTAGCAATAATACAGGTTATGTTCAGAATATTTTTAATTTAACTTACATATTACCTTTAGTTATGCCTAAAGTTCAAGCCACACATGTCAGACACAGGCCACTTTAGGCATAACTAAAGGTAATATGTAAATTAAATTAAAAATATTCTGAACATAACCTGTATTATTGCTACGGTGCTGATCCGGTGCGGACATGTGTGGCCAGACCCTAATTCGCAAACGAAGCCGACAATTGGAAAAGTGTATATCACCAAAAATGTTCGTCTCGACTAACTGAAAAAAAAAATGACAGATCTCGCTGAGAATTGCAGTTCTTCGCTTCCAACTCGCAAACGAAGGGGTTAATCGAAAAGATTTATATGACCGAAAATGATATTCTTAAACCTGAAAAGATTGACGCTTTAAAATGATTCCTAATTCATGAAATTTGATGAAGTATTAAGGAAGTTATGGCGTACCGAAAAAAAAAAAAAAAAAGGCTTTGAGAAATAATATTTATGATTATTACGGATGGTTGGGGTAGTTATTACCTTTTTTATCGATGTGAAAGTCGAAAGATGTTTTATTTACAGATAAAATAGAACAAAGAGAAGGTAAATTTTATTTGTATGTGTATTTCTTTTTTGGGGGGACAATCATTAAGTAACTTTTTACTTTATTTTTCGAAATCGACCAAATTTGAATTGAAAAAAAAAATCTTTCATGGATCGACCTCTGTTATTATTGGAACTAGAAAAATGCATCGATTGAAATTCAAACCACTTTCATTCATTCATTCATCGTTTTTGGAAATTAGAAAATATGCTAAAAAAAAAATTACTACCCTAGTCAACACCCCGGGTTTCTATTCGAATCAGTATTCTGTAATATAGCAACGGTATAATGATTAATATCTCGTTATTTCTCTCTGGAAAGTAGCGCGCAGCATAGAGAACATATTTGAGATAGTTTTCCATAGGTGGTCTGGAAAAAAATACCCATATAGCGCTATTTAAAATTGCTTTGAACTGGGAAGAACGTCGAAGGAATTTGAAATAGTTCAAACAGATCAACGTCAATTTGCGTCACTCACAATCCTAAAATGGATGGATTTCTCAGATATTTGATGGATGATACACATGTGGGTTAGTGCAATAATTTAGAGCTATCCTTTTGATAATGTTAAATTGATAAAAATCTAGATAATCCGCCATATATGGTACGAAAAACTCGGAGTAATAAATTGGAAATTAATTAATAATTAATGCGCGGAAGCGTGCTTTCAGAGGGCTCCGGTTTACCGAACATGCGGACAAACCAAACATTTTAGAAATATCGACATCGAAGTCGCATTGCTACATACGATCGGGTTTACTTATAGATTCTTTTTTTTATCTGCAAATACTGAACTATTCACCCAAAAAAACCTCTTGAGTCTTTATAAGGATAGATAAAAAACAGTTTTAGGAAGTTTCAATTAGATACCTTCATAAGAAGTTTTTTTTTATGTCACCACTGAAATTTAGTCTAAGGTTGCCGATAACTGTACGGTTTACCCTAATTATTTTTTCTTCCAAGTTCAAAAAAAAAAAAAAAAAAAAAAAAAAAAAAAAAAAAAAAAAAAAAAAAAAAAAAAAAAAAAATAGAATGTATATATTTGCTTATCTTTAAAATTTTTTTAACCCTATATAGGAGAGCTGGTGATATTTGTCCCACTTTTAAAGCAAAAAAATATTTTCTCATGCCCAATATTAGCTCCTAGAACTGTTTCATTGAAAATATTTTTACTTTCACTAACCTATACATGAAATATATAGTAAGTGTAAGTATTGCGATCGTGAAAAACTTCGACTTCCGGTTTTCAACGGAAATACACGTTTTAGGGTCCCCTGAGTCCAAATAACCAAGTCCCGCGAAATGGTCTGTATGTGTGTGTGTGTGAACAGACTAGCTCAAAAACTATAAACCGTGCGAACCTGAAATTGGGTATTTAGTGTATGTATGTGCCCGCGATGTGACAGCAAAAATTTCATCAAAATAGCTCAAAGGGAGGGGGTACTTTATTTGATAACTTTTTCATTTTTTTCCGATTTTCTCAAAAACGGCTCTAACGATTTTGATTAAAGTGAGTATTTGATGTTTTTATATGGCCGAGATATGACCGTAAAAATTTCATCAAAATTGATCTACCGGAGGGGGGACTTTACTTAATAAATTTTGTATAATTTTAAATAATTAATACTTAATGCTCAGAAGCATGCTTTTAGAGGACTCCGGTTTACCGAACATGCGAACAAACCAAACATTTTAGAAATATCGACATCGAAGTCGCATACCTACATACGAGCGGTTTTACATATAGATTCTTTTTTTATCTGCAAATACTGTATTTATGATGATTTATGAAAAAAATAAATTAAAATTCCGAAATTTCCCATAAGGAATCAAATACTACGAGTAATTGAAGTAATTAAAGATTATCTTATACCCTATTTTTTCTACTCTCTAAAGTAAAATATTTTTTATTATTTTTGCATAAACGGGAAATAAAATTTTGACTGTCCCATCGCTTTCCAAAACAACGCCTTCCCTTAACACGTTAGGTGCGGCGGCGTATTTCAGGGGTATCCTGAATTGAACGGTATCGGTCCCCGGGGTCCGACTGCTGGGTTGAGCCACAGACGATATCGGGCGTCGAGGTCCGATGGGAATGCTCTGACGAAAGTGTTATTTTTTTACTGAAAAGTGAATTAAATGAGCGTCTCAAGGGCATTATCTCTTGATAAGGCTTAGATCTAGACATAACAGGCGCAGGACATGCCCCCAGGGTCCGATACTGGATTTACGCCATACTTTATCGAAAATAGCGTTGAACTGCTGAAATTTCGAATTATCATTTATATTGATAATTTTAGCAATGTTAAAACAATTTTTTGGAGTCTTTTCCTGCCTTACAACCATTCACTCTATGATAAAAAAAAAATTCTTTTTAAAGAAATGAATTGATATAAAATAAATAAAGCAAATAACAGTGTTTTATTTATAATTACAGACTGAGTAGGAAGTATTAAAGATAACCATAAAGGTATTCTTTGCAATATTATCGGACGCGGAAGTGTGATGCCGTCCAGTAGTCTTGTTTTATTTCTGATGGCCTGTATCGGACTCCGGAGTCCGATTCTAAAAAACAACAGAATTTCATCTGTTAGCAACTTTTGCTGGATTAAAATGCAATATTCTCATTAAAAAACTAAATTGAGTCTTTGATGTGTTCGGCCTTTCGGAAATTTTCATGTGATAATCGGCTGTTAAGATGGGAATGTAAGACATCGGACCCCGGGGACCGATGCCGCACCTAACGTGTTAAAGAATGGTGTCAATAAAGGCTGTACAATGCATCCATGGGCTCAACGGGTTTTATAAGTTGGATTATTTTTCTTTTTTCTCCTATATCTGTTTACTCAATTTTTTTCATATTTCATATTTTTATTCATAATGAAATACATTCAATTTCTCCATATGAACAAAGACCGATAAATGTACTTTTTAAGAAAACAAAAAAGGTCCCATCCCCAATTAAGCCCCCTCAGAACATTTTAAAGATGATAAATCTTACCTGATATTAAAGAATGCCTGATTCTCATTAAACATGACGAGTTAGATGAAAATCTTTTAAGCCGTTTTTTAGAAAATGGAAAAAAACACGCGAAAATGAGACAAAATTTATTAAATAAAGTGCCCCCTCCGTTTAATAAATTTTGATTAAATTTTCACCATCATATCGCAGGCATATACATACATCAAATACCCAGTTTGATCAAAATAGTTAAAGCCGTTTTTTGGGAAAATAAAAACAAATACTTGAAAATGAGGCAAAATTTGTTAAATAATGTGCCCCCTCTGTTTGACCTATTTTGATGAAATTCAGGCGGAAGATAATGGGACAAAATTCATTAAGAATCCCCCTTGTTTCGAACCAGAGGTTGATGTACAATGCGGTTATATTCTAAATTTTATTCTAATATTTGACGTAGGGAGAATATTTGGTCTACTTTGAATGGTTACGCTTGAAAGGTATAAAATGGAAAAACAAATAATGTGGGGTCACCTGTGGTGTTGTGGTTAGCATGGCAACCTACAATACTAAAGATCGCGGGTTCAATTCCAGCGGTGGCCCTAGGATTTTTTAATGGGAGTAAAAAATCCTTAGCTATGCCGTCCCTCGGATAGGACGTAAAATGGAGGTCCCGAGCCTGTACGATGTCAGGTACTCGTTAAAAATCCCTATCCTAATTATACCTGGATAGGCAAAATTTAGGACTCCCACTGTAGCATCGTCCGATTAGCCTTAGTAGCATAAAAATGGACGTTAAACAAACAAACAAACAATAATGCTGATAAAGATGTGACATTTCCTTGCTTTTCAGCACAAATAGATTTTGAGATTTAGTCCTAAAAATATCCTTGCTTTTTCCGTATTACTTAAAGAAAACTTTACAAGACATTCAGCTCCGAATGTTAACCTTACGGCACGGTATGATACTAGTTGTTTTAATTATCCCAACTGACCCTATACAAAAACTATATTTTTAAAAACATATTGTGACGTCAAAAAAAAACACAAAACATATGATTTACAGGGTCTCCTGTGGTATAGTTTAGTAGTATAGTATAGGTTAGCATGGCAACCTACAATACTAAAGGTTGAGGGTTCGAGTCCCGAGGTGGCCCTAGGATTTTTAAAGGTAGTAAAAAATCCTTGGCTATACCATCCCTCGGATAGGACGTAAATAGAGGTCCCGAGCCTGTACTATGTCAGGTACTCGATAAAGATCCCTATCCTAGTTATACCTGGATATTCAAAATTTAGGACTCCCACTGTAGCATCGTCCGATTAGCCTTAGTAGCATAAAGTGACGTTAAACAAACAAACAAACAACATATGGTTCACGATAGTTCTAGACTTGTTGTTAGAACGAAATAACATTCGGAACAAACCGTCATAGTACATGTTTGTGACTCGGATGTTCGAGTATCATCTACGCTTGCCTAGAATCTTCTAGGATGTTCTCCTGGCGGCTAAATATAAATAGCAATGGACTGGAGAGTTAGTCTTTTTCTGAAGCTCAAGTCATGTGCTTATTTCTGTTTAACAAAGTGATAATTTTTGTAACCTATTTAAATATTTATGTTTTCATAATTTGTGTGGCAATGAAAATTGTTATTTTCCTATTTTAAATAAAAATTGTTACACCCACACGAGTGTTTCAATATAAATAAATTTAAAAATATAAATATAAATAAAATTGTATAAATTTTAGAGGTGAGGGATAGTCAACTTTTATTTTTTACGATACGTTAAATGATAATCAGGATTTTCGGTTTGAAATTTTTTTTATTTTCGAAAGCCAACGTTTCGGTCTAACTTGTGGTTCTTCATCAGGGCTAAAAGAAAACAAATATATGAGTATCTATGCTAAAGGATGACGATAAATGATTACTTTACAGAACTGATAATATTTAATATAAGCGATGGTAAGACTATACATGAATATTTAAATAATATTCCTACCTTTGAAGTCGGAAAACTACCCCCTATCACTACCTCTTACCTTGTTTTACCTTCAGACTTTGTATCAACCTGGACTCAGAAGGTATATATCAGATTCTATTTTATTTTGCTAACCAGCAACTTATTTAAATATTCATGTATAATGCTTACCTACCATCTTTTATATTATTATCAGTTCTGTTAAGTAATCATTTATTGTCATCCTCTAGCATAGATACTCATATATTTGTTTTGTTTTTTAACCCTTATGAAGATCCAAGTTGGATCAAAACGTTGGCTTTCGAAATAAAATTTTTTTCAAACTGAATATCCTGATTATCATATAACTTACCTTTTTTAAAATTTATTTATCAAAAATTGTACATAAAAGAAGGGATAAGCCATAACTACAAACAAGCGAAACTCCAATAATGTTTAGAAGGGAAAAACAAAAGTGAAATGCCAACCGATCGCTGACATTTCCAAGTGTTGACTGAGGTTTTCACACCATCCATTCTTGTCAGTTATAATTGTCACTCACTGGAACTGACATCCACTGGCAATGCTATGGATCAAAGGCACGGGAAATGGTTACACACGATATATCAGATTCCATTCAAATCAAAGGCAAATACTTAATTATTTAAACATTACATATATATATATGAATATTGTATATCAAAACCTATTTCATCTTAATATTATTAAAGTGAACCTTGCATTGGGAAGGTTTATCATGTTTCATCTAAGATAACAATACTTAAACTGAGGCCCTTTGTGGTGCATGAAACTTGTGGTCTGCGGTCAAGTGCCGATCAAAAATATAAAATTATAATTTTAATGATGTTTCTTATTGAAAACATTATACATATCTATTATATGTTTTGTTAGTTTGTTTAACGTGACTTCATGCGATTAAGGCTAATCGGACAATGCTACAGTGGGAGTCCTAAATTATGCCTATCCAGGTATAATTAGGATAGGGATCTTTAACCCGACATCTTACTGCTTCGGGACCTCCATTTTACGTACTATCCGAGGGATGTCATAGTCAAGGATTTTTACTCCCTTTAAAAAAATGTAAGGCAACCGCGGGAAGTATTAGTATTAGTATCGTAGGTTACTATGCTAACCACTACACCACAGGTGACCCCCAAAAAAACTATTATAAATTTTCTCATAATTTAAATCATGATTTAATTTAAGGAAGGTGTTAATAATCGCAACAATTCTCCTTCATTCACCTCGCGATTTTGTTTTACCTTATTACTAATTTTCAAATAACTAATTAGTAAAACAATCTTCATGCAAAATTTTAACTTTTAATTTAATAATTTATTGGGATGGATACTTAGGTTAATTAGAGTGCTGATTATGAAAATATCGATTTTTCGATTACGCGCATAGGTATCGATTTATTACAACTTAGGTGATATGAAATATATTAGGGTCCACTCATAGCTTTAGGTCATTTAGGTGCTGAATTTGGAAATGATTTTTGGATTACGCTCCCAAGTATTATAAGTATGTGCTAAAGTGTTTAATAACTTGGAAGGTTAACTGAATATGTTTTGCCCGCCATTTCTTGACCAATTTTAATGTTTAAATGCAATTGTAGCATAGTAAGGGAGAGCGGGGTTGGTTGGCATAGGGGGCAGGTTGGCCATTGGCTTATAGTTTCCGGCACACCTGTTGTGAAGGACCCACCATTGTACCATGTGACGTGTAGAGAAGAGTGTGCTTCATTGATTGATTTTACAACATGTAAATTTTTATATGTTCAGTAAATTTGGTTTAAAGGAATGGCAAAACATTTTACTCCGATTCTGTTCAGATAGCCCCAAACTCCTTTGAAAAACCTAACCTTTCGATTAACCAGTTTCTTCTTTGATTGTTCTCCCATGTCCTGGCAGCCATCTTTCATATTATCTCTCCTGTGGGGTTAGTTGGCTCTCTTCAACTGGGGTTTGTTGGAGCAGTAGCAATTCACAAAAGCAAGGTAAACATAAACAAAGGTGAAACTAAACCATTGTATTCAGTTCCCGCAAGGAGGATGAGAGCAATTTTTCTTATGCAGAAGTGACGACAGTCTAAACTTCTATCTTTTTTTATTGTCATTCTATTTTCCCTTAAAAGCTGTTAAAAACCGATTCAACATTATTATACCATTATAGTGCAGCTTTTAATAACAATAATGTGTGTCAGGCAGTACTTGACTGAGATGGCTAAATAATCCTAAGTTCTAGACCAACCTGCCCCACACAGGGGGTTAATTGGCATTCTCTGGATTGACGAATTCTTCGATTTTCTATAATCTTAGTATTAAATATTATGTGGTGAAAAAAATATACTTGAAGTACTCTAATACTTGGAGTTTACAGTGGTCATTCGTATTGGGATTATATTCTTAGAGTATTGAGATTATAAGGAACGGCTCAGAAATTAAAAAAAGTGAAAACTGTTGCCAACCAACCCCGCTCTCCCCTAATTGTTGTCAGAACAAGACTAACTCTCCAGTCCATCGCTCCTTATATTTAGTCGAAGAGGACGGGCCTCGAAGGTTCTGGCGTGGATAGTACTTGAACATCTTGATCACAAACATGTACTATGACAGTGGGTCCAACTGTTAGTCTAGAACAAATTCGTTCCAACAACAAATCTGCAACTATTCTAAACAATGTGTTTTTACGGTTTTTGTTTAACGTTAGAGTCTGACCTTTTTTAATAATTTCATCCCAAGAGAAGAAAAAAAAAACAGCCTAAACCCGGTTAATCGAAGACGACAAAAGTTTAGGAAACATCGCCACGCAGTTCGTTCTCATTATGAACCTCCTCCAACTCCCCCCCTCTCCTAACCTCGTTGCAATTGTAAAAGGGAAATTTATGTTGATTACTCCGCTAATGGCCGCGTCCTATCTGATAAAGGTTCTCTCGTTCCTGAAAGTTCATTTCCGACTCCCCATAACTGTGTTTGTGGCCGAGTCAACAATCCGAATCGCCATCGTTACAGAAAAGAATTACTGCTTACCTGCTTGAGGCTGATAAGGGATATGCTGTTGTATCTTCTACATTTCTTATACATTTTTAATAGAACTGTTACGGTTAAGGCCAGTCGGGGGCATTTGAAAAGGAAGCATTAAACGATATCTCTACAATAGTACCGCGGGGAACAAAGCTTGTAAGATATTAAGTAATTCTCCGTTCTTTCTACGATACTACGTAATGCACTTTGAGGATCAAAAACTCTTTTGAGGGCTTTAAATGCTGATATTCAATCAATCAATCAATCAATCGAAATTACTATATTTGTAAGAATAACAATTACAGGGATCTGGTGGCCCAGGGATATAAATAAAAATAAAATAATAATAATAATCAACGAAACAACGGTTTTCTTCCTAGTTTAAAATAAACATTACATTTAAACAATAATGAACAAAAGTACTTATATCGAAATCTATTCAAAAATAATAAATTACCTAATCCTCAAGGCCCCAGTTAGATAATAAAAAATCTGGTGCGTGCGCGCAACACACAACTTTCACTTACCAACTTACTTAGATTAGAAATTGACGTGTTTTGCTAAATATCATTTCCCAAAGTCACACATTTTTCTACATTCATATCTTATTTTTGTTAATCGTTAAAGCCGTTTTTGAGTAAATAAAAAAAAAAACGTGAAAATGATACAAAATGTATTAAGTAAAATCCCCCCTCCCGTAGATGAATTTGGATGAAATTTTTGCAGTCATATCTCGGGCATATAAATACATCAAATACCAAGTTTGATCAATATCGTTAAAACAGTTTTTGAGTAAATAAAAAAACACGTGAACATGATACAAAATTTATTAAGTAAAGTCCCCCCTCCGGTTGATCAATTTTGATGAAATTTTGACAGTCATATTTCAGGCATATAGATAGATCAAATACTCAGTTTAATCAAAATCGTTAGAGCCGTTTTTGAGAAAATCGAAGAAAACTTAAAAAGTTATTAATTAAAGTACCCCCTCCCTTTGAGCAAATTTGATGAAATTTTTGCTGTCACATCGCGGGCTTATACATACTCTAAATACCCAATTTCAGGTTCGCACGGTTTATAGTTTTTGAGCTAGTCTGTTCACACACACACACACAAACACACAGACACACACACAGACCATTTCGCGGGACTTGGTTATTTTGACTCAGGGGACCCCAAAACGTGTATTTCCGTTGAAAACCGGAAGTCGAAAATTTTCACGATCGCAATACTTCCACTTACTATATATTTCATATATAGGTAAGTGAAAGTAAAAATATTTGATAATGAATGTCCTTCTTGAGGGTTAAGTAGGTAAATTAGCTGTTCTTCATCATCAGAAGATTTGAAGCCTTGGAGGTATTGTGATCTTAGAAACTGGTAGACACGGCACTCCAAGATAAGGTGAGTCAACGTCTCCAGTCTTTGCAGGTTACACAGGCTACAGATGACCTGGGTATCCAGCTTGTAAGCTGTGCAGTTTAAGTATAGCCGAATTTCACTGGATTCAGTCTAAGCTGGATAAGCGCTCTCTTCTTTTCTATACCCACATCGAAGCGAAAATACTCCTCACCGACACCAAGGGAATTCAGCCGCCGGAATAGAGGGTTGTGCTCAGAGTTGAAGGCTCTTTCGATATCTACCGAGAGAAGGTGACTTCTTCCAGCTCTCAATTATCTCCTTTTTATTCTTGAGTAGCCAGGTGAGAGTGGACTCCCGAAACACTTCCGCCATTCCCAGTGTGCTCAGAATATTGTGGAGCGGCAAAAACCAGGCATCGTTCAGGGTCTCTGGGTGGAAGTTAGTTTTCTTGATAATCATCTCGTAGCCTTTTCTCTCAAGGGCATCGATATCCATAGCCTTGATCTACCAGTTTAAAGTCCGTTTCAAGATAGCTACCCTCATGTCTTGCCCACCGAACTCGAGCCTAACGAAGTGGTTTGGAGTATTAATTGGTAGATAGTAAATGCTTTTTATATACTTGATACTTGGTCAAGTATAAGTGCTGATATTATTACTGCATGCACCGTTAAAAATTGTTTGACTTACCTTCAGATCGACTTATCTAGGTAAAGAAACAAAATAATTGTTTAGAGCATTCTGTTCTACCTGAAGTGTTTCGCCCTCGGCATGACTCTTATACGTAACAGTCTGTTGATTTTTATGTACTTTTTATAGGATTTAATTATTACCAAAGCTTAATAATAGATAGGCGCGGATATAGAAATAAAGTAAAAAAAAAAATGTTTTGTTTCTTTGGAAAAACTAATTTCACATCAAGATTGCAAAATGTACCTACATGTCGATGTATGATAAAAGGTATGTCGAAGAACGTACATAGTCATGGGTCAACGTATATCCTGACTTAAAATGTTTCTAGACCAATTAAAAAAAAAAAATAAAGACTAAGGATTTAAAGATGGAAGAACATTAAAGGTGCTAAATAGCTGCCTCAGACGAATGAGGTCAATATAATTATAGCCTTCAATAGTTAGTTGCAGCTCTTAAATTGGAAATAACGCCTTTCTTATAGTCATCCTCTGCCCACCTATCCTAAACCGACCCCTTATTAATTAGTCTTAACGATCCATATCCTACCGGATATAATTAACAATATGAATACGATAAAGCGTAGCTGGTGAATTCCAAAAGAAAAGATTGAGAGGACGAATATGGTAAGCCTTAGCTAATTTCACAGGAGAGCTTGAATCGAAAGCTTTCAACTACTTAATTTGTAAATTTATAATATTCAACATATTTTTATGGTTTTAAAGCGCCCATTGCTTTATGTGAAAATGGGTCAATCCATATCAACTGGTCCGAAGGTATCCATATAAAGTGGTCTAAAGCTCGACGTTTTAGAAAAAAGTTATATTTTTATTAATGAATATTTGAGGCATTTGGTTTCAAAACCGGCTACATCTATTTCCAACTATTTTTCAGGACTGACCAAAGAAAGATCAATTTAAAAAATTAATCAATTTAACAAAAAATTTTTTTTTTTTTACTTTAATTATTAATTCACACCTGTCTGCAAAGTGCGGACAATCAGCGAATGAGATGGCGGTAAGATGAAATAATGACATTTGAGGCATGAGGAGGGAAAGCACCCAGCAGCACCCCCTTCCTGGCTGCAGTCAATTACCTCGGTTGTCTAAGAGAGCAGATCCCTCATCCAGCGCCTTTTTAGTCTTCTCGTATCCATTCGAATGTCAGCCATATTGCTTATTAAACTGTTTGGATGTCCGTACAAATTACTAAAAAATCGTTTGTAAAGTGTCGTTATGTGTTGGTCGACTGTCGGCAGATGGAGGTCAGTATGTAAAGTGTAGTTAGTCACGTACCAAGGTGCTTTTTTAATGAGTCGTAACAATTTTGATTGAAATGTTTGAAGTTTTTGTAAGTGAGTCTTTTTAGCTCTGCCGAATATCTGTGAGGAATATGTCCATATGGGTTTGAATAAGTAAGTGTACGTACCTATTTAATTTTTGTTTCAGTTTTAATTTTGAAGATTTAGAAAGTAATGGATACAGAAGTTTAAGTCTTTTGGTATGGGTTCTTTTTTTCATTTTGACATGCGGACCCCACGTCATCCTTCTGTCGAAAGTGAGTCCCAGATAGTGTACTGTGTCCGTCTGAGGAATTTGGTTATTGTCAATATAAACGGCTGGACAGGTATGTTTTCTAAGTGTAAATGTGATGTGTTTTGATTTGTCATGATTTAGTTTAATTTTCCATAGTTGGAACCAGTCGTGTAGTATGTATAAGTGATGTTGTAAAGTTCATGATAGGGGCCCGGTGTGGTTGTGCGGTAAAGCGCCGTACTCCCATGCCGGAGTTGCGGGTTCGAGTCCCGCCCTGGGTGGTGCTTTTCTTTCGTAGGAGAAGTATCACCCAGTGCCATGGGTGTTAGTATGGGCAGTATAGGGCTTCACTGGAAGCCTTAAAGTCCCAAAAAAAAAAAAAAAAAAAAGTTCATGATGCCTGTGTTGCGTCCTGATGTTTAGTGATAATTGCTGTATCATCAGCATAATTAGCAGTCTATGTCTCCGTAATAATGGGTATGTCGTAAGTGTAGATGATATAGAGTAAGGGGGCTAGTATTGAACCTTGGGGTACTCCAGCCAAAAAAACAAATTTTTATTTTTTTTTTTCGTCGTTTTGCTTTTTTGACAAAAGCAAAAAGCACAAAAATGTTTGACAACTTTTTATCACATTTTCTTTTTTAAATCTCATTTAGCATTAAAAAATATGTTGGATGTACCTGACTTTGATCAGAAAATATCAATTTTTGGTTAAATTATGAATAGAGATTTTTTAAAAACAAATTTTTTTATTTAATATGAACAATACATACATAGTTTTCATTTTTTAAATGTACAAATTTTCATTTAAATTTTGATGTTGACCCACATCCATATTGGTACCATGCATATTTACTTGGATAGGTGACATTGTACTGTCTATTACAACTTTGTAGAATTCTAGGGTACCTATTGATCTCCAGTCTTCTCCATAATGTTTTTCTTAATAGAGTATCAACATAATCCAACTGTTTGGAAACATTGATACTGTTTGGGATTTCGAAAAATTGAAGGTTTTCTGAAAAGTGAAGCTTGGATGGAACCGCTTTGGATAAGAAATGGAATCTTTAAGTATTGATTTTCGAAGGATCTAGACGTCTTTTTTAAAAAAACGCGTCTAACACATTATTTCTAACATTAAAAACTTGCAAAATAAAGAAAAAAAATGTTTTTGGGAAAAATGGATGTAACCGGTTTTGAAACCAAACGCCTCATTTATGGAATAACTAGATCAAAACATGTTTTAAAAAAATTAAGGTCAACAATCCTAACAATTCTAGTATTAAACAATACTTTTATTTTATCTCAAGGTAATGATTTCGGCATTATTTTATTTACATGTAATGTACAATTTGAAAGAGTAATTGTAAAATAGTTTTCTAAGTGCGCATTGGTCGTTTAAAAATGGCAGCCATCTTGGTTTCCGATTTTTGAGTTTGTAGGCTCTTATGGAAAACTCATTTCTTCAAGACCGGTAAGTCGCAGACTAATAATTCAGAATTGATTGTTTTCTTTACAGTCTGCTCTATCTTTTGTGTTTTCTTTATTTTTTTATATATTAAAAAAAGTATTCTTGTTGGAACGAATTAACAGTTGGGACAAACTGTCATAGTACATGTTTGTGACTAACAAGAGGACCACGTCACATTTCCCTCTCCGATTTTGATGAAATTTTTTTTGGTGATTCGGCATCGAATCAACGGGTCCGGCCTATCCATTGAATGGGCCATCTGGACCGATAACTAAAATATATTAGGTTCTAAAATCGTTAAAATTGGCTTTAACAAATCGGCCATTGCTCCATTCTACCTGAACCAATTTCATTGAAAATTTCAGGGATTCTTCTACTTGAAAATATATTAGACATGTGTATCGGGATTTGTCGCAATTCACCCTAGTAAGGCCAGAAAATCACATCAAAGTTGAGGCTTGTTGAGGCTCGCGTTAGTAAATTGTGTTGATGTGACGCTCTGGCCTTATTAGGGTGAATTGTGACAAATTCCGATACACACGTGTCTGATATATATTTAAGTAGAAGAATCCCTTCTATTATTCTATTCTAATTAGTTCAGGTTGAATGGAACAATGACTGTTTTGTGATAGCCAATTGTAACGATTTTCGGACCTAAAATATTTAATTTCTCAGTCCAGATGGCCCATTCAATGGAACGGCCGGACAAGTGTCGACTTATTTTCGATGTAGAATTGCAGCTCGAGTTATCTCTGTTTTAAAAAGTGATAATTTTTTTAACCTGTTTAAATATTTGTGTTTTCATAATTTGTGTCCAAATTTAAATGAAAAGTCCACGGAAGAAAGGGGGGATGTCATTTGGAGTGCTTTCCGAGAAAATCGAATTTTTAGGTTTGGATCTTTAATTACTTAAGTATCTTTTATCATTTTTCTTCAATTTTTTTATATGTCCTTTTCCTTTTTGTTTTGCGTGTCAAAATAATAAATTTGCCCAAAACAGACATAACAAGCTCTAAAAAAAATGTTTTAGTAAAAAAAAAACAATTTAAACATAAAAGAAAGGGGGATAGTCCTGGACGCTCCCCTTCCCTAACATCTTCCCTGTTTTATTGATGAAGTGGTGATATTAATACACAAACCACATAACTTCTAACATGACTCTCCCCCATTCTAGGTTTTTCCACGTGGACGTTCCCCCTTTCTTCCGAGTACGTGGTTCTTTCCATCCCTTGTAACCAACCGACTGTCATTTTTTCTGACCATTTCTTTTCACCAACATATTCTACTCATCTAGACGAACAATTATATGTATATAACTAAAATTCGGAAAAATTGACTCTCCCCCTTTCTTCCGTGGACTCTTCAAATATTTTGAAGTTATATTTTTATTTAGTAATTCTTTTTGCTTTTTTTAGAAATGAAAGCGTTATAATAACTAACAAAATTAAAAAATATATTTGTATATATCTTAACGTGGAAAAAAAACCACAAAACATATAGTTTAGACATGTTGTAGGAACGAAAAGTTGGAACAAACTATCAGGTTCTAGACCATTTTTTTTACGATTATATATAATCGTAAAAAGAGCGAGTGACTGGACAGTTAGTCTGGGCTGTGAATCACAAGCCACATGAATATTAGTGTGTTACAAAGTGATAATTTTTGTAACATATTCTAATATTTGTGTTGTTATAATTCGTGTGGCATTGAAAATTGTTATTCTTCTTTGAATAAAAATTGTTCTACCCACAGATGTGTTAAATTATGTAAAATGCTATTTAAAAAAAATCTGGTGCGTGCGCGCAACACACGACTTTCACTGGTTGTGAAACTGCCATTTATCAAAGACACATTTTTCCACATTCATTTCTTATTATGTTTTTATTTGCTCTATAAAAAACACTATTTTTTTTATTATTAAATAAAAGTTTTTACTTGCGATAATTCTGCAATGCAAGCATAATACTCCAAGTCGTCTGATTTTATAATTCTCTATGTAGTTGTTGAATATTTCATTTACCATGAAACAAATAATTTCCATTAAATGAAATTTCAGCCCCCTCAGAACATTTTAATAACGATAAAGCTTTCCTGATATTAAAGAACACCTTATTTTCATTAAACATGGTGAATTTGATCAAAATCATTAAAGCCGTTTTTGAGATAATCGAAAGATAGGTATAAATTGGAAAACAAGTTATGAAATAAAGTGCCCCCTCCGTTTGATCAATTTCGATGAAATATTGGCTGTCAGATCTTTGGCAAATATATACATCAAATACCCAGTTTGATCAAAATTGTTATAACCGCTTTGGAGTAAATAAAAAAAAAACGTAAAAATGATACAAAATTTTATAAGTAAAGTGCCCCATTCTGGTGATCAATTTTGATGAAATTTTTACAGTCATGTCTCGGGCATATTAATACAGCATATACTAAGTTTAATCAAAATCGTTAACTCCGTTTTTGAGAAAATCGAAAAAAACTTAAAAAGTCATTAAATTTTGATGAAATGTGATAGCGAAAATCACATCGCGGACATATACAGTCCTGTGAATAAATATAAACTCAAGGGAAAAAAAACTATTTTGATTAGTTTAAATCATTTATTTTGGAATCTGATTAACTTAATGTTTACTGTAAGTTATTAGTTAAAATTTTAATAAATTATTTAATAATATTGCCAGGATTTGCTAAAATTTGGACAAAATAACATAATAGACCTGTGAAAAAGTATAAACTCAAACATTTTCTGTCTCTTTAATGAGTAAATTCATTTCAACAATTAATTAAAAAGTTTAATCAAAATCGTTGGAGCCGTTTTTGAGAAAAACGAAAAAAACATAAAAGGTTGCTAAATAAAGTACCCCCTCCTTTTGACCAATTTTGATGAAATGTTTTCTGTCATATCGCGGGCATATACATACACTAAATACCCAATTTCAGGTTTGCACGGTTCATGGTTTTTGAGCTGGTCTGTTCAAATACACAGACCATTTCGCGGGACTTGGTTATTTGGACTCAGAGGACCCCAAAACGTGTATTTCCGTTGAAAACTGGAAGTCGAAATTTTTCACGATCGCAATACTTTCCTTACTATATAATTGGTATATAGTTTACATATTTACAAATAAAAAAGGACATTATAGCAGAAATTGAAACGTATTTACTTACCTTTTCTACCTTAGCTCTTGAAATTTTTGGTTTAAATTATTTTACGTGCACATCCAATAACAAACTCGAAAGGATAGAGAAAATGAATAATTTATTTTTATATTAATTGAACTTTTCCAATTTCATTTAGTATCATAAATCACATTTAGCTTCATACACAGTTACATTCTCAAATTTTTTTTACTTAATAAAATTTTAAAAATATATATAATGAGATGGATGCCATCTTATAGCAACATTTAATAATTTCAACTTAATCTCAAAAAAACAAAATTTACAATAAGTAATACAATGGACATCGCTATTTTAAATATAGTTTTTAGAAATCGACAGCAATTTGAGTGATATTCCCATATAAAGGGCACTGTTCCAAAATTTTGAAATTCCCCCATCTATCTACTTGCACACAAATCCTTCGGCAATAAAAATAATTTTATGATAGCACTTTCGATTATTCTGCATCGATCGAATAAAATACAAGATGCAAGTTGAAAACTAAGCTATTTCTTGGTACTAAAAATATAAAAGGCAAAAATGGTGTGAATTTCATAAAATTTTGTAACAGTTACCATAGAATTTTCTTAACAGTCCAACATAAGTATGATAATTTTATGAAAATTTAACATATTATAAGTAATAAACGATTTTTATCTGATTTTACGAGTATGTATTCGTAAAACGATTTCGTTTATTCACCAAGAATTTACAACTTCTTGATAAATGAGCCCCTTAAAGCACAAGTGGTGTAACTCCAATTTTCGTTTTGTGTTACTTTCACTTACCTATATATGAAATATATAGTAAGTGGAAGTATTGCGATCGTGAAAAATTTCGACTTCCGGTTTTCAACGGAAATAGAACCGGAGGGGGGACTTTACTTAATAAATGTTGTCTCATTTTCACGTGTTTTATTTATTTACCCAAAACGGCTTTAACGATTTTGATCAAACTCTGTGTTGGTTTTATGTATATGCCAAAAATGTGATAGCCAACATTTCATCAAAATTGATCAACCGGAGGGGAGACTTTATTTCATAACTTCATTTTTTTTCGATTATCTCAAAAACGGCCTTAACGATTTTAATCATTTTCGTCATATTCAATGAAAATTAGGTGTTATTTAATATCAGGTAAGCGCTATCATTATTAAAATGTTCTGAGGGGATTATCGAGCAAATGAAAACAAAAATAAGAAATTAATGTGGAAAAATGTGTAACTTTGAGAAGTTGCATTAACAAAACGCATTAATTTCTTATCTAAGTAAGGTGGTAAGTGAAAATTGTGAGTTGCGCGCACGCACCAGATTTTTTTTGTTAGGCATTGTACTTTGTAGGGAAAACTGTGTTATGTTTAATGCACTAACCGTGTAACTCCTAGTTTCCCATGCTTGTGCATTCATTTGTGGTCTGGTGAAACAAGTAGTACCAAAACGTCTTAACATAACGATCCCTTTAATATCATAAAACATAAAAATTGGAGTTACACCACTTGTGCTTTAAGGGGCTCAAATCTTTTCTTTCTTACCAAACTAAAATGTGACTCTTTTATTCATTTTCATTTTCGAAATGAGAGAAAGAAAATTAATTAGTTCCATATTTCTTTTTTTCATCTTTTTTGAAATTCATGAGCAACTATTTCCAGTGGTCCGATTTTCATAAACCACTCATCCTTTTTTTTTAATAATTTAATTTCCAAACATTTCAAGAAATTTCACATGTGCATATATATTATATATACACATTTATATATATTTTATCTATATTTATATTTATATATTACACATCATGTAAAATGATTTTACATAACAAAATGGTGACAACAAAATCTTTATACAAACTATGTATATAGGGATGTTCTTTTTTTTTTATTTTATTTTTTTTTATATATATAAACATGAAATTACAATATTTGGCAAGTTTATTTATACCTTGTTCATTAAGGTTTGGCACACGATTCATGATGCCATTTACACAGTGTATATATGAGGCGTGTAGCTTCTAAATCAGCTCCAAAAAAATTTTTATAATATTTTTTTTTAAAACTTTTCGCAAGTTTTGCTATACACCTACACTTTTTGAATCAAATTTACACACATTTTATCTTTAAATTTCACCAGGAAGAAAAGTTCGTGTATTTATTTTTTGTTGACTAATAAAAAACATTTTTTTTTCGGTACTCCTGCATGGCCATGTTCGGCATAATGGGGGTTACTCTACAGGTGTAAACGACCTATTGTAGCCATGGTGGGTAGGTCAAGATTTATTCCGTGGGGCCTCCACGAAATAAAAGTCAACCCTCCCTGGGTGGAATCGAACCGTCGCCGTTCGGCTCGAGCATGCTAAAGTGGGTCGTGCCCAAACAACAAGCTTCCTCCAAAATTTAAATTTAAGTTCCCACAAGCCCTAACAAACCATCAAATCCCCCTCGAACCCTGTCAATACCAAAAATAAAAACCTTTGCAAATTCTTGTTTCCAGCCTAGCTTCCTCCTAGGCGTATGAAAAGGAAATGGCCTCGAAGTTATAAATATTATTTAAGTGGAACCTATGAGTAGTTTTTCTTACATGTCTTTTCATTACATAATTTTTATAACAACACATTTACCGAATCTATTTTAATGTACAGTTGTAAATTTCAATAAAATAAAATTACTTTGAAACAATCATGAGCGTTAAAAATTAAATAAAAATATTCTTTGCGAATTCTTGTTTCCAACCTAGCTTCCTCCGAGTCGTGTGAAGTTATAAGATGGCCTCGAAGTTATAAATATTAGTTAAGTGGAACCAATGAGTAGTTTCTCTTACATGCCTTTTCATGACATTATTTTTATTTATTTCAGAGCCTTTTACTGAATCTATTTTAAGGTACAGTTTTAAATTTCAATCAATTAAATTTGAAAACTCTTCAAAAGTGTATGGAGTAGGTTTTGAAGCTACACGTCTCATATTTATATTCAACAGTTAGTCTTCCACGAACGCAGCGCAGTCTGGTGGCGTCCACGGTACCTTCAGCCGCCTGCGCATCACTCAGACCTGGAGCATCTAATATCAGTAAAGTTAATTTTAAAATATCAATTCCAACGCGAATATATATATTAATATAGTTCAGACAGATATCTCTTGTATCTGTACCCGTTTCTTCATGAGTGAGGGCGTGTTGGGCGTCGACGGCCTGAGGATGCCCGATGCGGAAGGCGGTGGCTGAGCCTTCGGTGGGGGCGGGGGCTCGGGTATCGGAGGCCCCAAGACCGCCTCGCAGACGTAGCCCGGGGGGTAGCCCCTCGCCGATCCGGGAGAACACTTGAACTCCTCCAGCTCCACGGGCTGCTTGCCGTCCTCCGGACTCGACTGCTCTCCCGTTTCCTCCTTCTTCTTCTTGTTCCCCCTCTCCCGACGGTCTCGCTGGTGGTAGATGCCGGCGAAGATGAGGATGTTGAGGAGCAGGAGGAAGCAGCCGACGGCTATGGTGACCGTGAGCGCGGTGGTGTAGCTCTGGTAGTGGCTGGAGGCCAGCTTCCTGAGGAGCGAGTTGCTGTTGGTTGCTGGCCGCGCGGCCGGGCCTGCGGTGGTGTTTGGTGGGCAGTCTGTTGAGGACTGGTCGAGCTCGGGCCGCGCGGTCGTGGTAGTGGTCGTGGTGCTGGTTGTGGTGGTCGGTGGTGTCGTGGCCACTGCTGGCCGCTGCAAGCTTTGCGGTCGAACGGAACCTGAGGGCAGAAGAGAAGAAATTTTAAAATTAAAAAAAAATGGACAAGATGGTTACAACTCAAAATCTATTTATTTTTAGATAATCACATGCGAATTTTCAACTGCATTCTCAATTTTACTAAGTACCTATAACCATGGACTACGAGAAATAGTCTTTGAGCACAAATAGTCTGAGGCAGGGGCACTCTTAGGTACTACCGATAACTCAAAAGTAACCCTTTGGCTGCGCTTACACTATCATCCCCTCCATAAAGGAATACGGCAGATTGTACCTTATGCGAATGAAACTTTTACTAATCAATCTATATTATAAAGCAAAGTGTACAATGTGCGTGTCGATAAGGCTCAAAAGGACTCCACCTACGATTAAGTAAGTTATAATATAATCCCTAACAGAAAAGAAGACTTCCGTTTTTTTCTTAAGGGTGTAAAATTAAAGATAAAAGGAGTGTAATTTTAAGCCTCTCGCAAGATGTAATTAGCCTATTTGAAATTGATATACGAGTTTATGAATGAAAAATTTAGCTCGAGCTCCAGGCTACCAGGAAGCGCTAGGGTGCGTTCAATCAATGTTTATTGTTCATTCATCCAGTTCAGTTTGTAAAGGTTATATATTTGTTCAGCTGATCTTTTTAAATTACTAAAATATTAAGCGATAATAATTAGTTTATCCTTTGCTTTCAAAATAAAATAATGATTTTACATCTCTGCAATCTATTAGAAAACCAACTGGATTCCTTAAAAAAATAATTATCTCATAAGAAGGCTAATTGATCAACACATTACATTTAATCAATATATAATATACTTAAGTAAATTTAATGCAATATGAGTGAACATGTCTTAATAGTACAGTGAGCGAATAAAAACAGTCATAAGAAAAAGGAGATAAATTGACTGAATATAAATCGAAAATATAAAGTTTGAAGTGTTCTTATTGTATGTAATTATGAAAAAGTAGTTGGTTTTCACTTTGTAGTTGTATTAAGGTTAGACATCTGCAGAGTCCGCTCAAATTTTGTGGTGATATCTTAAGGGAGGTTGAAATGAAGGTCTTAAAAAAAAAAGGTTCTATGAATCTTCGGTAGTTTCTATCCTTCTGGATCCTATCATCACAGTAATCGGCGCTTAAGTTGTACTCGAAATATAATATTTTTAACTGAGGTATCAGATTTTTCAACTCTAATCCAATAACTTATTATCTGCTGTCTGCTTGGACATGCTTCCATTTCTTAAAGGATTCAGAATCACAGAAACCATCAAAAACGATCAATAACTCGACAAAGTTGCATTAAAATTAATTGTTCATTTACCATTTTCAACGCCCAATAAAGTATATAGGGTTCCTTATTTGGACGAACTCTGCAGTTCTCGAATCTCTATATTGATACCAAGTTAAAACCGAAGTTTCAAGAAGGTGCTAATTTTGTTCTATATTTCCTTTAATTTTAAAGTTTTTCTGTTTTTAAAACTACCACACAACTAACGGAGCGAAGTCGGGCACCCTAGCTTGTATTGTGAATATATTCTGGCATTGTAGTAATCCCAAGTACAACGATATGCATAAATCAATATTGATATCTTTTTGTGTTGAAACCATCTTCTTGCGACTATATACATAATATATATATCGCAAGTAGGCAATTACTCAATTGATATAGTAAACTTAAAATTCTCTCAATAAGTTTCATAAAATAATTTAAACACTAAGAGTGTTCATGTAATATTTACATTAAATATTGGACCTTCGGTTTTTAGTACTCAGCAAAAATCTCCAACCATTTCCCCTGGTAAGGGAAATCCCCTTATAAGCCTAAAAGGCCTAAAAAAAAAAAATACATTTCAATGTTCCTTTTCAAATAATATTTTTTGAGTTCTCTTATTTTGTTTCATAATTTTAATATGTTGTAATATTTTTATTTCAACAAACAAAATATTTCAATTTATGAATAGTACCTAGCTAAAACAATAACAAAATATAATAAATTCAAAAATTAATTGAACAGATAGGTGCCTGCTTTTAAGTTTCCATACACAAACGTTAAAAATAGTTTAACTTCCTGACCTTTCAAATAGGGACAGACTTTATAAAATTTTTTTTTTTTGCTTTTAGTTCATCTTTATTTAATTGAGAAATAATGAAGGCTACTACACCAAATAATGTAACAGATAATATTTTTTTAGCTATTGGATATAGGATTACAGCAACTTGATTCTAGGCAGGGACTTATCTACTTAACCAACAGCTGTTTGGGGAAGGCTACTCTTTTCAGCCCATTAAAAAGTAATTGGAGCTGAGATAAAATCTCGTTGGTCTAGCAGCGATCCAGTCATTACTTTTAATAATATCAAACAGATTTATAAAAATATTTTTCCATATTTTAGTCCAGAAACAGGAAGATATCGATTATAATAATTATAAATATAAGGCTATTCCATATTTTGATAACTTTTATTTTATTAGTTGCATTGCCTTAATGTAAAAAAGGTACTAAATTTCATATTTTTTTTTGGATTTACAGTATTTGAGAAATATATTTTCAAAGTAATAAAAGAAAAAAACATTTAATAACAATATTTAATTACTTAGAAATTGAGTCAGTCGTTCGAGAAACCCGATCGATGTCCAAAAAAATCGATTTTCGTTTTATTTTATTTTTGAAATCCTTGCATGCCGAGAAATCAAATTGAAGAGATACCCGACAAGCCGACAGCCGATTTATCGGCTTTTATAGACTATTCAGATAATCTGTCAGGAGAATCTCGAAAAAAATTTTTAATGAAACAGATTTATTTTTTTCAATTATGAAAAAAAAGTTTTTAGTGGACTAACGATTTTTAACAAGCCAGACAACTACTTGTAGTTTGTAGTTGCCAGCGCGCAACAACTATTTTGCAATTACCACTTATGTAGTTGTATTTCCCAACTACAACTACAGTAGTTGGAAAAAAGTAGTTGCATTTTTCAACTACAACTAGTATTAGTTATTGTAATTATAGACCTGCGACTACAACTACTCATCAACGTCTCATTCGATCACATGTTTTTTTCGAACATTTATTTTGTGTTTGGGATTAGTTTTATAATATCAATGAAATAAATAATTTTACATATATTTTGATTTTATAATATTCGTAATAACGCCAAATATGTTAAATAAATCCTAACATCTTCATCAGGGCTGAAGTTATGCAATTTTAAAATGGCCAGGTGTTCGCACCTGCTATGAAAGAACCATTGAGCGAAATTTGGAGAATTTAGGACAAACGGTATGGATTTCTATAAAGAACAAACAAACAGAAGTTCATCTTTATTTTTATAGATATAGAAAAAATAAATATGAAAATGTGAAGAAGTAGCTGGTTAACACGATAGAATAAAATCTGATATTTATCTTGTCGAGTTTAGAATAATACAGAGACTGATGGATGAATCATAAGGCTAGAAGTGGTAGTGGTTAGTTTCCCGACTTCAAAAGGTTTATTTTGGGAAAACCCAAAGCTTTTGAAGTGAGAGGCTAAATGACGACCAACTGTAAAATAAAAGAACCAAAGAAGATATTTTAAAAACTAACAATGTAGATGGTAGAGAATGTTTATACCTCGACTCTGAAAAGTGAGATTATACATAACGTAACAACCTATATGGGGTCACAAGTGGTTCAGTGGTTAGCATACCAGCCTACATTAGTAAAGGTCGCAGGTTCGCGTCCCAGGGTGGCTTTAGGATTTTTGATGGGAGTAAAAAATCCTTGGCTACGCTGTCCCTCGGATAGGACCTAAAATGGAGGTCCCGAACCTGCAGGATGTCAGGTACTCGTTAAAGATCCCTATCCTAATTGTACCTGGATAGGCTAAATATAAGACTCCTGCAATGCATCGTCCGATCAGCCTTAGTAGCATAAATGGACTTAAACAAACACAAAAGAAACAAACAACTAATATATAAAGTAAAAGAAAGTTGTATAATAATAAATATAATAATAATATTATAGAGGTACTTCGATAATTTCGGTTACCTATGTAATCTAAAGCTGGGATTTGAGAATCCGGAAGAGGTTAGAGTAAGAAGATGAAATTATCTCTTTATCTACTTTATGGTTTACAGAATTATATTTTTCCATATGGATGAACATGGATTTCAAGAGGAGTCGTTTATTATTGCTATCACCTCGGAACTTATAATTTTTCCCTCAGTCTATGTATTAGTCTGGAAACTACATGGTAAATATCAGATTTTACTTTATCTAGCAAACAAGCTACTTTTTCAAATTTTCATGTATATTTTTACTATTTTTTAATATAATTATTAGATTTCATAAGTACCCATGTCATATAAATATACCATCAGCGGGATTTAGTTTTTTACTGAAAATTCTGATAATTGATCTTCCTATAATATATTTTTATAATATGGGCAATGCTGTGTCCTCACTTGAATGAAGAGTATAAAAAAACTTAAATTAATATAATATGTGTTCCAACTGCTAGCTTGATATAGCCCAAACCTATTTCTCGCAGCGATTTTGCTCTTGACTATATTCTAACGCGGAACATAAGACATATGATTGAAAAAAGGTTCGTGATTGTTGGATAATAATCTACACTTATCTGGAACCTTAGAGACTGTTCTAATTCAGATTAAATATAAGAATAGATTTAGTCTTGTCTAAAGCTCGAATCATATGATTAATTTTGTTTACTATATCGTCATATGTTGATACTTTTTGTAACCATGTTGATTGTTTGTTCAATGTCCCTTTATGTCACTAAGGCTAATCGGACAATGCGGACAGTGGGAATTTTGCCTATCCATGTCTAATTAGAATAGAGATCTTTTACGAGAAACTGACATCGTACAGGCTCGGGTCATCCATTTCACGTCCTATCCGAGGGACGGCATAGCCAAGGATTTTTTACTCCCATCAATAAATCCTAGAGCCACCGTGGGAGTCCTGCGACTTTTACTATTGTAGGCTGGAATGCTAACCCATACACCGTAGGTGACCCCATAAAATTGATGATTATTTTAGTTTACATTATTTCTGTGGCATTGTAAATTAATATTTTCTTCAAACAAAATTAATTAAACCCACTTAAGTGTTACAATGCATCTCAAAAACTATAATACCAAGACAATTTCGTATTTTCAAGTTATAAAAAAAGGTTATGAGCTATACTGAAAATGTTTATAAAGTGGACAAGGCCAGTATCGTAATATCACTATTCATACATACAGTCGACTCCGTTTTATTGGGACATAAAAGAGAAATTTGTTTTGTCCCAATTGGGCGGAGGACCCAATAAAGCGGAGACCGGGAATCCAAGTGTAAATGCAAATAAAAAATGCCTAAATACGCCTAATCACTGGGAAACCGTAAATGTATGATATTTCATACATTAGACATATTTGGGGGAAACCCAATTAATAGGGGCATTTAGGTGTACCTATTCTCGTCTATTAATTTAATAATGGGGTCAAAATAATAGGATTAATTTTACTCTTAAAATGCATTTTTATTAAATAGGTATTTTAATATAAGAAATATACAAGATGAATCAAATTAAAATAACTGTGTACAATATAAATTATACTGATAAAGATGAAATAAGAAATAAGAAATGGAATCAGAACATGTTTTTACGTCAATTTTTTTAACAGGTAAGAATCAAGTGTGCATTGTCAAACTCACTATAAACTATGACCAACATAATTGGCGCACTTCTTTTGGACGCCTAAGGACTTTCTTTATTTTCTTTGAAAAAAAAGCGACTAACCTGCTTGCTGTTTCTTGTTTCTGCTTGAGAAACAGGCGCGGTCTAAGATACTTAGGCTATTCGATTGACAACGGGTCTCATAGTTTTTTACATTAAGTTCCAGAAAGTTTTTGCCCGATTAGCCGATCCTTTGTCCCAATAAAGCGGTGATATTTTACCTATATTTGATTCCGTTTTATTAAAAATGGTTCAATTAAGCGGTGGTCCCAATTATCCGATGACCCAATTAAACGGAGTCCACTGTATATATATATATATATATATATATATATATATATATATATATCAATAATTATAAAATAAATGAAATTATTTCAAAATATAAATTACCGTCGTAGTATTGAGCGCCTTCCTCTTGAAAGTGATGGTGCCTCATACTGAGCTCTTCCAGCCCAGGCTGGTGCAGCTGAGGAATGAGGTTTAACCACAGCGACATCTTGTGGCCGCGGTAATGGTTCTTTACCTCAGCTTCTACACCTGTAAAGCATATTTTATTGTAAATTAAGTAAATGTGTTATAATAATCAATGCAAAATAGTGAAAAATTAGACAAAAATGACATAAAATTTAAGATTTAGATACAACTGGAAAAAATCTGGTGCGTGCGCGCAACACACAACTTTCACTTACCAACTTACTTAGATTAGTAATTGATGTGTTTTGCTAAATATCATTTCCCAAAGTCACACATTTTTCTACATTCATATCTTATTTTTGTTAATCGTTAAAGCCGTTTTTGAGTAAATAAAAAAACCCCGTGAAAATGATACAAAATTTATTAAGTAAAGTCCTCCCTACAGTAGATCAATTTTGATGAAATTTTTACAGTCATATCTCGGGCATATAAATACATCAAATACCAAGTTTGATCAAAATCGTTAAAACCGTTTTTGAGTAAATAAAAAAAACACGTGAAAATGATACAAAATTTATTAAGTAAAGTCCCCCCTCCGGTTGATCAATTGTGATGAAATGTTGGTTATCACATCTCTGGCATATAAATACATCAAATACCAAGTTTGATCAAAATCGTTAAAACCGTTTTTGAGTAAATAAAAAAAAACATGTGAAAATGATACAAAATTTATTAAGTAAAGTCCCCCCTCCGGTTGATCAATTTTGATGAAATTTTTACAGTCATATTTCAGGCATATAAATAGATCAAATACTCAGTTTAATCAAAATCGTTAGAGCCGTTTTTGAGAAAATCGAAAAAAACTTAAAAAGTTATTAAATAAAGTACCCCCTCCCTTTGAGCAAATTTGATGAAATTTTTGCTATCACATCGCGGGCTTATACTTACTCTAAATACCTAATTTCAGGTTCGCACGGTTTATAGTTTTTGAGCTAGTCTGTTCACACACACACACACACAGACACACAGACAGACACACAGACACACACACACACAGACCATTTCGCGGGACTTGGTTATTTTGACTCAGGGGATCCCAAAACGTGTATTTCCGTTGAAAATCGGAAGTCGAAAATTTTCACGATCGCAATACTTCCACTTACTATATATTTCATATATAGGTAAGTGAAAGTAAAAAATTATGTATCATGCCTAGAGAATATCAACGTATTACTCGTGTCACGATGTTTCTTGGGGGTAAAATAAGAAACTACTCAACCAATCTTTATAAAATTTGGCTCATTGTGTGTAGTTTTGTCCAACATAAAAGATAGGATAGTTTTGATCTCGATTATTGGCCTTAATCTTTCTTTTATTGAAAATTAAATGCTTATAATAAGCATTATAATAGCGTTATAGGTGCTTCTAATAAGCAGCTTATAATACTGCAATTGAGTGTCATTATTTGTAAGTTCTATAAATTTCCAACAGATGGCGGTGTAAGTTGATTTATTGCCACAACACTTAGTTTTCTTTTCATATTTAAGGCGGGTTCACACGAGGTAGTGAACAGGGCGAGAACACGATCAGTAATGCGCATGTCACACGACTTGCTTTCTCCCAGTAGGAGCTCACGACCTTATCTAGTTCACACGGTAAAGTGCCTTTGTTGGTCGTGCTTCTCTCGCGCTTGTTCTCGTTATGGCAGAATATGAAACCGGAAAAGTTGTATGCGAACTATTAGTGCAAGAGTTGAGGATTCGCTTGAAAAAGGTTCAAAACAAGAAGAGAAAAGTGTGGTTTCGACCAAAAACTGCCAATCAAATAAATTCGTATTCATTTACTACGTTTATTAAGGGACGCATACCTCAGAATACCCAACATTACTCCCTTATTTATGGTCATTTTAGCCGGGTACCTGAGGCCCCAGAAAGCGCCCTCTATTCCGTTGAGGCAGTTTAAAGTCAGAGCTACCCTATTTCTCAAGCACTCCAGCGACGATATACGACTGAAGCGGGCGTGCTCACTCTAACTAAATGGAGATTTCACGACCAGTCACTTCAAGGTCGTGCACTACCAACATTCCCACTACCACTAGTTCACACGTTGTAGTGATCACGACTGACTAGCAGGCAGGTAGGTAGTGCTCTCGCCCAATTCACGACCCCGTGTGAACCGGCCTTTAGGGTGGGTAAACATCCAGTAGCCAAATATATTTTTTCTGGCTTGGACTAGGAAAATCCGCGTTTTTCCCATGGGCAATTATGTGTCTCCTATTCACATGTGGGGAAAAGATGGAATCTATTTGTTTCAGCATAAGCCAGGTTAACCAAAATCATTCTGCACCTATTAGCTCTACAATAAATAGAAATTGTGTATTCTAATAATTAAAATAAAAAGGGAAATTACAGCTTGTTATCTACATAAATAAAGATGAAATTCTGTTTTTTTGTTTGTTCTTTATAGAAATCCATACCGTTTGTCCTAAATTCTCCAAATTTCGCTCAGTGGTTCTTTCCTACCTGGTGCGAACACCTGTCTATATTAAAATTGCATAACTTCAGCCAATCTCTGGTTATATTCTTTATTGTTATAAAAATCGTTATGATTTCGCATTACATTGGAGACGAGTCGAAATTCCCCGGGTGAAACCGTTACATACAGCTATTATATTATATTATTAACGTTTTCTATCTCAATCATAAAATTAAAATTTTATGTTTTGATAAATAGTACTGTAAGAACCACGAGCTTTTAATGACCTGTTTCAGGTTTAACCTACTGATACGATATCCATCATGTGTTGCATTCTGAATTAAATTAATATGTATTAAGGCAAAACCCTATTCCAATTGTATTCTTTAGTAGTTCATTTTACATTTATGTTATTAATTTAATTTCGCTTTTTCTTATATAATCCAGTAAGTGCTAAATTAATGGATTATTAATACTTACTATAGTGAAATTCTTATTAAAGTCAAATATGCGATGTAAAAAATAAAAACGTTAACCCTTCTTAATTCTTTACAAAACAATTTTAAATATGGCGTAAAGTTATATTTTGAATCCCTGTTTTTAGAATAGCTAAAACGTTTTCATCATTATCCCATTCCACCTTTATATTTTAATTTATATCTTTATCAGTGAATTTTGATTTGACCGTATTAAAAAGAATTGGATATGAAGAGTCCACGGAAGAAAGGGGGAGGGTCAATCTTTTTGCGTATTGTAGTTATATATATATATATATATATATATATATATATATATATATATATATGTATATATATATATATATATAATTGTTCGTCTAGTTGAGTAGAATATGTTGGTAAAAAGAAATAGTCGGAAAAAATGACAGTCGGTTGGTTACAAGCGATGGAAAGAACCACATACTCGGAAGAAAGGGGGAATGTCCTCGCGGAAATACCTAGAATGGGGGAGAGTCATGTTAGAAGTTATGTGGGTTGTGTATTAATATCACCACTTCATCAATAAAACAGGGAAGAAAGGAGGAGCGTCCAGGACTACCCCCCTTTATTCCCTGTTTAGATTGTTGTTTTTTACTAAAGCATTTTCTTTTTAGAGCGTGTTATGTCTGTTTCGGGCAAATTTATTATTTTGACACGCAAAACAAAAAGGAAAAGGACATATAAAAAAAAAAAAGATAATCAAGTAATTTAAGATCCAAATCTAAAAACTCGATTTTCTCGGAAAGCACTCCAAATGACATCCCCCCTTTCTTCTGTGGGCTCTTCATATAATTAATTCAAAGCATTACAGCAACGCGTGCCCGGGACTGCTCGTTATATACTGCTTTTTGTTGTTGTTAATTTATTGTTTACAAAACCTTACATATGACCTCAACCTCACATAAAATCTCGACGTCATCCTAATGTTATTCTCAAAACTTCATCAGAATCATGGCCATCATAAGAATCATCTGATATCCTCAGGGAGGGAAGGTGAGAGGGAAAGAAAGAGAGAAAGTGAGAGAGAGAGAGAGAGAGAGAGAGAGAGAAAGAGAGTGAGAGAGAGAGTGAGAGAGAGTGTGAGAGAGAGAGTGTGAGAGAGAGAGAGAGAGAGAGAGAGAGAGAGAGAGAGAGAGAGAGAGAGAGAGAGAGAGAGAGAGAGAGAGAGAGAGAGAGAGAGAGAGAGAGAGAGATTGAGTGAGAGAGAGCTTTTTTTAGCCCCTTTCCACCCTGGCCCTAATTGATGGTTTGTTATACATTTTAAACGAGCTTTATATTTAAAAAAAGCTTTTATTAACATTATTAGATCTCATGTTTCAACTTCTGCTTGCTGGGCTTGCTCGAAAGGGATAACAGACCCCCTACAGGGTACTTTTCAACGGAAAACGGCTCAAATTTCTATTCATATTAATAAAAAAATCATAACATACATTACTGTGTTGTTTTTTGTTAAGAAAATGCCATTAGTAATTCAATACGAACAAGAGGCTACGCCTTATCAGTGTATTTAATGTCAGATTATAAATATTGTAGTGCATAAAACTGATCAGAAACCAATTTCTTATAAAATACTGTAAAATTAAGAAAACTAATAAAGAAATGTTCCAGGACATCTTAACAATCACGGACTATAATAAACTTAAAGATATTTTTATTTTCATTGTAAAAGGTTTAAAAATGAAAAGTTTTTTAATGTTTTATTAAAGGAGATAGTCATGTGACATGTCATAATTTTTTTTACTTTCACTTACCTATATATGAAATATATAGTAAGTGGAAGTATTGCGATCGTGAAAATTTTCGACTTCCGGTTTTCAACGGAAATACACGTTTTGGGACCCCCTGAGTCGAAATAACCAAGTCCCGCGAAATGGTCTGTGTGTGTGTGTGTGTGTATGTGAACAGACTAGCTCAAAAACTATAAACCGTGGGAACCTGAAATTGGGTATTTAGTGTAGGTATATGCCCGCGATGTGACAGCAAAAATTTCATCGAAATTGCTCAAAGGGAGGGGGTACTTTATTTAATAACTTTTTACGTTTTTTTTCGATTTTCTCAAAAACGGCTCTAACGATTTTGATTAAACTGAGTATTTGATCGATTTATATGCCCGAAATATGACTGTAAAAATTTCATCAAAATTGATTAACCGGAGGGGGGAATTTACTTAATAAATTTTGTATCATTTTGACGTGTTTTTTTTATTTACTCAAAAACGGTTTTAACGATTTTGATCAAACTTGGTATTTGATGTATTTATATGTCCGAGATGTGACTGTAAAAATTTCATTAAAATTGATCTACGGGAGGGGGGACTTTACTTAATAAATTTTGTACCATTTTCACATGTTTATTTTATTTATTCAAAAACGGTTTTAACGATTTTGATCAAACTTGGTATTTGATGTATTTATATGCCCGAGATATGACTGTAAAAATTTCATCAAAATTGATCTACGGGAGGGGGGACTTTATTTTTTTTTATTGTCATTTTTGTCGAATTTTTTTTTGTGAAAGTTGGATACATTATTATAAGGAAATGGTATATTATTGATAATATAATTAAGATACAATATTGTACCCAAACATAAAACTCATATTTATGTACTGTATTATGTATAAAAATGTTTTTGTATATTTGCTTAAAAAACAAACTCCTAGCTACAAGGTTTTATAAAACCTTTAAAGCAATAAAGAACATTATTATCATATATTGTGGTGCATAGCAGTCTTGATTGTCGGCATTCACGCAAGTACCAATATTTTTGTTTTTTTATATATTTAAAAATATCATCTGCCATATCTCCGTAATAGGAAAATAATGAAAGAAAAAAATTGCATTCATTATCTTATTAACTACGAGCAGACGCTGTCAGGCTTTGCTGTGGCTTAGTAGCTACAATGCGTTCAATTAATTATATCCTAATATTTTCTAGACAGTCAAATCAAAATTCAATTAAAAAAAGCGTTTCAGGTAATATAAAAACCTACCAGATTGAAAATAAAACCTTACACCATATTTAAAAGTTTTGGTAAAGAATTTAGGAGAGTTAAACTTTTTATTTTCTATATCTAATATATGACTATAGGCGGGCGCAATCGAATATAGGGTGCGCTAGTAGTTTTGTAAAATGTCGGAAAGAACGGTGTTAGACCTAGTTGATGTGATAGAGATAATTGGTAATTTTAAAAGACCATTGATTGAAGGGCAGGCTATTCTTGATGCAAACTACATATTTACATTTGGAATAATATCTAAAAATAAAAAAAACAGTTATTTTACAAGCCTCGTGCCTTTAAACTAGCAATCTTAAAGGACTGCCCCATCAAATAAAAGTGGAAATCAAATTTATTTATAATAATAAGCAATTTTCTTGTCATTGTACGTGTATAGCTGGTAGTTCTGGTAAATGCAAACACATCATTGTAACTTTACTCGACGTTTTTCGGTTAGTAATAACATTAATTACCTATTCACACGATCATTGTTATGACAGCTTAGATTATTTGTCATATTATTTATTTATTTCTCAAAACTTTTAGGCTTCGCATTGAAAACATGGAACAATTAAGCATAACGGATGTAATAGAAAAATGGGGAAAATTAAAAAAGAAAAAAAAATCTATGACACTATGGTCTCAATGTTATTTGCATAAAACTAGCATTTTGGAATAATAAAATGTCAAATACTAATATTTACCTGGATAAATATAGTCTCTTTCTTTAAAATAAAGACTACATATCGTCATATGTTTCGAAACAGGCTTATCTATTCTTAATTTTACAATCCACTCTTTAAGAAGCTTTTTATTTTTTGGAAATAAAAGGGAATGACACGTCTTTTGATTTTCTAATTGAACACTGAGGGACCGAGCAATACCTATTAGATATTTTTCAAATGATTTTTTGCTCAATCGGGTTTTAATTATGGAAAAATAAATTAAAAACGCCAAAAAACCCTATGAATCCCAGGTAATGGCCCCGCTTTTATCCCCGTTTCTCTAGTTCCTGCAGCGCCGTCGCAGAATCAGCACCGTCGCTTGCGCCCGCCTATAGCCTGTATTAATGAATCATCCACTAAGTACCACTTATCAAAACATAATATATAAAAGCTGAATTTTATGAATGGGGTACATACGTAAATTTATATCTATTAATAAAAATAATGGACAGCAAAAATTTACCAAATCAATCGTTTGCCATGATACATATTAATTAAAATCAGAATATACCATATGGTAATATGAGGTATAGTATCAGTAGTTTAAACGTGAAACAGGTTATGAAAAGCTCGTAGTTCTTACATCAAAACACGAAGAGCTATTATTATGAATGAGATAGATAACGTTAATTTATAAATTTTTACTATAGTAATTTACATTTTATATATTACTAGCTGTAGGATATACCGGTATCACCCGGAGAATTTCATTTTTGAAATCTATAAAATCTAAAAAGTGAGACTTTTATCGACTCAAACGGTCAATTTCGTAAAAACCAATGTAAAGCGAGATCAAAACGATTTTTATAACAATAAAGAATATACCCAGAGATTGGCTTAATTTATGCAATTTTAATATGGAATGGTGTTCGCATCTAGTATTAAAGAACCACTGAGCGAAATTTGGAGAAGTTAGAACAAACGGTATGGATTTCTATAAAGCAAACGAACAAACAGAATTTCATCTTTATTTATATCGATTAGAATTAACAATTTCTATTTATTGTAGTGATAAAATATTAGGTTAATTAAAAGGTTAAGGTTTGGTTAACCTGTGTATTGCTAAAAAAAAAAATATAATCGATGTTTTCCCCAACCCAAAAAAAAAAAAAAAATTGGCTACTGGATGCTTACGCACCCTAAATATCGAAAGAAAATGAAGTTTTGTGTCAATAAATCAACTAACACCGTCATCTGTTGGAAATTTATAGAAATAACAAATATTGATTACAGGACAAGTCAACTGGGACAATTTCCGTGATGACCTTGAAAATAAATCAGACTTGAAAAGTTCACTTAAAACAAAAGTAGACATTGACAAAGCTATAAAAGAATTAACAAAATCAATATCAAGCTGTATAAAGGATAACACCTTTATCAGTAAAAACAGTAATCTGCAACAGACTAACCTTATTATTATTAACAGCATATTCGATCCTTATTTAGAGATAAGAGTAGAGCGAGATCGAAGTGGCACAGGACCAGATATCCTTCAGAGAAAACTCAATAAACCAAACTGACTAACAAACTAAAAGCAGAAATAAGAAAATTCAAATATTAATCAACTTCAGTGAAAATCTCACAACTACTGACAAATCACTATGGACGACCACGAAAAAGATACTTAAGTACAAGGACTGTAATCATCCTCTCCTTACTGAATCCCAATCCTGGATGAAGAGAAGTCGCAAGTTTTCGGTCAATACCTATTCAAAACCTTTAACCCACATCCTGATATCCTAAATCCACATACCCTAGAGTGTATTGAAGCAAGACTGGCCATTCCCCTCCAGATGACCCCTCCTCCTAAAGCATTGCACCCTTCCGAAATAACTTTTATAATTCAAAGATTACCTTCCAACAAAGCTCTAGGACACGACCTAATTACATCCTATATCTTTAAACGGCTTCCTAAAAAAGCTGTATTATTCCTAACCTACATTTGCAATGCTGTCCTTCGCACCACATACTTTCCTGATCCCTGGAAATTATCCATAGTCATAATGATCCCGGAACCCCCAAAACCACCAGAACAACCATCCTCCTATCGTCCTATCTCTCTTTTACCTATCATGGGTAAAATTCTGGAAAAACTCATCCTTAAAGGGCTTTATCTTATACTACACTCAAATAGTATAATCCCAAACCACCAGTTTGGATTTCGAACATCCCACTCCACTATCCAGCAATGTCATCGTGTGGTCGACGTTGTCTCGTCTTCATTGGAGCGCGGATTGTACTGCACTGGAGTCTTTCTTGATGTGGAACAGGCGTTTGATCGAGTCTGCCATCCGGAACTACTGTACGAACTCCGTCAATTCCTACCTCCTGCTTACTTCCTTATTAGGGTCTGGCCACACATGTCCGCACCGGATCCGCACCGTAGCAATAATACAGGTTATGTTCAGAATATTTTTAATTTAACTTACATATTACCTTTAGTTATGCCTAAAGTGGCCTGTGTCTGACATGTGTGGCTTGAACTTTAGGCATAACTAAAGGTAATATGTAAGTTAAATTAAAAATATTCTGAACATAACCTGTATTATTGCTACGGTGCGGATCCGGTGCGGACATGTGTGGCCAGACCATTATCCGTTCCTACCTAGCTGACAGATTATTCACAGTAAACCACAATAATGCATACTCTTCCCTGTTCCGGCAGTCAGCTGGGGTTCCTCAAGGTAGCAACCTCGGTTTATATAACGCAGTTTATACGGCTGATATCCCAACCCATCCTAACACTTGTATAACCACTTATGCTGATGACACCTGTTTGCTATCAGTTAATGATGATCCAATTATTGCATCTCAAAACCTTCAATTTCATATAACAAACCTTGAAAAATGGTGTAAAAAATGGTGAATCAAAATCAACCCCAACAAATCCCATCAAATTACCTTTACTCTCCGTCGAAAACCTACGACCTCCTGTCCTACTGTATCCTTCAACTATTCTCCACTTGTCCCTGTTAAACAGATCCGTTATTTAGGACTCCACCTCGACAAACGCCTTACTTGGAATCCCCATACTAGATTGAAACGACAAGAAACCGCTCGACGCTGCCGCCTACTACAACACTTACTCGACAAACGCTCAAAACTACCAAGGCTCCTTTATATGATAGTAATAAGACCTATTTGGGCTTACGGAATCGAGCTTTGTGGCTCCACCAAACCATCAAACTCCTCTCGAATCCAATCCATGCAATCCAAAATCCTTCGAAAACTCCTTAACGCTCCTTATTTTGTAACAAATAAAATAATCCACCAAGACCTAAATGTTCCATATGTCGCCGATTTAGCCCGATCCAGATACCAGTCCTTTCACAGTAAACTCCAGACCCATCAGAGCCCACTCGTATCCACCCACGCCTCCTCCTCTATTCCAGACAATCCTCCAAGGCGTCTGAAAAGAAGATGGCCTCGAGATCCTTAAAGTTAGATACTAGTTGAGTACTATCAGCGGATAGTTTCTCTACATGCTTACTCAAGACATTATTTTCTTTTATTTTAGCACATTTACTTAATCTATATATATATAAGAGGCTTTGTCCTGACTGACAGAATCAACGCAGAGCAAAAACTACTAATGGTAGAAACTTGAAGTTCGGAATTTAAATTTTAAACGCGATGTAGGTAACCACTAAGAAAGGAATTTCAAAAATGTAACCCCTAAGGGGCTTAAATGGCGAAATTGTCGTTTAACTCTAACGGAAATCTATTGTTGAGATTTTAAACCATATGTTTTTTATTTGAATATCGATTTAACGTTACAATAGTATTAAAATAGACATTCAGATAAAATATGGCTACTGATTATTTAAATTTAGTGGTAATCAAATTATGCACACTGTGATTCCCATGATTGGGGATGGTGCGTGTTTATTTCGATCTCTTTTCCATATATTTCTCCATATATATATATATATATATATATATATATATATATATATATATATATACTACTGTATATTTATATACAATACTTCTCCATATATATAAGAGGCTTTGTCCTGACTGAAAGAATCAACGCAGAGCAAAAACTACTTATGATTAGAAACTTCGGAATTTAGATTTTAAAAGCGATGTAGGTAACCACTAAGAAAGGAATATCAACAATGTAACCCCTAAGAATATCTAAAATGTTAATGGAGAAATTGTCGTTTAACTCTAACGGACATCTATTTTCGAACTTCGAGAAAATATATCTAATTAGGACTCATTTTAAAGAATTTGATACGACGAGTTTAACTCGAAAGGCCCTATTGGGCGTCGAAAACCATGTTTTACAGCCGAAAAATGAGGCGTTCACGACGAGTATGTCATTTTTTGTTTCGGCGGTTTTAGTGAACTCTCTCCATTGCGTGTCTCCGTCTCTTCTACCGAGCCGGCAGCTTCCCCCTCCAACATTCCACCTACCGGAAGCTCAAATTCTACTAAATCTCCTTAACATCAGTTAACATATTATATTAGATCAATACCAAGATAATGGTCACAGAATTGATTTTAAACGCTCGCGGGCGAAGCCGTGATGGGGAATGCTAGTGTATTATATGTAAATACAGGTGTAAATTTCAATAAATACTTATTTAAAAAACAAAAAAAAAAACAAATAAACACACTCCATTGTAGTATAATGGTGATAAAAACTATCCTATCTTTTAAGTTGGACAAAACTACAAACAATGAGCTAATTTTTTTAAATATCGGTTGAATAGTTTCAGATTTTACCCTCGACATGAAATCGTGACACGAAATTTTTAGGAATATAAAGATATAAATTTTTTTGAAAATTAACTGTAAACGCGTTGAGTATAGTAATTATTTCGTGGTAAAGGATCCTTTATCTGTTTGATCTTCTACGCTGTGGGTAATCCAATATCCGGCGGGACACAGCCTTGATTAACATTAATTACCATAGGACCGAGATAAGTACTGCAGCAACAGTAATTCACCGCTGATAGTCACCTGTTTCAGTTTTGACTAATTAATAGTCTCTAAACGCTAGGTAACATATGGTCTAGTAAGCTTATCCTGACAGGAAGATTATTAGATATAATTATTATGAAACTAATATTATAAATTTACAATAATAATAATAATATTTTTACCCCGCTATATGAGGCGTTTGGTTTCAAAACCGGTTACATCCATTTTTTCCAATAACATTTTTGTTTCTTTTTTTCATGTTTTTAATGTTAGAAGTAATGTTTCAGTCGCGTTTTTTTTTTAAAAGAAGTCAAGATCCTTCGAAAATCAATACTTAAAGATTCCATTTCTTATCAAAAGCGGTTCCATCCAAGCTTCACTTTTCAGAAAACCTTCAATTTTTTGAACTTCCAAACGGTATCCATGTTTCCAAACAGTTGGATGGTGTGGAAACTCTATTAAGAAAACATTATGGAGAAGCCTGGAGATCAATAGGTACCATAGAATTCTAAAAAGTTGTAATACAGCACAAAGCCACCTATCCAAGTAGATATGAATGGTACCAACATGTATGTGGGGCAACATCGAGATTTAAATGAAAATTTGTACATTTAAAAAATAAAAGGTAAGTATATATTGTTCATATTAAATAAAGATATTTGTATTTAAAGAATGTCTATTCATTATTTAACCAAAACTTGATATTTTCTTATTAAAGTTAGGTAAATCCAACATATGTTTTAATGTTAAATGAGATTTAAAAAAGAAAATGTGATAAAAAGTTGTCAAAAATTTTTGTTTGAAGGTATTTGTAAGCAAAACGACGAAAAAGAACAAAAAAAAATTTTGTAGTAGTTGTTGAGACTAATTTGGTCCCCTTCTTGATATCCTGTTGAACAATATAGTCTCAAGAACTGAATGTCTTTGTTAAATTTAAAATTTAAAAAAATTTGTTAATTTTTTATTTTATTTTATTTTTATTTGTTAATTAAATTGATCTTTTTTTTTTATCAGTCCTGAAAGATTGTTGAAAATGGATGTAGCTGGTTTTGAAACCAAACGCCTCATATGTTTCTCATAAAAAAAAAAGGTACATACGTATCGAATGGAGTAACCTCCTCTTTCGAAGTAGGTTAAAAAAGAAGAACTCTACTCAATGGTTTGCTACAGGTGTATGGATAGCTATGTGTAAACTTATACTTGAATAGGATTGTAAAAGTAAAAATGAATAAAATCTTACATAAAGCCTATCTTATTTTCTTGATAATAAAATATATGTAAGCGTTAAAGTTATAAACTTTAATAAAAGAGTTCCTATTCTCCACTTATGGCTGTCGAACAGCTACATTACTTAAGACTTCACCTGGACAATGGTCTCACCTGGAATCCTCACACAAGACTGAAACGACAAAAACCTATCGTCACTAACGACTACTTTAGCACTTATTTGAGAAATTCTCAAAACTTCTAATCTATTATTAAAGGCAAATTTATATGACAGTAATAAGAACTATTTGGATTTAGGGAATCGAGCTTTGGTGCTCCAACAAACCATCTAATTTATCGTATACATTAGTTCATGAAATTTTCTTTTCTGATTAATATTGCATTTACTAGATGTTATTGTTGTAAATTTCAATAAATAAAAATTTTAAAAATCTGGTGTGGTGACCGTAACACAAAACTATCACTTAGTCAAGTAGGCTGCTTTGAGTAGAAATCAACGTGTTTTGATAAATTTGTAAATACTATTTAGCAACTCCACAGAATATAACTTTTTCCACATATTTTCTTATTATCCAGAAGTTAAAGATTATAATAATTATTGTAAAAATTTAAAGCCATCAATACTTGTGGATTTATTATTTGGTACATCTTTATTTTTTGAGGGCCTAAAAAAAATCCTGATTTCATCAATAGTCAAGAGTTTTTTTACTGCTTGCTTGTTTTTTCCTGCGGCATGCTTTTTTATAAATATGTCGTGAAGGTGGATCGATAGAAGGTGTATTTAAGGCTCACAGTAAATAAAAAGTTTTCCAATGTTTGTCGCTTATGCCTCTCTCCGGAAACCGAGAACTATCACTGTTCCTCTAAAACCATCTTATATTTCATTCTGGAATCTCTTACGTGACTAAAATTTTGTAAAATAAAATATAATTATTAAAGATTATCTTGTACGATGTATTTTTCACTCAGTAAACTGTTTTAATTAATTTGAGTATCACGTAATTACTCGTATTTACTCTCTAAAGATAAATAATTTTTTTATTGCTAAATAAAAGTTTTTATAGCAGTGGAAAACTCGATAGCCAAAAACTCTATAAAAAATGCCAAACGTTATAAAAAAAATTAGTACTGAGGAGATCACATTTACAAAAATGGGAATAGAACATACCAGACTAACCCACTCGTTCATAATTACTAAAGTATCACCAAAATGTCATCATTGTAATAATATTACGATAGTACGTCACATTTTTTGAGAAAGTGCCTTTTTAAATCCGCTTTAAAAAAGAGGTGCAATTTAAGGGTACAATCCGATTTTACTATAATCCTAAAAACTGATGCTAAATACAGAACAATTTGATTTGTTTTTTATTATTTAAATCTGATATTATGTACCTACAGGTACGCAAGTAACCAAACTTTTTTTTTTTTTTTATTAAGGCGTCAACCACTAGGTTCATCATCGCCATTTATTCCAATTTTCGGTTTATTTCTTATGATATAAATCTGTTAATTTTAGAAAGTCGTACAGTTTGTCTGTTACGTTGTCTTGCAGGATACTGTATAAGTCATTTGATATGTCTAAGAGTGGTCTGTATTCTTTGTAGGCCCTGCATTCCGTCAAAATATGCTTCACTATCAGTGGACACCCACAAGCCTGACTGTCGGTAGGGTCTTCGCGTGCCATTAGGTGTCCATGTGTCAAGCGCGTATGACCAATGCGAAGATGCGTCAAGATTACTTCCACTCTGCGCTTACTCCTGTTAGAGGACTTCCATGGGATCACTTCTCTTTTAATTTCATGTAATTTATTTTTTAGATAAATTCAACCACCTGTTTTCCCAACTTTGTTTCATTTTTTGCTTGATGAGGGATAAAAAGCCCGCTGCTAGAACCCCTAGATAAGGAATGCCACCTGTTATTGCTTTTTTGGCGGCCTGATCCGCCAATTCATTTCCAACTATTCTGCAGTGACTTGGAACCCATACGAAGAATACAGTGCTATTGCTTGCCACGCCCGACTTTATTGAAATGAGGATATTTTGAATTATGGGATTTAAAGAGAAAACATTTTTTAAAGATTAGAGCGGAAAGTGAGTCAGTGCAAGCAACTATGGTTTTCTTCGTGGCCTGTATAACTTTGTTTAACATCTTTATGGCCTGTACAGTAAACCCTCGATACAGCGAACTGGTAGGGGGTTTCATATTCAGAGTTCGCTATAACGAGATTCGTTATAACCGAGGTTTCTATTTTTTTTAAATATTTTTTTTTAGCCAATGGCCGCACTCAGTTGATCATATTTAGAAGAAAATTCATTCATTAGAACTAGTTAAATTAAAACGCAACTATGTAATTTATTTTTAGATAAACTACATATTAATTAAACAATGAGATTCATTAATTTACCTTAAGTTATTTAAGTTCACTTGAGAGTTCTTTAGCTTTAGCTTTAACAGGGGGGGTCTGAGATTGATATTTGAGATCTCATTTGTTTAAAGCAATTTTTTTCCAAATATTCATGAGCCGCAGAGCGCAGTCGTTTATTTGTTGCTGAAGTTAATCCTTGGGCTGCGGTTGAATCTATTTTATCCTTGTTTTTTATAATGGTTGATTTTGGAATTCCATATTTTTCTGCAATGGTATGCTTACTTAGAATTCCCGATTCAATATCCTGAAGAATTTTCAATTTTTCCTCGATTAATAAGGATTTACGTTTGTGGCACACGTTTATCAACGAACTCATTGTGTATTAAAAAAAAACAAACAGTATAAACGACTACAGAACACTGATTCGAATAATACAGGGGTCAAAACAAAACTGAACTAGTTTTGAGAAAAAGTCTATGGAATCAGAGAGAGAGAGAGAGAGAGCAAAAGGAAATCGGATTAGTTAAGAGTAAAAAAACACCTCAATTCTAGAAACTGGAGCTACTTCGTCTTCCCGCGCTCATTCTACGTAATACATTAAAAAAAAAATAATAAAAATTCTAGCAGTTTGTTATAACATAATCTAAGAATTCTCAGGCATCAAATGTAGTTCGTGGTTCGCACTAACCGAGGGATTTCGCTATAACAAGGGGTTCAGCAGAAATATAAAGGTAATTTTGGGGGGATAGTATTTTGATTCGCTATATCGAGGTGTTCGTTATATCCGAGTTCGTAATAATGAGGGTTTACTGTATAACCAAACTTTGAATACAGAGTTACAACAATCAACTATTTAACAACACATGCGAACTCTTTATTCACGTTTTTTGGTGAATTGCATTTAATATAATAACAGATTAATTAACGAGATGACCATGACTGAAATGCACTATAGAAGGCGGCTAAAAGAAGGTGGATGAAGGACCTCCACTCCTGGATTAGTGTCTAGTCCGCAAAGCTGATGGGCCCTTTCCTTCCCTCATTTCCGAAATGCATTAATACTAACGCGTTACAGTCATCACGTTTGCTGATTGTCGCAGGTTGCTGACAGGCTTGAATCAAAAGTTGAAGAAAAAAAAAAAGAAATCTAATGACTTTATGTAGTAGGCTATATGAAATCGAATTTGAAATAGAAACTAGTACGAACGAGTTTGTAATATTGGAACCTAGTAAATAAACAGGTTAATATAAACAAATAATATTTGTCCGCTGATGGCCCATTTTGGTTTACTAACATGCATGACCCAAAAGGGTTACGAAGAGGATTATGCCCAGTGGAAAGATGGACGTGGACGAAGCAATGGCTGCAAGAGGGCAAGGAAATGGTGACCACTGTGACATCAAAAGATGTTGGGAAATTTGTCACGGCATATGACATTAGTGTAGTGAAAAAAGTCTTAAAATAAAATAAAAACGGATATATCGTTTGTAAGAAGACTGCCAAAATACAAAAAAAAAAAACTATAATTTTATAGGAGAAAAATCTATTGTAAACCTTATTACTGTCCCTCAACTCTTTGGAACTCTCCAGCATTACTGCGTTTTAAAAATCTGAATAAACCGCCCGCAAATTAACTATACTGTTATTATAGGGGAGAGCGGGGTTGGTTGGCAACAGTTTTCACTTTTTTGATTGTTGAGTCGTTCCTATTAATATAATCCCAATTGGGCTAATACCACTGTAAACACCAAGTATTAGAGTACTTCAAGTATTTTTTTCACCACATAATATTTAATACTAAGATCATCAAAAATTGAAGAATTCATCAATCCAGAGTATGCCAATTAACCCCATATGTGGGACAGGTTGGCCTAGAAGGTAGGGTTGTTTAGACATCTCATTCAAGTACTGTCTGTCAGATATTATTGTTATTAAAAGCTGCACTATAATGGTATAATAATTATGAATTGGTTTTTAACAGTTTTTAAAGGGAAAATAGAATAACAATAAAAGAAAATAGAACTTTAGACTGTCGTCACTTTCTGCATAAGATAAATTGCTCTCATCCTCCTTGCTGGAACTAAAGACAATTGTTAGGTTCACCTTTGTTTATGTTTAACTCGCTTTTGTGAATTGCTACAGCGCTAACAAACCCCAGTTAAAGAGAGCCAACTAACCCCACAGGAGAGATCATATGAAAGATGGCTGCCAGGACAGGGGAGAACAATCAAACAAGAAACTGGTTAGTCGAAAGGTTAGGATTTTCAAAGGAGTTTGGGGCTATGTGAACAGAATCGTAGTAAAATGTTTTGTCATGCCTTTAAACCAAATTTACTGAAAATATAAAATTTACTTATATGTTTTAAAATCAATCAATGAAGCACACTCTTCTCTACACTGTTAGCATCGGATTTAAATCTCAGGACAAGACTCCCGAGATCGAGCGGATCACATGGTACAATGGTGGGGCCTTCACAATAGGTGTGACGGAAACTATAAGCCAATGGCCAACCTACCCCCTATGCCAACTAACTCCGCACTCCCCTACTATTAAATAGTAAAACTTTACCATTTACTGCCCAAGCGTTCCAAAATTACAATATTCGTTGTCTTTTAGACACATTTTGGTATCGGGTGGTTATTTTGTTTTGGTTCAATATATTTCTGTGTAAGATTTTGAAGAATAGATTATAATTCCCTGGGTTAAAAAAAAAAACACGAACAATGTATAAAATAAAATTAATTAATATAAAATAAAAAGGGTCTTATATATAGAATAAATATATAAATTAAATACCAAGCTGAAGGTAGAGTTGGTTTATAGAATCGTACGTATCCCAGAAAGGCAGTTTTTTGTCTGGCTCTCCGTGGTTTTGTATTGGACCATTTGGATCCCTGAAACAAATAAACAACAAAAATTAAAAGATATTAACAAAATAATATTAAATATTAAACTTTTTTGAGACATATCAAGTGTATGCACAAAAAAAATTTCGATAACATAATCCATAATTTCATAAAGAAAGGATAACTTATTCGGCAGATTCCTTTGTAAATTAGGTTTAAAACTAAAACTAAGGAGCATCCAGGATTAGTTACACTTAAAGCTCGTGAATTGATAAAAACAAAACAAAAGTACTGGTGCGATTCGTGCAAAACGCAACTTTCACAACCAACCTACTTGGACTAGATATCGAAATGTTATCCTCAGTATATATTTCTTATATAGGTGAGTGAAAGTAAAAACACAATAAAAAGATGATAAGTATTAATTGGAATCGTTATTTATAGAGAACAAACGATGCATATATGTACCTTTATATGGATCATACGAATAATATATAATTTTATTCGCTTAGCATTACCTATTCAATAAGATGAATTTTGACCAATTATTGTAAATATTCCCCCATGAAGTGTGCGAATTTACTAAATTTATTCAACCGGAAACTTATCTAATTGCCGTGTTTTCTTTCTTAATGCTGGTAAAGAAAACCTTCTTAAGAACCCTTGGTTTATGTTACGTTTCTCCCACCAGTATGAAATGTAGTTAATAAAGGTCCCTAGGTTTATCAAGGGGAAGGGGCTTTACGAATCCATAGCTTTGTTTTATTGTTAATTGACTCTATATACTTTTTAATTTCTTAATTTATTTATTTTTATTTTTTTTGTTGCCTCTACCCTGCAGGGTCATTAGCAACATGTAGAACTTTAGATTTTCGAGTAGTAATTGATTGCTTTTAAATATTCCAAAGTTTTTTCATCATCTCCTAGAATTTCGTTCAGAGTTCCGTTTAATGCTATATTTGTTCTTTGATTCCTAAAAGCTTTGCAGTCCATTAAGATGTGACTTATGGTAATTTCCTCACTGCATATTCTGCATGTTGGAGGTGCGAGACCTTTTAGCAAATATGCATGTGAAAATTCCGTGTCCAATTCTAATTCGGCAGAGGACGGTTTCTTCCCTCCTTGATATTCTGCTCGAGGTTGTCCACTTGATTGGCTTCCTCTTTATCATTTTTAGTTTGGCGTCTTGATTATTCCATCTGGTCTTCCAGTTTTCCCTGATATCAAGTTTTATTTTTTTTACTAAGTCCTCAAGAGGAATAGCATTTAATATTGTTACCTCTTTGTTTCCGGGAATTCTTGCTGAGCGGGCTGCTGTATCTGCTTGTTCGTTCTCCGTGATTCCGCAGTGTGAGGGGGTCCATAAGAAAACTATATCACTCCCTTTCTCTTTTAATTCCCACAAACGGTTTCTAATAGCTACTATTAATCCGTTTTTAGGTCTTGTATTCTCTATTGCTAACAGAGCACTCATTGAGTCTGTTACTAATACCCAGTTCCCACTGCCATATGACTCGATTTGTTTAAGAGCTTCATTTATTGCGAAGGACTCTGCAGTAAATATCGAGCATATGTCTGGCAATCTGAATAATTTTTTAAAGATTGGGAAAGTTATAAAAGAGCATCCCACGTCATTTTCAAGTTTGGATGCGTCAGTTTAAAGGACGCTGTATCCCACATATTTCTCTAGCACTTCCAGGAACAATTGTTGGGCTTCAGCTGGGATTATTATCCCTTTATTAGAAGTGGCAAATGACTTATCTATATGGGGTGTGAATTGTATCCATTGGGGATAAGTTGTATCGGGTATATCTATAATATTTTCAAGGTTTAAAATTGGGTTTTCGATTTTAACCAGGATTTTTTTGACAAAATTTTGTTCCCTTCCTTCTTCGTTGAACAACAAATTACTCAAGGCATGTTTTGGGTTGAGTTTTAACCCATGTTTAATTGTTAAGAACAGTCTTTTTAATTCGAGAGGAGAATCTCCGACTTCAACGTAAAGACTTTCAGAGGGGGAGGTAGGAAATGATCCTACCTTATGCCCCTACCTATGCTTCTTAGTTTAAATTTAAATATATTCAAGAGATTGAAATATTTAAATATTTATAGAACTGTGGTGGCAAAAAATAAAAACAAAATTATAAAAGGAAATAAAAGTCATTTTTCTAGATAATTAAAAATGTCATTTCCATGTTTTCTAATATTCATCATTTATGATAGATACGAGTATAAGACGAGCAGCCCCGGCCACGCGTTGCTGTGGCTCAGTAGCTATGGTATAATGCGTTGAATTAATTATATCCTATTCTTTTTTATAGTCAAATCAAAATTTACTGATAAAGATAATTAAATCAGCTAAACCAACGGGATTTAAAATAGAACTTTACGACAAATTTAAAATTGTTTGGTAAAGAATTTAGATGGATTAAAGCTTTTATTGTTCACGTCTTATAATTTACCGTAATCTGTTAATGAATGACACATGTAAAAGGAACTAATAAAGAATATAATTGGAACAGGGTTTAGTACAATCAAGATAGACAGTTAAAAAAAAAAATGTAACAAAATAATCTTTTGCTCTAATACATATTAATTAAAATCAGAATATAACTCATGATAATATGAACGTATTGAGGTCTGGCCACACATGTCCGCACCGGATCCGCACCGTAGCCATAATATAGGTTATGTTCAGAATATTTTTAATTTAACTTACATATTACTTTTAGTTATGCTTAAAGTGGCCTGTGTCTGACATGTGTGGCCTGAACTTTAGGCATAACTAAAGGTAATATGTAAGTTAAATTAAAAATATTCTGAACATAACCTATATTATTGCTAAGGTGCGGATCCGGTGCGGACATGTGTGGCCAGACCCTTAGGCAGATATACTAATAGGTGCACGATGATTTTCGTTAACCTGTCTTTTACTAAAACAAATAGATTCGATGTTTTCCCCACTTGTGAAAAGGTTACACATAATTTGCCATGGGGTTTTCCTTTTCCAAGCCGGAAAAAATTTCAAAAGAAAATTAAGTGTTGTGTCAATAAATCTACTTACACTACCATCTGTTTGAAATGTATAGAAATTACAAATAATCACACCCAACTGTAGTATAACTAGCATTTAATTTGCAAAATAATAAATATTGAAGCCAATAATCGAGATAAAAACTATCCTATCTTTTAAGTTGGACAAAAGTACAAATGATGAGCCAAATTTCATCAAAATCCGTTAAGTAGCTTCTGATTTTACATCCGACAAACATCGGGACATTGGATTTTCATATATTTAAGGATTTAACTTATTCACACTTTCAAAAATTTTGTTTTCAGGTGCATTAAAGAAAAATAAAACATTAATTTATCAATACCTTTATAAGAGTATAGTTTAACAATTTTAAATTATGTCCGCGAGCCCGCAAGCAGTTTTTTTTTCCTCAACTATTTTTTCTATATGAAAGTATACAAAAAAATTTCAACTCACTTTTACCCTAATCTTGAATGCTTTTCTGACAACTAGTATTTTTTACTTTCACTTACCTATATATGAAATATATAGTAAGTGGAAGTATTGCGATCGTGAAAAATTTCGACTTCCGGTTTTCAACGGAAATACACGTTTTGGGGTCCCCTGAGTCCAATTAACCAAATCCCGCGAAATGGTCTGTGTGTGTGTGTGTGTCTGTGTGTGTGTGTGTGTGTGTGTGTGTGTGTGTGTGTGTGTGTGTGTGTGTGTGTGTGTGAACAGACTAGCTCAAAAACTATAAACCGTAAGAACCTGAAATTGGGTATTTAGTGTATGTATATGCCCGCGATTTGACAACAAAAATTTCATCAAAATTGCTCAAAGGGAGGGGGTACCTTATTTAATAACTTTTTAAGTTTTTTTCGATTTTCTCAAAAACGGCTTTAACGATTTTGATTAAACTGAGTACTTGATCTATTTATATGCCCGAGATATGACTGTAAAAATTTCATCAAAATTGATTCACCGGAGAGGGGACTTTACTTAATAAATTTTGTATTATTTTCACGTTTTTTTATTATTTACTCAAAAACGGCTTTCACGATTGTGATCAAACTGGGTATTTGATGTATGTATATGCCAAAGAGGTGATAGCCAACATTTCATCAAAATTGATCAACCGGAGGGTGGACTTTACTTAATAAATTTTGTATTATTTTCACGTGTTTTTTTTACTTACTCAAAAACGGCTTTCACGATTTTGATCAAACTGGGTATTTGATGTATGTATATGCCAAAGATGTGATAGCCAACATTTCATCAAAATTGAACAACCGGAGGTGGCACTTTATTTTATAACTTTTTTTCCAATTTTTCGATTATCTCAAAAACGCCTTTAACGATTTACATCATATTCGTCATGTTTAATGAAAATTAGGTGTTATTTAATATCAGGTAAGCGCTATCATTATTCAAATGTTCTGAGCAAATGAAAACAAAAATAAGAAATGAACTTGGAAAAATGAATAACTTTGAGGAGTGGCATTAACAAAACTCATTAATTTCTTATCTAAGTCAGTTGGTAAGTGAAAGTTGTGTGTTGCGCGCACGCACCAGATTTTTTAAAAAATAATTTAGGTGTAAAACAGGATGGAGAAATATTAATGGGCTCCCAAGCAGAGTCCCCCCCCCCCCCCCTTGGGTTAACGTAGGACAGGAAGTAGAATGTAGCTAATGAGGAGGGGACCAGGAAATCGGAAATGAGAAGGTTCTGCAGAAGAGTGGTCAGCTACGTGACTCTGCCTTCGGGCACTGCTTCACAGTAATTACTGAGGGCTGATACCTAGATTCATTGTTAGACCCACCTCTTCTCCTCAATTTCAGTTTCTAACTGATTGCAACTGATAGTCCTTGTGTAGTTTAAAGGCTGGCCTTTTTCACAGCAATATAAAAAAAAAAAAATCACGAAAATGGACAATCATTAACAGAGATAAACGCAAGTTTATCTTACCTGATTTCACGACCAAAGCAAAAGTTTCATTCTAATTGGTCAGACGGAGGGGGCTACTTTATTTAATAAATTTTTTCTCATGTTTAGGTTGTTTTTTTTTTTTCAAAAACGGCTCTAACAATTTAGATCACACTGGGTATTTGATGTGACAGCCTCAACAATTTTGTGACATTTTTATTCATTTATTTTTTCTTCTATTTTATCAAAAACGGCTCTAAAGAATTTGATATTTCAAACTGCAATATAAAGTGATTTTAGAGGAACAATAATTGTTCTCGATTTCCAGAAAGGCATAAGAGACAAAGTTTATAACGAGAAGTAAATAGACCTTCTATCGATTCACCTTCACGATATATTTACAAAAAGAAACTCACAGTAAAAAACAATCGAGCAGTAAAAAAAAAAAAAAAAAAAAAAAAAAAAAAAAAAAAAAAAAAAAATATCGACTGTTGATAAAATTAGGTCTCTTTAAAAAAATAAATAAGCTATAATGAATCGAAAAGTACTGAGAACTTGCAAGTTTTGCATAACAGATACATTATAACTCATGGAGATTTACGAATATAAGCATATAATTGTCGAAAATTGTGGCGGCTTTTACATATAATCGAATACTTAATCGAAACACGTCGATTTCTAATCTAAGTAAGTTCGTAAGTAAAATAACCTTATAATTGTTTATTTAAATAGTTTTATAATAAATAAACTTGCGAGATCGTGGGGGAGGAGTCAGTGAAGAGGAAGGATTTGGCACCGTTTGGAAGCGAGCTCCGTGGTGCAATCGTTAGCATACCAAACATGTCACGCGGAAGACCCGGATTCGATTCCCGGCGGAGCCAAATCTTTTCTCTTCAAAAATAAATTATTAAAATTATTTAAAAACAAGGTAGTTACCCACAATAATGATTAAATTAATATAATAAAACAATCTAAGATATGTGTTGCGCCCATCGCACCAGATTTTTACTTTCACTTACCTATATATGAAATATATAGTAAGTGGAAGTAATGCGATCGTGAAAAATTTCGACTTCCAGTTTTCAAGGGAAATACACGTTTTGGGGTCCCCTTAGTCGAAATGACCAAGTCCCGCGAAATGGTCTGTGTGTGTGTCTGTGTGTCTGTGTGTCTGTGTGTGTGTGAACAGACTAGCTCAAAAACTATAAACCGTGCGATCCTGAAATTGGGTATTTAGTGTAGGTATATACCCGCGATGTGACAGCATAAATTTCATCAAAATTACTTAAAGGGAGGGGGTACTTTACTTAATAACTTTTTAGGTTTTTTTCGATTTTCTCAAAAACGGCTCTAACGATTTTGATCAAACTGAGTATTTGATGTATTAATATGCCCGAGATATGACTCTAAAAATTTCATCAAAATTGATTAAACGGAGGGGGGACTTTACTTAATAATTTTGTAACATTTTTACGTGTTTTTTTTTATTTACTCTACATCGGCTTTAACGATTTTGATCAAACTGAGTATTTAATGTATTTATATGCCGGAGATATGACTGTTAAAATTTCATCAAAATTGATTAACCGGAGGGGGGACTTTACTTAATAAATTTTGTATCATTTTCACGTGTTTTTTCTATTTACTCAAAAAAGCCTTCAAAGATTTTGATCAAACTGGATATCTAATGTATGTATATGCCAAAGATGCGATAGCCATCATTACATCAAAATTGATCAACCGGAGGGGGGACTTTACTTAATAAATTTTGTATCATTTTCACGGGTTTTTTTATTTAATCAAAAACGGCTTTAACGATTAACAAAAATAAGATATGAATGTAGATAAATGTGTGACTTTGGGAAATGATATTTAGCAAAACACGTCAATTTCTAATCTAAGTAAGTTGGTAAGTGAAAGTTGTGTGTTGCGCGCACGCACCAAATTTTTTTTTATATGAAGTTTAACTTTTTATAATATTGCACCAAATATATTTTAAATGACTAAAGAGACCGAGTGAATTTAATTTATAATTTAAAAAAAATATGTACATATACATATATATATATATTTAAATCAACATAATTTCTTTTAAGGGCAATAATTGGTTCTGATTTCTGTTCAATAACTTATGGATATATACAAATATAAGCTTATAAATGAGTGAAGTTGAGGAATGGCGTTTATATATTATCTAAACACATAGATTTCTAATGTGTGTATAGTGGTTAGCAAGGCAACCTAAAGGTTTAATGGGAGCAAAAAATCCTTAGCCACGCCGTCCCTCGGATAGGACGTAAAATGGAGGTCCCGAGCCTATAGGATGTCAGGTACTCGTTTAAGATCCCTATCCTAATTATACCTGGATAGGCAAAATTTAAGACTCACGCTGTAGCATCGTCCGATTAGCCTTAGAGGCATAAAGTGACGTTAAACAAATAAACAATTTGTGTGTTGCGCGCATTGCACCAGATTTTTTTTTTTTTTTTTAAACACTTCATGAAATATTTTAATAACAACAAATTTTTTTTTATTACAAAAGAAATATGAGAATAGCCGTATATCATACCTATTCAATGTCCTTTATCCGAGGAACGGAAGTTTATTGCATTCTAAGGCGAATAGAAATGCCAATAAATTTTTTTCAGTTTCCCTTTGTCCGAGGTTTTATGTCCGAATATGCTATAAAATTTTTATGAAGTAATAGAAACCTGGTGCAATGCAACCATTTTATTATTATCATGTCTAAAATTGAAAGTCTCCAGGTTTCGGTGGTGGGGCTGTAAACCTGAAGATATAAGAAGATGGTTTGCTAAGGTTGTAAACCTTGGTACTCAAAACTCAGGTTGTGATTGCGGTTGTTTTATCACTTTTTTTTTAACTATAATGAATACTTTTTCTGTTTGAAAAAAAAAATGTTTATTAATACTTCGACTGTACAATGTATTTATTTTAAGCAAAGTAACACTCCAAAACAGTCCATATTTTTTTCCAGACCTTACATGTCTACAATTGGAGCTTTCGGTGCCTTTGCGCCATATTCGTCTAAAATACACTAAGTCCTTTTTTTTTCTTTTTTTTTTCTGTTTGTCAAATCTTAGATAATATTTGGATGTGTGTGTGAGGCTGTGATTATTTAATTATTTATTTATATAAATTGTGATTGTTTGCTTGTGCATATATTTAATTTTATCTTATTGAATTTACTTCTTAATATAAATGGGCCTAATATGACTGTAGTGAGGATAATAATTGGGGTGGGGAGAATCGAATTCCAGTTTCACCCTTACACACATTTAGTGTAAAAATGTAGGATCCATGTAGCCTAATCATAAATTGTTTACTTCAGTAAGTTGTTTTGGGTACTTTCAACTTAAAAATATAAAATAATGCTTTGCGATATATATATATATATATATAGGCGTGGAAATATAGGTGTCTGTTTAAATAATGGGCAGATATCCATTATTGTTTATTTATTTATTAATTGATTAGTATTTGTTAATAAGACCAACTTAATGTTTGATTATTTATTGATATGAATGTAACTGTTAATTAGGAAAACATATATACTATGTATGTGTATGTTCATATGTATAATTTTTAAAAATGGTAATAGTAACATCAAAAATAACGATAATAACAATTTTTTTATTTAAAACAAAATTTAAAGTTATTAGTCACGATATAAATACCATTTGATAATAATATTTATAAAGGATAAGGGAGATTAAACTTCTCAAGACATTTATTAGGTTCTATTTGTGTATGTTATGTTAAAATTGGTATATATACTTAAGCGCAGTGTAATGACTATTTGATATTTTTATCTTATGTTTAGAATGTTATAAATTAATTATAGGTTGGTGTATTTAATGTTAGTTGTTTTATATAACAAATGATAATGTTTTGGTTCTCTTACTTATTGTTTGTTCTCTTATTTATTCTTGTTGTTGTTTATTGTAATTTTGATATCAACCAGTACTCACCTCTGATGGTCATTGACCAAGAGTATGTGCCATGTATGTATATGTATTGTAAAGTTTGAAAATAAAAGCACTTTAAATAAATAAAAAAAATATATATATATATATATAATATATAATATATAATATATATAAAATATATATATATATATAGCTTGTGCTTAGGAATATATAATGACGGAGGTCTAAATGGTATCACAGCATTGTTACAGGTGATAATTATTATTTCTCATGACAATTTTTATAACTATTATTGACGAAGTTGTTTAATTGTAACTGTATTTTAGATGAATACGGAGAAAAGGCTCCGAAAGCTCTTATTGTAGACATGTAAGGTCTGGAAAAAAGTATATGGACTGTTTTGGAGTGTGTTACTTTGATTATAATAAAATAATAATACTTTGATTATACTAAAATAAAATTATTATACAAATTATAATCAAAGAAAAAATAAAAATTTATTTAAATTTAAAATTATAACCAAACAATGAAATTAAATAATAGATTTATATACATGCTGAAATCAGCGAAATCGGTGTATACTACCATATGTTATGTTTACGTCCTATCGTAATACCAAGGGACGACATAGCCAAGGATTTTAAGTGTCTCTACAGTACTCGGTCTAATTATCGCCTCGCTCTTCAAACCAGACCTCGTACTGTAAAATGTCACTTGCTGTACTAATTATTTAAATAACTATTTCAGGCCTAGGACCGAAAAGTACCACTTTAAGGACTCAAATCATGTAGGGGAGAGCGGGGTTGGTTGGCAACAGTTTTCACTTTTTTGATTGTTGAGTCCTTCCTGTTAATATAATCCCAATGAGGCTGAAACAACTGTAAACTCCAAGTATTAGAGTACTTCAAGTATTTTTTTTCAACACATAATATTTAATACTAAGATCATAGAAAATTGAAGAATTCGTCAATCCAGAGTATGCCAATTAACCCCCTATGTGGGGCAGGTTGGCCTTGAAGGTGGAGTTGTTTAGCCATCTCATTCAAGTACTGCCTGACACATTTTATTGTTATTAAAAGCTTCACTCTAATAGTATAATAATTTTGAATCGGGTTTTAACAGTTTTTAAGGGAAAATAGAATGACAATGGAAGAAGATAGAAGTTTAGACTGTCGTCACTTTCTGCATACGAAATATTGCTCTCATCCTCCTCGCTGAAACTAAAAACATTTGGTAGTTTCACCTTTCTTTATATTTACCTTACTTTTGTGAATTGCTACTGCGCCAACAAACCCCAGTTGAAGAGAGCCAACTAACCCCACAGGGGAGATCATATGAAAGATGGCTGCCAGGACAGGGGAGAACAATCAAACAAGAAACTGGTTTGTCGAAAGTTTAGGTTTTTCAAAGAGGTTTGGAGCTATGTAGACAGAATGGGCGTCAAATGTTTTGCCATCCCTTTAAACCAAATTTACTGAAAATATAAAAATTTACTTACTTGTTGTAAAATCAATCAATGAAGCACGCTCTTCTCTACAATGTTAGCAACAGATTGAAAACTCAGGACAAGACTCCCGAGGTCGAGCGGGTCACATGGTACAATGGTGGGGTCTTCACATCAGGTGTGACGGAAACTATAAGCCAATGGCCAACCTACCCCCTATGCCAACCAACCCCGCTCTCCCCTATTGAAAACGCATGTTTTGGTGCAGTACGATTAAGAAGTTTTTATCTCCTGTTAAAAATCGAATCAGAGGAAAATTGTTTTTGAGTTATAGCTCTCCTAGGACGATTTTAAACAGGATTGAAGCATCTCTAATCTCTCTCGAATTATCATTAATTTAAAATGAATCACTTAAACATCCAAAGAACACTAATAGGAAATAGTTGAAGTGCCCGTTTGAAATTTCAAAATTAATCTCTTTGAAGGCTTTCAGAGAAAGCTCTCAACAATTCTGGGATGCGATGCAATTAAATAGTTCTTGCTCCTCGGAGGAATTGCATTGTTGCACCCTTTCAGCAATTAGAAATCTTAGCGGTTTTGAGTTGGACACAATAGAATAGTTTCCAGGAACTCTCAGATCTTATTTGTATTCTATTCATTTATTTTAGATGGAATAGGTACTTAAAGTGATGCTGGATTTTAATTTATTTGTTTATGTCTGTTTTTGATTTGCTATCCAATTTTTTTCCGCAATGAGCAAATACAGATACAAATTAAACACACATTTTTTTTTTAAATTTAATTCAACTAATAATTATATATAAAAAGAAATCTGGTGCGAAGAACGCAGCACACAACTTTCAATTACGAATTTATTTAGATTAGAAATCGACGTGTTTCGATGATATGAAAACGCCATTCAACAACTAGTCACATTTTTCCATATTTAAATTCTTACATATGTATACCTCGTTAAATTATAGAGCATCTGTATTGCAAAACATGGAATTTCTCAGTATTTTTCTATTTATTGTTGCTTATATCATTCTTAAGGTACCTAATTTCGACAACAGTCGAGTTTTTTTACTGATTGTTTGGTTTTTACTGCGAGTTTCTTTTTGTAAAAATATTTTGAGGTGAATCGATCGAAGGTGTATTTACGTCTCGTTGTAAAGTCTGCCTTATATGTCTTTTTGGAAATCGAGAAAGATTAATAATATTCCTCTAAAATCACTTAATACCGCCTTCAAAAATTTATTATGGAACTAAAGTTTCTAAAATAAATTATAATTAAGTAAAGATTATCTTACACCATATTTTTTCACACCTTCAATGCTTTAAAATTATTGAGCATCACGTAATTACTCTCTAAAGTAAAATAAAATTGTCTGTTGTCAAATAAAAGTTTTTATTTTCATAATACAGTTAATATAATTTTGGCTGTCCCATCGCGGGCATATACATACATCAAATACCCAGTTTGATCAAAATAGTTACAACCGTTTTTGAGAAAATAAACGTAAAAATGAGACATTTATTAAATAAAGCGCGTCTTCCGTTTGACCAATTTTAGTGAAATTTTAACAATAACATCGCGGGCCTATACATACATCAAATACCGAGTTTGATCAAAATCGTAACAGCCGTTTTTGAGGAAATAAAAAAAAAACTGAAAATGAGACAAATTTTACTAAATAAAGTGCCCCCTCCGTCTGACCGATTTTGATGACATCTTGGCTGTAGCATCGCGGGCACGTACATTCATCAAATACCAAGTTTCATAAAAATCGTTGAAGACATTTTTGAGGAAATCGAAAAAAACTTAAAACTTAGATAAAATTCTTATATAAAGTACCACCTCCGTTTGACCAATTTTGATGAATTTTTCTACTCACATCGCGGGCATATACGTACACCCAATACTCAATTTCAGGTTCGTACGGTTTATAGTTTTTAAGCTAGTCTGTTCACACACACATAAACACACGCACACACCATTTTGCGTGACATGGTTTTTTGGACTCAGGGGACCCCAAAACGTGTATTTCCTTTGAAAACCGGAAGTCGAAATTGTTCACGATTCCCCTCACGACTTTCCCTTACTATATATATTATTTATATGTACGTGAAAGTAAAAAGTAAATAAACAAATTATAAACTTTAATTTTTGATCCCTCTTATTAAGATGTATAGCTGATGCGATGCTCACGTTGCGAATATATCATCGGATATCCTGACAATCATCCTAGTGATTAATCAAGCAACTCGATCCATAATCATTTATCTTAGCTTCTATTCAATATTACAATTCTGTTACCTACTAGTAATATATATCATAACATCTTTATAATCTAGGTATATTCAACAGTTATGAACCTTATTTATTATTTTTAAAAGGCGTTTATGTCGGTAAACCATGTCTGTCAATCTTTATATATGTAAAAATTTCGTGTCCCGATGTTTGTCGGGGGTAAAACTAAAAAAGTTTCAAAATTTACTGATAAAACGATTCAGCTAAACCAACGGGAATTAAAATAGAACTTTACGCCAAATTTAACATTGTTCGGTAAAGAATTTACAAGGTTTAAGGTTTTTATTGTTAACATCTTATAATTGACCATAAAGTTTAAATGAATGACACGTGTAAAAGGAACTAATAAAGAATATAATTGGAACAGGGTTTAGTACAATCACAATAGACAGCTGAAGTGGACCAAATGAATCTTTTGCCATAATTCATATTAATTTAATTGAGAATATAACACATGATGATGTGAGATATCGGATCATTAAGTTCTACATGAAATAGGTTTTGAAAAGCGAGCACGAAACGCTAACATATTAATTACATTCATAATATTACACATGATGATATGATATCAGGAGATTACACTAATAGGTGCACAATGATTTCGGTTAACCTGTCCTTTGCAAAAACAAATATATTCGATGTTTTTTCCACACGTGAAAAGGACATTCCTGGCGAGAAGAAACTTACGCCCGGTGTTAATTCAGCATCTACTATATGCTGATGAGGTTGCCCTTGTCACTGGTACGGTTGAAAAATTGCAGCAGGCGGTAACTGAACGGTATGAGGAACTCTACCGTAAAGGAATGCTGATCAATATCAGCAAAAGTAAGGTACTGCAAGAAGGAAGGCAAAATGAGGATATCCATGCACTATGTAATGGAGAAGAATTAGAAGTGGTCCCAGACTTTACCTACCTAGGAACGGTTATGGAAAAATCGGGGAAAGTGGACTTAGAAATATCCAACAGAATTAGCAAAGCAAATGCAGTCTACTACCAGATTCGCAACACTGTTGTAGAAAAACGAGAAGTAGATAAGAACGTTAAGCTCCATATATTTAAATCTGTATACCTACCAATAGTTCTTTACGGAGCAGAAAGCTGGGTATTGACAGACAGGCAAGAGAGCAGAATCACTGCTGCTGAAATGAAATTCGCAACGAACGAATACGCCAGGAACTTGGGGTCGTCCCATTAAAGAGGTCCTGCAAATCCGCCAACTGAAATGGTTTGGTCATGTGATAAGGATGGAGGAACATAGAGACCCACTGAAGACGATGGACTATGCCCCAGATGGCAGAAGACCTCGAGGACGCCCAAGAATGTCTTATGTGGAGTACATTGATAGACTGTGCAGAGGAAGAGGCAAAGATCTCCGTCGAGCAGGAAGTTAGCAAAAAATAGAGAAGAGTGGAGTTCGTGGCTGCTCACCCCCTTACGCTGAAAGGCACAAAAGGGAGAAGCTAAAGAAGAAGAAGAAGAAAAGGCGACTTATAATTGCCTTTGAGAAAAACACGGATTTTCCTAATCCAAGTCCAAGTAAAGAAACTGAAGAGTTGTGTCAATAAATCAACTTATACCGCCATCTGTAGGAAATTTATAGAACTTACAAATAATCAAACTCAATCGTAAATAATAGAGGTATAAACTATCCTACCTTTTAAGTTGGATAAAAATATACACAATGAGCCAGATTTCATCAATATCGGTTGAGTTGTTTCTGAATTTTCCTCCGACAAACATAGGGGCACTAAATTTTTATAGATATAAAGATAAAGAGGAGAAAAAAGTTCGTTGCCACCTTTTTAAAAAGTAAATAAACATGAAAATAAAATAACAAACATTGGATTACGGGAGGGGAAAAAACTGTTCAGTTGGGGATGAGAGCCAATATCCCCCCCCCCCTATACAGTCCCAATTTCCCGGGCGATAAGATTATTTAATACACAACAAAATTGCTTGAAAGTGGAATGAGACCCTTAGGACTACTTTAATATCCCTCCCTCATTTGTATTCATTGCTATCTTCCTACTTTCCTGTCTTCACTCTACGTCTCAAAAAAAAAAAAATAACAAAAAAAAACAAGGTATGGTTTCAAAAAATGGCCAAGAGTTGAGAAAAACGCCTTAGGATGAAAATCCTATATAATACTAGATTACTTCTAAGCAATAAGTGGAATATTTACGTGGTCCTTTATTTATTTATATAAATGTTCGACCACCTCAGTCATTTTTGCCACCATGATATATTTGGGCCAATCTGGTCAAATAAGCTAAAATAATGTCAACCATGCATAAATATCATACATACTACCTGATACTCAGATTATTAAATATTATAACGTGAAACAAAAAAAACAACAAACAACAAATTATTATATGATAAGGTGGGCAATTCCACTTCAAATCAACACAAAAATATATCATTTTGAACCTGCCCATTTCAGTTTTTCTTGAAATTTGGTATATGTGTATTACTTGTATCTACTAGAACAATTGTAAAATATTACTGAGATATGTCTACCCGTTTTTGAATTATTGGTCTCTAAAGGCCTCAAAAATAGGTTCAGAACCAGAAAAAATTATGATTAAAAATAGCTATAGATGTTTTCCAAATTTGACTAGGACTATGTGATTGGTGTCTTTTAACAGCGCATTCCATGCCGTTTCATATGATATACAACAACGTATAGGTTGGTATTAAAGAAATTTTCTTTAAACTAAATGTAAAATTTTAATTTCAATTTTCTCAAAAAGGCATTTTTAAAAAAATTATATTTTTTTGAAAAATAGGTAGTATTATATCTATTCATACAGCAAAATATAAAGGTGGGATGAAAATTTCTTCAATTCTAAAAAGATTTAAAACAAGTAATAAAATTTCATATATCTAGCATTTTATGATTAAAAATAGCTGTGGATGTGTTCCAAATTTGACTAGGACTATGAGATTTATGTCGTTTAACAGCACATCCCTTGCTATTTCATATTATATACAAAAAATTATAGGTTGGTGCTAAAGAAACTTTTTTAAAACTTAGTTCAAAGTTTTAATTTCAATTTTCTCAAAGTGGGCATTTTTAAAAACAATTTATGTATTTTTTAAAAAAGTAGGTCATACTGCTTATACCTATACATAGTTCTATATCTTAAGAAACGGCATGGAATGACTGTTGAACGACATCAATCTCATAGTCCTAGTCAAAGTTGGAAAACATCTACATCTATTTTTGATCATAAAAAGCTAGATTTATTGAATTTTATCACTAGTTTTCAATTTTTTTAGTAATGAAGAAATTTTCATCCCACTTTTATATTCTGTTGTATGAATACATATTATACTACCTATTTTGCAAAGAAAAAATGCCCTTTTTGAGAAAATTGGAATTAAAGTTTTACATTTAAGAAAATGTCTTTAGTACCAACCTATACCATACAGTGTTGTATATCATATGAAACGGCATGGAATGCGCTGTTAAACGACACCAATCACATAGTCCTAGTCAAATTTGGAAAACATCTACAGCTATTTTTAATCATGATTTTTTCTGTTTCTGATTCTATTTTTGAGGGCTTTAGAGACCAATAATTCAAAAAGTGGTATACATATCTCAGTAATATTTCACAATTATTCTAGTAAATACAAATAGTACACATATACCAAATTTCAAGAAAATCTGAAATGGTGAGTCTCAAGCCTGTGTTGAATTGACGTGGGATTGCCCAGGCGTCACCTGTGGTGTAGTAGCAACCTACGACACTAAAGGTCGCATATTCGCCTCCATCGATGGCCCTTAGATTTTTTAATGGGAGTAAAAAATCCTTGGCTATGCCTACCCTTGGATAGGACGTAAAATGGATGTTTAGAGCCTGTGCGATGTCAGGTAATCGTTAAAGATCCCTATACTAATTTTACCTGGATAGGCTAAATTTAGGACTCCCACTGTAGCATCGTCCGATTAGCCTTAGTGAGTGCCTTAGTATCAAAAACATCGATATTTAATACCCACATTCCTTCACCCTCCTCTGATCAACTCCTATTAATGTGCCCACATGAGTAATATCCTTCAATCATGTCGCATTAATTCCCAATCCCTCCTAGCACATTATGATGAGTTCCTAGGCCACTTCCTCCATTATGTCTATCGTATAATTGCCTTCTCGGAAACCTGGCTTACACCAAATATCCAGCCCTCTTCTATAACTCATCCACCGTGATCGTAAGGATATAAGTGGAAGTGGTGTTTTCTGCTGGGTGTGCTTTACTGGGCCATACTACTCACCACTGTGTCGTTATAAAAGAAACATGTTTTTCAATAAGAATTTTAAAAAATAACATAAAAAAAAAAAACAAGGCAGCATTGTTAGATAATAGATAACTATTTTTAGCTCGGACTAACCCGCAAATGCAAATGGCTTGACCCCTTTCCCAGACCTCTCTCTTCGCCTCATTAAGCCGAGTTAAGTGTTAGATCCACACATTCGCGGTGAAGGGTCAGTGTTTTTAACGCCAGTATTTGCCAATTATCGCCTTATAATCTTAATTGTGGGAACCTACTTACGAGTGAAACGAGCTAAGTTCCAATGAATTGCCAAGGACATCTGGAATGATAATTTTGAAAAAATAAATGCAAAAAAAAAATGTAGATATATTCTATAATCTAATATAACAAAGTTATAATGTCTGAGCATCTGTCTTTTCTATATATATGTATATAAATCTGGTGCGTGCGCGCAACACACAACTTTCACTTACCAACTTACTTAGATAAAAAATTAATGCGTTTTGTTAATGCCACTTCTCAAAGTTACTCATTTTTCCACATTCATTTCTTACTTTTGTTTTCATTTGCTCAGAGCAATTGAATAATGATAGCGCTTACCTGATATTAAATAATACCTAATTTTCATTAAACATGACGAATATGATGAAAATCGTTAAAGGCGTTTTTGAGATAATCGAAAAATTGCAAAAAAAGTTATGAAATAAAGTGCCCCCTCCGGTTGATCAATTTTGATGAAATGTAGACTATCACATCTTTGGCATATACATACACTTACTAACAAAAGTCTCTGCACACCCTCAACCTTTTTTTTTATTTTACCTAAAGATACCTTATGAGCCAGATATGGGCAACGAAACTCACATATTTTTTACATAATTTAATCTATTTTAATGAAAAACAATTACATTTAATATAATTTATTTAACTTATAAATTATGAGGAAAATTTCATAAAATGTCAAAATATTGATGCGCCAAAAGTCTCTGCACGCAGTGGAATTAGCCAAGATACTGATATGTATACAGTTTGCACATTATGCCATTCATCCTCCGGCTAATCCTAACTTGCCAGTGTTAATTTGGGCCCAAACAGTTAAGACTGTGATAAAAAATGGAGGTTCCAACACCGATTCCCGACCAAATTGTAAATTTGAGGAAACTCATAAACTTATACAGGTAAATAGGACAAATCGTCAACAGGGGCTATAATATGGTAAGGTATGTCCTAAAACGGTATGAAAAACTGGGTACAATGGAAAGTAGATACCGCTCTGGCCGCCCCCCCCCCCCCCGTACTCCAGCTCACCACTAGAGGGCTATCATAAGGACTTTGGCCGAAGAACACCACACAAGTGCTCTAAATTTAGCAGGTTTGGTGTAAGAAAATTACAAGATTGGGGTATCTGCACAAACGATTAGAAGGATCCTAAAGAAAGCTGGCTGTAATGTGCGTAAGCCTAGGTGTAAGCCATTCATTTTGGCGCATCAATATTCTGACATTTTATGTAATTTTTCTCATAAATTATAAGTTAAATAAATTTTACTAAATTTGATTATTGTTAATTAAAATAGATTAAATTACGTAAAAAATGTGCGAGTTTCATTGCCAATATCTGGCTCATAACCTATCTTTAGGTAAAATAAAAAAAAAGCTGGAGGGTGTGCAGAGACTTTTGTTAGTAAGTGTACATCAAATACCCAGTTTGATCAAAATCTAAGGTAAATAAAAAAAAAAAAACACGTGAAAATGATACAAAATTTATTAAGTAAAGTCCCCCCCTCCGGTTGATCAATTTTGATGAAATTTTTACAGTCATATTTCAGGCATATAAATAGATCAAATACTCAGTTTAATCAAAATCGTTAGAGCCGTTTTTGAGAAAATCGAAAAAAACTTAAAAAGTTATTAAATAAATTACCCCCTCCCTTTGAGCAATTATGATGAAATTTTTGCTGTCACATCGCGGGTATATACGATACATACACTACATACCTAATTTCAGGTTCGCACGGTTTATAGTTTTTGAGCTAGTCTGTTCACACACACATAGACAAACACATACACACAGACCATTTCGCGGGACTTGGTTATTTGGACTCAGGGAACCCCGAAACGTGTATTTCCGTTGAAAACCGGAAGTCGAAATTTTTCACGATCGCAATACTTCCACTTACTATATATTTCATATATGGGTAAATGAAAGTAAAAAAACCATTATCAGATGTTTGTCGGAGGAAAACTCAATCACTACTCAACCGATTTTGATGAAATTTGGCTCATTGTGTGTAGTTTTGTACAACTTAAAAGATAGGATTGTTTATATCTCGATTATTGGCCTCGATATTTCTTTTATTGCAAATTAAATGCTTATTATACTACGATTGAGTTTCATTATTTATAAGTGCTATAAATTTCTTACAGAAGGCGGTATAATTTGATTTATTGACATAACACTTCATTTTATTTCGATATTTAGGGTGGGTAAGCATAAATCTATTTTTTTTCCGGCTTGGATTAGGAAAAAACATGTTATTCTGTTGGGAAATTATGTGTTGCCTTTTCACGTGTCTGAAAAACATCGAATCTATTTGTTTTAGCAAAGGACAGGTTAACCGAAATCATTGTGCACCTATAATTTCCTGATATCATATCATCATGTGTAATATTTTGAATGTAATTAATATGTTAGCGCTTCGTGATCGCTTTTCAAAATCTATTTCATGTAGAACTTACAGATCCGATATCTCATATCATCATGTGTTATACTCTGAATTAAATTAATATGAATTAAGGCAAAAGATTCATTTGGTCCACTTCAGCTGTCTATTGTGATTGTACTAAACCCTGTTCCATTATATTCTTTATTAGTTCTTTTTACATGTGTCATTCATTTAAACATTATGGTCAATTATAAGATGTTAAAAATAAAAACCTAAAACCTTGTAAATTCTTTACCGAACAATGTTAAATTTGGCGTAAGGTTCTATTTGAATTCCCGTTGGTTTAGCTGAAACGTTTTATCTTTATCAGTAAATTTTGAAACTTTTTTAGTTTTTCCCTCGACAAACATCGGGACACGAGATTTTTACATATATAAAGATTGACAGACATGGTTTACCGACATAAACGCCTTTTAAAAATAATAAATAAGGTTAATTACTGTTGAATATAAGTAGGTTAAAAAGATGTAATGATATATATTATTAGTAGGTAACAGAATTGTAATATTGAATAGAAGCTAAGATAAATGATTATGGATCGAGTTGCTTGATTAATCACTTGGATGATTGTCAGGATATCCGATGATATATTCGCAACGTGAGCATCGCATCAGCTATACATCTTAATACGAGGGATCGAAAATTAAAGTTTATAATTTATTTATTTACTTTTTTAAGTATATAACTATTAGTTGAATTAAATTTAATAAAAAAAATGTATATCTAATTTTTATCTGTTTTGCTCATTGCGAAATAAATTGGAGATAAATCAAAAAAAGACATAAATAAATTAATATCCAGCATCACTTTAAGTACCTATTCCATCTAAAATAAATGAATAGAATACAAATAAGATCTGAGAATTCCTGGAAACTATGTAAGTTGATTTATTGATGTAACAATCCATTTTCTCTCGAATATTTTTTCCGGCTAGGACTAGTAAAGTCCGTGTTCCTCCTTTGGGCAATTGTGTGCCGCCTTTTCACGTTTTGGAATTTGTTTTAGCAAAAGACAGGTTAACCAAAAACATTGTGCGCTATTAGAGCAACGATAAATAAAAATTGTGAATTCTATAAATAAAAAAAATGTCAATTATTTTCATAAAATGTTATAAATTAACTCTATCCATATCATTCATAAAATTTTAATTTTATGTTTTGATAAGTAGTAGGGGAGAGCGGGGTTGGTTAGCAACAGTTTTCAATTTTTCGATTGTTGAGTCGCTCCTGTTAATACAATCCCAATAGGGCTGATACCATTGTAAACTCCAAGTATTAGAGTACTTCAAGTATTTTTTTCAACACATAATATTTAATACTAAGATCATTGAAAATTGAAGAATTCGACAATCCAGAGTATGCCAATTAACCCCCTATGTGGGGCAGGTTGGCCTCGAAGGTGGGGTTGTTTAGCCATCTCATTCAAGTACTGCCTGACAGATATTATTGTTATTAAAAGCTGCACTATAATGGTATAATAATTATGAATTGGTTTTTAACAGCTTTTAAGTGAAAATAGAATCACAATAAAAGAAAATAGAAATTTAGACTCTCTTCACATTCTCCATAAGAAAAATTGCCCTCATCCTCCTTGCTGGAACCAAAGACAATTGGTAGTTTCACCTTTGCTTATGTTTACCTTGCTTTTGTGAATTTCTACTGCGCAAACAAACCCCAGTTGAAGAGAGCCAACTAACCCCATAGGAGAGATCATATGAAAGATGGCTGCCGGGACAGGGGAGAACAATCTAACAAGAAACTGATTAGTCGAAAGGTTAGGTTTTTCAAAGGAGTTTGGGGCTATGTGCACAGAATCAGAGTCAAATGTTTTGTCATGCCTTTAAACCAAATTTACTGAAAATATAAAAAAATTTACTTACATGTTGTAAAATCAATCAATGAAGCACAATCATCTCTACACTGTTAGCATCGGATTGAAAACTCAGGACAAGACTCCCGAGGTCGAGCGGGTCACATGGTACAATGGTGGGGCCTTCACAATACGTGTGACGGAAACTATAAGCCAATGGCCAACCTACCCCCTATGCCATCCAACCCCGCTCTCCCCTACCTAAGAACAAGATGGTTTTAGGTGCCTACTGCTTCGTGCTCGCTTAAAATCTGTTTAAAGCAGAACCTACTGCTGCGATAACTCACATAATTATGCGTTATATTCTGAATTAAATCATATGTATTAAGGCAAAACATTAATTTGGTACACTTCTATTGAGATTGTACTAAGTCTTATTTCAATTATATTCTTTATTAGTTACTTTTACATTCTTATTATTTATATTTAATCTCGCCTCTGGTGAAATAATCCAGTAAGTGCTAAATGAATGGATCATTAATAGTTACTATAGTGAAATGTGAGATGTAAAAAATAAAAAGTTTAACCGCTCTAAACTCTTTACCAAACAGTTTTAAACTTGGCGTAAAGTTCTATCTCCAATCTCGTTGGTTCTTAAATTAGCTGAAACGTTTTAATCTTTATAAGTGAATTTTGATTTGACTGTATTAAAAAGTATATGATATAATTAATTCAACGCATTATAGCTACTCAGCCACAGCAACGCGTGCCCGGGTCTGATCGTATTCGACTAAAATAGGAAAGCTTTTGAAATATTAAAATAAATAGGAGCACATTTTTCGGTGGTTAGTTTACGGCCGGTAAGTACCTATCATTAACCGCTGTGTCATCGTGGAAATACCACTTTCCCTTCCGATCACTTGCGTATGTGATAATAATTTAATGTTTATTTTTAATACTTAGAACTGTAAAAACCTAGAATAATTTTATCCAGAAATATTAGTTGCGACAGGCATGTAATTTACATAGGGAGATGTAATTGTGAACAATCTTCTGAGCAGGTTGTGACTAGGGATGCGACACAGATGTCGATGTTTCTGAAACATCGATGTTTTGGGCATAACATCGATGTTTTCCGACCATCGATGCAGTTGGGCCGATGTTAACATCCATGTTTTTAGTAGTTGACCTTTTTTTTTTTATTTTTTTATTTATTTATTTTTTTTGATAGTTATTATTTTACTGGAAGACCATTTAAATTTCTTTTTGGTCTTTATTATTCCAATTTTATACAACAGTGAAGAATCCCATTTTCCTTTATAATATTTTTTTTTTTTCAATACATTAAAATTTCACAATGTTTCGATACTTATTGCCTCATCTTCAGGCATACAATATATATGTATATTATGGCCATACAATACATCATTAAAATCTCGTCAATAAATAAATAATTGTGTTAGATTACACTTCGTTTTACAGTGAGGTGGCCTAGGAAAAAAGTGTAATCTGACATAATTATTTATTTATTGACGAGATTTTAATGAATTGATGTATTGTATGGTAATAATATATGTATTTTACACCTAAAGATGAGGCGATAAGTCTCGAAACATTATGAAGTTTTAATTTATAGAAAAAAAATATATATCATAAAGGAAGATGGGATTCTTCACTGTTGTATAAAATTGGAATAATCAAGGCCAAAAAGAAATATATTTTTAAAAATAACAAAAGTTGTTTTAACAATAACAAAGTTTTATTTAACATCGATGTTTTGGACAAAAAAAAAGTTTTAACATCAATGTTTTAACTATAACAAAGATGTTTTAACAATAAAAAGTTGTTTTTAACATTGGTGTTCTAGCTGTAACAAAGATTTTTTTAACATCGATGTTTTGGACTAAATCAAATATGTTTAACAATAACAATGTTGTTTTTAACTTTCGATGTTTTATACAAAAAAAAAAAATTTAACATCGATGTTTTAACAATAACAAAGCTGTTTTTAACATTGATGATTTTGACGAAACAAATGTTTTGCTATTAACAGAATTGTTTTTAACATTGATGTTTTAACAATAAAAAGTTGTTTTTAACATCGATGTTTTAGCTATAACAAAGATGTTTTTAACATCGATGTTTTTGACAAAATAAAATATGATTTAACAATAACAAAGCTTTTTTTAACATTGATGTTTCCATATTTTGATAATACCACAATTGTTTTTAACATTGATGTTTTGATAGTAACAAAGTTGTTTTTAACATCGATGTTTGACATTATACTGGATATATTAGCTCAGTTCTTCCTACCTTTTCTTGTTTCTGTAAAATTTTCAACTTCAAAAGAGTTAATAAAATATGAAAACGCAAAACCATAGTATCATAATTGAATTACTTATTAAATGCAGCTGCAAAATCTTTTAAAATATTCACCAGAAATACGATTCTCTGTATACGAGTATACTTACTATGGAAACGACATAAATGTATGAATATGCTTGGGTCCTAACAGTTGAATCTTTATTAATAAATGTATATGAAAAACCAACTATGTCGAAAACATCGATGTTTTTATACAATAATTATGAAAAATAAACATGCTTTACGCTTAAACATGGATTTAAACACGTTTGGACACTAACATGTTAATGTTCAAAGAATGTTTCCATTAAAAAACATGATGTTCTTGAACCATTGTATCAACAGAGCATGATAGGTTTAAAAATATGATGATAGCTTTATTGAAAATATTCCAGACAGGATACCTACAGCTCAATTGGACTGCATCGAAAATAATGTCAATGAGGCTCCCCAATATTTTTATTATATCCAACTAATGTTATGTTTACATGACATGGTACTTTAGAAATCTGATAATTATAAAAATATAGTAAAATTATACATGAATATTTTAATAAGTAGCTGGTTAGCAAGGTAAATATCACATTTTATGTTAGCTTATATTAAATATTCATGTATAATTTTACCTGATTTGTAAAGTACCCTAGTCATGTAAAAATACAATCAGCTGTTTTGGGTTTCCATTATTTTTAACCTATTATTGTTACTATCTATAATTAATAATTACATGATAAACAGTTGATGAAAAAATGATCATCTTCTAGCATAGATACTTTAACGTTTCTCATATATTTGTCTTCATTTTAGCCCTGACGATGATCCACATGTTTGGATCGAAACGTTGGCTTTCCAAATAAAAAATGTTTTGACTGAAAATCTTGATAACTAATCATCCTATTTTATAAATGTACATTAGGTAATATAAAAAGAGGGCGCATTAAAGCTCATTCCAGTATTAAACTGCGAAAAATATGGAGGAATATATGTATATTTACAAGGAAGTAGGTAGATATATAAATTTAAAAATAATAAAAAAATGTGTAGATTGCATGTCAATTCTACTTCACGACCCTGCTGCTGACAAGAAACATTTTTATTTCATAACTTGTTTACAAGATGAAGGAAAATTGAATGTTATAAATAGAATCCTTTTTCTGATTCTCTGTAGGTAGATATAAAAATGTATTTTGTTTAGGTAGGTATAGTTGGAGTGAGTATGGGGTCGAAAGCATACAAATTGCACGGGAACGGAGCCTTAGGCAGTATAAAAATTTCTAATTAAATCGAAAGAGTAAAAAGGAGTAATTTAATCGAAATATTAATAAAATAAAAAAATATATATAAATTAAAATCGAGCGTAGTCCTCGGCTCCAAGGGTAGAGGCTAAACATCGGTGATGGCAATTGGATGAGCCCAAATATAGGGGGTAGGTGTGGGAATATTATTAAAAATCGGTGTAACCGCTCTGACCCACCCACTTAACCCTATTTTCGGGCTACAGATATCATACCTCGAAATCATACAAATTGAACGAGAGCGGAGTGTTAGGCAGTCTAAAAATTTCTAATTAAATCGAAAGAGTAGAAAGGACTAATTAGATAGAAATATTTAAAAAAAAAAAAAAAAATCGAGCCTTAGCCACGGCTCTAAGAACTCAAAGAATAATTAACTTGTCAGTTTAACTTCAACCAATCATAAAGAAACAATTATCGATGCCATGTTAATTTTTACTTTCACTTACCTATATATGAAATATATAGTAAGTGGAAGTATTGCGATCGTGAAAAAATTCGACTTCCGGTTTTCAACGGAAATACACGTTTTGAGGTCCCCTGAGTCCAAATAACCAAGTCCCGCAAAATGGTCTGTGTGTGTGTGTGTGTGTGTGTGTGTGTGTGTGTGTGTGTGAACAGGCTAGCTCTAAAACTATAAACCGTGCGAACATGAAATTGGGTATTTTGTGTACATAATGCCCGCGATGTGACAGCGAAAATTTCATCAAAATTGCTCAAAGGGAGGGGGTACTTTATTTAATAACTTTTTAAGTCTTTTACGATTTTCTCAAAAACGGCTCTAACGATTTTGATTAAACTGAGTATTTGATCTATTTATATGCCCCAGATATGACTGTAAAAATTTCTTAAAAATTTATTAACCGGAGGGGGGACTTTACTTAATAAATTTTGTATCATTTTCACGTGTTTTTTTTATTTACTCTAAATCGGCTTTAACGATTTTGATTAAACTGGGTATTTGATGTATTTACATACCCGAGATATGACTGTAAAAATTTCATCAAAATTGATCAAACGCAGGGGGCACTTTACTTAATAAATTTTGTATCATTTTTACGTGCTTTTTTTATTTACTCAAAAACGGTTTTAACGATTTTGATCAAACTGGGTATTTAATGTATGTATATGTCAAAGATGTGATGGCCAACATTTCATCAAAATTGATCAACCGGAGGGGGGACTTTACTTAATAAATTTTGTATCATTTTTACGTGTTTTTTTTATTTACTCAAAAACGGTTTTAACGATTTTGATTAAACTGGGTATTTGATCTATTTACATACCCGAGATATGACTGTAAAAATTTCATCAAAATTGATCAACCGAAGGGGGGACTTTACTTAATAAATTTTGTATCATTTTTACGTGCTTTTTTTATTTACTCAAAAACGGTTTTAACGATTTTGATCAAACTGAGTATTTGATGTATGTATATGCCAAAGATGTGATAGCCAAAATTTCATCAAAATTGATCGGAGGGGGCACTTTATTTCATAATTTTTTTTCAATTTTTACCTTTTTTTCGAAAGCCAAAAACGGCTTTAACGATTTTTTTTTCTAATTCGTCATGTTTATAATGAAAATTAGGTGTTCTTTAATATCAGGTAAGCTTTATCATTATTAAAATATTCTGAGTGGACTTTTTTTTGGGGGTAGGGGCCTATTTGTTTGTTTTTTTTTTGTTTCCTACAAAGTCCCTTTGTTTTTGTTTATATGGAGAAATTTACTGTCTCTCGTTACGCCTAAAAAGAAGAAATGGCATAATATGAGATATAATAAAAATAAAGCAAACTTAAAGAGGAGAAAAAAAGAAAAATATTCAGTCAACTCATAAAACTCGTTGAGCCCACGCATGCGGAGTACGCCATTAGTGACAGACCATTGTTCATAATTAAAGCCGTTCTGTTCATTTGAGAAGTAGCAATTAACAAAACGCAATAATTTCTAATCTAAGTAAGTTGGTAATTGAAAGTTAAGTGTTGCGCGCACGCACCAATTTTTTTTTTTTTTAGAATAGAATATATATTTATTTGTTAAAGAAAAATTCACATTTAACCTGTGGTATAGTGGTTAGCATGGCAACCGACAATACGAAAGGTCGCAAGTTCGCGCCCAGCGGTGGCCCTAGGATTTTTTAATGGGAGTAAAAAATCCTTAGCCATGCCGTTCCTCGGATAGGAAGTAAAATGGAGGTCCCGAGCCTGTACGATGTCAGGTACTCTTTAAAGATCCCTATACTAATTATACCTGGGTAGGCGAAATTTAGGACTCCCACTGTAGCATCGTCCGTTTAGTAGCATAAAGTGACGTTAAACAAACAAACAAAACTTCTAGTACAATTTTTTTATATAAATCATTACAAAGGACTTTAATAGTTATCCTAATATTTTAGAAGGAATTAACATAACTACTTACAATGTTGGGAATGATAACCTTTAAAGTACATAAATATAAATGAAAATAAACTGCATAAAATAATTATATTTCTTGATATTAAATTATTGATATCGATTATTATTTAAAACAATGTTACAATGTAATCAAACAAAAAATAGTTTGTTTGTTTGTTGAACGTCCCTTTATACAACTAAGGTTATTCGGGCGATGCTTCAGTTGGAGTCCTAAATTTTACCCATCCAGGTATAATTAGGATAGGGAAAGTTAACGAGTACCTGACATCGTACAGGCTCGGGACCTCCATTTTAAGTCCTATCCTTAACAAACTTTGAGACTTAAATACACGTTCTATGGATTCACCTTCACGGTATATTTAAAAAAAGCTGCTCGCAGTAAGAGACACACATAGACCGTTTAGATGTGAGTATTTCGTAATCGAAGTATTAACGTGAAAACAAAACATATGATCGTGAGTTTTAAATTTTTTGATAAACTGATGTAATACATGTTCGTGATTGTTCGAGAATCTTCTATGCTTGTCTAGAACTTTCTAGACTGTTTTAATTCTTACAAAATATAAGTATCAACGGACTAGAGAGTTAGTTGTTTTTTTATTTAGCGTCCATTTATGCAACTAAGGCTAATCGGACGAGGCTACAGTGGTAGTCTTAAATTTTGCCTATCCTGGTATAATTTGCATAGGCATCTTTAACGAGTACCTTTCATCGCATAGGCTCGGGATATGCATTTTATGTCCTGTCCCTATCCCTCGGACTCCCTTTACTCCCATTAAAAAATCCTTGGGACCCGAACCCGCGACCTTTTATTGTAGGTTACTATGCTAACCACTACAACACATGTTGCCTATAAAAAATTCGAATTTCGATCATATCAGAGTAGCAGATGTTGAAGTATGTTCTCAACAAACATTCCATAACAGGTGCAGGATTGATTTATCTTTCAACTTATAGGATATATCGATGCGATGTAAATTTTTTTAACCATAAACACTCTTCTATATCCTGAAAATCAGGATGAAGGGAAAATATGTACCTATAATGGGGTAAATGCGTATACCCCTTCTGAAGTCCATTATGTATTGGGGTCAGTGTAAAAGTAAGGATCTGTAAGCTTGAAAGATACAAAAAATATTTTCAGAGCCCATAAACTTTGATTATGTACGCAATTAATCCACATTAGACTAAACCTCAATAAACAAGTGGGCCTATGTACCGGACCAGTGAGGTTACATCTTGCCATAGAATTATATTCAACAGGGCCCACATTTAAAAATGAAAAGACAGGCTCTTAACAAACGACTAAAAATACTGTACCCTCTTTTTTTTAAATCGTCAAAATTGAAAATAGAACATAAACTGAATAAATACACTTACTTACTTAAACCCATTTGGATATGCGCCTCACAGATCTTCGGTTCAGCAAAGAGGACGCACTTAAAACAATTAGGTACAAACTTTTCAATAAAAAATGTTGAGACTAATAACGAATGCTCCCTGGAACGTAATTAATAAACCTCTACATACAGATTTACTGAAACCAACTTAGTCTTTATTCCCGATTTTTCGTTAAATTGCACGGACATAATAGTACACTAATCAAAACATGGCCACGGCTGATATGCCTGTAGCTAGGCTGCTAAAAAGAAGCTGGATGAGGAACCTGCTCAGCTAAGGTTCCTCATCCAGCTTAAGCCCGGAAAGAGGTGCTGCTGGCCACTTCCCTTCATCAGGCCTAAAATGCCTGAAGTATTAATTCATTAAAAAAAAAAAACACATTCGATGATTGTCGCAATTGCTGAAAGATGTGAATTTAATTTATGAATATGAATGAATATTTGTTGTGGATTTAATTTATAGGCTGTGTTCAGTGAATCCTGAAATTATAATATATATTTTTTTTAATGTGGATTATTCTTCTTTTCTATTTAATGGTGATGTTATTCGTATTTTAGAAACATATCTCTTTAGAAAGATCCGAACTTCAATTAAGGTTATTACAGTTTCTAAGCAGTAATTTTACAAAAATTTCAACAAGAATGTAAATGACAAAGTATTGGCTTTTTTTTTTTTATTTGATAAATAAAGGTGGTTTCTGTATCTTCACGTTTCAAACTGTGAACTTTTTTCGTACGAATTTTTGAAATCTAGAAATTACCAAAATTTTTAAATTTAAAACGCAGTATCTCTGTTGGACATAAATGTAAAAATTTAGTCCATGTTTAGGGGATTGAACTGTCAAAATTTCATTTAGTGGACTGTATTAATTATAAGGATATAAAACATTGAAAAGTGCCAAAATAATTATTACGGGAGAGCGGGGTTGGTTGGCATGGGGGGCAGGTTGGTCATTGGCTCATAGTTTCCTTCACACCTGTTGTGAAGGCCCCACCATTATGCCATGTGACCCACTCGACCTCGGTAGTCTTGTCCTGAGTTTTCAATCCGATGCTAACAGTGTAGAGAAGAATGTGCTTCATTGATTGATTTTACAACATGTAAGTAAATTTTTATATGTTCAGTAAATCTGGTTTAAAGGAATGACAATAAATTGGTTTAAAGGATTCTGTTCACATGGCCCAAAACTCCTTTGAAAAACCTAACCTTTCGACTAACCAGTTTCTTGTTTGATTGTTCTGCCCTGTCCTGGCAGACATCTTTAGTATGATCTCTCCAGTGGGGTTAGTTGGCTCTCTTCAAGTGGGGTTTTTTAGCGCAGTAGCAATTCACAAAAGCAAGGTAAACATAAACAAAGGCGAAACTACCAATTGTCTTTAGTTCCAGCGAGAAGGATGAGAGCAATTATTCTTATGCAGAAAGTGACGACAGTCTAAAATTCTATCTTCTTCTATTGTCATTCTATTTTCCCTTAAAAGCTGGTTAAAACTGATACAAAATTATCATACCTTTATAGTGCAGCTTTTAATAACAATAATATGTATCAGGCAGTACTTGAATGAGATGGCTAAACAACCCTAACTTCTAGGCCAACCAGCCCCACATAAGGGGTTAATTCGCATACTCTGGATTGACGAATTCTTAAATTTTCTATAATCTTAGTATTAAATATTATGTGGTGAAAAAAATACTTGAAGTACTCTAATACTTGGAGTTAACAGTGGTATCAGCCCTATTGGGATTATATTACCAGGAACGACTCAGCAATCAAAAAAGTGAAAACTGTTGCCAACCAACCCCGCTCTCCCCTACTGCTACGGCAGCATGTACATATCTCATTTTGGTTTGTTTTGCCTTATTATGTTAAATGCTCCTACGCCAAGGGAATTCCAATTCTAATTTTGCATACTTTTCAATGCTATGTATCATTGTAATTAATAAAGTCCACAAAATGAAGTTTTGGCAGTTCAATCTTCTAATCAAGAAATATATCTGAGCCGAACTTGACATTTTTATTTTCATATATAACAGATATATTTGTAAACTGGACAACTTAACATGGATTGACGCTCATCAAGACAGATCATGTAATGAAAACACATAAAAAATTAATGCACATAAACTCATCATACACTTTCCCCAATTCACATTGTTCATGAGAGTAATATTCATTTAACGGAAATTTCTAGTTTAAAATTCTATTATTTGAACAAAAAGGCACATTGAAACTTATGTAAAAGTCATTTTTCATCTAAAAGATACCCTATACAATTCAATCAATTCTGAAATTGATTTGGAAAATTCCTAATTTCAAATGAAAAATTCTAAATACGGTTTGAGAAATCGCTACTTTAGTTAAGTAAATTCTAAATTGAAACTAATATATTTATAAGATTTTTTTTTGCTAGGATCGATTAAATTGTAATTTCAATGTTTTAGTGAGAATCTACTGTGAGACTGAACTCGTAACTGAGTTCTAATTAGTACTTCCATAATTCAGTAAAATGGATATTTTATTACTTATTACAGCATCAATAAAGTGCGCAAATATTCAGTGAATGAAAATAATGAATAATCAATATCGCGAATAAGGTCATATGATTAGGAAAGGATGATGAAATTTACGCCGATAGATAGTGTTTTAGTATAGTGAGGTGAACCGCAAGATGTAATTACAGTATTTAGTGTTTATATTATAACGCTTATGTGGGTTTAAATAATTTTATTAGAAGAAAAATAATAATTTACACTGCCACAAAAGGAATAAAAATTTTAAATAATCAACAAGATAACGAAAAGTATCAACTTGTAACGAAACAGTAACAGGAAAATAACCGTATGAATCGAGCTTCAGAACAAGACGAACTCTCCAGTTCATCCCTCCTTATATTTAGACTGAATTACAAAATTCCAGAATGTTCTAGACAAGCGTAGAAGGTTCTCGAATAGGCACAAACATGCACCAGAACAGTTTGTTCCAAGAACAAGCTTAGAATTCTTATCTTCTCATATTTTTTGTATTTGTTATATATTTCATAATATAGATTGAGAAATAAATGTGTAACTTAACATAGTTATACTTTATTGGGTTGATTTGACACTCAAGTCTGAACAACTGTCAAAAACTTTGAGATAATGTTTTGAGAGTAAATCATAACGTACTATTACAATTTATTACTTTCACATACCTATACATGAAATATATAGTAAGGGAAAGTATTGCGATAGTGAAAAATTTCGACTTCTGGTTTTCAACGGAAATACACGTTTTGGGGTCCTATGAGTCCAAATAACCAAGTCCCGCGAAATGGTCAGTGTGAGTATGTGTGTGTGTAAACAGACTAGCTCAAAAACTATAATTCGTACGAACTTGAAATTGGGTATTTAGAGTATGTATATGCCCGCGATGTGACAGCAAATATTTCATCAAAATTTGTCATACGGAGGGGGTACTATATTTAATAACTTTCAGGTTTTTTTCGATTTTCTCGAAAACGGCTCAAACGATTTTGATAAAACCGAGTATTTGATGTAGGTATATGTCAGCGATATGACAGCGAAAAATTCATCAAAATTGATGAAACGGAAGGGGCACTTTATTTAATAACTTTTTTCCAATTTTTACGTTTTTTTTTTCGATTTTCTCAAAAAAGGCTTAAATGATTTTGATCAAATTCGTCATGTTTAATGAAAATAAAGTCTTCTTCAATATTAAGTAAGCTTTATCATTGTTAAAATTTTTCGAAGGGGCTTAAATGGGGAAGGGGCCTTTTTAGTTTTCCTATAAAGTACCTTTGTTTTTGTTTATATAGATAAATTAACTATCTCTCATCACGCATAAAAGTAAAATATTGCTCAATATGAAATATAAAAAAATCAAGTAAACATATACTTACAGGAGAAAAAAAAAATATATTCCGTCTATTAAAAAAAGACGCCTCATGCGCCCACGCATGCGCAGTACGCATTTGATGACTGACCATTGTTTATAATTAAAGCCGTTCTGTTCGTTTAATGGAAATTATTTGTTTCATGGTAACTAAATGAAGTTTTCAATAACTACGTAGAGAATTATAAAATCAGACCACTTGCATTGCCGAATTATCTTAAGTAAGACCTTTGGTTTAATAATAAAAAAATTTAGTTTATTTTAGAAAGCATATATTAAGAAAAACAAGTATGGCTTGTTTGGTCTTGCGTAATGGCATTTAACAAAACACTTCAACTTCTAATCTAAGTAAGTTGATAAGTGAAAGTTGTGTGTTGCGCGCATCGTACCAGATTTTTTTTTTAATTTTAACATTTCGTTTAATTCAAATCGGCTTCTATCGTCCATTCTTTATTATATTAAATTAATTATGACGCAATCCTTTAATTTGGAAATGGCTACGGTTTATTTTATACTGCGGGACATGAATAAGTCTGTCTGTGAAAGCTAAAATATATTTAGTATGCCTCGTATTAAATTAAAGTTTGTCATTCCAGCAGTTTTCCAACTAGCTTCCACTGTCTAGAAATTGTAATGTGGCTCGAGAATAATACGGTTTCTAATGAATTGCATTTTGCTGATTCTCTAAACTTCCGAGTGTACTTTGATTTTATTAATTCATTTAACCCTTAACTACTCACGTCGGGTCATATTGACCCTTACCAAGTTTCATTTCATTCTATTTACACCTTTTTGATATTGAATGATCACCAAACTTTGACATATCCTTTGTTTTGGCATAAAAGAAATTATGTTAATAATAGTAATGTTAATGAGTTCCTTTATTTTAGAAACTTTATTTATCCTTTATTATGGAAACGAATTATATATTCTTATTATAAAAAGAAAATATAAGATTTTCCTTATTATTAGAAAATAATAAGAATTTTCATATCAGAATAAGAAAATATATTCGTTTTCAAATTTTCAAAATCAATCAACATACTATCAGAAATATGGCATCACATAACCAGGGAAGAAAAGATTAATGATTAAAAAAATAATATTCATAAGAAAATCTGTATAAATAATTTTTTTTTTTTTTTTTTAACTTCATTTGTATACCCGCGCCTGTCAACAATATATCGACAATCAGCAGATGTGATGGCCGTATACAATTGCAAATGATGACATGTCAGGCATGGGGAAGGATGGCACCCAACAGTACCTCTTGTCTGGCTTCATTCAGTTATTCAGGTCGGTTAAAGAAGGAGATCTCTCATCCAACGCCTTTTTAATCTCCTCCTCACATTCAAGGGCATTTCCTCTGTGGCCATATCTCTGATTAGTAGGTTTATATGTCCGTGTAGGTTAGTGTGGAAACGTTTGTAAAGAGTCTTGATTTGTTGATCGACTGTAGGCATGTGGAAGTCAGTATGTAAGGTTTGATTAGTCACGTAGCAAGGTGCTTTTGAAATGAGTCGTAATAATTTTGACTGAAAGATCTGGAGTTTCTGTAAATGTATTTTTTTAGTGACCCCGTAAATTTGTGAACGGTAGATCCATATGGGTTTAAGTAAGTATGTGTAAGTATTAAGCTTTTGTCTCAGTCTTAATTTTGAGGATTTAGAAAAAAGTGGGTAAAGTAGCTTTAGTCGTTTGTTTAGAGTTTCCCTTTTCATTTCAACGTGCGGGCCCCATGTCATCCTTCTATCGAGGGTCAGTCCGAGGTACTGTACTGTGTCTGTTTGGGGAATTTGGACATTTTCGATATAAATTGGTGGGCAAGTATTTTTCCGGAGAGTAAAAGTTATATGTTGTGATTTATCGTTATTGCTTCATTAATCTTACAAAACCACTTACATAAATTGTGCAAAATTGTGGAAAATTAGACTTAAATAAAAATTAAATTCTATTTGTTTGTTCTTTATAGAAATCCATACCGTTAGTCCTAAATTCTCCAAATTTCGCTCAGTGGTTCTTTCATATCAGGTGCGAATACCTGTCCATATTTAAATTGCATAACTTCAACCAATCTCTGGGTATATTCTATATTGTTATAGAAATCATAATGATCTCACTTTACAAAGTTTTTTTTTTACGAAATCGGCCGTTTCTTTAGAAAAATGAAATTCCCCGGGTGAAACCGGGATATGCAGCTATAATCTATGTAAGAAAAGAGGAAATGCTGTTTGTTCTTTATAGAAATCCATACCAGGTGCGAACACCTGTCCATGTTAAAACTGCATAACCTCAGCCGATCTCCAGCTGATATTCTTTATTGTTCCAAAAACCGTAATGGTCTCGCTTTACATTGGTTTTTTACATTAGAAAAATGAAATTCCTAGGGTGAAACCGGAAAAAAATAGATGAAATTCTGTTCGTTCTTTATAAAAATCCCGACCGTTTTTCCTAACTTCTCCGAATTTCGCTGTGGTTCTTTGATAACAGGTTCGAACACCTGTCCATATTAAAATTGCACAACTTGAATTGTTTAACTTTGCATTGGTTTTTTGGAAATCGGCCATTTGAGTCGATAAAAGTCTCACGTTATAGATTTTATAGATTTAAAAAATGAAATTCTCCGTGTGAAACCGGTATATACAACTAGTAATCTATATAAATAAATAATGAATTCTGTTTGTTTGTTTGTTCTTTATAGGAATCCATACAGTTTGTTCTTAATTCTCCAAATTTCGCTCAGTGGTTCTTTCATACCAGAAGCGAACACCTGCCCATATTAAAATTGCATAACTTCAACCAATCTCTGGGTATATTGTACTGTTATAAAAATGATCTTGCTTTACATTGGTTGTTACGAAATCGACTGTTTGAGTCGATAAAAGTCTCACTTCATAGATTTTATAGATTTAAAAAATGAAATTCCCCGGATGAAACCGGTATGCACAGCTAGTAAAAAATAACACAGGAGAAAAAAAAATTCATATTTCTTTTAAATGAATTATTAAAATAGTACACTCAAAAGTTTAGAGAACCAGAAAAATGCAATTCAAAAATAAAAAGTCTACTTGTCGTTGATGACCAGTACGGTTTTACTCCAATAAGCTCCAACAGTAAAACAATACATTATTTACATAATAAAATATTAGAATTTTCTATTGAAATAAATGAAAGATAATATTATGGTTTGAAAAAGCACCAAAGAATCTCCCTGAGTCCAAATAGATCTTATTATTGTAATGTAAATGAGCCTTTAGTAATTTATTTGATGCTTTGACCGCATGTCAGAAGTGGTACAAAAGTAACTTTGAGAATTTTCTTTTCGCTGAGTCTTGTGTAGCGGAGGCCCCTCCCCCCCCTGAAGTAATTTAAATGCGGATCGGAAAGCAATGACAAATGGATTAGCGTTTAGCCGAGCTGAATACATTTGCTCAGTTCAGTTGAATACTCGCCAAAGCTTATTTTTTCTTTCGGTTCGATTAGTGATATATCTTAAATTATAGCCAAAATAAATTCTATCAAAATTAAATTAAATTTGCTTGATATTTGACAATAATTCAAAATATAAAATTAAAAATTTATTTTTTTAAATGTTTCATGCGTTTCGACCATCCGCCTAACACTACAACATTTAGTAATGAAAGTTTTACGATGGTATAATTAATATTCAGGATTTTCGGTTAAACATTTTTTAATTTAAAAAACTATTGTTTCGATTGTAACCTGTGGATCTTCATCAGGGTTAAAATAAAGGCAAATATATGGGGACCATGTAAAGTATCTATGCTAGAAGATGATGATCAAATGTTTATCATGTTATTGTTAATTATAGAAAGTAAAAATAAGAAGACAAAAAAAATCTGGTGCGAAGCGCGCAACACACAATTTTCACTTACGAACTTAGATTAGAAATCGACGTGTTTCGATAACCGGTAAACGGCATCCTTTACTTCACAATTCTTTCCACATTTAAATTCTTATATTTGTATATCTTGTTAAATTGTAGAGTATCTGTATTGAAAAACATGGAATTTCTCATTATTTTTCGATTTATTGTTGCTTATTTCTTCCTTAAGGGACCTAATATCGACAATAGTTGAGTTTTGTTTTCTGGTTGTTTGTGTTTTACTGCGAGTTGCTATTTGTAAATATATCGTGAAGTGAATCGATAGAAGGCGTATTTAAGTATCGCAAAGTTTGTCCCTTATGTTTTTCAGGAAATCGAGAAAGATTACTGTTCCTCTAAAATCAATTAATACTCCCTTCTGAAATTTATTATGGAACTAAAGTTTCTAGTCATTTATAAGCTAAAAATAAATAAAAGGAACGTACTTTTCGTGTGGATCCCAGCACACAATGACATATCTGGCAACTGTAAAGCCGATAAAGCGGCAAAGGAAGCAGCATTAATACCACCGTCTGACTGTCTTGAGAATCCCCATACTGACATATAACCAATAATAGCGTCAAAAATAACAGACAGATGGCAAATAAACTGGACAAAGACTAGGAAAAATAAACTACGAGAAATAAAACACGACCATGGACATCATCAATTCGGAACAGCAGACGAGAAGAAATTATATTAACAAGATTGCGAATTGGACATACACTACTCACACATCATAATTTGCTGACTGGAAAACCAAGACCAACCTGTATACAGTGTAACGTACCCTTGACAGTCAAACACTTACTGACCGACTGCAGACAGTTGCTAGGTACGGATCTTCCACACCATTTAGCTACCATACTAAATAACAAAAGCACGCATATTTCGGAGATATTAAATTACTTAAAACACATACAAATATACAAACAGATCTAAAAACACTTCACTTTATAAATGTTTTATTTATTTACTCATTGACTTATTTTATTATTTATTTTTTTTTTCTATCTTATTTTCTATCTTTTCATTCTCTGGATCATTATTTTTATATATTCCTTTCTTTTTCACTCTACCATTTTTAAATCATCCCTATAAATCCCCTCCATATATACTAAACTGTTATTAGTTATATATAAAAATTAACATTAAGTCGGCAAACATCACCCTGGTTGTGGATTGCCTGAAATCATACAAATAAATAAATAAATAAAGATTATCTTTTAAACCGTATTTTTTCATATCATCAATGCTTTAAAAATTTTGAGCATCACGTATTTACTCACTAAAGTCAAATGAAATTTTCTATTGTTAAATAAAAGCTTTTATTTTCATAATAAGGTAAATGATATTTTGGCTGCCACATAGCGGGCATATACATACATCAATTACCAAGATTGAACAAAATAGTTACAGCCCTTTCTGAGAAAACAAACGTAAAAATGAGACAAAATTGATTAAATAAAGTGCCCACTCCATTTGACCAATTTTGGTGAAATTTACGCTATAACATCGCGGGCATAATAATATATTAAATACCCAGTTTGATCAAAATCGTTACAGCCGTTTTTGAGTAAATAAAAAAATCTGGTGCGTGCGCGCAACACACAACTTTCACTTACCAACTTACTTAGATAAGAAATTGACGTGTTTTGTTAAATATCATTTCCCAAAGTCACACATTTTTCTACATTCATATCTTATTTTTATTAATCGTTAAAGCCGTTTTTGAGTAAATAAAAAACCCCGTGAAAATGATACAAAATTTATCAAGTAAAGTCCTACCTTCGGTTGATCAATTTTGATGAAATGTTGGCTATCACATATTTGGCATATACATACATCAAATACCCAGTTTGGTCACAATCGTGAAAGCCGTTTTTGAGTAAATAAAAAAAACACGTAAAAATGATACAAAATTTATTAAGTAAAGTGCCCCCTGCGGTTGATCAATTTTGATGAAATTTTTACAGACATATCTCGGGCATATAAATAGATCAAATACTAAGTTTAATCAAAATCGTTAGAGCCGTGTTTGAGAAAATCAAAAAAACACGTGAAAATGTTACAAAATTTATTAAGTAAAGTCCCCCCTCCGGTTAATCAATTTTGATGAAATTTTTACAGTTATATCTCGGGCATATAAATAGATGAAATACTCAGTTTAATCAAAATCGTTAGAGCCGTTTTTGAGAAAATCGAAAAAAACGTAAAAAGTTATTAAATAAAGTACCCCCTCCCTTTGAGCAATTTTGATGAAATTTTTGCTGTCACATCGCGGGCATATACCTACACTAAATACCCAATTTCAGGTTCCCACGGTTTATAGTTTTTGAGCTAGTCTGTTCACACACACACACACACACACACACAGACACACACACACACAGACCATTTCGCGGGACTTGGTTATTTCGACTCAGTGGATCCCAAAACGTGTATTTCCGTTGAAAACCGGAAGTCGAAATTTTTCACGATCGCAAAACTTCCACTTACTATATATTTCATATATAGGTAAGTGAAAGTAAAAACACTTGAAAATGATACAAAATTTATTAAGTAAAGTCCCCCCTCCGGTTGATCAATTTTGATGAAATTTTTTGAGTCATATCTCGGGCATATAAATAGATCAAATACTCAGTTTAATCAAAATCGTTAGAGCCGTTTTTGAGAAAATCGAAAAAAAATTATTAAACAAAGTACCCCCTCCCTTTGAGCAATTTTGATGAAATTTTTGCTGTCACATCGCGGGCATATACATACACTAAATACCCAATCTCAGGTTCGCACGGTTTATAGTTTTTGAGCTAGTCTGTTCACACACACACACACACACACACACACACACACACACACAAACACACACACACACACACACACACACACAGACCATTTCGCGGGACTTGGTTAATTGGACTCAGGGGACCCCAAAACGTGTCTTTCCTTTTCGAATTCTATTAAGTCGAAATTTTTCACGATCGCAATACTTCCACTTAATATATATTTCATATATAGGTAAGTGAAAGTAAAAAAAAAAAAACACGTGAAAATGAGACAAAAATTATTAAATAAAATGCCCTCTCCAATTTATAAATTTTGATAAAATTTTGGCTATCACATCGCGGACTTATACGTAAATCAAATACCCAATTCAGGTTCGTACGGTTTATAGTTTTTGAGCTGGTCTGTTCACACACAAATACAGGCACACACAGAGACCTTTTTGCGGGACTACGTTATTTGGATTCAGGAGACCCCAAAACGTTTATTTCCGTTGAAAACCGGAAATCGAAATTTTTCACGATCGCTATAATTTCTGTTACAATATATTTCATTTATATATAAGTGAAAATAAAAAGAAAGTTATTTAAAAACTGAAAATGTGAAAATATTTAATATTCAATAAAGAGTTTTCTTTCTTTTTTTAACTTAACTTTATGCTATTAAGGCTAATCTGATGATAATACTGTGGAAGTCGAAATTTCACCATTCCAGATGTAATTCGGATCTTTAACGAGTACCTGACATCGTAAAGGCTCGGAACCTCCATTCTACCTCATATACGAAGGACGGCAGAGCCAAGGATTTTTGACTTACTCAAAAAAGTCCCAAGGCCACTGCGGAACGCGAACCCGCGGCCTTATTATATGATAACCACTACATCACAGATGGCCCGAACTAATGGTTTTATATAAAATCTGTGCTTGCAGTGTAAAATGTGTTAAAGTATAAAAATCTTAGATTTGAGAAAAAATGGGATTTCTACACTTTAGGCTTTTGTTAATTCAGTAATTTTAGCTGCTTCATTACTTACACAGTTAATAATGAGCCGGTGTTTTAATTTTTTCATTAAGGCGTCGCCCACAAAGTGTAACAAGTTTGCACATATATATATATATATATATATATATATATATATATATATATATATATATATATAATATCCAAATATATTATTTGGACTATTAACATACTTTCCACTGCAAGCACAGAAATAAAGTTCCAAAGTAAAATGTTATAAATAAAATGCTGCGGGGCTCTCTGATTGCTGGGATATGAATAGAGCAATTTTCTTTTTAATATTAAATTGTACCCTTGATTGCTGAAATATAATTTTCAGAAAGATAGTTTTTTTTTTTGTTTTTTTAATTTCGAAAATCTATTCATGACATTGAAATTGCTTGAAATCGAATTACTTTTTACTAAATTATAACGGATTCAGTTCGACCTTCATTGAAATATTCATATAATTTTAATCCCTCGCAAAGTTTGAACTAATGAAAAGTTTAGGACATTGATATTGAAATATCTAATAATTTATTTATTTAGGTTTTATGTTGCCTTTATCCGGCATCGTTTGCAAAATCTATATTTTTAGATTCTTATAAAATATTTGATCGATTTTTTCATTTTTCTAGTCGACATTAAGAATTTCCTTCTTTGTAATACTTTCCTACAGTCATATTTTTCTTTGTTTCTTGAGGGCTTTGCAGTCTATTAATAGGTGACGTATATTCATTTATACATTGCATTCGTTGGTGCGAGGCCTTATAATAATAATAATGGTCTTTAATTTATAACAAATTTACATATTTAGAATGTATTGAAAATAAAAACATACCTCATGGTATAACCGTCTGATCTTGATGCAAAACGAGAATAATAGCATTACTAAATATTTTTCACCCAGAACTAAAAGAAAGGGCAGTAGAACATCTTCTGAACTTCAAAACAATAATAACCCAAAAAAGAAGCCAACGCCCAGCCAAAGACCCCCACTGAAAGTGATATAACCCCAGCTAAATTAGACAGAAAATTAGAAGAAAAATTATCAAATCTTGTGAGGAAAAGCGATATCGACGAATTAAATGGGGAATTAAAGAAATATAAAACGGAAAATGAAATATTAAAACAATATTTTTTGGAGTTGAAACGCGCGAATCAAGAATAGGAATAATAGAAAACAAATTGCGACTAAAAAAAATCATCTTTAAGGGTATAAATATACGAGAGGATGGTGATCCGAAAAACATAATTATGGACTTATGCACAAATGTATTAGGTGTAGAAAATGTGAAAATAAATGATACTCACCCATTAGGTGCAAGACCATTTAACAAACATGCCTGAGAGAAATATAATAATTTAACATGAGTTCAAATAGGAAATGACAACCTAATAATAAAAAAAAAAACCAATAAAATGTCATTTATCACGCTAATGTAACTGTCATCTAGAGTTAAGTTGAAAAAATGCATAGAAACCATTTTTTCGTGGTGCATTAGTGTATAAGTCAGGCGTTAATTTGAAATTTAGTTATTATAGCTTACGTAAAATCTGTTGTAATAAATCGGTGAACAATCAATCATCTATAATATCTCATTACTGATAAGATCTATTCGATTGGTTTGATGACCCTAATCAGATTATACATTGTTATTACGGTATTGGTAAAATATCTTGGTTTTTTATATCAATATTAATTTTATATGTCATAAATTACACAAATTATTTCTTCAAATGTTAATAAAGAAAAGCCTACTTTTAAAGCCTAATACCTAACCCTACGCGAATTATAGTTGCATATTTATGAAGAAAAGAGGATTAGCGAAGGCGTGCTAAGCCTTAGGCTAATGTTTTTTCCACTGCAATGGTCTCTGGCGTGGCAATTTTTCAACTAACCTGGTTAGCGAGGCCCGGCCAGCTCCCTAATAGCAAAACAATTAACCGGCATAAATAGTCTACAACCTAACGTAACAGGCGCCAAAATAATCAGCACATTTTTCACTCTCTCTCTCTCTCTCTCTCTCTCTCTCTCTCTCTCTCTCTCTCTCTCTCTCTCTCTCTCTCTCTCTTTCTCTCTCTCTCTCTCTCACTCTCTCTCTCTCTCTCTCTCTCTCTCTCTCTCTCTCTCTCTCTCTCTCTGCTAATTCAGGCGCTTCTAGTTTACGAGTTAATTCCTCCCATCTATATAATTAGGGGTACCTAATGAAGGCGGAGAAACATTAATTAATTTTGACACAATAACGATACTGCGTTATTCATTTTTTCCTTTTCACCATGTTGCTAATTATACTGCAGAGGTGATTATATCAAGTAACCTTTGTTCTAATTTTTTTTCTGGGGTTTTCAGACTCATTTTCAAAAAGTCATGTCCGACATCAACAAGTAAGGGTATGATAGCTATGAAAAAAACTTTTTTAGTTCGTGCTTTTGTTTGAGATAGTTTTCAAAAAAAAGACTTTTCAAATATATTTATAAGAACGTTTCTTATAAAACACTTTTAGGAAAAACTATTTACGAATATTAACTCTTGATGAAAGTAAAGATATCATTAAAATCGGTATGTTGTACTGAAACCACAATTACCCCGTTTATTTCAAACTTTGAAGTTGAAAAAAACAAATTTGCCTCGTGTGACATTTTTTGATGAGGGAAAAGTTTAAGCTGATGCAAACCTCTTTTCAGATCGGACGTGTTTTATTTTTAATTCTTTGTTTTTCATTTATGTACATACACATACATGTATATGTACTACACATAATATAGATAATGCATGTGAATATAACCATATTCTAATCATTTTTTTAACATTTGTTCTTTCATATTTACAGGTTTTTGTTACATATTTTTACTTTCACTTACCTATATTTTTTTTTTTTTTTTTTTTTTTTGTTTGGTACCCCTACCTGGCCATGTGTGGCATACGGGGGGGGGGGGGGGGTTACTCTACAGGTGTAACCAACCTATTCTAACCATGGTGGGAGGGTCGAGATTTATTCCGTGGAGCCTCCACGAAATAAAAGTCAACCCTCCCAGGGCGGATTCGAACCGCCGCCGTTCGGCTCGAGCGTGCAACAACGGGTCGCGCTCCTACACGCTCGGCTATCCCGGCCCCACTTACCTATATATGAAATATATAGTAAGTGGAAGTATTGCGATCGTGAAAAATTTCGACTTCCGGTTTTCAACGGAAATACACGTTTTGGGACCCCCAGAGTCGAAATAACCAAGTCCCGCGAAATGGTCTGTGTGTGTGTGTGTGTGAACAGACTAGCTCAAAAACTATAAACCGTGGGAACCTGAAATTGGGTATTTAGTGTAGGTATATGCCCGCGATGTGACAGCAAAAATTTCATCAAAATTGCTCAAAGGAGGAGGTACTTTATTAATAAATAACTTTTTACGTTTTTTTCGATTTTCTCAAAAACGGCTCTAACGATTTTGATTAAACTGAGTATTTGATCTATTTATATGCCCGAGATATGACTGTAAAAATTTCATCAATATTGATTTACCGGAGGGGGGACTTTACTTAATAAATTTTGTATCATTTTCACGTGTTTTATTTATTTGCTCAAAAACGGCTTTAACGATTTTGAAGAAACTGGGTATTTGATGTATGTATATACCAAATATGTAAAAGACAACATTTCATCAAAATTGGTCCAACTGAGGGGGCACTTTATTTCATGACCTTTTTTCCAATTTTACCTTTTTTTCGATTGTCTCAAAAACGGCTTTAACGATTTTTATCAAATTCGTCATGTTTAATGAAAATTAGGTTTTTTTTTTAATTTCAGGTAAGCTTTATCATTATTAAAATGTTCTGAGGGGGCTTTTTTGGGGGGGGGGGCCTTTTTCGTTTGTTTGTTTCTTTCTTATAAAGTACCTTTGTTTTTGTTTACATGGAGAAATTAACTGTCTCTCGTTACGCCTAAAAATAAGAAATGGCCAAATATGAGATATGATAAAAATAAAGAAAACATAAAGAGGAGAAAAAAAGAAAATATTCTGTCAGCTCATGAAACTCGTTGAGCCCCCGCATGCGGAGAACGCCTTTAATGAAAGACCATTGTTCACAATTAAAGCCGTTCTGTTCATTTGAGAAGTGGCAATTAACAAAACGCATTTATTTCTAATCTAAGTAAGTTGGTAAGTGAAAGTTGTGTGTTGCGAGCACGCATCAGATTTTTAATATATAGTTACATATATATGTACATGTTTGGTTTTTTTTTTTACATGAAAATCCGTTCCCTAATTGTAATAGGAACTTTTTTAGTTTCCCAAAAGTTTAAATATTTGCCTTTGATTTGTTTCTGAAATGAATAATTTATTTTAAAAAACGTTTAATTTCATGAAAAATCAAACCCTTTTTACATAAAAATAGCTATTTTAATCTTCCCGAATTAATATCCTGCTATCATCTGATTGTCACTAACCGAGATTAAAAAGACATTAAATATTTTCCAGCTGAGAGATCGCTAAAAGAGGAGCGAAGCCCGCTCGCATAGACCGCTATCGAAAATTCGCTCTAATCTGTGACGGTCCATTTAGCCCAGGCACTCTATTTAAAGCTCAGTTGGTTCCCTTTAAACCACTCTACACGAGCCGCTTCCTCTGTAACCACCCCCATCCAACAGTTGTCTTTTCCTATATGTTTAGTGAGTCAGGATTAATATTTACCTGGGCAAATTATCATATTCTTGTTATGATGTGCGTTTCATCGGTGAGGTTTGAATTATATGAATTATTCTCTTCTTTTATTCTTTTTTTATCAAACTCAATCGATCAGTCTAAGCTCAATTGAAGGGGTCGGAACAAAATAGTGCCAAGCAACATGTTTAATAAAAGTAAACTGTAGCTGCAGTCTGCTGTTTTTTACGTAGGACTATATGCCTATGATGGAAATGCCATCTAAATATGACTATATAGATCCTCTATAGTCATATTTAGGTGGCATTTCCATCATAGACATATAGTTCTACGTAATTTACAGCAGACTGCAGCTACAGTTTATTTTTGTTAAAAATGTTGCTTGGCACTATTTTGCCCCGACCCCTTCAATTGTTATTTCTATAATTCCCTAAAAGAAATATTTAGATAGATAGAACGATAGATAATCAAAACCTTCAAAATAAACATAGAAAAGATACTTTGATACACTTTACAGATCATAGTCTATTATGAATCTAAAATTTAATTAAAATTAAATTCTGAAATTAAAAATTAGTGTAGTTTAAAACAAATTTCATAAAGAAATATAGCCTGCGCCAATACTTCCAATTTAAAAACTCTAAAATTTGGTGTTTAGTTAGCTGTTCAGAGCAAAAATATTTATTTCTGTAAGAATTGAATATTGGGCACCTGGCTACTATGTGATATGTATCTTCATCCTGGTTTAAATTACACATGGAGGGATTAAATTTATCTCTAGCCTAGAATCTCAGCTTTTCCGAATAAAACAATTTTTGTATTAGTGTTGTTTTTTTATCATACGCCCTTCGGATGAAAACGAGAACCTTCTTCATGGATAGAGGGCAAAGGGCTACAAAACCATATAACTTTCTTGATTTGGAGTAGTTTTATTGGCACTAATTTATTCGGTTATACGGTCCCATACCTAGTGTAAAAAAAAAAAAATTGGGTAATACTGCATGCTAAACGGGGTAGAATGGCGCTGAAAAGAGTTTCCTATCTCAATCTGTTGAGTTTTCTCTGCTTTGGTTTAGCGTAGAACCAAAAACGATGATATTTTCTTAATTGGTATTAAATTTTCTAAAAGTTGAAATGGGTCTAGTTATTTTAAATCCACTTTCGCTGGGGCTTTTAACTCGCTAAACACAAAACATTTATTAAACCTTAAATTTTTAATAGTTTTTGAAAATTCCTCACTCCCCACTGGAGCACCCTAAAAGCTGTCAAATTTCCTAAAAACTGCGGAATTCAGTTAGCTTTTTAGTGGTGTAACCCATGATACAGTTGCACTTCATCTTTTGAGTCCAAAAGAAGTTTTTCTGATGAAAAACACGCTAGAGAATGTCACTACTGGGGCAATGATGAAGCGCGCTAGAGCCTGCAACCAAAGGATGCCGAACTTCGCATGAGTTAGAGTTAGTTTTACTTTCTTAAGACTAGAAAGAACCATGTATGAATCTTAAATAATATAAAAAGGGTAATAATAATCTAAAATTAAAAAAAAAAACTCCTTAGTTTAAATTAAAAAATACTTTTAAAAAAAAATTATTTTAATTGAATAATCCAAATTAAAATAGATTATTGCAGCGTGTGTTCAAAATTTCCTCCTTGGAGTCATTACTTTGGATGCAGGCTTATCTTTAACATTTTTCATGTAGAATTTTTCAAATTTTAGTAGAAGAGAAGAAAGATTAATTTATTTAAAGATTTTTTTTTTTTTTAATTTAAACTAAGGAGATTTTTTTTTTTTAATTTTATATTAAAATTAAGTGGATTTTAAATAACTAGACCCATCTTATCTTTTAGAAAATTTAATGCTAATTGAGAAAATATCATCGATTTTGTTTCTACGCTAAACCAAAGTAGAGAAAACTGTCATTTTTCAGAAAAAAGTAAGCTTTTTAAATTAAAACAAAAAAATTCTATCTCCTCAACAGATTGAGATAGGAAACTCTTTTTAGCGCCATTCTACCCCGTTTAGCAAGCAGTATTACCCAATTTTTTTTTTACACCAGGTCTGGGACACCCAGTATATAAAATAAATAAATGTATATTCATTAATTGACGAATATTCCAAACATTTCCAGGATTATTTCTGCTTCTGATAAAAACGTAAAACCATAGGGCAAAAATCGCCAAGCTTGTTGAATTAAATTCCAACATACATTCCACCGTTGGCCTGCCGACGGCCATTAGGAAAGGCTCGTTCGAATTTAATCGATTCGGCAGTTACGGCCGAGCTGGCTTCCATAACAAAAAACAATTTCGAGTAAACGAGGGCGGGAGGTTTTCGCAAAATGTGGGTCGCCATTTAAAGAGAAGGCGGCCCGTGGTGCATCCCCGCCAGTTGTTGAAAACTGTCATTATGTAAATTCCGGAATTTCCATAGAAATAAGCTAATGGCCAGGGCGGAAACATTATTGTGTTCTCAGTCTTGTGTAGATTAGGCCGAAGGTTCCAAGGAGATTATGTAGAAGGGTCAATAACGATAAACATTTATTTACATCGGAAACATTTAGACGAGACCTCTGCTTAATATGTTTATATTCTCGTTTTCCTGAAAATGGTCTCGTTATTAGTCTGTATCGAAGGTTTGAGGTAGCGAAGCGTTTTGTATCCCTTGTTGGTCTCTTGGACCATTAATGATTAATTAATTCAATCCAAGGATGTTGTCGTTGTGATTCCTTTTAAAGTAGTTTACCCCTGTCTCATGATTCAAAACTCTATAAATTAAGACCTTATTAGAATTTACTGCCTTCTCTACGAATTTGTTTTTTAATTCTATAGCCAGACTTTAAAAGGAATTACAACGACAACATCCTCAAATGGATCTTCAAAGGTGAACTAATAAAGCTGAACAATAGAGTTTATTATGATAACGAGAACAAAATATGTTCCCTGTGTAATAAGAATGAGCCAGAGGACATAATTCATTTTTTAGCTAAATGCCCAATACTGAGTGAAATTAGAAGAAGATATTTTAAAAAAGATCTTATATCATTTAGTGAAGCAACTGATTACTTCAACGGTAAAGATTGGCTTCAACTCGCAAACTATTGTAAAGTAGCTTGGGCATATAGGTATACGTTATGTAGGGAATTTAATTATTAGCATCCCTAAAAAACAATATTGACACTTGGGTAATTATTTATGTAATTATTACTATGTTTGAAAAGGTGTTTTATATTATGAAATCTATATTGTCAGTTAGAGTAGGCCAATTTATTTATTTATCTATTACTAAATATGTTGCGATTATTGTTTTATTTATTATGATTATTGTTAGTTAGAAGGGGCCAATATATTTATTTACCTATTACTAAGAAAAAATTGTTGTGTTAGATTATAATTTCTACATTGTTGGTGGGAATGGGTAGGTAGGCATAATTTATGATCTAATAATCCCTTATTATGTTGATATGTAATAACCTATTGATTTATTAAATGTTATAAGTGCAATTTGTTCTCGTTCTTGTTATGGGTTGTTTTATACCGCATGTTAGTAATATATTTATATTATTATATTTATTGTTTATTGTTTTATTGTTATATTTGTTGCTTATGTATATTAAATTTAAAAGATTTTTTTGAAATAATCGGTAGTAACACTGTTAGTTACAAGATTTGAGCTTGTAAATAATAACTAATGCCTAATGGATGAAGGCCAACCTCCGGCTAATGGTTCACAGTGTAACCAAGCCGTAAATATTTTTGTTGAGTTTTAATATGTCTATTGTATTTATCATTATTTGTATATAGCTCCATAAAAATTCATTCATTCATTCATTCATTCAATCCAAGGCCGCGGAAATGAAATTGATTATAATGTTTAAACAGATTATAATTACAATACTATTTAACATGATTATAATTATATTAATCTAATCTTAATCTGTGGGTGACCATCTTTTATAAATTATTTTTAAATAATTTATTTTTCGAAGAGAAAAGATTTGGCTTCGCCGGGAGTCGAACCCGGGTCTCCAGCGTGACATGCGCGGATGCTAACCACTACACCACAGAGCTCGGCTCCATTTTTTTTTTTTATTTATATATTTGGTAGTACAATCATTTTTATACATACGCCCATAAGGCAAAACATCCATTTGTATTCCAGAAACAATTTGGTGCTACCTTCACCATATTAAAAGAAATCTTGGATATCGAGATCCAAGGGTCAATAATGTGTCCCACTATGTACGTATCCGTCATGCCATTGAAATGATTAGCTGTCCTATAATAGTCACGGCAGCTATGTCAGAATAGAATTTAACTTGTATTAAAAGGTCGCATATGATATAATTATTAACAAATCATACATAATAACAATAATTAACCTACGACATACTAATAACAAAAAAAAACTTAATTAAAAAGATATAACAATAATTAAAATAAACAATAATAAAAGTACAATGAAACAGGTAACTCATGATGTTTAGGCAGTTCAATTAATAAAATTAAAAAATTTAAACATACATATAACTACATGATAAAGATGACAAAATACAGAATTGACTGAAAGAGAGAGCGAGGTAAGGAATTGTAGTAATTGTATTAGTGCTCACACTAATAAATACCCCGTTGCGGCAATCATTTAAGGTAGTTCAACTACAGACGGGACAATAACCCGAACCAACTCTTATAACTCTTATAGTAGAGCCAATCCTTCCTCTTCACTGATACCCATTACCCGATCACGCAAATTTTGCGAGTAACGGGAGGTGGACTGAGTTTGTCCAATTTATGGTATTTATTGACGTACGTCAATTTTAAATTACTTTATATTAATCTAATCTTAATCTGTGGTTGACCACCTTATATAAATTATTTTTAAATAATTTATTTTTCGAAGAGAAAAGATTTGGCTCCGCCGGGAGTCGAACCCGGGTCTCCCGCGTGACATCCGCGGATGCTAACCACTACACCACAGAGCTCGGCTCCAAGTATTTAAAATTGACGTACGTCAATAAATACCATAAATTGGACAAACTTTGTCCACCTCCCGTTACTCGCAAAATTTGCGTGATCGGGTAGTAGGTATCAGTGAAGAGGAAGCATTGGCTCTACTTGGAGCTGAGCTCTGCGGTGTAGTGGTTAGCATCCGCGCATGTCACGCGGGAGACCCGGGTTTGACTCCCGGCGGAGCCAAATCTTTTCTCTTCGAAAAATAAATTATTTAAAAATTATTATAATTACATTATTATCTATGATGGATATAATGGTTGACTTGCCTCACTAGTTGCTGGCCATATCCTATCCGCCCTCCTGCTGGCTGCCTGTTGTTGAAATTAGTGCATAATGTGGGTTTCACTCATTACCTCAATGTCCCATATGCATACGCAGGGCATATGCATATGCAGGGCCTGCCCTTTTAACAATGGCTGGATTCCTTGTCCATAAGAGGGATAACAGGCAAGTGCTGCAGCCACAGCCAAAGTGATCCGTGAGAGGAAGATCACATAACAAGATCCGTGATTCATGGAAGGAATCCATGAGAATGGAACACTTATAATGAGATTATGTGAGGCTTTCACTTTATAGAATGACTAACTCCAATTTCAAAATTTTTTTGAAAAGCACTTAAATTAATATTTATCTTAGGAAAATTCGTACATTTTTATTATGCAAAAGTGTAGTGCAAATACTGAAACATCAAAGGTTTTAAAAAAAAAATATGAATAACGCAGAATCGTTATTGTGTCCAAAATAATTAATGTTTCTCAGACTTCATTAGGTACCCTTCCTAATTATATAGATGGGAGGAATTAACTCGTAAACTAGAAGCGGCTGAATTAGCAGAGAGAGGGAGAGAGAGAGAGAGAGAGAGAGAGAGAGAGAAAGAGAGAGAGAGAGAGAGAGAGAGAGAGAGAGAGAGAGAGAGAGAGAGAGAGAGAGGGAGCGAGAGAGAGTAAAATATGTGCTAATTATTTTGGCGCCTGTTACGTTAGGTTGTAGACTATTCAGAGCTGTTAATTGTTTATCTATTAGGAAGCTGGCCGGGCCTCGCTAACCAGGTTAGTTGAAAAATTGCCACGCCAGAGACCAATGCAGTGGAAAAAAACATTAGCCTAAGGCTTAGCACTCCTTCGCTAATCCCCTTTCCTTCATAAATATGCAACTATAATTCGCGAAAGGTTAGGTATTAGGCTTTAAAAGTAGGAATATTATTCTTTAGTAATATTTTAAGGAATACACGGTATAACATGTAATATTTGGAATGATTTTTTCAGAAATGTACAGATTTTGCTAACGAAGGAGAAAATAATTAACATAATAAATAATTTTTACATACATAGCGAAGAACCTTGCATTTTCATCATTTTTATTGTTACAAATATGATACTTATTTGAGTCCTGTTGAGAAATATTTTTAAAGTTTCAAATTGTTTTATTATTGCATCAGATTATAAAGAATGTGGCGATTATACTTAAGCATAAAAAAAATTAATAAAATAAAATAAAAACAGCAATATTAATACAAAAATTGATATGGTTTATTGATATGATGATTTATGAAGAGCTGAGATTCTAGGCGTGAAAGAAGGACAGATATACTTTAGTAAAATCTATACAATATACAAAAACAAAATATTGGTTTATAAACTAGAGTATTATTAGTGCAAATGATTTCAGTGTGCAAATTATACGATATAAATATGATATTTTATATCGTATAATTATATGAACATGAAAGAAAATCATATCATCATCATAAATCATAAATCACCATACTCTGTTCGTTACATTGAAAATAGTTCTAAAAGTTTTTTGGAAGTTACCAAACGGTTAACAGCAATATAAATATTTAAAATACATAGGTTGTATAAACTGTATATAATTCAAATAATAAGAGTGTATGAATATATTTACAATGTTGCTGATTTTATTATTATTGCTATTTAAATCAGATAGAAGTATATAGACTAAATAACTACATTACTCTAATGTACAACGGAAAGTTCAGGACTTTAAAGGAAATGGGGGGGGGGGGGAAGGCGGTATAGTGTTTTTGGTTGTGTTAGGTTTTTCCTAACCTTTTCGTATTGGTTTTGTAACCTTTGGTTGACATGTATGGAGGAATTACATTAAATTCATAAGTATTACAATGTAACAACAGTTTGTTACTGCGATGTATTCATTATATTATTTAAATGTTTGATTTGTAAAATTAATTCCAGTATATTAAATTTGAATGACGCGTGTTGAGATTTAGGACATCTGATTTCTTGATTGCTGCTCGATTTTTATATTTGTCTAAGATAGCTTGATTGATAGTAAGGATTTTCATTTTAACATTTTTTATTTTGAAAAGCTAACGTTTCGATCCCTACAAGTGGATCTTCATCAGGTCTAAAAGAAGAAAAATATATGAGCAGCATGTAATTAATATTTCATTTTCACTTAGTTGTCATGTA